>OY284413.1:28832567-29451757 GCA_958301585.1 Merodon equestris
AGAAGAAGAAGAAGAAGCTACGAGGCTACTATGTTTCTTTCCCAGGTCATCTATTATTCTGACTATGGCCGCATGTCCGCTTGTTTCCACAAAGAGGACTCCCTTAGTCTGAGAGCGCTTTTTGCAGCGCAGCCTTTTATGAATAGATCGAGGAGGAGGAGATGAAGTATCATGTCCAACCCTTTTTGAGGCGCGTGTTTCTCATAGCTCCCATTGTACAAACAGCGGCTGACCTTTGTACTTTGTTGAGCATGCTTATGTTGCTTTTCTTGCTGTTAGCAGTCCACCAGACTAGGGCCGCATAAGTTATGATGGGTCTGATGATTGCTGTGTACATCCAATGAATGATGTACGGTTGCAAGTTCCATCTTTTGCCGAAGGTCTTTTTGCAGGCCTAAAAAGCATTCAATCCTTTTTTCATCCTTTCCTTCAAGTTCCTTTTCCAGGAAAGTTTGGAGTCAAGAATTTCGCCTAGATACTTGGCTTTCGTTTTGAGCTTGAGTGGAGCACCCTCTAACTTTGGGGGAGCAAATATCGGAATTTTCCTTTTTCTGGTGTATAAAACCAGCTCAGCTTTGTGGCGGTTTATTCTCAGACCGTTCTGTCTTGCCCGCGAGGAGAGTTCCTTCAACGCAGATTCCATTAGTTCGCTGATAGTTGGTAAAAATGTACCTTTTATCAAGATAACTGGGTCATCTGCATATGCTATGGTCTTTGTGCCTTTCTCCATGAAGATTTTAAGGATTTTGTTAACTGTAAGAAACCACAGTAGGGGAGAGAGGACTCCACCCTCCAGTTGTCACTTTCCTTATAGAGCTGTCTGCATTGATAATTCTGTTTTTTAACCTATTTCCAATCCAGTTTACAATGGATTTGTCTACTTTTATGTCCTCTAGAGCTGTTATTATGGCCTCTGTGTTTACGTTGTTGAAGGCCTCCTCTATATCGAGGACGGCTGCCATTGTACATTCTTATAAGTTCAATGAGCTCTCAATTTCACAAAATTCACGAAAGACTCAAGGAGCCTTTCCAAGGTTTTTAATAGAAACGACGAGAGACTAATTGGCCTATAGTCCTTTGCGGCAGTATGGATTGGTTTACCTGCCTTAGGTATGAAAACTACCTTTATTTCTTTCCACTGTGTTGGGATATACCCCGCGCGGAAGGAATTGAAAAAAATACGAGGTTACGGGTTTGTGCTTTTTGAAGCATCGCTGGCAAACTACCGTCTTACCCCGGAGATTTAAAAAGTTTGAAAGAATTTATTGCCCATGATACTTTATCCATTGAAATAATTTCGTTTATTACTTCTTCGGTTGTGTGAACCGTCGTCTCGAAGGTGACTGTGATTTCAGGGGTTTTACAACCTGGGAAGTGAGTTTAAGTCAGCAGTTCTAGGATAGGATCTTTCTAAGCCTTGAGGCTTCGTTGAGATCCTCTATTGATTCGCAGAATTATTCCAGTCTTCGGATTTTTGGTGATCTTTGCTCTATTGAATAGAGTTTGCGTCCTGGTACTGAGTTGCTTTAGCTCTGTGGTCCACCAGACTGCGCTGGTCTTCTTGCGGGCACGTTGCAAAAGGCAGGATTTGTTGAAAGCAAATGCAATTAAGGAGCGTTGAATGAATACCAAATAACTTAAGTTTGTTGATCAGAACAGTGTGGCATACTGTATCGAAAGCTTTCTTAAAGTCTGTCAGAATCACATCAACTTGATATCCTGATTCTAATGAATCAAAAAGATTCGACAGAAAAGTTCTGCATGCAATCTTTGGGTTGATGGCATCTGGAGAAGAAGATTCAATTATGACGTTGGGACGATGTTGGGACAAGAGAGGGAACCCACGACTCACATGGCGCACACAAGTGGAGAAGGACCTCTACTAACTTGAAATTATGCTGGCTGGAGACGCTTGTTAGTTGGGGCCCACATCCACACATCCAAGAAAGAGAATAAGTTTGAATTCTATAATAAAATAAGCATTTATAATGTACCTACTCTTTCCATGGTCTGAAATTTATCTTGGGATTTATCCTATCATTTCTAGCCTTGTCTTTGTTATTCATAATCATTTTTAAATTTTCTATTTTAAATTATAACATTATTTAACCAAAAATCATTTAGTAAATTAGTTTGCTTCACCCTGTAAACAGAGAAATTTTCGTTCGCCATAGCGCCCTCTGCCGTCAAATGCCACCAACGTCGTGTATATCGATTCAACTATCCGTATATGCGCGGCAAGCCGCAGCTAGAGTACTTCTGTATATGTGTTAGTTTATTTTCATACGGATAAAGAACCCGAGTACAACGCCGAAAGTGATTTTTGCTCCGCCATTTTCTCCTCGTTTGCGCTTTTCTTCCGTTGGTGTATCGATCGCAAAAAAAACTTCTGTGAGCAATACGCGAAAAGTGTGTAATTTTATCCTGCAAAACGAGTGCACAATCATACTGGACGTTTAACTAATCAATTTTATCTAAACCAAACCTCAGGTAAGTTTGAAAACAGCGTGCGCTGCACGATTTGCCGAACAGTGAATTTGCTAGAACACTCCATTACGTTTTGCATCGACAGAAATAGAGTAAAAAGGAAAAAAAAAAAACAAGAATGGAATTCGAAGACAACCAACAATCACAAATGGACGGCAACAATTCAGAGAATGGAGTGGAGAACTGTGGGGGCGGCGGCGGTGGTGGTAACAACGATCAGCAGGGATCGGATAATCGCGAGAAGGAGCGAGATCGCCGTGGCCGCGGCGCTCGCGGTACCCGGTTTTCCGATGCCGAAGGCGGCAACCGTGATCGTAGCCGTGAGCGACGCAATTGCCGCGTGTATATTTCAAACATTCCCTACGACTATCGTTGGCAAGATTTGAAGGATCTGTTTCGTCGTGTCGTTGGCAGCGTGGAATATGTTGAGTTGTTCCACGATGAGAACGGCAAGGCGCGTGGGTGCGGTATTGTCGAGTTCAAGGATCCCGACAATGTCGAGAAGGCATTGGAGAAATTGAATCGCTACGAGATCAATGGCCGTGAATTGGTGGTCAAGGAGGATCATGGCGAGAATCGTGACCAATTCGGACGCATCATTCGTGATGGAGGCGGCCCATCTGGCGGGGGCGGTAGCAATCGCGGCGGTGATCGCATGGATCGCAGCTTCGGCCGGCGCAACGATGACGACAGATTGTAAGTTCTAGTCCATGATTGTAGATAAGTTACGTATGCAATGAATGTTTAGAGACGAAATATAAATTTTTAGCCTGGATTTGCAAGATACAAGGCTGTCACTGCCTACCTAGGTACATTTGTATGAACATCGCGCGTACATCGTACATCGCTAATGAAGTAAGGTTCTTGTTATCCGAGTAGCTCGACGTAGCGTGAGGTCTTAAAAATATGATGCGGTGGTGTATGGTGGTCGAGGCTTTGTTGGGCTATGTTTCGTACATTCGAGTAGATCTCTTCTACCAGGCCAATCCGAAGATGTGATGTGGTATGAGAAGCGTTTTCATGGTAAAGTGGTCGTTCCTCCTCCAACGTGGTTCCCATCTATTTAACTAACCAGTGACAGCCTTTGATAAATTCTATTTTTTCCTATAGTTATTTTAAACCTTTTTGATTAGCCCTAGCAATCGATCCAATGGAATCAGGTGAAGCCTACTTATATGATATCGCTTCAACAAAAAAAAAAAAAAAAAACAAAAAGCAAAGAATGAATGGAACGCGGGGGGCGACGGTCATCTTGTGTTCATTGCCACCCACATCGAGTGTCATTTTGAGTTGTAGGGCTTTTGTTAAAACTTTGTCATCACAACAACAATCTTTTGTTCTCTTCCTTTGGCTTGAGCTGCAGCTGACCCACAACAATTTGCTTTTCTTCTTTTTCTGAACAACATTTTCTTCTAGATCTGGGCGTAATCATAACGTCGGTAATATGATGTCTAACGATTATAGTAATGCGTCTTACAATTCATATGGTCTGTCTGCTTCGTTTTTGGAGAGTCTTGGAATTAATGGACCTTTGCATAATAAAGTTTTTGTTGCTAATGTGAGTATTGAATTCATCATTTTTTCTTTTCTTTCTTAAAAAAAAAAACAAAAAAAAAATTCTATTTGTTTAAGTTTTTTGGTGTTTTATTTTTATGATTTTTTTAGTTATCTCGTTTAAGCGAAAGGTTGTTAGTCTTAAGAATGTATGCAGGCGGGGCTTTAGAATGTAGATATTTTGGTTTAAACACCCTCCTTTTGGTAATGTTTAATATTTTGTCCAAGTTCCCTTGAAGAGAGCTCAAATCGTTGGAATACAAGTATGAAAGCTATAAGAAGGAAGGTCGTCGTCAAAAAGTTTGAATTTTCGATTATACATATTTGTAAGACATTTTCCTAAATTATTTATACGATCGCGGCTTAGTAGCGGGTTTCTAGGGCACTAGCAAGGGGTGTTGAATTAAAAAAATTACTTTTTTTTTTAAATCTTTGTCGTTTATTTGCTTAGGTAAGGAGGTATCTACCAAGCGCCCGCTTCTAAACATAGTTATCATGTTACATTCGAAATATGACAAAGGGGATCGCGTATCAAGTAGGCGCATTCGTAGAATTTTATTTCTGCAAAGTATCACTTCCCACGACGGTGTTTTACTCGTTTGAAATATGGTTTAATGCCTCTCTTGGTATTTTGACGATTGATCTTTTATCCTTTTGGGAACTTTTGTACTCGTATGATTTATTTTTTTTTTTAATTTTCTTTTATTTGTTTTGTTACAACGTAGTTGCGGACAATAAAGTAGGGTGTCAGGAGAATCGTTGGTGGGGCCATTGCCTAGTAGCCTAGGTTACAGGTACTGTACCGGACTGTAGGTCAATAGGATAATTAGATAAGATTCTTCCTTTGGGTGTAGTAAAAGCCCGGCTTGAGTAAGAGTTAACACAAAATTATTGGCACACTTTGAAAGAGCTCTTAAAGACAGTTAATATGCACGCGGCATTCCCACCTAACACGTGACTCAATAAGTTCGTAGGATGACTAATAAATCAAACAAATTTTGGCTTCAACATATTCTTCTTCAAGAGGGAAGCATTAATCACCTAAGGTTTCGATGCCTTTTCTAAAACCCGAGAGTATAAGGCATAGAAAAAAGTAAACATTAGTTCAAGCTTTATTTAGCACAGTTAAGATGATTCGATTTAGGCCAGATATGCGCCAATCAAAATGGCAATTCCATTATGCATCTCTCTTCGGCTCTATTGGCAAACAACGTTTTTCACAAGGCAATTTTTTCCCATCAGCAAAATCGCTCACCATGGACAGAAATAGGTAATAATCACTTGGTGTCAGGTGCAGACATTCCCGGAGCTTCTATTGATATATGAGACTTGACGTCGTCCTGATGGAACATAATTCCTCTCCCATTGGTCAAAGCTGATGGCTTTTTGGCGATTGCTTCCTTCGGACGGTCCAATTGTTGACAGTAGAAGTCCGAATTAAGAGTGTTTTACCATAGGGTATGATACCTTGCTAATTCCACCAAACACAGAGGAAAACCGTCCTGGCCGTCAATCCTCGCTTGGCCTCTATTTGCGTGGGCTTACCATGATTTGATCACGACCGTTTTCGCTTGAGGCTGTCGTAAGTTTCGCTACGATTCCAAATGTTTTTTTTGCGTTACGCGGATAAGGTGAAAAGTTCTCGCCCTGTTAATGAAAGATTGCGATTTTCTCTTAAAAAGCCGCCAATTTATTTTAACCTTCCTTGACATAAACTCATTTGGTTCAGCGTTTCACTAACATCAGTATTTCTTCCTGAAAGTGAGAGTCTGGTAGGCTGTGAAAATATTAAGTTTCGGCCCTCCCATCTTCTTCATTGGATGCGAAGTCCCAGAAACCAGAAACATTTTTTTTTCAAGTTTGGAACAGGCGGCAGTTCAAATCCGGAGAATAAGAGGGTTAGTCGAACAATTTGTACCCCACATCCCGCTGTTACCTCATTACCAATGCACCATTGTCTAAAGATGTATTTTTTTTTTTGTTGGAGGCTTCTATTATCTGTTGTAACACTCAGACACAAATTCTAGTTCATTGTACTATCAGACAGACGCCTTTCTTTATTGTATTTTTCCCGTTGTCGAGGAAGCCCCGAGAAGAGGCTTCAGTGATATAGAGCTAAGATTCGGCACACACCACGTAGGCCCCAAGAGTGCGCCACCGTGCGCGAGCGAAAGCGGTACAGTCTCAGAGAAAGTGATCTGCTGTCATCCTCCTCGCAACATGCAGCACAGGTAGGCGTCTCACCGGGCCCAAGCGCGCAGAGATGCTTAGCAAAAGTGTAATGTCCCGCAATGACGCCCGTAAGCTTTCTGCAATCATTTCTCCTTAGGATAAGAAAAATGTTGCGAACTTCTTGCAGACATCAGGGCGTACGTGCTTAGTCATCCTGCGTCCTGGATATTCCCTCCATCTACGACTGTGTGCATTAAAGATCCAGTCGCTGATGTCAGATTTGACCGTGGAAGCAGGTAGACCTATGGCGCGTTCTGAGAAACTCTCCTCTGAGCCCCTTCTAGCGAGTTCATCGGAGATCTTATTTCCTGGAATCCCAGAGTGACCTGGGACCCATACAAGGGACCATACAATTTGGAGCTGAATAGATGGTTGGACACGGCTTTGAATGCAACTTGGCTGTCACTGTAGTCGCATATGCTTTTTCCCTTTCCCCTGTGCTTCACAGCATAGTGCATGGCGCATAGGATTGCTTAAATCTCTGATTGAAAGACACGCATATTTTCCTAATGAGAAGTGCAGTCGAATGTTTTCGCGCTCAAAGAAAACTCCAGCGCCGGATCCCTGGCCAGTTCTAGAGCCATATGTGAAATGTGAATGTGAAATTACAGCGCATTAGGATGGCAAGTGTGATTGCGTCAGAAGGAATATCCATGAGACAGGGGTCGTAGGATATTTCTCGCGCAAGTCACTCCAATGCGAGTTGTACCAAAGAACATTTCTCTTGAGGCGAGACATGGCTTTGGGTGCGCAGCCTCAGATATATGTATATGTATGTCAAGGGGTGGATGATTCATCATAGCATCTAGAGCAGCTCTCGGTATGCTGGGGAAAGCCCCCGTGCAGCTGAGACAGACCACACTTTGGAGTTGCGAAAGAGGCCACAACGTGTTTGCGTGTTGCCTGTTTCACCAAACAACCGATGCATATGAGATTATCGGTCTTATCATTTTCGTGTAAATCCAGAGGACCTTTTTCGGCGATAAGCCCCATGTTTTGCCAAAGTCACCTTTGCGTTGCCCAAAATCTGATAGCGCTTTGGTGGTTTTGGACTCAACATGCTTTGACCAAAGAAGCTTGCTATCTAAGATGGCTCCCAGGTACTTAACTTCCTTTGATATCTATAGGTGTATTGCCCTGGTGAAAGATGATTTTTTTTCTCCAAGCCAGACTCGTCCAAATGTTGGCATTCAGCTGGTTAAGAAAGTTAGTGTAATCTCCAAGTCTACCCAAAAAATAATAATTTTATGACCGCACGATATTTATTTTAACGAAAACTACAATTGAACTATTCACCTTAACCTCGTAACTCGTGTGGCACCCAAACATCGAGCTTCTTATTATATCCAGCTTTATTCAAATGGTTCAAAATGTTTTTTTTTTGCGTAACGTTTAGCTCCTCGACGATTTCCAGGATCTTATCGACCCTTTGAGAAATGGCTTTTCAGAGCGTAGGTCATCCTTGTTATTGAAATTACTGGAACTGAATCAACGAAACCAAAACTATGCCTGACCTGCTGTTACAGTATCAGTATCAATAACACTTACCATTTCACTTTTTACAATTTCCGTTCGTTTTAAGCAAACGCAGTATGCATTTCGAACAGAGCTTTTCTTTGCAACGTTGACTGTCATCCTTAAGATGTCAGATATCTCACGCAACTTCAATTTACGATCGGCCAAAGTCATTTTGTTGACTTTTTTATGTTGTCGAGAACAACTGCTGATTTTTGAGCGACGACCGTTCAGCACCGTCAAGGTGAAATGGCCGCGTTGAAAATCAGCAAACCACTTTTTTTAAAAGAAGCTTTCGACTCTGGTTTTTCATGGTAACGCCATAACCGCTTTAAATATAACCGAGACTGAGTCAATGAAATCGACACTAATCAATTTGATCACCACCATTCATTTTATCTCCTTTAAAATAGGCTTAATGGCAGTATCATTTCCAGCGAATAATCCACTCTTCCATACATTTCTTATGACCCCATCGATATAGGTATCGTCTTCAGTTCTCTAAGCGAAAATCGACTCGAAACTAGTCCCACGAAGTGATCATTTGAGTTTCATAGCTTGCTCGATCATATTGGTAGCGTTTTGATCAATAATATGCTTATAAGGGCGGATTTGTGAGATGGTGCATTATCGAGGGGCAAAATCTAAAGGTTGTTCGGTCTTTATCTACGAATGCTTTCCCGAAAATATTTCATAACGCTAAAATAATAAAAGAAATTGCGCGTAAATAACACCACAAATATTGAAAAGAACAGTGAGCGACTACGTTGCAAGTCAAACTTGTAAACCTAAATTCAAATCTAGCTATCTGTGTGCTGCGTCCTAGGAATGTGGGATTCGAATCGATTCGGTTTAACATGTTCGCAGCTTTCTTTCCCACTGGAGAAAATTCAGTTCATTTGGAACAAGCGGTGCAAGTACAAAACATAAACTAAAATATGGCGAGCTGATTCGTGGGAGATGGATAGTACTTGTGAAATCTCTCTCAAACTGTATTGAAGATTTTTAAGCATCATTCTTCGCACTAAGTTGATAAGCTTGCATCAACTTATAAACTATCGCAACTGGTAACACAGTCCGTTTGAATGATTCAGTCCCGATTATAAAGGGTGGTCCAACGAAAACGCACGATGATAACAGTAAATAAAACAAAAAGTTTTCAGAGAATTATCTTAATATTTTTTATTATGATAGAAGGATCTATGACAATTATGTGTGAAACAAAATATCGGCCAAATGCTCGCCACGGCTTCGGTGGCATACCTCTATCCGATTCATATCCATATTTTCAATGACTCTGAGACATAATTGAGGTTCAATGTCGTTAATGTGCCGAATTTTCTCATCCTTTAGCTCTTGAATTGTTCTTGGCTTATTGACGTACACTTTTTCTTTTAAATATCCCCAAAGAAAGAAGTCCAACGGTGTCAAATCACATGATCGCGGCGGCCAATTAACATCGCCACGACGTGAGATAACACGGCAATTGAATTTCTCGCGCAAAAGAGCCATTGTTTCGTTGGCTGTGTGGCAAGTGGCACCATCCTGTTGGAAGCACATATCGTCCATATCCTCAATTTCTAGCACAAGAAGTCCGTTATCATCTCGCGATAGCGAACACCATTCTTGGCCGAGCTCATTTTTGCAGAAGTACGGCCCGATGACGCCGCCAGCCCATAAACCGCACCAAACAGTCACTCTTTGTGGATGCATCGGCTTTTCAACAATCACTCGTAGATTCTCATTTGCCCAAATGCGGCAATTCTGCTTGTTAACAAATCCACTGAGGTGAAAGTGTGCCTCGTCGCTGAAGACGATTTTCTTTGTAAAGTCACCATTCACTTCTGTCTGTTCAACCAACCCTTCGGCGTATTGACGACGCTTGAAATGGTCAGTAGGCTTCAGCTCTTGAGTCAATTGAACCTTGTAAGAGTGTAAATTCAAATCTTCAAAATTCAATTCAAAATTCGCATCAGTGATGTTCGTGAGATGTTCAATTGTTGGACACGACGACGAGTCGAGGTTGACGGTTCTTCTGCCACACTATCGCGAACAACAGCAATATTTTCCGCAGAACGAACTGGGCGAGCATGCACAGGTGTTTCCCACATTTCCTACAGACCCGGTTTGCTGAAATTTGCTCACAATTCTACCGATTGTGGACACATTTGGTCGGTTATGCTGACCAAAAAAATCACGAAGTGCACGAAATGCATTTTGATTTGAACATTTTCGTAAAAGGCTTCAACATTCTTAACGTGTTGCTCAATTGTGTACCTCTCCATGGTTGAATTTGTCAAACACTGAAACAAAGAAATGACAAATTAAGTTGGGCAAAAAAACTTGACGTTAAGGTGTGACTCACAATTAACATCGTGCATTATGGTTGGACCACACTTATTTTGACAGAAAGTCTGTAAATGTCCACGTCCAACAAAAGAATAATTTTGCGATTAAGGTCTTGTTCGCTTCCCCACACATTTCCGATAGCCAATTAGCAAGGACACGATGTCGCTCAAATATTGGTTAAGAAAAAGATGTTGAAGTAATACGTCCAACTCTTGAAACTAGTGTGATAAAATTTGTCATTAAAAATAGACGTCTTCCGAAGATTACAAATCCCTTGTATCGATAACAAACTCGTATCTCTACTTCGACGGAGAGCAGTTGTGGTAGATATGTATTATTGATTTCTACATGCCGGCATTTAAGTCTGATGTATAAGCCACTGACGCATGATTTTTTTTTGTCGAGCTAAATGTCTGTTAAAATATCAATCATCAACTTAAATGCTAAGCTAGCCACCGCTTCTTTGATTAGGCTGCTTGTTTAGGGTCGTTATCGTGCAATTTCTTCCCCTGCGTATAATAAGTGATGTGTTAAGCATTAAGTTGTTAATTATAAAAAAAAAAAAACAGAAAATCCCGAATATGTATCGACTTTTTATTTGAGTTGATAAATCAAAGCTTGCAATTTACTTTTTAAAGATTATTTTCTGTAAATTAATTATAATTATTCCTTCAGCGACCCAGAACAAATGCCATAACTTTTCTGAAAACTTGAGAATAACGCGTATGCACCATCTTTTCCCAACCAAACTCTTGTAACTTTGTGCAGATAGTCTCAGCTGTCTGCGTTTTGCCGATGGAATAGAACATCTCTTGGGATTAATCAGACCTGGTAATTCTCCTCTAATGCCGACTTAAATCTGCACAGTAGACTTCTGCGGTGACATTCTGATTATGTGGCAGCATTCTCATCTACAATCCGGTTCAAAAACGATTCATGATTGTGGCACTATAGAAGGGCAGTGCAAGCTCTGCTGATTATTTTGTGATAGTTGGTATTGTATCCGTTCTCTTAGCTTTACGGCGTTTCACATTTTTATTAGGTGCCGGTGGATGATCATATAGCTTAAGTTGAGTTCGCTTGCGAGTTCCCTTACCCGACATTTGGAAACACATTTTAGATTTGTATAGTTACTTCACTTCCTTCATTTTTTTCTTTCTTTCGGAACAAAATCATTAAACTATGCGAATATGCTCGACCGATGCATCATATTCAACGATTTCACATTCAATATTTATGGTATTTGGATTCACTGGTTATTTTATGAACAATGATCGAATTATAAAGTAAAGTTAGTGAAGTAAAGTCATCGTTAAAACACCTGTGGCTTATCGGCGAACAGAAACAATTCAGCTAATTTATAACTGCCTCATCATTAGAACAATAATAGGTGGGGAAACGTCCACTAAATAAGGAAGATAAAGAGAAGCCTAAGCAATTGTCAAACCTATCAAATCTACCATTAACTACTGGCGGAAGGCGACAACTTTTGATTTGACAAATCAGTGTTTGTTCTGAGTATTACTTGGTCTTATTCATCAATCATATCTATAGTTATGAATAAACAGTAAAATACGCAGAACCAAGTTTTCTTCAAATGCAATCTTCTCTTTAACTTGCCATGCTGAATCTTTACGTTATTTTCCTCACATACGTAACGTGAAAAATGAATGATTTTAACTAAGTCTAAAATAAATGGATTATAAAACGAATCTACACTTCAAACGTTCATGCCAGAGCGGACGAAGTTACTCACTGGTTCGTATGCAAAGGGCATTCATTTCCTCTCAGTAGACTGAGGTGGTAGATTGAGCAGAAGGTTCCATGATTATGCGTTTGCAATTAATCTCACTTCTACTCATCTCCGTTTGTTGTCTATTGCTACAATTCATGATGGAAAATTATTTTTCAGTTACTATATCTGCTTTTATGACAATTTTTCCGCACTCATATGAACGTTTTTCCATTATATTTCCCTAAACCTCACTAGCTTGTCCCAAACCGTTGGATTAGCTCATTTCAATCTTCCGCTAAGTCAATTTGAAATCCAACATCTTGAACAAATCTATTAGGCACACCTAAAAATTCATCATATCTTCAAAAAACAAATAGTTGAATGAAATTATAAAAAAATAGTTTTATTGGAGATTAGTAATATATAGTTGGGCCGCCTTTGGCTTTTTGACTGCAGCGACTCTAGTGAGCATAGTGTTTACTATCTTGCGACACTTTTTAGAAGAAATTTCACTCCACTCTTGCTTTAAAGCATTGAATGTTTCTTTTGATGAAATTGAGTGTACGCTTAGAATACCCCATCGATATTCTATAGGGTGTGGATCCGGCTATGGCGCAGGCCACTCAAGTAAGTCTATGCTATTCTTCTTAAGCAACCTCATAGTTAGGGCTGATTTGTGGCAGGGTGCATTGTCTTGGAATTTGGCATTTTACATGCTGGTGTCTGAATATGTTGGGAAAAGAGAGTTGAAGTACATTTTCCAGCATATTTTTGTACTTACGAGAGTCCATCCGACCATCACACACATGCATTTCACCCACACCGCAGGCAGCCATGAATCCCCAGATCATTATACATCGTGCTTAATAGCAGATTCTGGGTTGTACTCTTCTCCAACCCTTCGTCTCGAAAAATTGACACGAGAGGTTCCAAATATCTGAACATTAAAAAAAATTAAAAATGATAAGCACCATTATTCCTGTCGTCAAATCTAACTCCCAAAAGACCTTTACTAACTCTTTCAGATCCATCTCCCTTATTCCCTGCTGTGCCAAAGTACTCGACAAAATAATAGCCAATAGACTCTGGTGGTTTATCAACCACAACAAACTCCTAAGCAGTCACGAAATGGGATTCAAAAAAGGCAAATCCGTAAACGAAACGTTATTGTTCTAAGACCACCAAATCACAAATTCCCTAAAAAAAAGATATCTCCCTTGTGTCCCTCGACTTCGCCAAGTCATTCGATAAAATAGGTATCCATACTATCATCAACCAACTCAAAACCTGGAAACTTGGCCCTAACATCACCAGATACATCTACCAATTCATGAGCAATTGAAAAATGTCTATCCGCGTCCCCCCCCATATCCCCTCTTCAACGGCATTCCACAAGGCTCCCCACTCTCTGTACCCCTGCTCTTCATAGCTTACAATAGTCTTTGCCTAACCCTCTCCCGCCACAAACACATAAACTTCTGCGCATATGCTGACGACTTCACAATAATCAAAATTCTCAACAAAAAAAAACTTCCCATCCAACATCAACCGAACCCCATCTTCCAAGATATCCTCTCCTGGTGTGAATACTCGGGAGCTCAGTTATCCCCCGAAAAGTGAAAACACCTGCACATCTGTAGAAAACACAAATGCTCCTGCGATATCCTAACCAACAACATTACCCTGCAAAAAGTCAACTAGCTTAGAATCCTAGATATCGTTTTTAAAAAACAATTATAGATGAAACGTCCACATTGATTACCTACGCTCAGCCCTAGAGAAAAAACTAAACATCATTCCATCCTCTCTGCCTCTTCCCATCCTCCTCTGTTATCCAAACCTTATGCTCCTACAAGAAATCCCACACTGCCCCAGGCATTTTCCGAACCCTCTTCTCCGAAATCAAAAACAAACTCAACGACCACCACTTCATTTACACTGATGGTTCCAAAACAGAAGAGAACGCCAGTTTCGGCGTGACCACAGAAAACGAAACAATTTTCTTCTTTCTCCTCCCCTCCTACACATCAACCTTCTCTGCCGAAATCATAGCCATCCTAACAGCCCTACAGTATACTAACACTTCCACCATTAAATTCGCCATCTGCACCGACTCCCTATCATCAATCGACGCCAGCAATAACCAAAGTTATTACCCCTCCCTAACCCGCAACCTCCTCCACCAGTAGTTCCCGAGAACAACACTAATATGGATTCCAGGCCATATCCGAATCCCTGGCAACGAATTCACCGACAGTACCGCCAAACGGACCCTTCGTACCCGCTCTCTTTACTCCCCAAACTTCAACCCGCAAGACATAAACAAATATATTAGAACACTCCACTGCCCCGAACAACAATCCCTTTTCGACAAATCGTCCCACTGGTACCGGACCATTAACAAAGACAGACTCTCTATTAAAAATTATAACAACGACCCTCGACACCCAACCACATCCAGAACAGACCTTAATAAAATAATCAGACTACAACTTGGACAGACCAAAGTTAACCACGAACAAAACCTCGACAAGAACAAACCCTCCACTTGCATATACTGTAACCAAATCCAACTCAACATCCACCACATCCTCAATAAGTGTTCCGCCCTCCACTCATCCAGACTCCAACTCCCTAACTCCCTTCTTCTAACAGTTCTTGTAGAAATTTTATTTCCTCCATTCTTCGACAACTCGGAAGCAAGCTCAGATGACGTTGCGATTTCAAGCAATGATCGCACATTGATCCTCCATCGGAAAAAGTGCATAAACCCGCTATTGCATTATAAAAATGCATTGGTGATCTTTCTTAAAAATGAAAGTCGTTTACAACGACGCCATAAACCATAAAATTCGAATTAATTACTTCCGAGAAGTGATTTGGCAGCAAAGCCAAAAAGAGAAAAGTGCCTAAAAGTGCCGTTTGACCAAGGACCAAATTAAATCAATAAAGGCTTGAAGTTCCGACTTTGTTCAGGCCCCCGAGGAGTTTAACTCCCCTAAAAATAGTTGGAGAAACCGATACATAGATTCGAGGTGTTTTATGTATTTTTAATAATTCCGCGACACAAACTCGGACCACGACAAGCGCAATAAACCGGAATGTGTCGTGATGTTCCATTTCGATGAAATACTGCCAAATCCATTTGTGCATTTCAATATAACGCCTTAATGGCATGGAAACAAAAGAGTTACTGTGAACTACAACCAACGCAATTTCAGTCGAATCTCTCAAATCCTATCTAGGACAACTACCCCCGGAGAGTAGTGAACGAACATCTTCGACACAAACCATCTGCACCCCGTTCAGGTTGTGTGACAAACACCGTAAGAGCGTATGCTCTTGAACTTGCACGAATTATAAAAAAAAAAACCATGGTACAAATACAATATAAGCTCCTCTCACGCTCCTAATAAGATGTAGTACCAACAAATTGTTGTTATCATTTATACGTTTTTAAGACAATGTAGTAACTGCTTTACAAACTTCTGGATGGATGTGCTGTTTCGTGTTACTGATTTCTTCTTATAGGGATATTGGTTGCCAATTGTGACATTTTATAGGGTTAATTTTTTTTTTGTCCGTAACTTTGTTTTTTAATTCGTTAAATTAGGAAGCTGAAAGACGGCTTTATATTTATACCATAAGCAGCGTCAAAAAAATTAATTTTGTAAATGAAAATTCTAGGACTTAGATAGTGCTATACACACAGTACATCAGGAGTTTGATTTTTCAAATCGTTGGCAAAATCAGGGGGAATCTCAGTTCTAGGACTATTTAAAAAGCTCTCATCCAATAGGCCGTTGATTGCCGCCTTGCATGGAAACTAGTTTTGGTTTTTGTTTATTATAATTTTCTTTTTTTAATTTTGGAGTGTCCACACATTTCCCCTGAGTTGTTTTGTTTAATAAATTTTAAGCGAAAAGGCTTAGTGAGCAGCTGGACCGACATGTATGCATTTGGGCACATTGCGTTATGATTTCGGGGCTTTCTTCGTTCTACCACCAGATGGGCATTTTTTTTGTCTTCATTTCCCGATTTGCGTACGAAATTAAGATCAAACAGACTATCCTCTACAAGTAAGCGTGTAGCCTTCAAGCACCCAGACATAAGTACGACTAAAATCTAAGGGAAAAACGTGACATCTCTACGGTTGAGCTGTCATCAAGAAGCTCCAATCAAGCAAGGAGGAGCCTTCTTTAACAAGAACGCAGTCATTAAGTTACTCATTACAAATACAATTAAATATTTACAGCTGGACTACAAGGTCGATTCGAAGAAACTCAAGCAAGTCTTCAAGCTGGCCGGCAAGGTTCAAAGTGTCGACTTATCCGTGGACAAAGAGGGCAATAGTCGTGGTTTCGCAGTTGTTGAATACGACCATCCGGTCGAAGCTGTTCAAGCCATTTCTATGTTAGATCGTCAAATGCTCTATGATCGTCGCATGACAGTTCGTTTGGATCGCATCCCTGACAAGAGTGAAGGCGTTAAACTGCCTGAAGGCTTGGGTGGCGTTGGAATCGGCCTGGGACCTAATGGCGAGCCATTGAAGGATGTAGCACGAAACCTTCCCAGTATTGTTAACCAATCGAACCAACCGCAAATGTCATCGAACTCGGGCGGTGGTATGAGCATGGGCGGAGGCATGTTTAACAATTCTGTACAACCGGCACCAGTTGCACCAGTATCGGGAAACAAGCCCTCAGTCGGTGGAAATTTATTAGGTCCAGGTGGTAATTTGAACCTTGGAAACTTGTCTTCCTCTAACTTGGCCGCTTTAACAAACGTAGTTGGAGGACTTGGGGCCGCACTTTCCAATCCGTTGCTGTCAAACAGTCTATCCAATTTGGGTTTAAACTTGGGACAGGCTCCAATCACACCAAACAACGAGGATTCTATGTCCTCGGCAACAGCTCTTACAAACAACTATAGTACGGGCAACAATTACAGTTCAGCATACAGTTCATCTGGTTACAACACCGGCGGCGGCGGTGGTGGCAGCGGTAACTTTGACAACTTGCGTAATTCGTACAACTCGGGTGGCGCACAGGATAACAGCGATTACAGCGCTCCAGGCAATTTGGACATGTATGGTGGCGGCAGTCAAAATCCATTGGGAGGAGTTGGTGGCGGCGGTGGTCGCAAATCCGATACGATTATCATCAAAAATGTAAGTGATTTACCTGCTCTTAAGTAGTGTGGGTTATTGCCAACTACTTCCCTCTCGATATTCACAGATTCCATTGAGCTGCACCTGGCAAACATTGCGCGACAAATTCCGTGATGTTGGTGAGGTGAAGTTTGCAGAAATTCGTGGAAATGATGTCGGAGTTGTTCGCTTCTTCAAGGAGCGGGACGCTGAACTTGCTATTGGTTAGTTCAACTTATTCTAATCAATTATCGACAACCTATTTCCTTCTTTGATTCTTACAGCATTAATGGACGGTTCCCGGATGGACGGACGAACCATTAAAGTCAGCTTCTTCTAAATCTTAAATTATCATTAAACAAGTAAACCACAAGCAACGTCTATATAAGTAAGAATCTACCATATACAACCAGTTGGATCCTGAATTTTGCATACCATACAAGAAGAAAAACAGGACGCATGAGGGAGGATGGCATCCGAGAGAAGGCAATATCAGTATGACATACGAGGACGTCAGGATACAGAATGCGCCGTTCATTCATATTTTAATGAGAACGGAAACAAAAACAAATTTTAATTAAACTTTATTTCACGTAGGACATAACGCATTATGACTATTCATAAGAAATTAAAATAAAGATACAAATAATTAATAACCACATGTTACTATAGAGTTGATGAACACCATGAGCGAAATAAACATCCAACCCAAAATTAAGCGAGAGAATTGTACAATTCATTTGTATTTTCACGGAACAATTAAGAATAAAATTTGAGGACAACCAAATCGGTGTGAATTAGTTTTCTACATTGCTGATGCGATGTTTTTCGTAGGGGGACTTTTCAGTCCTTTTGCTTTCTCCGGGTTGTGGACGACTTTCACAAATGTGACGAACATGTTTTTGCCCCGCCTTCGTATTTGTTACCTTTTATGTTTGTTGAAGAGGGCTATCCAACACGTGGTCGAGCGGTATTCACAATTTATTGGCCAAATTTCTGATTAAGTAAGTAAGTAAAAAGAGGAAAAGTAAGTGTGGAGGTCTAGTTCATGAGCATGTTTTGCAAACCGAACAGCTTTAATGGAACAGGTCCACCCCATCGTTTCTCTTTATGACATTACAGCGAATGTAATCATGTTAACATGAATGTATTATGCATTTGCTTATGTAGAAGTGACATGGGAGACGCTTAGGTCGTAGAAAGTTTATTGCGTCAAGTAAGTCAATTAAGCAATGTTGGTCTCGTCTTTCTAGTGAAGCTAACGATTAATCCCGCAGCACAAAGGAGACACGGCTTCTATAAAGAATAGTGCTCTTAATTTAAGTTGACCACCAGAGAAGTTGGCCGGAATATTTATGCACGAAGTAAATTTCATACAAAATATTCTAAAAATGCATGTGTATGTTGGCAACCTGGCTATCTTGAAACTTGGACGAAAATTTCCCATTTTTTTGCACATCACGCATTGAAAATCCTGCGAAAGTTGGACACAGGCAACGATGAACACCATATTTGTATGCACATATGCACACACTTGCGACAATTCCAAATAATAGCAGTACAATAACGACCGATAGGATTCGCAATAATATGTATGACAGATAATTTTGAGTTTGTTGACTCAGTAGTCAACTTCAGGAAAGGTTGTGCTTTTATTAAGGAAATAAAAAATAGAATTACGCGGTGGAAATTAAGAGAAACGTATGTACATATATTAAATTTCACAATACGAATGTAAATCATAATTACATAGGAATGTTCTTTCAGGTTTCGAGATGGCGCCAAGGAAAAAGTTAGTCGAACTTTCATTGAATAAAAAAAATGAAATTTTGAAGGAATTAGAAAAAGGAACGAGTCAGAGAGAGTTGGCAGATAAATTTGGAATTTGCAAATCAACTGTCGAGAATATAAAGGCTCAAAAGAAACAAATTTTAGATGTTGTACAAAATAATCTGGCAGATGGAAGAAAACGATGTTAAAAAAAACTCATTTCGAGGATATAAATGTAGGCGTTGTTTCATTTTTTAAAAAGTGTAGATCGAAAAACATTCCCGTGAGTGGTCCCATGCTGCAAGAAAATACAAGACAACTGGCCAAAAGATTAAATGTTGAACATTTTCACGCGAGTAATGGATGGCTCGAATCTTTTCGTGCTAGAAATAACATCCAATTTAGAGTACTGTCTAGCGAGGGTGCTAACGTCGATCATCAAGCAGATGCAACTTGGAGAAGTAATCTTCCTGAACTTTTAAAAGACTTTCCGACCGAAGATCAATTTAATGCTGATGAAACAGCAATGTTTTATCGTCAACTTCCAACAAAAAGTCTAGTCACTAAAGGAGAAGTTTGTAAAGGTGGAAAGATGGCAAAAGAAAGATTAAGTGTTCTTTTTGGTTGCAGTGCTACCGGCGAACAGTTTAAGCCCCTAGTTATAGGAAATGCCAACAAGCCACGGATTTTTCGGCGCATAATAAAAAAACATGGATAACCACTAACATTTTTCAAGATTGGCTTGGTTCCGTAAATCGCCAAATAATTCTACTGAAAAGAAGAATCATCATCCTGGTAGACAATGCATCTAGACATACAGCCTTAAAACAGTATTCTAATGTTGTGATAAAATATTTACCACCTAATCTTACATCGGAGATTCAGCCCTTAGACTAGGGTATAATACAGAACGTAAAACTTAAGTACAGGTCCAAAATGCTCAGGAACTCAATTTTGTAAATCAATAAACGTCCTTGATGCAATAAGGTGGATTGTATCTTCGTGGAATGAAGTGGAAACTTCAACAATTATAAATTGCTTTCATCGTGCGGGATTTCCAGTTGATGCCATGCTAAATGAAGAACCCTCAGAAGAACTCAAAATTACAGATATAATTGCAAGTTTGCCTGAAAATATAAAAACTGACTTGGTACCGACACAGGAGATAACACATGCGGATGATGGTCTAATTGTACATGAGATTTTAGTTAATTTCCCAAATGAAATAATGGAACAGGTTATAGAAGAAATATGTACAGAAGACGTAAGTGAAGACTCTGAAGAAGACGACAATGAACATATAGATCATCAACACATTACAGCCAACGATGCCCTTAACAACGTAGGTCAACTGCTTTTATACGCGTCTACCAATCAACCAGACCTTATTCCTGAAGTTCTTAACATTAAAACTAAAATCGAACAACATAAAGGCTAATGTGAAATAAAACATCTGAAGCAAACATGTTTAAAAAGATACTTTTTTAAAACTTAATTTTTACATTATTCCCTATCCATTTTTTATTGTTTTTTTTTGTGAAATTCACACTTATTTATGTACATAACATTTAATTTGTAATAAATATATTCAAAAACATAGTATAGTATAGCATAAATTTAAAAAAAAAAAATTTTTTATTTTAATCAAAAAACAGACACTCTTATAAGTTGGCCACCTGCATAACTTGGTCGAGAATGTTGCAACATGAAAGTTGCTGGTGGGCAACTTGGACAGGTTTCACTGTACGACATTTTTAAGACAAATTTGAAAAAAAAAATTGTTATTTTGCATTGCTTGGCCTTGCGCAATACGTTTTGTAAAGCCGATTCTCGAAGACTCTGGAGAACTGTCAATTCCGATTATGTTTTTTCGTTTTGGCTGGCCCATTCGATGACTTTACAGAACAGTTCAACTGCTTCCTTATCAGTCACAATATTTTGTGCAATAACGACATCACCAGAATCAGATTCACTTTTAGGCTCAATATCTTCGACTGTTTCTAGAACATTTTCATCTTGCACCCATTCATTAATTTCCTCTTCTGTGTAGTGCGGTTTAAAAATAAAATTGCTGTTATAAGTATTTAAAACTTAAGCTTAAGGAAGGTTACCTGATTATCTACCCTCGCAAGCAGGTATTTTAATGATTCTTCTTCGCCAGTGTTGAGGTTTCCCTCCATCGTTCCCTGAGAATGGACAATGGGACAGAATCGTCCTCATTTAAAAACCCATCGTCAATATCACTCAAAATTGAGTACCACATTTTGTGGTAAGAACATCGTACATATTTCTCCGTCTAAAGCCTTCAAATATTCTTCTGCGGGATGACTTGAGCATTGTCGATTAGCAGAAGTGCTTTTGGTGGGAGATTTTCTGCTTCGCAATGTTTTTTTACTTGAGGGACAAAACTGTTAAAAAACCACTCCTTAAAGATATATTTTGTCATCCAGGCATTGGCAGAGCTTTTGTATTCCAGGGGCATTTCGAAATTTTTTAGGCAACGCGGATTTTTTTGACTTTCCAATGATTAGGGGAACGAGTTTGTGTGTACCTGTAGCATTATATCCTAGCAGTAAGGTCACCCTTTGCTTTGGAATTTTACCACCAGGATCACTTTTCTCATTGAAAGATACCTAAGTTTTCTTGGGCAACATCTTCCAAAACAATGCAGTTTCATCGGCATTATAAATTTGTTGCGTTGTAAGTTGAAGCGAGTCAAATTTTCTTGAATGGCTCGATAGGCCCTGGCTCTGCAGCTAGTTTTTCTCCGCTTATAGTCAATAAACATACACCAGATCTCTTTTTCGATTTTTGAAACCACCCAAAGCTAGCGTTAAAGGAGCCTCCTTGTTGGCCTCATATTTAGCATTCAATTGCTTAGCCTTTTCTGTTATAAGCTAATGGCACATTTCTTTTACGCTGATTCAGAAACCACATGTAAAGGGCTTTTTCTGTTTTTGAGTTTTCAGCTTTTTCCATTGTGCACATTTTACCTGGCCCGGCAAAAGTTTCTGCAATTCTTTCTGTAATTTGTTTGGCATTGCGGTTAATGTTGCAGATTGTGCTCTTTGTAACAGTGAATTCTTTTGAACAAGCCGTAATTGTTTTTCCGTTTTTAATTTTTTGAATAATTGCCGCTTTTTGATTCAGTGTCATCACTTTAATTTTGTGTCCTTTTTCTAAGCCCATTTTGCACTTACAAATGTATGTATGTATGTATTAGCCCTTTTCACAAACTCAACTTGTCACAGTAAAAATCACATGAAAAATTAATAAAAACTTCCAACGCAGATACAAAAGAAATTTTATGGGAATCCCCTTTTATGAAAACCGCTGAAGATTCAAATTTAAAACGATTGGTATTGATATGAATAATACAGTTTTTATAACGAGTTTAAAAATCTTTCCTTTTACGCCTTTTACACGCGCCTAAATATTTCATCAATTTTAGTTTCCTTAGTTTTGTCCGATACTGTATGTTCAAGTACAAGTTATTGGATTGTTCAAGTTATCGTATGTTCAAGTTACTGAGAGTCCACTGTAGTTCAAAAAACTGAATTCTGAATAAAATGTTGTTAAGTTTTACTGTTTAGTCTAAACATATTATGAGAAATAACACGAGTTCTCGGAAATGTACGTACCAGCTAATACCCGAAAAACGCGGGTACACGCATAGCCGAGTAGTTACCCGGATATGCGGGTATCAAGAGCTCTAATAAAGGACGTGTTTCCCTTTCAAAGGTGCCAGATAGCAATCGGAGACTACCCGTTCGGTTTCGGGATAAACCGCTGGACAAGTGACCAGATTTTCACTATACGACAGCTTTAAGGAAAGAAGTAGAAATTGCACAACACGGTCCACTAGATTTAAAAAAAGGCATATCACTATAAACCGATTCAAACAAAGCACAAGTTAAAGTAGGAAACTTCTAATCTGAAACATTCGACGTAGGTGAAGGATGAGAATAAGGAGATGCCTGGTCACCTCTTCTTGATTTGTGCTGGAATTCGTAGAGATCCCTTCAGGAAAATGAAAGTTAAGGGAAACGCAGAGTCTAATAAAGGAAGAAATGGGAAGTAGAAAGTAAATGAAGAAAAAACCAAGTTGGTAACTGACCGACTTGAATCGATCCAAACTTCGCATTTCACTGGACTCGATATACGCTTTGAGAAAGTGGACGAGTTCAAATATCTGGGAACCGTACTGACTGCCAAAAAACAACATAAAGATCGAAATAAATTAAAGGCTGTCCGTGATTCTGCACGATGAAGGAACTATTCAAAACAACTCTTGTTCCACAACGCCAAAATCTGTATTTATAAAACCAAAATGATGCCAATGACACTATATGTAAATGTGAAACTTGGATTAAGAAAGAGCAAAATAGATTTCAGATCTTTGAAAACAAGATCCTAAGGAGAGTATGGTGAAAAACTGGACGAAGAAACACGCGACTGGAGAAAACAACACAATCAAGAACTCGAGGAACTCTATTCAACCCCAAGCATTGTCCGAGGAATGAAGTTCTGAAAACTTAGATGGACAGGACATAGAATGAATGGACAGTGGAACTGATAAACGGTGGTCAAATGGCCAGTAATAATAATAATGTCTTGCACAGCATCATGGCAACACTTAACAGATTCTAAGTTCAAGCTACCATATAGACGATTCTTTAGAAGCCCATAACTTGACAAATACACATCATATAAAAAAAATATTATGTGTTCGTATTCATATCTACTAGAAGTACAACTGGACCTAATATGAACAAATTTCAGAACCTCACTTTTTTTACCTTATCCGCTTGACATGAAATGCCCCATAAGGAAAATGTCAGATATGGCTGCTGCTTTGTCAGTTTGTTTACGTTACTGGCGCGTATTTCCATTATCAATTCTGATAAAACAACTGATAGCCCAAAAACGTCGGAGACCCATTGAAGCACGATACAACGGATGTTGGTTAGTTTTCCATAGATCAGTTGTATGTACATACATAATTAGAATGTGTGACACCAGCTAACAAAAGTATACCTAGATAAGCGTCAAATTCAGTTGTAGTAATGGGTTTCCATATATGAAGTGGTCTTGCTCTATTTTCTTCGTGTTCAAGTTCGTAGCACTGGGTTGCTTTTCTGTTGGTTTCGCGAATTATTATATCATACATTTCTGCTGACATCAACATTTTGAATGTTTGTATAATGCTAAGATCTTTTGTTCTCCGTGCTGGTCCAGTGTTCGAGCTTCTAAGAATAAAAACCGACAAAAATCGGCGAGGTTGTGGTGGTTGGTCTGACCAAATTGTACCATCTCTAGCTGTATAGTTATTTGTAGAAGATTCAATTGGAGCTACTTCCAATTCTTCGTCCGAATCAGTCTCACTAACAGGATTATATTCTGGTAACTGCAATCCCTCTGCATCTGAATCTGAACGTCCATAAGTGTCTTGCTCATCTTCACTATCAGCTTCCAAAAGTTCCTCCAACCTTTGGCTTATGTACTGTTCTCTCTCTCTTCAAAACTAAGTCCTTGCAATTACCGGGGATTTAACCATTGATCATCAGCCATAATAATCTATAATTTTATTTTATATTAATATGTAGTTACTTTAAAAATCTATAAATAAATAAAGAAATAAATATAAAATTAATATATAAATAACTAAAAAAAAATATAAATGCGGAAGTTCGAATATTTGCGTATGTCATAAACTATTGCACATTTTTTTAAGGATGGCTTACTTGACTTATTATACTTTTATATGTACTTAAAAATGACCCTACGGAATGATTTACAATACAAATAGTAGCAGCATCAACCATCGGAAGGAGAAGATCAGCATCTGGGTCTTATTAGGTCATATTTTTCTGCCTGTACATTGACGACCGGGATTTTGTCGACATTATACTGTATGCATAAATAGCTGGTTGCAATATAAGAAATAGAAAAAAGCGATCAAAGTGCGAAATTTATTCATACACATACAAAAATGTATGGAACACCCGGGTATGTTGGGTGTATGTTTACTTATAATTTTTTGGCTGTTGACACAAGGGTTAAGGAATAATAAATAAATTCACAGCTTTCAAATCAATTCACAAACTTTATTTTAAACCAACTTCTTTCTTCATCCAATGTCGAAAAGCTAATGATTTCAAATGTAAAATGCTTCGCCTGTTCTGTGTAGGAGAAGCGTCATTTGTCCCCACACCATAGCTACACAACCGTTGGTTGGTGTGCAATTGCGAAACCTATTCATAAAAAAACTAAAAGTGCAGAGCGACCACAAAAACAAATATATGTATGGAGTTTTTTGCAAGCAGGTGGTGTGCAACTACCGTTTCCCTACGCAAAAACAGCGATGAAGACGAGCTGTAGAGAATGATTAACCCCAAACGTTTCAAATGGTGGTCCTCGCACTAACTACAATGTTCCTGCCAAGCAAAGGATTTTTATTTTTTTTTTGTTGGAGGCTTCTACTATCTGTTGGAGCACTCAGACACAAATACTGGTCCATTGTACTACCAGACAGACAGCTTTCTTTATTGTACTTTTCCCATTGTCGAGGAAGCCCCGAGAAGGGGCTTCAGTGATGTAGAACTAAGATTCGGCACACACCACTTCGGCCCCAAGAGTGCGCCACCGTGCACGAGCGAAGGCGGGACAGTCGCTGTATCATCCTCCTCGCAACATGCAGCACAGGTAGGCGTCTCATTGATGCCAAGCACGGTTTTGAAGCGCAGCCTCGCAGGATTTTCCGCGCCTGATAAGCATGTCCGAGAGAGGGTGCATTCGAAGGGCAACTTTGCGCACGTGCAACTCTACTAATCTCTCCGGGCTTTTCAGCAATAAGGAGGTTAGACTGATTGAAGCCATCGAAAGATGACATAGCAAATTCAATGGCCTCAGTAGATGCCACGCGTGACGCAACATACCAGCTACGCCGAGTTGTTTTCATCGTTTCAGTCGCAGTTTCCAATGAGGGAGTGTGCAACGGGCCGATGACATTCTGATTTCCCGGGAAATGGGTCTGCAACAATAAACAACAGTAAAGTTTATGTTGTAAGTTCGTGTGGCAAGTACATGTTGCTAGTTGGTGTTGCAAATACATGTTGCAAGTTCGTTGCAAGATCGGGTCAATGAACTTAGTCAGGCCAATGGCCTTGATCGGGTCACTGACCTTGGGCAGGTCAATGACCTTGATCGGGTCACTGACCTTGGGCAGGTCAATGGCCTTGATCGGGTCACTGACCTTGGCCAGGTCAATGACCTTCACCAGGTCAATAACCTTGACCAGGTCAATGAGATATTAGGTCAAACGGAGATATCGAATTTGCCCTCAGATGTGAAAAATCTCGACCTTCGAATTTTCCCATACAATTTCACTAAGCCTCACCGGCCTCGAAACTTCGAGAGCCCATATATCCGTAATTTTGGCACTTTTTGCAAATGTTGTGCGTAAGATACCGTGCTTTCCCTTTTATTGGGAGAAGAGTATCTAACGGAGCGAGTAAAAATTCGGTTTTATGGTACTTATTACGTTTTTATTGAATAACACTTTTACACTGCCGTATTTTGTACTGCTGCTCCTTCCTTTCAATCCTTTCCTTTTATACAATTTGTCGCAGGAATATTATCCCCTCTATCACGTACATGCATTGCGAAATTCCCATAACCATAGATCAGCTATGTTGAATATTTAGTCCAATGCATTGTGCAATCGGTCAAAGGCACAAGCGCACAATGCATTGGGCAACCGGTCAAAGGCACAAGCGCATCATCAGCATTGTACCTATTCGACTGACTCGGTTTGTTTACATTTGGTTTTCACCGTTTGTTTACATCGCATTTGTTTTGCTTTTAAGTGCACGTGATTTAGGGTGTCACTGCTAAGCAAAGCGATGAGTAATGTAGGTCAAGCTCGATCCAAGTGGTGAGGCACTGAGCGTAATGCTGAGCATAGACATTTGGCTTGATCGTGGCTATGGAATGGCTAATCGTGGTGTTGGTACGTGATTTAATAGGTGCATGTAGTGTATTCACTACACAAATAAAGGCTCGTTATCGGGACAAGCGTCAAACGGAGATGTCAAATATGCCCTCAGATGTGAAATATCTTGTAACTTGGGCAGTTTTTGCAAATAAGAGCTCGTTATCGTGATCAGCGTCGAACGGAGATGTCAAATATGCCCTCAGACTTCAAAAATCTCGACCTTCGAATTTTCCCATATATTCCCACTGAGCACCGGAGTCGAAACTTCGAGAGCCCATATATCCGTAATTTGGTCACTTTTTGCAAATAAGAGCTCGTTATCGTGATTAGCGTCGAACGGAGACGTCAAATATGCCCTCAGATGTGAAATATCTCGACCTCCGAATTTTCCCATATATTCCCACTGAGCACCGGAGTCGAAACTTCGAGAGCCCATATCTCCGTAATTTTGGCACTTTTTGCGAATAAGAGCTCGTTATCGTGATTAGCGTCGAACGGAGATGTCAAATATGCCCTCAGACTTCAAAAATGTCGACCTTCGAATTTTCCCATACAATTCCACTGACCCCCGGCCTCGAAACTTCGAGAGCCCATATCTCCATAATTTTGGCACTTTTTGCAAATAAGAGCTCGTTATCGTGATTAGCGTCGAACGGAGATGTCAAATATGCCCTCAGATGTGAAATATCTCGACCTTCGAATTTTCCCATATATTCCCACTGAGCACCGGAGTCGAAACTTCGAGAGCCCATATCTCCGTAATTTTGGCACTTTTTGCGAATAAGAGCTCGTTATCGTGACAAGCATCGAACGGAGATGTTAAATATGCCCTCAGATGTGAAATATCTCGACCTTCGAATTTTCCCATACAATCCCACTGAGCCCCCCCCTCGAAACTTCGAGAGCCCATATCTTCGTAATTTTGGCACTTTTTGCGAATAAGAGCTCGTTATCGTGACAAGCATCGAACGGAGATGTCAAATATGCCCTCAGATGTGAAATATCTCGACCTTCGAATTTTTACATACAATCCCACTGAGCCTCGGACTCGAAATTTCGAGAGCCCATATCTCCGTAATTTTGGCACTTTTTGCGAATAAGAGCTCTTTATTGTGATCAGCGTCGAACGGAGACGTCAAATATGCCCTCAGATGTGAAATATCTCGACCTCCGAATTTTCCCATATATTCCCACTGAGCACCGGAGTCGAAACTTCGAGAGCCCATATCTCCGTAATTTTGGCACTTTTTGCGAATAAGAGCTCGTTATCGTGATTAGCGTCGAACGGAGATGTCAAATATGCCCTCAGACTTCAAAAATGTCGACCTTCGAATTTTCCCATACAATTCCACTGACCCCCGGCCTCGAAACTTCGAGAGCCCATATCTCCATAATTTTGGCACTTTTTGCAAATAAGAGCTCGTTATCGTGATTAGCGTCGAACGGAGATGTCAAATATGCCCTCAGATGTGAAATATCTCGACCTTCGAATTTTCCCATATATTCCCACTGAGCACCGGAGTCGAAATTTCGAGAGCCCATATATCCGTAATTTGGTCACTTTTTCAAATAAGAGCTCGTTATCGTGATTAGCGTCGAACGGAGACGTCAAATATGCCCTCAGACTTCAAAAATCTCGACCTTCGAATTGTCCATATAATCCCACTGAGCCCCGGCCTCGAAACTTCGAGAGCCCATATCTCCGTAATTTTGGCACTTTTGCGAATAAGAGCTCGTTATCGTGACAAGCATCAAACGGAGATGTCAAATATGCCCTCAGATGTGAAATATCTCGACCTTCGAATTTTCCCATATATTCCCGGAGTCGAAACTTCGAGAGCCCATATATCCGTAATTTTGGCACTTTTTGCGAATAAGAGCTCGTTATCGTGATCAGCGTCGAACGGAGATGTCAAATATGCCCTCAGATGTGAAATATCTCGACCTTCGAATTTTCCCATATATTCCCACTGAGCCCCGGCCTCGAAACTTCGAGAGCCCATATCTCCGTAATTTTGGCACTTTTTGTGAATAAGAGTTCGTTATCGTGACAAGCATCAAACGGAGATGTCAAATATGCCCTCAGACTTCAAAAATCTCGACCTTCGAATTGTCCATATAATCCCACTGAGCCCCGGGCTCGAAAGTCCGAGAGCCCATATATCCGTAATTTTGGCACTTTTTGCGAATAAGAGCTCGTTATCGTGATCAGCGTCGAACGGAGATGTCAAATATGCCCTCAGATGTGAAATATCTCGACCTTCGAATTTTCCCATATATTCCCACTGAGCCCCGGCCTCGAAACTTCGAGAGCCCATATCTCCGTAATTTTGGCACTTTTTGTGAATAAGAGTTCGTTATCGTGACAAGCATCAAACGGAGATGTCAAATATGCCCTCAGATGTGAAATATCTCGACCTTCGAATTTTCCCATATATTCCCGGAGTCGAAACTTCGAGAGCCCATATCTCCGTAATTTTGTTACTTTTTGCGAATAAGAGCTCGTTATCGTGATCAGCGTCGAACGGAGATGTCAAATATGCCCTCAGATGTGAAATATCTCGACCTTCGAATTTTCCCATATATTCCCACTGAGGACCGGAGTCGAAACTTCGAGAGCCCATATCTCCGTAATTTTGGCACTTTTTGCGAATAAGAGCTCGTTATCGTGACAAGCATCGAAGGGAGATGTTAAATATGCCCTCAGATGTGAAATATCTCGACCTTCGAATTTTCCCATATATTCCCGGAGTCGAAACTTCGAGAGCCCATATCTCCATAATTTTGGCACTTTTTGCAAATAAGAGCTCGTTATCGTGATTAGCGTCGAACGGAGATGTCAAATATGCCCTCAGATGTGAAATATCTCGACCTTCGAATTTTCCCATATATTCCCACTGAGCACCGGAGTCGAAATTTCGAGAGCCCATATATCCGTAATTTGGTCACTTTTTGCAAATAAGAGCTCGTTATCGTGATCAGCGTCGAACGGAGATGTCAAATATGCCGTCAGATGTGAAATATCTCGACCTTCGAATTTTCCCATATATTCCCACTGAGCCCCGGCCTCGAAACTTCGAGAGCCCATATCTCCGTAATTTTGGCACTTTTTGTGAATAAGAGTTCGTTATCGTGACAAGCATCAAACGGAGATGTTAAATATGCCCTCAGATGTGAAATATCTCGACCTTCGAATTTTCCCATATATTCCCGGAGTCGAAACTTCGAGAGCCCATATCTCCATAATTTTGGCACTTTTTGCAAATAAGAGCTCGTTATCGTGATTAGCGTCGAACGGAGATGTCAAATATGCCCTCAGATGTGAAATATCTCGACCTTCGAATTTTCCCATATATTCCCACTGAGGACCGGAGTCGAAACTTCGAGAGCCCATATCTCCGTAATTTTGGCACTTTTTGCGAATAAGAGCTCGTTATCGTGATCAGCGTCGAACGGAGATGTCAAATATGCCCTCAGATGTGAAATATCTCGACCTTCGAGTTTTCCCATATATTCCCACTGAGCACCGGAGTCGAAACTTCGAGAGCCCATATCTCCGTAATTTTGGCACTTTTTGCGAATAAGAGCTCGTTATCGTGACAAGCATCGGACGGAGATGTTAAATATGCCCTCAGATGTGAAATATCTCGACCTTCGAATTTTCCCATATATTCCCACTGAGCACCGGAGTCGAAACTTCGAGAGCCCATATATCCGTAATTTTGGCACTTTTTGCGAATAAGAGCTCGTTATCGTGATCAGCGTCGAACGGAGATGTCAAATATGCCCTCAGATGTGAAATATCTCGACCTTCGAATTTTCCCATATATTCCCACTGATCCCCGGCCTCGAAACTTCGAGAGCCCATATCTCCGTAATTTTGGCACTTTTTGTGAATAAGAGTTCGTTATCGTGACAAGCATCAAACGGAGATGTTAAATATGCCCTCAGATGTGAAATATCTCGACCTTCGAATTTCCCCATATATTCCCGGAGTCGAAACTTCGAGAGCCCATATCTCCATAATTTTGGCACTTTTTGCAAATAAGAGCTCGTTATCGTGATTAGCGTCGAACGGAGATGTCAAATATGCCCTCAGATGTGAAATATCTCGACCTTCGAATTTTCCCATATATTCCCACTGAGCACCGGAGTCGAAACTTCGAAAGCCCATATCTCCGTAATTTTGGCACTTTTTGCAAATAAGAGCTCGTTATCGTGATTAGCGTCGAACGGAGACGTCAAATATGCCCTCAGATGTGAAATATCTCGACCTTCGCATTTTCCCATATATTCCCACTGAGCACCGGAGTCGAAACTTCGAGAGCCCATATCTCCGTAATTTTGGCACTTTTTGCGAATAAGAGCTCGTTATCGTGATCAGCGTCGAACGGAGATGTCAAATATGCCCTCAGACTTCAAAAATCTCGACCTTCGAATTTTCCCATATATTCCCACTGAGCACCGGAGTCGAAACTTCGAGAGCCCATATATCCGTAATTTGAACACTTTTTGCAAATAAGGGCTCTTTATTATGATCAGCGTCGAACGGAGACGTCAAATATGCCCTCAGATGTGAAATATCTCGACCTTCGAGTTTTCCCATATATTCCCACTGAGCACCGGAGTCGAAACTTCGAGAGCCCATATCTCCGTAATTTTGGCACTTTTTGCGAATAAGAGGTCGTTATCGTGACAAGCATCGGACGGAGATGTTAAATATGCCCTCAGATGTGAAATATCTCGACCTTCGAATTTTCCGATATATTCCCACTGAGCACCGGAGTCGAAACTTCGAGAGCCCATATCTCCATAATTTTGGCACTTTTTGCAAATAAGAGCTCGTTATCGTGATTAGCGTCGAACGGAGATGTCAAATATGCCCTCAGATGTGAAATATCTCGACCTTCGAATTTTCCCATATATTCCCGGAGTCGAAACTTCGAGAGCCCATATCTCCATAATTTTGGCACTTTTTGCAAATAAGAGCTCGTTATCGTGATTAGCGTCGAACGGAGATGTCAAATATGCCCTCAGATGTGAAATATCTCGACCTTCGAATTTTCCCATATATTCCCACTGAGCACCGGAGTCGAAACTTCGAAAGCCCATATCTCCGTAATTTTGGCACTTTTTGCAAATAAGAGCTCGTTATCGTGATTAGCGTCGAACGGAGATGTCAAATATGCCCTCAGATGTGAAATATCTCGACCTTCGAATTTTCCCATATATTCCCACTGAGCACCGGAGTCGAAACTTCGAGAGCCCATATCGCCGTAATTTTGGCACTTTTTGCAAATAAGAGCTCGTTATCGTGATTAGCGTCGAACGGAGACGTCAAATATGCCCTCAGATGTGAAATATCTCGACCTTCGAATTTTCCCATATATTCCCACTGAGCCCCGGCCTCGAAACTTCGAGAGCCCATATATCCGTAATTTTGGCACTTTTTGCGAATAAGAGCTCGTTATCGTGATCAGCGTCGAACGGAGATGTCAAATATGCCCTCAGATGTGAAATATCTCGACCTTCGAGTTTTCCCATATATTCCCACTGAGCACCGGAGTCGAAACTTCGAGAGCCCATATCTCCGTAATTTTGGCACTTTTTGCGAATAAGAGCTCGTTATCGTGACAAGCATCGGACGGAGATGTTAAATATGCCCTCAGATGTGAAATATCTCGACCTTCGAATTTTCCCATATATTCCCACTGAGCACCGGAGTCGAAACTTCGAGAGCCCATATCTCCATAATTTTGGCACTTTTTGCAAATAAGAGCTCGTTATCGTGATTAGCGTCGAACGGAGATGTCAAATATGCCCTCAGATGTGAAATATCTCGACCTTCGAATTTTCCCATATATTCCCACTGAGCACCGGAGTCGAAACTTCGAAAGCCCATATCTCCGTAATTTTGGCACTTTTTGCAAATAAGAGCTCGTTATCGTGATTAGCGTCGAACGGAGACGTCAAATATGCCCTCAGATGTGAAATATCTCGACCTTCGCATTTTCCCATATATTCCCACTGAGCACCGGAGTCGAAACTTCGAGAGCCCATATCTCCGTAATTTTGGCACTTTTTGCGAATAAGAGCTCGTTATCGTGATCAGCGTCGAACGGAGATGTCAAATATGCCCTCAGACTTCAAAAATCTCGACCTTCGAATTTTCCCATATATTCCCACTGAGCACCGGAGTCGAAACTTCGAGAGCCCATATATCCGTAATTTGAACACTTTTTGCAAATAAGGGCTCTTTATTATGATCAGCGTCGAACGGAGACGTCAAATATGCCCTCAGATGTGAAATATCTCGACCTTCGAGTTTTCCCATATATTCCCACTGAGCACCGGAGTCGAAACTTCGAGAGCCCATATCTCCGTAATTTTGGCACTTTTTGCGAATAAGAGGTCGTTATCGTGACAAGCATCGGACGGAGATGTTAAATATGCCCTCAGATGTGAAATATCTCGACCTTCGAATTTTCCCATATATTCCCACTGAGCACCGGAGTCGAAACTTCGAGAGCCCATATCTCCATAATTTTGGCACTTTTTGCAAATAAGAGCTCGTTATCGTGATTAGCGTCGAACGGAGATGTCAAATATGCCCTCAGATGTGAAATATCTCGACCTTCGAATTTTCCCATATATTCCCACTGAGCACCGGAGTCGAAACTTCGAAAGCCCATATCTCCGTAATTTTGGCACTTTTTGCAAATAAGAGCTCGTTATCGTGATTAGCGTCGAACGGAGACGTCAAATATGCCCTCAGATGTGAAATATCTCGACCTTCGCATTTTCCCATATATTCCCACTGAGCACCGGAGTCGAAACTTCGAGAGCCCATATCTCCGTAATTTTGGCACTTTTTGCGAATAAGAGCTCGTTATCGTGATCAGCGTCGAACGGAGATGTCAAATATGCCCTCAGACTTCAAAAATCTCGACCTTCGAATTTTCCCATATATTCCCACTGAGCACCGGAGTCGAAACTTCGAGAGCCCATATATCCGTAATTTGAACACTTTTTGCAAATAAGGGCTCTTTATTATGATCAGCGTCGAACGGAGACGTCAAATATGCCCTCAGATGTGAAATATCTCGACCTTCGAGTTTTCCCATATATTCCCACTGAGCACCGGAGTCGAAACTTCGAGAGCCCATATCTCCGTAATTTTGGCACTTTTTGCGAATAAGAGGTCGTTATCGTGACAAGCATCGGACGGAGATGTTAAATATGCCCTCAGATGTGAAATATCTCGACCTTCGAATTTTCCGATATATTCCCACTGAGCACCGGAGTCGAAACTTCGAGAGCCCATATCTCCATAATTTTGGCACTTTTTGCAAATAAGAGCTCGTTATCGTGATTAGCGTCGAACGGAGATGTCAAATATGCCCTCAGATGTGAAATATCTCGACCTTCGAATTTTCCCATATATTCCCGGAGTCGAAACTTCGAGAGCCCATATCTCCATAATTTTGGCACTTTTTGCAAATAAGAGCTCGTTATCGTGATTAGCGTCGAACGGAGATGTCAAATATGCCCTCAGATGTGAAATATCTCGACCTTCGAATTTTCCCATATATTCCCACTGAGCACCGGAGTCGAAACTTCGAAAGCCCATATCTCCGTAATTTTGGCACTTTTTGCAAATAAGAGCTCGTTATCGTGATTAGCGTCGAACGGAGATGTCAAATATGCCCTCAGATGTGAAATATCTCGACCTTCGAATTTTCCCATATATTCCCACTGAGCACCGGAGTCGAAACTTCGAGAGCCCATATCGCCGTAATTTTGGCACTTTTTGCAAATAAGAGCTCGTTATCGTGATTAGCGTCGAACGGAGACGTCAAATATGCCCTCAGATGTGAAATATCTCGACCTTCGAATTTTCCCATATATTCCCACTGAGCCCCGGCCTCGAAACTTCGAGAGCCCATATATCCGTAATTTTGGCACTTTTTGCGAATAAGAGCTCGTTATCGTGATCAGCGTCGAACGGAGATGTCAAATATGCCCTCAGATGTGAAATATCTCGACCTTCGAGTTTTCCCATATATTCCCACTGAGCACCGGAGTCGAAACTTCGAGAGCCCATATCTCCGTAATTTTGGCACTTTTTGCGAATAAGAGCTCGTTATCGTGACAAGCATCGGACGGAGATGTTAAATATGCCCTCAGATGTGAAATATCTCGACCTTCGAATTTTCCCATATATTCCCACTGAGCACCGGAGTCGAAACTTCGAGAGCCCATATCTCCATAATTTTGGCACTTTTTGCAAATAAGAGCTCGTTATCGTGATTAGCGTCGAACGGAGATGTCAAATATGCCCTCAGATGTGAAATATCTCGACCTTCGAATTTTCCCATATATTCCCGGAGTCGAAACTTCGAGAGCCCATATCTCCATAATTTTGGCACTTTTTGCAAATAAGAGCTCGTTATCGTGATTAGCGTCGAACGGAGATGTCAAATATGCCCTCAGATGTGAAATATCTCGACCTTCGAATTTTCCCATATATTCCCACTGAGCACCGGAGTCGAAACTTCGAGAGCCCATATCGCCGTAATTTTGGCACTTTTTGCAAATAAGAGCTCGTTATCGTGATTAGCGTCGAACGGAGACGTCAAATATGCCCTCAGATGTGAAATATCTCGACCTTCGAATTTTCCCATATATTCCCACTGAGCACCGGAGTCGAAACTTCGAGAGCCCATATCTCCGTAATTTTGGCACTTTTTGCGAATAAGAGCTCGTTATCGTGATTAGCGTCGAACGGAGATGTCAAATATGCCCTCAGACTTCAAAAATGTCGACCTTCGAATTTTCCCATACAATTCCACTGACCCCCGGCCTCGAAACTTCGAGAGCCCATATCTCCATAATTTTGGCACTTTTTGCAAATAAGAGCTCGTTATCGTGATTAGCGTCGAACGGAGATGTCAAATATGCCCTCAGATGTGAAATATCTCGACCTTCGAATTTCCCATATATTCCCACTGAGCACCGGAGTCGAAACTTCGAGAGCCCATATCTCCGTAATTTTGGCACTTTTTGCGAATAAGAGCACGTTATCGTGATTAGCGTCGAACGGAGATGTCAAATATGCCCTCAGACTTCAAAAATGTCGACCTTCGAATTTTCCCATACAATTCCACTGACCCCCGGCCTCGAAACTTCGAGAGCCCATATCTCCATAATTTTGGCACTTTTTGCAAATAAGAGCTCGTTATCGTGATTAGCGTCGAACGGAGATGTCAAATATGCCCTCAGATGTGAAATATCTCGACCTTCGAATTTTCCCATGCGTACTTTGCGTACTTTTTGCGAATAAGAGCTCGTTATCGTGATCAGCGTCGAACGGAGATGTCAAATATGCCCTCAGATGTGAAATATCTCGACCTTCGAATTTTCCCATATATTCCCACTGAGCACCGGAGTCGAAACTTCGAGAGCCCATATCTCCGTAATTTTGTCACTTTTTGCGAATAAGAGCTCGTTATCGTGATCAGCGTCGAACGGAGATGTCAAATATGCCCTCAGATGTGAAATATCTCGACCTTCGAATTTTCCCATATATTCCCACTGAGCACCGGAGTCGAAACTTCGAGAGCCCATATCTCCGTAATTTTGGCACTTTTTGCGAATAAGAGCTCGTTATCGTGATTAGCGTCGAACGGAGATGTCAAATATGCCCTCAGACTTCAAAAATGTCGACCTTCGAATTTTCCCATACAATTCCACTGACACCCGGCCTCGAAACTTCGAGAGCCCATATCTCCATAATTTTGGCACTTTTTGCGAATAAGAGCTCGTTATTGTGATCAGCTTCGAACGGAGATGTCAAATATGCCCTCAGACTTCAAAAATCTCGACCTTCGAATTGTCCATATAATCCCACTGAGCTCCGGACTCGTCAGTCGAATCTAGTATTCTATGCGAAGAACACCAAATATTAAAAAATTCAAATTGAAAAAAAATTGAAATCAAAAATAAAAAAATAAAAATTAAAAAATAATAGTGGAAATTAAAACACTCAAGTGCGTGTTTCGGTGTTACAGTCACGTATGTACGTGTGCTATAGTTTCGCGGGTTAGAGTCACGTGTGCTCGCACCGAAGTGCCGCGTTGGCCTATCGGTTAGAGGTCCGAGGCAAGAACTAAAGTTCGGGAGTTCGATTCCCAGTCGGGAAAAGATGCTTTTTTCACTTGTAGCAAAGTGAAATTAAGCAGTTCGGGCGACCGAGTGTGTGTGTGTGTGCCGCCGGCGAGGGGCGCATGGAAGATAAAGACAGGAGAAAGTCGGAGTCATCCGACGAGATAGTGGTGGCTGTCCGAAACAAAGGGATGGCCAAAAAGCGGCGTAGGAGGGTAAACCCTACGCCGAATCTTGCGAAGCGCCGTACAGGTCGCTTTGGTTGAAAAGCTGCCAACCGAAGCGAAGTCAACGGTGGCTTCAGCCCCAACAGCAGCTAGACAACAACAACCGCAAAAGGATTCCGTGGTCCGGGAATCTTCATACACCGGAACAAACAATCCGTTCGTCGCTCTGACAAGTGCAGAGTCAGAGGGCGAAGAAGGGGAGGAGGACGACGACGAAAGAGAGGCAAAGCTCATCGCCGCCAACATGGCCGCGATGAGAGAGCGACTCGAAGTCGTCGCCGCCAGAATTGCCGCCAAAAACCTGGCGAGGATGCAGGAACTGCACAAGCTGGAGCTACAACAGCAACAGCAGCAAACAGAACAGCAGCAGCAAAAACAGCAGCCGCTGAAACAAAAAGCCACGCAGGCAGCACCGGCCAACCTTCAGCAAAAGCCGAAGCAACAACAGCAGCCGAAACAGCAACAACAACAGAAGCAGCAACAACAGCAGAAGCAGCAACAACAGCCAAAACAGCAACAACAACATCAGGCGAAACAGCAGCCAACCCAGCAGCAACAACAGCGCGCAACCAAGGAGAAGGTGCCTCCAATCAACACCTACCAGATGGAAATAACAGATACCATCGAGCTATGCGAGCTAGCCATAGGTAAGAACTTTACAATAAAAAGGCTAGGGCAAGACAGGCATGTGATCCACTGTAACACAGTGGAGCAGCATAGTACTGTCAAGCAATATTTAAAAAAGTCGTCGACGGAGTTCTTTTCATACACTCCGAAAACAGAGAGGCTGCAGACGATGCTCCTGAAAGGCATCGATCCACAAACTAAGAAGCCGGAGGAACTCCTCTCCGAGCTCAAACAGTTCGAGAGCGACGACCTCGTGTTCAGGGGCGTCAAGCCATTTACCACAGCTCGGTCCAGACGGGAAAACAGGCGATTGCCTTTCTTCCTGGTTCAGCTATCCCCCAATAGCAAACTTGATGGTTTACGCGCCATTAATGCCGTACACTATCAGGTTGTAAAGTGGGAAACATTAAAAAGGCGCGGAAACATGCTTCAATGCATCCGCTGTCAAAGGTTCGGACATGCCGCGTCGAACTGCGAAATGCAGCCTCGATGCGTGAAATGCGCAAAGAGCCACAGCAACGAGGAGTGCAATTTTGGGAGGGACAATGTCGCACCAAGAGAGCAGCTCGAATGCGTGCTTTGCAAGAGCAAGGGGCACCCCGCAAACTATCGGGGCTGTCCTAAGTTCCAAGAGCTTCAAAAAACTAACCAGGCCCGTCAGCAGAATGCGATAGTTAAGCGTCCACTCGAACACATCCAAACACCAGCCGTAACGGCGCAACTAACCTACGCCCAAATGGCGACAGGTCGCAGCAGCACGGTACAACAGCCATCCAAAGCCCCAGTGCCCGTTTCTAAGGCACCGGCGGCCGATGTAGACCTGAAATCGATTCTACTCGCCATTCAAGTGCAGCTGAATCAGGTCCAACGGCAACTCCAAGACCATGCGGCTCGAGTGGACTATATCTATACGTGCCTGCCTGGCCTGGCGCAACATCAACCATAATGGGTACGCTGGCAGAAAGACCCTTAAAAATCCTGGCGGTGAATGTTAATTCACTGATTAGGATCGAACGGAGAGCCGTGCTTTTTAAATTGTTGGAGGACGAAAGCCCAGATGTGCTGCTGGCTAGCGAAACTAAGCTAAACCAGAGGCACAAAATCCGGCACAGTTCATACAGTATTATACGAAGAGACCAACCCAACGCCACTCAAGGCGGGGGTGTCGCGATCTTCATTAATAAAAATTTAAATCATAAAGTCATATATAGCAGTGAAGTGCGGAGGTTCCAGGTGCTAGAGGCATGCATTGTGTGCATCCCTCTCCAAAACGGAAAGCGGATGTATATTGTGTCAGCTTACGCACCTGATGCACCTCAACCCACAGCTTTCATTACAGAGCTCGAATCACTTTTTCGATCTCTGCGATTGACCTCAGCCGAAAACTATTACCTTTTGGCCGGAGATCTAAACGCCAAACATAGCGATTGGGGTAACATCACAACCAACACTAGAGGGAGCCTACTAAGCGATTGGTGGGGGCTACACGGTATTGATTACAAACTCAAAATCCTTGCGACAGATAGTTCGTCGTTCCCCAGGAGCGGCTCCTATCTGGATCTTATGCTACTAGACACTCGACTCAGACTGGCAGACATAGACGAATGGTCTACGAACTGTCTACGGACTTTCGTATACGACAGTGACCACTGCGGACTTGGTGCCGTAGTTAAACTACCCGACGAAATTGTGGACTTGGGGGAATTCGTCCCGGCGCACACCACCTACGACTATAGTAGGGTGCGCTGGCCGCATTTCACCAGATCCCTGACGAGAGCACTCACTTTGAGCGCCTCCTTCCCACCATCCGATAGGAATCTGTCAAACGAAGAGATTGACAGATACCTCAAGGACATGGACTGTATAATCAAACAGACTATGGACAGAACGATACCACGCCAACGGCACAACGATACCACCAACGTCTACCGAAACGCGACCATTGACGCACTCCACAGACAAAAAAGTAGACTCTTGTCAAGACTCAAACTCTTGTACAGGCAGTTTACTGAAAGACAAGATCCGGAAATCAGGTAGCTGAAGTCATTGATTAGAAACCTCCAACATCTAATTAAGGAAAATTACAGACTATCTGTAAATTTGCATTGGAGCAACAAGATTCGGGCTATAAATTCCAGTAGCCCGAGCATGTTCCCGCAAATAAATAAAATATTTCGGAGGAATAATCACAATGACATTCAGATGTTGAAAATCCCCAGATCGCCAGATAATGAACGCATCCTACGGACTGCGAACATTGATCCAGAGGGTGCCGTCTTGGACGACAACTTCTTCGTGATCGAAGATCCTCAGGTGAGGGTGGAGGCGGTGGGAGTCGTTTTCCAGGAAGTGTATAAGGTGAATGAAAGCATTTGCCCAAACCACGACTTGGAAAATAGAGTCCTACTTCATCACTTCTACCTTCGATATGGCATTGAGCATTGGCGATCTGAGAACCTTGGTTTTACCAGGTTCAATGACGACTTTCCGGCAAACGGTACCGTCACCAATGCTAGGCCTAACATCCTGTTCGTATCGAGGGTGGAGCTCCAGGGGATTTTTGATTCACTCAGGAAGAAGAAATCTGCAGGAGTTGACCAAGTACCCAATGTCGTGCTTAGACAGCTCCCACCAATCGCTGTAGAGAGGTACACTATCCTGTTCAACAATGCGCTGAATAATGCCTATTATCCGACGCACTGGAAGACAGCGGTAGTGCAACCTATCCCTAAAAGAGGTAAAGATACCTCGAACCCGGCGAATCTTCGGTCAATAAGTCTTCTGCCGTGCATCAGCAAGGTCTTCGAGAAGGTGATCAATAGAGCCCTGACTCAATGGGTTGAGGACAACAATATCATCCCGGATAACCAATTCGGTTTCAAAGCGGGGCATGACACTATTCATGCTGCGTCGAAACTCGTATCGGATATCCAATGGAACAAATGCAAGAACCAATGCACGGGTGCCTGCCTGATTGACTTGGAAAAGGCCTTCGATACCGGATGGTTGGAAGGGCTCTACTACAAGCTCAACCGGCTGGGCATAAGTAAACCACTACTATATATGATTTTGAATATGTTAACAAGTAGAAAGTTCGTTGTGAAAATTGCCAACGTGACTTCTACCCAAATATTTGACATTAAAAATGGACTCCAACAAGGCACGGTGAACTCGCCGATCCTGTTCAATATTTACCTCAGTGATCTGCTAGGTTCACTCCACCACTCAATAGCGTACGCAGACGATCTGGTTGCGTACAGATCTGGTCCGAAAGTCGAGGTCATTAAGACGCTCTTGCAGTGTGACTTTGAAAAGATTCAAGGGTTTTGCGATAACTGGAAGTTGAAAATTAACTTTCAGAAATCGGAAACCATTCTGTTCAGAACAGCGTTGTCTAGGGCCTCTAGGGACACTAGAAAGAACTGGCGCCAGTTCTTAATCATTGGACCACACGGGCGTCCACTGGCGAATCGAAGTGTGGTCAGGTACCTCGGGATCTGGCTGGACCAGTATCTATATTTTAACAAACATGTGGATGCTGCTCTGGCCAGGGCTCGAGTCGCTTTTGCTCTGGCAAAATGGTTGTTTCACAGCAGCTATCTTGACCGCAGGGTAAAGGTAATCTGCTACATGGCCTTAGTCAGGCCCATGATCGCCTACGGATGCCCCGTGTGGTTTAATGTGAGTGCTGGCTTGATGGAAAGGATTCGGATGTTTGAGAGGCAGTGTCTGAGGTCCTGCCTTGGATTGCACAGAACACCAGAATCTCAGTACATAAAATTCTACTCCAATGAGGTCCTATACAGGGTGCCCCACGAGCAGTGTGCCAAAAAGCTAGAGCGTGTAGCCCTGGCCAAGACAAGAAAAAAATCGTATGGGAGGGGGGGGTCTATTCCCCCCCGTTTAGCCGGGAGGGGCAATTTTCTAAAAAAAAGAGGTCAATGTTTCATACATTAATTTGCCTACAAGTCCAGCCGCGTTAAAACCAAAAAAAAAGGTTTTTCTTAGAAAAAAATGGTTCGGGTTTTTTTTTAATTTCTCAAAAACTACAAGACATTTTTGCATCCGGTTTTCTGTTTTTAACTAAAAACTAATGAGAGCATTGAATTTTTGAAAAAAAATTACTACTTAATTACATACAATTTTGAAAAAAAATAGTTCGAAATTTTTTTTTTTCAATTTTTTTTCAAAATTTTGAGTTTGAAAATTAATTTCTCAAAAACTACCCCTTAAAACAGCTTCATTTAAAATCAATATGAAAGAAGAGGTTTCTGACTTTACAAAAAGGTATATCGTGGCATTGTGGATGTAACTGTTGATTTTTAATAATTATTTTTCCAAAATAAGTCAATTTTTTAGAAAATTGCCCCTCCCGGCTAAACGGGGGGAAATAGACCCCCCCCTCCCATACGATTTTTTTCTTGTCTTGACTAGACCTACACGCTGTAGCTTTTTGGCACACTGCTCGTGGGACACCCTGTATAACAGGGCCAAAATTATTCGAATAGATAACTTTTTGATTAAGTTAATTCGAAGGCACATGGCGAGGGCCATGACCTCGACCAACAACCTGATCTCTGGGGCGTTCTACCCCAACGAGCGCTATTTCGAGCTTGCGCGTCTTAAAGGCTTTGTTCCCCCCGAAGCGTTCCTCCAATTTGACATGGACGGGCTGATCCAGGATAGAGATGCGGTGCCCGTAATTTTCCACGTGGCCCGTAATGCTGTGGAACGGCGACTGCTCTATGGGCGCGAGGTTGTGCTCCGCGAGCCGGAGCGACTCCGGTTTAGTATGGCGGTATCGAGTCACGATCGGCGAGACGTCGTCCGGCAGCACCAACGTTTTTGGTGGCTGGAGGGGACACTGTCGGCGACTGAGTAATAGGGTACACCAGCCAGCCAACAATACCAGTGGCTGGCTCGCATAGCTTAGGGCTATGCCTAGCATAAGGTAAAATTCGACAAAAAAAAAAAAAGATATATACATATATAAAATATATATAATGTACATATTTTAGTTAAGTTAGAATAAGATAGGTTTAGTTAGATTTAATTAGTTTTAGATAGGCTTAAGTTTTATATAAAATATATAAAAATGATCATATGATAAGTTTTTTCTTAATAAAAACCATTTTTCTTAGCTTAAGTTAGATATTATAATGTTAATTGAATTTTATATAGTCGTCGAAAGACATATGTATGTTTCAATTGTTCTGTTTGTTTTAGAGTGTCCGTATAGGGCCAGTAAGATAGTTAGTTTTGTTAAGATAGTTAAGCTAGTTTTAAACATTTTTGACTAGGGTAAGATAGATATAAGATAATACTGAATAAAAAATTAAAAAAAGCTCCGGACTCGAAACTTCGAGAGCCCATATCTCCGTAATTTTGGCACTTTTTGCGAATAAGAGCTCGTTATCGTGACAAGCGTCGAACGGAGATGTTAAATATGCCCTCAGATGTGAAATATCTCGACCTTCGAATTTTCCCATATATTCCCACTGAGCACCGGAGTCGAAACTTCGAGAGCCCATATGTATATCCGTAATTTGAACACTTTTTGCAAATAAGACCGCGTTATTGTGATCAGCGACGAACGGAGATGTCAAATATGCCCTCAGACTTCAAAAATCTCGGCCTTCGAATTTTCCGTATAATCCCACTGAGCCCCGGAGTCGAAACTTCGAGAGCCCGTAATTTGGGCACTTTTTGCAAATAAGAGCTCGTTATGAGATTCTGCTTTAGACTAGGTGGAGGTACCATCAAACTTTCTGAGTACATTCAGCTTTGTCGATTTCCTCGTTTGAGAACATTAACCAACATGCTGGTCGCGCTCAGGCATTTGATGTCTTCGCAGAAGGACTTATAGGAATTATTCTTCGATTTACGAATAAGTTTCATATATTCCTTCTGCTTCGATCGATAATTATTCCAGTCATCTTCCGAGTTCGATTTAAGCTATCTATTCAGGAGACTTCTGGCTTCCCTGCGAAGTATTGAAGCTCAGCGTTCCACCAGGGAACCGACCGTTCTAAATAGTTGGTGATGGCGCTGCTCAGGTTATGAACGGCATCCTCCACCAAATGCTTTGTTTAGAATTTAGGCAGGGCTTGGGTAGATTTCTCAAGCTCCTCCCTGAATCGCTTTCTCGGATTCCTGGAGATCCCGTACTTCAATTGGAATTCGATATATCTATGGTCTGACAACGTAACATCTGATAAGACTCTCCAGTTAGTGATGGCCTTCATATGCCTATTAGACTGGGTTAGGTCAATCACTTCTTGTCGTCTCGCCGTCATAAAGGTTGGTTGAGAGCCAACATTGATAAGGTCAGACAAAAGAGTGAAGTTTAAAAGATGGTCTCCTCTCCGATTGCATTTGCTGCTGCCCCAAACAGTATTTTGAGCGAAAGCATCGCGACAGATGATGAGTCCAATCCTTCTGGCCACACAGTACTCTACGACTTCAGAAACCGCCTTAGGTGGCGGGGGCAGTACCGAGTCGTAGAGTAAGTAAGCAGACGCCACCACGAAGTGTTAATTTCTCCGTGCGCTTTGTAGCTAACTTTCGCAGCCACCAGATCTTGACCACAGAATTGACCAAGCTTGGTTGCCGATAGCGTGTTCGATATGATGAGACAGGCCTTTCGGACCGCTCATCATAAAGGATCGTAGCATCACATATACCACCAAGACCACACAGGCGTTTATTCCACACCCATAGTTCCTGAATGGATACAATGTGATGATTTGTTCGACTGCATGCAATTCTGCTACTGAGAAGAGCGGTAGCAGCCCTGCAATGCTGTAGATTAATCTGAGTGAAAATCATGGATTTAGACTGCAGAGCACGTTCCATCCTTCGACTACGGAGGATATTCGTACTCATACAATTTTACTTATTTCTACCCCTCTTTTAAAATTGGTTGGTAATCGTCAATTAGCAAGGTTGACTGATCATAGTGGTATGATATTCTGACAATATCCGTGGGAATAAAAAGACTATACTTCGTCATCCTCGTTCTAAAGGCTCTATTTGGACTCATCTTCAACTTGGGGTACATCCTTCCGATTGGGGAGGAAGGGAACCTGGTAAATCTGCCAAAAAAACATGAAACGTAGATCATTATCCTCTTATCAGTCTGGCATCATTTGATAGAAAAACTTTTCCAACTACTACTGTGTCCTTATCTATATATGTATGTATCGTAAATAACGGTCAACCATACACCATATAAATGATCAGTTTAATATCCAACCCAAATAAGACTGGCTTAGATTTTAAATATTAAAATAACAAAAACAATCAAGATATTATGATTACTAGACACAGACACTGGTGGCGACCTAGCAGAAAACTATAGACAAACTAACAAAGGTTTGTATGTCTGGGCGTAACAGATATTTTGAACTTGGGATATCTTGCCATAAATGTATGTACATAATTGATCGCAAGCCCATTTAACCTGGAAGATTGGCGATCCTATGAAATAAAGCCGAAGGTCATGAACGGTGTACCGATGGAGTGAAAATGACATCTCTCGTTGGTGCTGGTACTTTGCATTGATGTCTGGTCCCCAGTCTTTCCCAACCCGAGCTGTATACCATCTGCTCTTGCGCCAACTTGTATCTCAAGAATTGCGTTAGAAGGTAAACGTATTTACCAATAGCCAAGCAGAACTCAAAGCACTGAACTGACGTATATGTTGAATAGAAACCTCCAGGATAACTATACAGCAGGAGCCAGCATCACTGTTGATGAACAACTTTACCCTTATCGTGGCGGCACCGGATTCACTCAATATATATCTTCAAAACCGTCCAAGTATGGAATTAAGGTTTGGTGGGTATGTGATGCTATTACATCTTACCCAGTCAAAGGACAAGTCTATACTGGTATGGCGAAAGAGAAAAAAATCAAGGTGAACGTGTGGTCTTTTTTACAAGCTATAATTTGGCTTCTACTTTGATGGTAGACTACAATTTGTCAATATTGGGCACTGTAAAGAAAAGACGTACATTTGTACCAGCCGAATTTTCTAATCCAAAAGGAAGAGCAGTAGAATCATCAATCTTTGGATTCAGCAACAACATAAGTATGTGTTCATATATTCCAAAAAAGAACAAATCGGTTGTGCTTCTTTCTACTTCCCGTTATAATATCGAAATTGGAGGTCCTAAAAGAAAGCAAAAAATGATAACTGACTACAAGGAGGTGTTGATAATATGGACAAATGCCTTGGTGAATATATGTTACAACGAAGAGAAGAACAGAGAGATGGCCTCTGGCTTTTTTTTATAACATTGTGGATGTGGCTGCATTTGCAGCATTCGTGATCTACCGGGTCCGCCAAATAATTTTTTTTTTTTTTTGAAAATGCTATAAAAAAAACTACTGAATATTTTCTCAAATTTCTTTTTTTATTTGAAAGTACAATCCTTCCGGTTAATAATGGAAAATAATTTCATTCAAATGGCTGCCTCGGCTGGCCATGCAGTAGCCTACACGATCGGTCCAATTTTTAAGCACATTATCGATTGTGTGCAGCTGTATTTCACCAATGGCTTCACGAATATTATCCTTTAAAGCGTCAATTGTCTCTGGCTTGTCGGCGTAACACTTATCTTTGACGGCACCCCACACATAATAGTCCAACGGTGTCAAATCGCAGCTCCGAGGTGGCCAAACGACATCAGCTCTGCGGCTGATAATGCGATCTTCAAAAACAGGGCGCAAAACATCGAGTGTAGCTTCGGCTGTGTGGCACGTAGCGCCTTCCTGTTGAAACCAAATGTTGCCAATATCCTCCTCTTCAATTTTTGTAAACAAAAATTCGTTCAACATGGCCCGATAACGATCGCCATTGACTGTAACGGCCACTCCTTGCTCATTTTCGAAGAAAAATGCCCCAATTATGCCTCTGGACCAAAATCCGCACCAAACAGTGGCTCGTTTTGAGCGCACCGACTTTTCAATGTATGCGTGCGGGTTTTCTGTGCCCCAAATGCGACAATTTTGCTTGTTTACATACCCGCCAAGATCAAAATGAGCTTCATCTGAAAAGATGATTTTTTTGGCAAAATCGGCATCTTCTGTAAGTCGATCGCAGGCCCACTTAGCGAAGCGTTGTTCAAGCGTATACACAACCATATTCGTTCAGCGGAAGGATAAAACTAATTATATGTCAAATCAGACATGAGCTAAGTGTTACCATTCACGAAATAAGCACTACTTGAAAAAAAAAACGTTAGATGGCGGACCCTTTACCTTGATTAAAGATATTGTTAAATAGTTGTAAAATGCGTTGTTTAACGGCGGGTGGAGAGTTTTTAACATCGGGTAGGAGATTCTATCGAAGCCAGGTGTTTTCTCCTTTACGGACCCTAGGCAGCTTTCCAATTCTAGAATGTTTATAGGCAGTTCGATAGACTTAGGGGGACTTAGGGGGTATGTTATGTTATTATTTAGGGCTAATTGTTTGGATTCGAGGAATTCAGGAGCGAAGTTTGAGTCCAGTGAGTAATTAGACCAAGTCTTGGCGAAGTGGTCGCAGATTTTGGTTGGATCGAGGAGGGTATCGGAATCTGTATCGATTACTCTAATCATGCGAGGGGTGTAACTGCCAGTAAGTGATTTTATATCGGCCCATAATTTCTTGTTGTTTGTGTAGGGGTTGATGTTAGCAGTAAACTTTTGGAAGCATACACTTTTTGCTAGTTTTACTTTTCGGCGGAATAATGCATTTGATTTACGGTATTTGATAAGGTTGTCATCTGAGGGGTGTTTTTTAAACAAACTCCATAGGTGTTGTTTATTCCTACGTAGGGTAGCAATTTCAGAGTTCCACCATGGGACAAAGGATTTATATGGAAGGCTTTTTGTTTGGGGAATTGATAGGTTGGCTGCGTACCGAATTGCCTTAGTAATAGTAGCCGCTTCTTTATTTATGTTGGAGGAATGATTTTTATTCATTAGGGTGTTTGTAGCGATGTTCTTAAAAGAGTTCCAATTTGCTCGGTCGGTTTGAAATTTAACTGATGGAATTTTGGGTTCACTACGTGTTTTACCGATGTTGATAGTAGTGATTATGGGGAGATGGTCGCTACCGTGGAGGTTTTCTAAAATATGCCATGAAGAACTTGGTATTAATTGGGATGTTGGGGTTATGGAATTGATGGTGTTGGTTGAGCTAGGTTGAGATGGAGTATTTTTGAGTGTTGGAGTGGCGTGTTCTATTTGGGCGGACATTTTTGCGACAGATGAGTATGATTGGGGAGCTGGTAATGGGGGGTATTTTTCTTTAAACAACTGTTTCGCTTCGGCCATGGTACATTTGTTAATTGTTTTTATTTGTAGTATTTGTTTTGCTTGCAGGAAACTTTTGCAAGTGTTAGAATTGGCTGGATGTTCGTCACGGCAGTTGGCACATAACACTCTGGTGCACTCATCAGGGGAATGGGGGAGAAGGTCGCATCTTACGCAAGTAGAGTTGTTTCGGCATCTATTGGCTGTGTGTCCCAATAATTGGCAATTTTTGCAACGCATTGGATTAGGGAAATATTCGCTGATTCTGACTTTATGCCATCCGATGTCGACTGTACTAGGAGGTCGGAAGCGATCAAAGGTGAATAGAATTAATCCGGTGGTGCGTTGAGTGCCATTCTCAGATTTCTTAAATTTGAACACATCGACAACACCTTGAGATTTCATTTCTTGAACGATTTCATTTTCAGGGACGTTTATTAAACAGGGTGCGTAAGCTGTGCCCTTGGAGGAGTTTAGGTGGGAATGTAGAGTAACGGAGATTGGGCAGAGGGAGTTCTTTGATAGGAATAGATCGGCATTTTTTTGCGATTTGACTAAAATAAGTAGACTGCCATCGCGTAGTTGGTTGATGGATTCATAGGCGGTGCTTATGTTGTCAATTGCTTTTTTTAGTACAAAGACGCGGAAGGATGAGAGTGGTTTTTTTTCATCGGCAGGGGAAATGACAATAAACTTAGGATTGTTGAGAGTAGGGTGCATTAGAAAGGGATTGGCTGTTTCGGTCGTAATTGTAGGTTTTTTACGTTTTTTAGATTTGGGTTCGGGCAGGTCTAGTATATCCAGACCGCTAAACCGATTGCTCGAAAGCAATTCGGGGGGCCGTGGAGGCATTAGGGAGTGATGGATAACTTATCACTATTTTAACTCACTCACTAGATTCACTTCACTAAAGCGGCGCGAGGGAGGAGAAAAAAGAGAGTGGGTCGGGAGTATCGGCTAAAAAGATAGCGGGAAAGAAAGCCGACAAAAAATTGAATGGGAGAGAACTATTCAATAGTCAATGTTACCAGCACGGGGGTCAGACGATGACTGACTTTTTTTTTTTATAAAATTTAATATTTTCCTTGTTTTTTCCAAACAAAATAAAAAAATAATATCAAATGAATAAAAAATAAGAATTTATGACGAAACACAAGTGCTTTTCTGCATTTGTATCGAACAATTTCCATACATTTTTGTATGCACAGCACACCCGGGTGTGTTGGCTGTAGATAGAAGGGGTAAATCGGAAAAAACTTCTTGTAAACTTCGACCCAAAAAGAAAAATTAATTTTTTTTTCGAATATGATAAAAAACAATATTTTAGGAGGCTTTTCAAAATTCCAAGTCGATACCGAACCTAGAACTCAAAATATATCAATTTGAAAATGAAAACCACACCCGGGTATGTGGGTGTTGACACAAACGTTAAAAAAGATCAAGGAATCCACACTGGCCAAGTGAGGAGTCGTTCGCCAACTCAACAAAGAATATTTTAGTTCCACTGGTTCGCTTCTCTGTTCGTACACCCGAAGTCCTTTTTTACCCCGGCTAAGGAGTAGTATGTAGTATGAAACGCACCGGCCGGTCTGGTGAAAAAAAATGTCAAGGACAAAAATGGCATTAATGGACGGTTACGGACGTTGTCGGAAATTCAAACCACGGTTAGATCCTATTGATAAACCTCATAAAAACGGAATCAGGAACGCAAAACTTAAAAATGTCAAATCGTTAAATCACGAGGAGTAAGGATAAGACTATACAAACCAATTTGGCCCACTAGAAAATTCCTCAGGAAGGAGGACTATGACTCCTGGCTGTATAACTATGTAGATTGGAAAGATGTAGTTGATCACAAAATCAAAGGCAACATTGGCTCTATTAAGTAACCAAGTGCTCTATTTGCCCACCAGAAGTCAATGTCTTTCAGCTTAAGATGGTTTCAGTAAAATCAGAAGAAACACAAAAAGAGCTGACTGGGAGTAAATAATCGAACACGCGATTTTTACCGAAGAAAATACCCGTAGAGTTACATAGCTGTCAGGAAATGCTGTCCATTTAGATATAGTGAAACATATTTCTTCGCAAGATAAGTGCTGAACTCGCGTAAAATTGGGGAACAAGAAGTTTATTAGATGCATAGTAAAAAGCAGATTATTCTATTCGGTAAAATCCCCTTCACTAACCGCTCTCAGCCAACCTTCCTATGAAAGGAAATTGTGATATAGACCGAGTCGTTAGAGCTCTCATAAGCACATTCTACCTGGGCTGAGTAGATACAGTCCCAAATAGATGTACCTCGCGAGAAATCTGTGACTCAATTATTTGTAATAATGACAGGAAATGTCGCGTAAATCTCACAATTTTCGAACCCTTTAAATTGCCAGATTACTTACCTGCATACCCATAATCCACGTAACACTCCAGACTTCCCCATTCAGCATACATAGAGGATATATCGAAAAATTCTTCAAAACTGCTGGCCAATTCTGTTAGTCGTTCCACTACACCACTGCCAAGGACAATGTGACTTTGTGACAGGAGCACTGGGGCTTGGATTCTGCTCGGATTTTCTGTAACCTGCCGAGGCTTCCTTATTCGCGGTATTCTCCGTCAAGACGTCCAATTTCGATGAAACGGAAAGGTTTCAAAAATCATTATTGTTATTACCAGCCATGTGGAACTCGGAAGTTCAGAGCCTCATTTACATTCTTTCGCCAAGCCTGACTGTCTTAAGTGTGTTCCTTCCATATTTCGCTGTTTTGTTCCATCTCTTCTAGGCCCATTCATGTCCTCCCCATTAGGGCGCAGACTGGAATTTTCGCTCTAGTTTTCCACTCATTATTTTTTCGACTGTTCGTCCACTGTCCATTCGTTCCACCCATGCCCGCGCTTTTACTTGGACCAGGCTTGGGGTTCTTGATTAAGTAGTTCCTTGCCCTGTTTTCTGCATAGATTCTCCTTGAGATCTTGCTTTCAAAGACCTGAAGTATATTTTCTCTTAGTCGCGAAGAAGAACGCGTTGCCCACAGTCAGTCTTTTATTCATTTCAAAGCGTTTATCGAGTACAGTCCAGCTTCAAGCGGTGTTTGTAGTGCAGAGCCATCAGTATTGTGCCAACTAATCCGCCATTTTGTTTCATAAGGCAGAAATCCATCAGAACTTTAGTCAGTTCTAACAACTGGCGCACCAGCCGGGAGTATATTCTAACCCCTACCTAGAGAGGATATAATGCTCACCCTATCCACTGCTTCATTTTAAAATTGCCTGAAAAAAAAAACACAGTATAGGGTCAGGAGTATAAAAAAAGCTTTACTCTGTCTGATAATTACTATAATAAAGGTCTTTCCTTTACATTGAGCGAAAACAATACAAAAATCAATACAAACTGCAACTTTACGCGCACATTCCTTACAAAAAAAGGAACAAAAAACAATTACATCATATGTTATCGTAGTTAAACCTGAATTTCATAATGCCCTCGCATCCTTCGATGATTCCTCAGTGCCGTCCCCTGGATGAATCTCTCGCCACACGTCTCGCATATGTACGGCCTCTCTCCAGTGTGCCTTCGCACATGTAGTGTCAGATCGTTAGATTGCGTGAAGCTTTTATCACAATAAGTACATTTGTATGGCCTTTCGCCCGAATGAATTCGCATATGGGTCTGCAACTTATACGATCGGGAAAACGCTTTATCGCAAACCGTACATTTGTGAGGGCGTTCCCCGGTATGCGTACGGCGATGGCAGCTCAGGTCCGACGATCGCGGGAAGCCCTTGTTGCAAAATTCACATTTAAATGGTTTCTCCCCCGTGTGTCGGCGCATATGTATCACTAGATTCGAAGAGCTTGATACTTCCTTCCCACAGAAGGCGCATAAGAACTTCTTGTCGGTTGATGGGGGGTTTTTGGCGCGAGTGTCTTTGACTTCAGTGCTGTGCGCTTTCATGTGTTTCATTAGACGGTCTTTTCGATTGTACTTACGATCACATAAGCTACAATAAAAGAATTTCAGTTCTGCCGGCGGCTTGCAGTCACTGTGAGACTGCAGATCATGTTGCGTGGCAAAGTCCCTCTTGCAAGTGTGACAAGTATGGGTGCGCGGACTGTCATGTATGAGACTCTCGTGGTTCTCTAGATTCTCTCGCCACATGAACCGCATCGTGCACTTACTACAGCCAAATTGCTTTGCTGCATTCATGCACTGCGTTCGCATGTGATAGCTGAGCACTGGTTCGGAAACGCATTTGAAGTTGCAATGAACGCATTTGTGTGGAATGTTGTCCGAGTAATGCTGCGATTGCTGGTGCTGCAAAAGCTTAAAACGACGATTGTAACGGGCGTTGCACAGTTCGCAGGAGTATTTCTCTATTGGTTCCTCCCTTTCAGTTTCCGAGTCTTCGACGTCCATCTCGTAGCCTAAGGCGTTGGTGATTGAATAGCTCGCCGGACCCGGAGTGATTGATTCTGTTTGGTATTTGAAATGAACGGTTTGAATGTGTTCTAGCAGCTGAAAGATGCTTGAATATTTCTTCCCGCAATGCTTGCATTCCGCTACTTTGGTACCGTTCGGTCGGGCCAGATAATAAATATCTGGAAGCAGTAGGTGCGTTGCGTTCTGGTGTACTTTCATGTGAACCTGAAAAGATCAATTTGGCTAGAGAGCTCTGGGACGTCTCAAAAATGGGATACGGAAACTAACGATTTACCTTGAGATTGTCCCTTCGCATGAATATCCTGAAGCACCAAGTGCATTCGAACTTCTCCTCTTCGAGATGTATCTTCTTATGCCGCATCAAGTCCTTATGCCAAAGGAAACTCTTATCGCACGCACTGCAATGGTGTTTCTTGGGTTGAAAGGGGTTCTTGTCATGCATGAACCTCTCGTGAGCCTTTAGATTCTCTTTCCAAATGAATTTCAACGGACATCGTTTGCATTTGAATTGTTTCTCATTATTCTTGCACTCGTTTTGCGCATGCAAGTGGTAAATCAGCTCACAAGCGAATCTCGCTGCACAGTCCGGACATTCGTATGGCAGTTCGTTCCACGAATGCGTCGTTCTTTGGTGTTCGAAGATTTTGAACTTTCTATCGAAAGTTTTATTGCACAACTTGCAGGCGTACCCTTTAGCAGAACCGCTGTCATCATCGTCATCCATGTCCGGTTCGGTGCACGTCTCCGAGTCCGTGAGATTAAGCTCGTAGCCTGCTTCGTTGGTGATTGAATAAAAACGATCGAGCTTGCCACTCGCAAGATCTCGGCCGATTGCTTTCGTCAACGCTCGTGGATTCATCTCCTTGTTGTAGAGAATCAGTGATATCTCGCTCGCATCCGAATCCGGTTGAATCACTACATTTCGATTCTTGTGTGCCATAAGATGATTTGACAAATCCCGAATCGAATTGTGTTTCGATAGGCAGATCTTGCATTGAATGGTCTTCGTGCCGTGCGGTTTGCATAGGTTTTCGTCTTGCTGTTCCCACTTTAAGATTGTTCTGGCGCGGATTTTATAGTCGACGGAATGGACTTTCATGTGCGCCCGCATGTTGTCTTTTCGATTGAACTTTTTGCCACATACTAGGCATTCGAATTTCTTCTCGTCCGGTATGTGACTTCGTTTGTGTCGGTGCAGGTCCTTCAGCCAAACGAATTTTTTTCCACAAACTTCACACTTCTTGTTGTCCTCGGGCCCATAATCAGTGCGGAGGCAATTGTGTGCGACTAGATTCTGCTTCCAAGTGAATTTGGTGTTACATTTCGTACAGGCATGTATCCTGTGCTCATTCGAACACTCGCTTTTCTGATGGCGCAGCAGGAGAGCTGTACAAACAAACTTTTCATCACATTTGTCACACTGGTAAGGGTAACCACCCCGTTCTAAGTCATGTTCGACATACTGATGCTGGAGAATCGCTTGCATTCGCGGGAATTTCACATCGCATAACTCACAGATGTACGTTGCGGAGCAGATTTTCTTCGAGTCTTGTTCGTCGTCGCTATCGGAATCGCTTAGGGACATTTCGAGACCGAATTTGTTCACCGCCAGGTATAGCTGCGACAGTTTGTTCTCCTTGAAGCAAGTGCGGATGTATTCTGATATTGCGCCTTCGTTGACTTCAGAATAGTAGCTACCAACAAACCCAGATAATTGGAAATTGACGCCGGTGTTACCGTCTGAATGGGTCTCTAAATGAATCCTTAGCGAGCGGATGTCATTGAAGCTTTCTTGGCACAGCATGCAGAGTATGTTCTTGGCTTGGACGAACTTCTTGCTATGTGTTTTCAAATGGCAACGCAAGTTGTCGAGACGCAGGAACTTCTCTCCGCATATGGAGCAATCGTGGGAGCTTCCGTCTGTAATGTGGCTTTTCTTGTGCGCTCTCAGATCCTTTGGATATGTGAACGCTTGGCCACATATCTCGCATGTTAAGGTGTCTCTATCGACGATGTCCTCCTTTTGGCAACGATGGTTCTCGAGGTTTTTCTGCCAAGTAAAACGTCCGGGACATTTGACGCAATATAGGTTCCGATCGGGATTTTCACAGTGATACTTGAGATGGCTTTCGAACACACGCAGGCAGGTGAACTGCGATTTACATTTTTTGCACTTGTACGGACACTCGTCAAGGGTATGCTCGTGTGATTGGTGGGTCAACAGTTTGTTCTTTCTGTTAAATGCCTCATTGCAGACCTCGCAGGTGTATGGGGTGTTTGGCTCGGTACCACTTTCATCAGAATCGCTCGAACCCATTTCATAGCCCTGAGAGTTCACAACTGAATGCAAACGTCCAAACCTTCCTTCTTCGATTTGGTTGGCTATCAATGGGATTATATCCTTCACATCCCTTTCGGGGTAGAAGCGCTTAACGATCTCGCTGTTCTCAAATCCTTCAGCAAATTCCAGATTTCTATGCAGGCGAATATGTTGTTTTAGTTCGCGAAAGTTGGCCGCTGTGTCGTAGTTGCAAATCATGCATTTAAGTTCCCTAGGCTTGTCATGTGCGTATAATTGATGAGCGAAAGGCTGAATGCTCTTCATCGATCGAGATTTGGTGATTCCAGACATATGAACGAGCAGATGTGATGTGAGTTTGTCTTTCCGGATAAATCTACGTTCACAATGCGGACAGGGAAACTTTTTCGTGTTGGGCTGATGGTACCTTTCGTGACGATATAGATCCTTCTTCCAAGCGAATGTTTTGTTGCAAGAATCACACTCAAACCGGCCAGAAATCGTCTTGATTCTCTTCGCGTGACTACGGGTGTTGGCTTTGAACTTGTTAGTTATTACTCCTTTACTGAAACCAAGAAGAACAGATAACATGGGAAGCAACATTGTTGTCCAATAAATACCTGTCACAATGAAAGGTCCGGCGATGGGCCTGTAAATCGAGTTTAGAACTGAAACTGACTCCGCATTCGTCACACACACACGACGCGCATTCCTGTTCGCAGGTTCCTTCTGAAATAGAACACAAATGTATCAAAAACTTTGAGCAAGCCCAGGATATCGAAGGGACAAACCATTTTGCTTAGCTTCTTCCTCATGCTTCCTCATATGGTTTTCCAGAAAATCAATTCTTTTGAATACCCTCTTGCAATACGGACACGGCATTTTGTTAATTTTCCTCTTTTTGTGCGATGGTGGCTCTTCATCCTCGCCGAATGCTGAATTGCAACTACTCCCAGGGGAGGGCTTGTTCTCCGACAACGGCTCTGCATACTCATTAAGGGTTTCGTTCTCAACTTTAATCTGAAGAAAATCGCTGACATGGGATTCACTTGGGATATCGATGGGACATTCGGAGAGGCAGTCTATTTGTTTCTGATTGGAATTGCTTAGGTATTCGAGAAAACGTTCATTGCTTTCAAGGGATTTTCTTATAAAGCTGTAGGCGACTAAGAGGTCTTTGGAGCACGGCAGGCAAATACGGGAGGGAGATCGATCTGTATTGGATTTTATCTGAAAACATGAAATTATTTTAGAAGACGTCTGGGGATTTCAATTCGACTTACTTCGATTTTTACAACGTCGAAGAAGACTTCACCCATTGACTTGTTAGCGTCATTTTCCAATTTTTCAGTCAACGTTTTATACTGTTCACATGTTTGGAAGCATGCCCGGCATACTTCTTCGATATCCACATCTTCCAACGAAGGCGTAGTATGCATTTTCCTGCATTTAAATGTCTCAAGCTATTTCCCTCCGTCGATGCGTCTGAAAAACATTCTTGTTTTGCTTAAAAGTAGACAACTGTCAAAATGCATTATTCGGGTTGTCAAAAAGCGAATGGTATAACTCGATTTGAATAATGAATAAGTACAGAGATGGTAGTGTGAAATATTTTCTCAAAAATCGTTAAAAAAAGTTTATTCCAGTTAGGAAGCTACTTGCTCCTGGGCTACATTCCCGTCTCCTGGAGGAATATTCGTGTAGTCTTTATTCCAAAAGTTGAATAAAGAGTCCATGAATCAGCCAACGATTTCCACCCCATTAGTCTACCATCCTTTCTCCTAAAAAAGCTAGAACATGTGCTCGATCTGCGCATTCGCTCAAACTTCCTTTCAAACTTTCAACATGCCTATCTCAAGAGAGATCCATCCACTTTAAACAATTCGCTCCCAACAAAATCCGTCAATAGACGTACTTCCCAAGGTGGCTGTTAATCATCAACGATATCCTAGTGGAGCTGGAAGGCAAATAAAAAATAGTGGCGGCGTATTCGGACGACGTGGTAGTTGTAGTATGAGGGATGTTAGTAAAATCAAAAAGCGATCTTTGGCCAGAGTTTACGCTTGGCTTGCAGGCTGGGGCCTAAGCATAAACCCAACGAAAATTGAGCTGCTGCTATTTACCATCAAGACCAAAATACCGCCATTTAGACTCCTGCGGCTAAACAACTCGTCTCGAACAGCTCGAAGTCCAATATAGAAAGCTAGCGCAACTTTCTACTCCTGCAGCTAAATTTTCGGTACGAGGTGGGTGAGCCCTAAGCTGACCCTATGGTTTTAGACAGCTGTTGTCCATCCTATCCTCACCTATGACTCCCTAGTTTGGTGGCCAGCCCTAGGCAAAGCTCTCGGGAGCCAAGAGAGCATGTCCCTCCAAAGCACTTAATACCCTACTGCATCTTCTCCCTTTGGGCCGAGAATATGTATATATATATAAATATAAATATATAAATACACGGCGGTGCAATCAGACTTAAGGAAGCGGGCTTCTGGTCACCCAGACCGTATGGCCACAGCCAAGCTCTGTCGCTTCTGCCAGACAATTTGACTTCGCTTCCTGCGGACTACATCATCATTTCTCTCGAATTTAATAGAGAAACTGCGATTTTTAATGATGGCTCCAAGCTGAAGCACGGTGTAGGATTCTCGACACAACAGAATATCCCAAATTCATTCCGTCTCCCCGATCACTCGAGCATCTTTCAAGCTGAAGTGTTAGAGATCCGGGAAGCGTGCAAAATACTCAACGCAGTCCGTCCCAATTACACGTCCACCGCTATTTGTAACGACAGTCAACTCGCTATTAAAGCTTTTTCACCTGCTACCGCCTTCTCTAAACTAATGGATCAATGCAAGAAAGACTAGAAACTAGGTGGCGTCTGGACTGATATCACGCTCCTTTGGGTTCCACGACACAGCAAGCTCGAGGCTACCTCAAACTCCTCTACTGAAGCTCTGGGCCTGTCGCTCAACCTTTTTGCAACAACATTAACATTTTGCAACACCTTTTCAGCACAGCCAATCGTAGGTGGGCTAAATCAACTAGATACAGGGAGTCAAGAAAAATTTGGCCCTCCTATTCAAAAAACAAAACAAACGACTTCTTCAATAGAACTCCAACATAGCCAGAATCGTGGCGACCAGTACAGGCCATTGGCCATAAGAACGCCTGCTGCCAAAATAGGCATCCGGTCTATTACCCACTGCAAAAAAGAACCTAGCCTTCTAGGTTTAGGGTTGCGTTTAGATATCATGAACATTTGTTGACCTCTCAAACGTCTAAAAGAAAACGAGTTTAGGTTTTCTACTTCGAATGTTAGGTCGCTTTAGATCACTGCACCCCAAGAAACGCGATGGAATGTACAGGATAAATAGCGAGTGAATAACGATGGAAACGATCTACTAAGGAAATTACTTCAAAGAGAACAAACAACGCCTATCTACGTGCGGATTTGTTATTCGAGCCAGACTTAGGCAAAAGGTGTAGGTTTCGGCATGTACGCGACCGTCTTGTAATCGTAACAATGCTAATCTAGAAATCATAAACCTAGTATACGATTAAGTTCCCACTGAAGAGAAACACGATACGCTTAAGGATCTCAATACAGGACACCAAAATCGTGCTAAGAGGTTTTAACTCGAGGTTGGGTAAGAAAAACATATTTACACGAGGAAAACACAAGCTACACAGCACGCTACGGATTCAGGGTGGTAGACTTTGTGATGCCACAACATAAAATCCATAAGGGACATAATAAACAAACAAATTGCAATCGTCGTCAGTATGAAACTTCCGAAGAGCTATCACCGGCTCGAATCATTACCTTCAGATTCAACGGAGCCGAGTAAAATCACCAAAATTTGACGTTGGAAATCCGTTGCAAGTTGCAAGAGGTCATCAGGATCTTTGTCGATGGTGCCTTCATCAAGCACTCTGAAAACTCCGCGTGATCTGCGCAAGCCATAAAACAGCTACCGAGACATTGTATAAGCGCCATTAGGGATGCCACCATCTCGATGGCTTACATGACATCATATTACTATCATCGACGAACGAACGAGATTGCGAGTTCTATGTACAGAAGGGAAGAGCGTGCGCTTCTGACAAGGAAAAATAAGGAGTACGAAGCACTCATAGTGAAAATACTGCGGCTAGGCGGAACAAATCATTCCTACAGGATGAAAACGAGAGAGAATTCTGTCATCCTACTTAGACGAGATTAAAAGCGTGATATTAAAGCTGAAGCAAATAAACTTCATGGTTTCGAGACCGTCATTGTGGGAAACGTATTCATAATTGAAAAGATTGTGCGGGATATACTGGCCAATACAAGAGGCACGATCTAGTGCAAGCCTGCACAATTGCCCGCATACGAAAATTATATTAAAGTCATTTGACGATCACAGTGCGACCTCAATTGAGCATTTGAGGAAATTTAAGCAGAAGCGGCTAAAGTGGGTCTAAAGGTAAATAAGGACAAAACCGAATATAAGCTTTCATCGAAGAAAAACACACAAGACCGGCGTCTGCATTGGCTCACTAATGACAAGTGGCAGCAATACCAGTGTTGAGATCAGACGTAGAATCACTCTTGTTTCTTTATGCTCGAAACACAAAAATAGATCTTGACAAAACCTTGATCACCCCAGCTCTCCACTATGCTGCAGGGAGACATTATAGAAAGTGTATAAAATGGCACTCATCCAAATATATTCCACAGAATATATCTGCGTGTAATTTTTGGACCCGCTTGCGTTAACGGAGCGTGAAGTGGAAAATACAACCAAGAACTGTACGCGCTGTTTTTTTCTTATAATTCCTGCAGGTTCAAGAGTGTACGCTCTTATGATGTTTGTCACAAAACCTGGACGAGGTACAGATGGTTTGTGTCGAAGATGTTCCTTCACTATTCTCCGGGGGTGTTTGTCCTAGATAGGATTGGAGAAATTCGACTGAATTTGCGTTGGTTGCAGTTCACAGTAACTTTTTTGTTTCCACGTCATTAAGGTGTTATATTGGAAATGCACACACAGAGTATGGATTTTGAAGTGATCTTCTGCTGCGAGTGTTATGCCTTCATCAACATCATCTCTCATCCACAACTAATATTGTTGCACAGTTTTCCGTTTAGGAATTGTTTTTGACTATGGACTATGTAATGCACCACGACCACCCCCTGTACAACGACATCAGCTTAATTATACGTATACGAATCCAACGTCCACGATGATTAGGCCATGTAGATTGAGAAGATGATCGTGTGTGCACCACTAAAAGATGTCTTAAGATCATGCCAGCTGAATAGTCTTGTGGTTTGAGGCCGCGATTCACCCTGAACTGCATTGCCATCTGAGTTAGTAAGTTGTGGAACCAGAACTCTTATTACAGTGAAATTATAAAACCGGCTTCTCTGGCTTAAAAAATTAATCAACATTCCAATCTACGCATGATTTGGTATAAATTTATACCAATTTAAGGTAAAGCCGCATGTACATCTCCAATTAGAATGCCCCTGTCACATCTGTCACTTCAATTTTCAATTGACAGCCCCCGTTCATGCACGTTTTTCCCATTTCTGGTTTAATCACCTCGTTCAGAGTGAAATTTCGTCATATTTCTTATTTTATTTATCTTGGCATAAATTAAAATCAATTTTATAAGAAAATGTCGTGGTTATTGGGAAGAAACCGACCGCAAGCTCCAACGAGCGAAGGAGCTGATGATCCTGGTGTAAGTACTGCTGGACAGGCTACTGGTGACCCGGGCTTGACCAAGGCGGAACGCAAGGCTATGGAAGCATATCGCTTCGATTCATCGGCTCTGGAACGTGCTGCCGAGGCTGCCAAAACTTTGGAGCGATCCAGTAAGTAATGATATGACATGATTTATTGATTATGCAACAATTGAAGTGAGCCGGTGTACTGAACTCATGACCCGTGATTGATTCTTATCACAGAACATGCTAGAGAAGCGCTGGATTTGTCAAAAATGCAAGAACTTACTCGACAGCAAGAGTATTCGACAAAAGTCAAGGAGTACGAAGCGCATATTGAACAGGCAAAAGTTGAACAGAAACGCATTGATCATGAGGAGCGCCGAAAGACGATGATAGTGAGCCTAATACATTTGTTTGCCGAACATAGTTAAACTTGAATGGAACGATTTTTCTTTCAGGAAGAAACTAAACAACAACAGCAACGGGCTCAGTATCAGGACCAACTAGCCAGACGGCGATATGAAGACCAGCTGTCGCAACAACAGCGCGTTCAGGAAGAAAACTTGAAAAAGTACTGACAAAAACCATTTTAAGACGGAATCTTCTAACTAAACTTTTTGTCGTAGGCAAGAGGAGAGCGTGCAACGGCAGGAGGCAATGCGTCGACAGACAATCGAACATGAGATCGAAATGAAAGAAAAGAACCGCCTTAAACTCCTGGAACACGAAATGCGCGCCAAGGCTAAGGTCGACCGGGAAAACCGTGATATCAACCTGGAACAGATTCGCCTGAAGGCTCAAGAACATCGAACAACCGTCCTGGAAGGCATCAAGTAGGTCATAAAAATATTTGCTATTTCGTGTGAACTGCAACTCTGCTTGATAGAACTGCTGGCACGGTGTTTGGTGCCGGAATGGAAGCAATGCTCACCGACTGGGATAAGATTCTAGCGGCAGCTGGCGGTCTCTCCTTAGTGGCACTTGGTGTATACAGTGCCAAGGGTACTACGGGTGTGGTGTCAAGATATATTGAAGCTCGTATCGGAAAGCCGACTCTGGTGGGCGAAACATCACGTTTTGCTTTAAGTGATGCGTTGAAGAATCCATTGCAATACCTTAAACGCTTGAAAGCTAAACCAGCTGATGCCCTTCAGGTCAGTAGAAATACAGTCGTGACATCTGAATGTGCTCTTTATACCCTGATCTTTTAATCTAGGGAGTGGTTCTAAATCCTAAACTCGAGGAACGCTTAAGAGATATCGCGATCGCAACGAAAAACACTCGACAAAATCGTGGATTTTATCGTAACATTCTCATGCACGGCCCACCTGGTACTGGTAAGACTATGTTTGCCAAGAAACTGGCAGAGCACTCAGGGATGGACTACGCCATCATGACCGGCGGCGATGTGGCACCGATGGCAAAGGAAGGAGTCACTGCCATACACAAAGTTTTCGATTGGGCCAACACTAGTAAACGTGGTCTTCTGTTATTCGTCGACGAGGCTGATGCTTTCCTGCGCAAACGGTCGTCAGAGCAAATCTCAGAAGACTTACGAGCGGCCCTTAATGCCTTTCTGTATAGAACTTCCGAACAAAGCCCGAAGTTTATGCTCGTTCTGGCCAGTAATACACCAGAGCAGTTTGATTACGCAATCAATGATCGTCTGGATGAGATGGTGGAGTTCAGTTTGCCGGGACTCGAGGAAAGGGAACGACTTTTGCGATTGTACTTTGACAAATTTGTACTTCAACCGGCAGCGAAGGGTACAAGGTAGATGGCAATACTACATGAAATCCCATTTTATGTTTCTAAAGCTGTAAACCTTTTTTAATTCTTCTCTAGACGCTTCAAGCTTGAACAATTTGACTATAGCGCTGCATGCTCTAAAATGGCGAAACTATGCGAAGGTATGTCTGGACGAGAGATCTCCAAACTAGGAGTGTCATGGCAAGCCGCTGTTTATGCTTCCGAAGATGGCGTTCTGACAGAGAAGATGGTCATGGATCGGTGTTTGGCCGCCGTTGAGCAGCACAAACAGAAAATGGCCTGGTTGTCGGAGCAGGAAAAGGGTGACCACAAATCAATCACAGGAGGAAAAGGATCGCAATGATTGTAGACATCCTCCTCACCCTCACTCACTAATTTAGGCTAAGATCTGAGTTTAATTACCAATCGCATTCATTTTATAGTGTGCATTTGCATTTCGAAACAATCGACGAATCAGTCGACGTATGATTTCAACGTCGATTTAATTGGACATGGCTTGTAAAACATTGTAAACAAGTGCATACCGCGTTCACCGTAACAGATACCATCAGCAATTCTACCAACGAGGCATCAGTTTCGAACTGCCTTTATATCGAGACTATAAATGCCTTTTTGGTTGTCGTGGAGTGCTGTATAACTTTTGAGACTGTAAAACCAATTTTCTTTCATGGGTTTTGTTTTGAAGGGTTCATGCAGTAGACGGGCTTGAGAGTATGATTTTTATTGACTTTATAATTTTCAAGCGATACGGAGACTTGTGTAAGAGATGGTAAAACCTTGGTTGGCGCATTCCTATTTAATTTTGGCAAGCACTACGGAAATTTATATTAAACTTCCATTGCCACGATTATTTTTTATCATTTGATTTAATATTGTTACGTTATTACAATATTATGTCTTAACAGAGATTGTATTAAAAAGGTAACGTTGTTAAAATGTTTTCGTTTTATTTTATTTATGCTTTAGGTGTCTAACCATTTGAAGGGATTGCCGGGGAAGCAGCTTTGATCATTTTGAAAATCGATTGTTGGGGACTCGCTTCATCGCAACGATCATTGGAGATGAAGATCAAATGATTTACTCAGTTGATCGCAGACCACGGGTGTGATCGACTTGGTGGCGGACAAAAGCGCGCCTAAACCTGTCGAAAGAAGACAGACTCGGAGTCGCACGATCAGATGGATGGATCATTCGATTTCACAACTGTCCGCCGTCCAATGACGGATGTCGCTAAAAGTGGAGGCCAGTAGTGAAGTGGATTGTCAGTAAATGTGAATTCACTGATTAGGATTGAGCCAAGATCTGTACTTTTGAACCTGTTGCAAGGCGAAAATGTTCTTTTGGTCAACGAAACAGAGTATGTTCAAACGCACCCCTCCGAATGCAGTAGAACACGTTGGCCACGCATTGCCAGTTCTTTGACAAGAACGCTCACTTCGAGTGCCCCTTTCCAACAGTCCAATAGGAACCTGCCAAACTACGAGATTGATAGGTACCTCAAATAAATGCACGATATGATTAAGCAGATGATAAACAGTACAATACCTCGCCCATGACATCAAGATACCACGAACGTGTATGTACCTAAATGCGACAATCGACGTCAAGATTTAAATTATTGTACAGGCGGTTTTCCCGCAGACAACATTCGGAGGCCAGGAGGCTGAAGTCGCTGAGTAAATACATTTAATAGTTACTTACTTACTAACTTACTTAACAGACATGCGATCCATGGAAGATCTGAGCCTGGCCTATGGCTGCCTTCCATCCTTGACGGTCCCGGGCACGCTGCTTCCAGTTGTCAACACCAAGTTGCCTAACATCCGCGATTACTTAGTATTTATACTGGAGATTCGGTCTTCCTCTTCTTCTCGAACCAGGAGGCTCGGAGTCGAAGACCCTCCTAGCTGGGGCGTTGGTGTTCATGCGCTCGATGTGGCCGAGCCAGTGTAGTCGACGGATCTTTGCCTTCCGGACTGCATCCACACTTTTGTACAGCTCGTAGAGTTCGCGGTCATGTCTTCTCCCCCATCCACCTGCGTCACAGACAGGAGAAAATATCCGGCGCAGAATTTTTCTTTCGAAAGAACCCAAAATCAGCTCCGCTGTCCTGCTTATCGTTCAGCTTTCGGCTTCGTACAGAAAGACTGGCAGTATAAGCGTTTTGTAAAGCATGACTTTGATTCTTCGAGTTAGGAGTTTTGACCCAAGTTGTTTGGACAATTCGAAGTAGCAGCCCTTGCCAAGGGCGATTCTATGCTGGATCTCCATTGTGGTGTCGTTTGTGAAATTTACGTTTACCCCGAGGTAGACAAACTCCTTAACCACCATTGACCTTAAGACCAACTAGTTTTGCCTGTTTTTCAATCGCCGTTAACACTCCCACAACGTCACGGCGCGATTCTGTCAATATCTATCATCCGCGTATCCTAGCAGCTGGACAGGCTCGTAGAAGATAATGCCTTCTCTGATGATGCCTCCAATGATCTACTCCAGCACCAGGTTAAAGAACTCACACTATAGCGCATCTCCTTGTTGAAATCCGGTTCATGTTTCAGAGGTCCTAGAACCGAGGTGCATCGCGCCTTTATAAGCGTGGCGCTACACAACCGGATCAGTTGTCCCGGGCTCCCGAATTCAGCCATCGCAACAAACAATTCTTTACGAATGCAAGCCATCTGAGCCTGCGATCTGTTGTTCTTCAGCTTGTGAACAGCTGTGTCGCCTTCTTCGATGCTGGGTGGGAGGGCTACTTTAGCGGTTGGAATTGGGACTTCCTTGATTCCTATTACTCTCTCTTGTTCATGCTCGTTAAGCAGCTGCTGGAAATGCTGCTTAAATACATACACTATTCCTTGCGGGTCGGTGACAAGATTACCCTCGCAGTTTCTGGGTGCCTTTCTTGAAGCCTCCTTTAAGGCATTGGGCTTTCTTATAAAAGGGTCGAATTTTGTGCTTATCCCTAGACTCCTCGATATCCTTGAGCTGGGAGGCTGCAAAGATTATTTTCTTTTGTTGCAGTAGTTTTTTTCTTCTTCCTTCTTCTAGCTCGGTAGGTACTCCTCTTGCGCTGCCGTGGTTTTTCGCTGTAGCGCCTTCTGATACGCCTCGTCGGTTGCTGCCTTTTTCCGCTCATGCTCTCCATCGTACCACGGGTTTCTTGTAGGGGGTGGTAGGTAGCCTAAGGTGGTTTCAGCTACTTCCTGAATGACTGAGCGGCAATGCAGCCACATACTGTTGACATTTGTGTTCGACGTAGGCATACCGAAGAGTCTTTCGCTCTGTTGCTCCCTGTAGACTCTGGCAACCTCCGGTGTGACCTCATGGTGGGCTGGTGCAGCTTTCTGCACAGTCAAGCTCTGGACAGTCGACTCTGAATCTTGCTGCTACGAGGTAATGATCAGAGTCGACGTTTGCCCCCGCACATCCAGGATGTTTGACGAGTGTCTTACGTCAATGAGCACATGGTCGATTTGGTTGGCGATTCGACCATCCGGAGATCGCCAGGTTGCTGTATGGATTCGCTCCGTAGGCGTTGTGCAGAAGTTCATAGAAGTCCTCCTTGATGGGTTTTCAGGCTGATGAGAGTAATCAAGTACTTTACCCTGTATGACCGAGCCCATGCCCTCCAAATCTAATAGTTGCTCACGGAATATTACAGAATATCTGTAAGTTTGTATTGGAACAACAGAACTCGTGCTGCAAATTCCAACAGCGCGAAGACATAAATGTGTGCATACATATGTATGCATGTTCCCGTAAATAAATAAAATGTTTCGAAGAAACAATTAGAATGACATTCAGAATCTGAGATTTCCGAGAACGTCAGAAAATGCTTTTTACAATCAGTCTTGATCCGGAGAGCGCCGTTTAATATGGCGATTTCTTAGTAATCGAGTATTCTCAAAACGTGGAGACAGGGGAAGTTGGCTTTCAGGATTTGCATAAGGTGAATGACGTCATCCCGCCATACTTCATCATTTCTACCTTCGAAATAATCGCCCCTATTCCCGTTGTCGTTTTCGACGAAAAAAAAAACGATACGACTGAACGCACATTCCCTATGTCGTTTTTTCGATGCGATTGTCGTTTGCAAATGTCAAACGTCTATTTCTTGTCGTTGAACCGTACCATTCGGCATTCTCTCAGAATTTACGAAACGACAAAGAGAGATGAGAAGGACGATTTTTGTCGCTTTGTTTTCATCAGAAACCACCAATGAGACGTCCCACTCAAAATGGCCGCCGACGTTTGCCTACAAGCTCGGGCGAGCACGTGGGTACCTCAAGTGCTGTCAAAAGAGCATGTGAGTACCTCAAGTGCTGTCAAAATTTTGTAAACAATCGCGCACATTGTTATAATTCCAAGAGTGTGTGTGGCGGGAGTACACTGCGGTAAAATGAAATGAGCTCACACGTATTCACGGATAGAAGCTCGTTTGTAACGGGTTTTGTCGCTATGCACCTGAACCGCTGTCAAAATCTCGTCAAAATTTCAGGGTGTTACGGGGGAAGACGTACGAAAGACGCACGTCTCATTCTGGTTTCTGGACCAAATAATGACTAGCGTTCACATCATACAACTTGCTTGACAGACTTCATTTGCGAAAAAAATGTCGAAGCCATAACATGGCGGCGCATGCTCTTGTTACAGTGATGATTATTGATGAAATACTCGAAATTGAAGAAAAAGACAAGAAAACGAATGTGGATTAAACCATGGGTCGGAAAACGTTAATAATTTCTCAATGGTAACGTTGTTGAGAGGATTGTACGAATATTCGTCAGGATTTTCATATGAGGAGTTACTGAGAAAAATAAGGCCTCATATGTATTAGAAAAAAAAAATACAATACTGAGAAATGCAATATGAATTTTTATCAATTTGCTTATATTTATCTAATAACACCCCGTACGCTTCGAACTGAATAAAGTACTTTATTTTTGTACAGTTCAATTTTCCATACTTCTGAAAATTGCCGGTACACTTCAACGAAATCAACCCAAAATTCTTTTTCCTTGTTTGTCCTCATATCATTCATTCCGCTCAAAATTGGTGTTCACCCTCTGAAGTCACAAGTAAAAGTGAAAAAATGCTTTGAAGTCGTACGACAACTGTTCACACCTTACGACAAGTTGATCAACAAAGTCAAAAAGTTGAAAAAATTGAACTTCCATACGACAAGTCGGACGACATGTCGAAAGAGCGTTCACACTTACGATTTGGCCCATCAAGCAAGGTTTTCCAACAAGTCGGATGGACAAATCGTAGAGTGTGAACGCCGCTATTGGTGGAAGCACACTTGAATTTTTGACAAGTGGAACGCATGAATCGGGTCATTTTCATTCAGTCGCCTTCGTCCAAGTAGCCATTTTCATTCAGTCGCCTTCGTCCAAGTAGTCATTTTTGCAAGCCAAATGAACTTGTCTGTCCAACAGTCACGAATAAATGAAGAAAAACTGTCAAAAATGGAATGAATTAAGAATGGAACGGTTTGCTTCACCCGAAAATCCAAATTGAAGATGGATTTTCGGTGCAAGCAACCCTTCTCGTTTCCACTTACTAAAAATCGTTCCCTCTCTTTCAAGCAATTTGGTGCGCTTCTACCAATGTGAACACGCACTAAAGCGGGCTTCACAACAACCCGACCGATGGCTATTATTTACTTTCTCTAGCTCCCGTCGATAACACGTTCGGAAATTGTTTATTTTTTTCCTTAAAACGACTTCGCATCTACATCTACTTAAGCAATATTGCATACACGCATTTTTTCTCACACGAGTATGTTTATTTTTGTACTCGTCACTATTAACTTTTATTTTTTTCTATTCCGCACGATGTTCACTCAACGAACTCAGAAATAAGAGTGAAAAAATAACTCGCTCAACCAAGCAAAAAGTTGAAAATTTTCAATTTCCTGACTACAAATCGATCAACTTGTTGGTAAAGCGTTCACATTGGTTTTTCATTTACAAAAACATGGTTGGTCGACAAATCGTCGCTACAAATCGTTCAATGTGAACCCCGCTTTATACTGGTCTCTTGTAGCACACCGCACTCTACGCTCCAAAACTAGTTGTAGGGTACCGTTACCATTATGTTTGTAACTTTGGTATTATATGGAATTTTTCAAAACGGCTTTGGGAGAACATTTCTATGATATATTAGAACACATTAATGGAATAAAAATAAATCGATTTTTTCGAAATTTAGAAAGTAAATGTCCCCTTAAATGAAATTAAAGCGTTGTAAAAGTACAAGGAGGGGTAATATTGACGTGCAGAAACCTAGGCGAATTTACTCTGCCAAAGTTTTAGCGAAGTCATAAGAATGAACATGTTCAACAATTATATATAATTATAACAATTTAAACAATTATAATAATTTTAATACAATTCCGAAATGAGTTCAGAGCCTAAGGCAGCTGTCATTCAATAATACATAATTAGTCTGTTCAGTGACGCTGTTCTGGACTGTTCTGGACAGAAAAGTACAACTTTTGCTGTTCAGTGACAAAAATTTCTGTCCGAAAGTGTTCTGATTTGTGTTCAGTGACGGTTTTCCCGACACTTTAGAACACGATTTTCTGCACCTACTCTGGAGTCAGAACAGATTCGTGAAAAGTGTCAAAAGCAGCTGTCAGCTAAAGTTCACGCTAAAACATACATATCATCACTGAAAAATGTTGTTGACGAGTCACTAATCACAGTAATTTCACTATTAGTGCCCACCACAACTCTTCCAAAGCATTTTTATGTGAATTCACTTTTGTTTATTATTTAATTCTAACACATGTTTATTACAATATGACATATAAGATGTTTTTCGCTTTTTGACAACTAACATACGGCTGTACTTTTCTGTTCTAACTTGATCTGACAGTTTTCACGAATCTGTCCTGTGCTGTCCTGTTCTGATCTGATCTTTTCGTCACTGAACAGACTAAATAAATAAATAGTCAATACTCATTGACAGCTCGCTGCCAATGCAAACTCTCTGTCATAATAATGTAAATTTTTAATGGTGGTGCATAGTGATTTTACGATTTTGCAAAAAAAAAGAAAACTTAAAGAATCGGAAAAGCGTACCTATTCTACCAAGATGTATTCGGGTGGCGACTCTAGTGGCGAAGGTATTAATAGTCACAATCAATTTAACTGGCAAATGCTATCGCAAACGTCATGTAACGTAAACTCTGGCGGTGCAATTGATTGGGCCTCTCTTGCCCAGCAATGGATACAAATGAAAGATTCGGGTGCAAACTTGCCGGATACACCGCCCCCTCCTGTAATAAGTTCGAGTGGAAAAGCCTCTAAACCGACTGTGAAATACGATGAGCAAGGCGAAGCGGATATGGAAGTTGAAAAAGAGGACGAAATGCCTGTCCTTGGATTTGTGCAAGACGCTCATCCAGTTTCGGGAGTGAATAACTTCAATTCAAATCGATGGTTTCCCCAACAGCCGGATTTGGGAGCATTTTGTAAGTAGCTATTCGATGGTAATTGATATTTGGTGAACATTTATATAATCTAAAGGTGCCCCGCAACCAAACCAATGGGCCGCTTGGCCGCCGAGAGTCACTTTACCGCCTCCCAATTTGCACGCTCCGATAATTAGCGAAACAATCAACACACCTGTTCTGAAGGACACAACAGCAAGTACGACACCGCCTTTGCAGAGTATTGTGAAAACTTCGAGTGTATCAGTGCCAATAATGCCAAATAAAGAATCGACTGAAGCTCCACCGATGGATGCAGCCAAACGGAAAGTTCTGCCCGCATGGATACGGTAATATAAAAACAATAAACCGAACACGTTGAATAATATTCATATTTAACCCGAATCCCAAGTGAGGGATTGGAGAAAATGGAACGTGAGAAGCTAAAGCAACTTGAACGCGAGAAGAGAGGCAAACAATCACCGCCGCCGTCATCAAGCGCAGCGCCCACGGAATCCGACATAAAAGACACGTTTAAAACTATGGTAAAAAATAGCATCGCGGAAATGGTAAATATTTTCATTTACTCCTAGTTTGAATCGTCTCTCTTCTCCTGCTTAAGGAACATACTTCATTGTTTACCTAGTTTGTAGACTTAAAAAAAAAAAAAATCGAAAGCTTTTCTATTTGTCGCATTCCTCAACACAAATATTACATATCCACACGCCTTCCTACCTTCCTACCTACCTACCTATTTAGTTGTTTATCCCCAATTGAATTAAACAATTATAAATAAAAATCTAGGAAGGTGAAAGTTCAGGTAATGAAGCATTGAATGACATTGCTGAAGGCGTGACACTAACTGCCTACGAAGACATTGATGGTGATGCAATGGTCGCACCTGCTGACTCACAGCAGCAGCACGTGCCCATCACGGACAATCACAATCAGGAATCGATCAATTCGTTTTCGGGTAAAACATATGAAGAAAGAATGTCCGATATGGTAGGTCTCTAAAATGCTGTGTGCAGTTCATGTGCGCGGACAATGTGAAAATATTTATTTCCTTCTTTTTTTATTTTTTCGGTTTTTATGCAACCTTTAGATGATTGCTGTGCGAAAGACATTAACGGAACTTCTTCTTGAAGTGACTAACGATGAAATAAGTAATATTGCACACGATGCAATTCGAAAACAAAGAGCAAAAGGTAGTTTTTATTACTCTCTCTCTCTTTTTTGTTTGTTTGTTGTTAAATTAAAGCCAATGTGTTGGAAACGAACACAGAGAAAGTGAAGAACAATTGAATGAACTGCGAAATTAATTGAATTGATGAGAAAAAGACTAGAAATTAGTTCATGAATAATCGTTCTTTGTTTTGTAGATCTCTAGAAACGAAGAGAACATTTTTCCTTTGATCACTTTCTATATCTCTTGAATAATTCCTTTTTTTTTTAAACAAAAAAAAACAATTTAAATTAAAAAATATTATACTATTGTGTACATAAAGCGTCATCAGCTCAAGTAATCCGCAAAAGCGCAATACCTTCCATAACCGGCAAGCTGGGTAAGTGTACAATTTACATTTCTATTTTGTTTTGTCACCTTTTTTCTAGTGTAAAACTTTTCCCTCTTTTTACCATATGCAATTGAACAGTGATTATTCGAAAATGCTCATTTTTTGATATCGAGTTGGGAATGCTATTTTCACGGTTGAATATTGGTTTTCTTGCACCATCTACTCGTGTGTACGAATAGAAAAGTTTGGCGTACATTCGAGCGGTTGCTTATGAATCGTGTTCTACTAAACTGTACTAAACAATTTATGATTGTCTTGGAATAGGGTTGTTTTACTTCGAATACTCTGGTGAATATTGAATTCATCACCCTTTTGTGGTAAATCGGTTTTGCTATCATTTGGTTGGTCCGATCAACAGTTCATGTTAAAGCAAACTTCGATGTAGTTTGTAAACCTTTTTTTGAAAGTATATGTATAACATTTAATACGTTTTTGAAATGGGCTTTGCCTACCTGGTTACATTTATCCTATGTTACCAGTCAGACGTACCTACAAAAGAGAAACTACGATGGCACAGTAAAAGAAATGTTGGTTCAAGTTATTCAATGCCCGTTTAAATGTAGCTTTTCTCCACCGCTAACATAAATTGTATATTGTACCTAGTCCTTCTATAAGTTATGTTACAAATATAAAACGCTATAAAAAAAGCACTGGATATTGTGGACGCTGCTCTGGTTAATGCTGTTTTAAGGCTTTCCAAATTTCTGTGGGAATTCTTGCAGGCCATGTTCTCCAATTCTGACCACAAACCATAACCCAGTGGGTTCAGATCTGGACTCCCCGACGGCCAATCTTCTGCAGCTATAAAGCCAGGAATATTGACTCTGAGCCACTACTGCGTGGTTTTGGCTCTGTGCGCTGGAGCAGAGTCCTGTTGGAAGATCCATTTGTGTCCATTGAAAAGGATATTGGTCTAAACCTTCACAATACCCTCTAGCACATCTTCTTGGTAAACCTTTGCACCAGTTTTTACGCCCTTTTCACAGAAATGGAGGGATGTGACACCATGGTGAAAGACCCTCAACCAAACCATTACGGAAACATGATGATGGCCACGTTGAACCCTTGGAACAATTTTTTTCGCTTCCTTGGATGAAGTAGCATAAATCTTGTCATTTTGTTTGTTGAAAATTTCTTCCACGGTAAACATTTTCTCGTCCGTAAATAGAATGTTTTCATGGGCATTGTCCGCGTGCCCCTGCAAAAGTCGCTTGCATCTTTCCAGCCTAATTTTTTTAATTGAGGAGTTAGACGATTACCCGTGAACCGACGATAGGCTTTCACATGCAGATCATCCCGAATCAGTCTAGACATGGATCTGATTGATATATCCAAGTCCTTGCACATGATCTTCTGCTTCCTAAGGGGATTTCTTCGAATTCGTTCACGTACTGTCTTTACTACCGCATTCGCACGGACGACGCGCGGGGACCACTTCTTGGCCTGTCCTCTACTCCAGGCAATTCGCCGAAGCGAGTAATAGCCCGATAAACGAATATTCTTTATATTCCCAGTGGTTTTAGCAACTCGAAAATGGCCAGCACTCTTTCCGCACTTATGCAACGCTATTACCACGACTCGATTCTCTTTTATGCCCCACTCCATGTTAATAGTTCACAAACAGAAGCCAAACTGACTAGTATTCTTCACTGATCAGTGCATGTGTTCTGAAAAAAAAGTTAACGGTTCTATTCCCGGAAAAGGTTTTGAACGATAAGCGCTGGAAATTGTGTAACAGAACTTATATCAGGACTAGGTATTACAACGTGAAATATGAATTGAACCCTTTTTTTTTTAACTTTTTCCAGGCAGTAAAACAATATCTCTTCAGCTTCCAAGAACAAAGTACTCCATCACCTAATTATGTTTGCAAATTTCACTTGAATACATATGGCGTCCGTTTTTATTATTATAATTGACGGCCATTTGAAATTCGCAAGTTCAGAGCCTCGTTGACAACCCTTCGCCAAGCTTACCTATAATAAGTTTTTTTTTTCCATGTTTCGCTATTCATCCTTTCTAGGTCCATCCTTTAGTCATCTTCTCATCTACAGCGAGCCCTTACTGGCAGTCTCGGTCTTCCACTCATTATCGCCTACTGTCCATCGTAATCGTCCCCATTTTATTGGTCGAACAACGCTTTGAGTTTTTGAATAGTTTTTTTTTTTTTTTGGAGGCTTTTGCTATCTGTTGGAGCACTCAGACACAAATACTGGCCCATTGTACTGCCAGATAGACACCTTAGATGGCGTTACAGCTCATGAAAAGCCAGAGCCAAGCTTCTTTTATTCACTTATGTTGTGTTCCGATTTGTTTTCCACACAAGTGAACGGAACCTAAAGCTTAATGCCGATTCCGAACGGCGAGAGCCGAGAAGCTTTTTCAAGGCAAGTATACAACGGGGGTTTTGCCAGTACCCCACCGAGGAGAGATGCCGCGAAATAATCGTAAACCGCGTTGGTGTTATCGAGATCCGAACTCGCTCATCTTTGAATAGTTAGTTCCTCGAATTCTTGATTATATAGTTTTCTCCATTCTCCATTCCTTCCTTCTTTTCTTTTTTCTTAGATTCTCCTTAAGATCTTGTTTTCAAAGACAATTTTCCTCCTCCTTAGTCAGAGACCATTCACATTCGTAAAGTGTCATTGGTATTGCGGGACAAAAGAGCTATTTCGAATTGTTTCTTCATCGCAAAGAAACGTTGCACATATGTAGCCTTCGAATTTATTTGGATCTTTCCCAGATATATGAATCCTTCCACTTTCTCAAAGAGTTTATCGAGTACAGTCAGATAAGTGGCCATATATTTTTTTTTCTCATCAGCAACGACAAAACTAATGTTCTTTCTTGTAATTATTAGACTTTCTGCGTTTCTGTTGACCGTTCCTTCACTAGTCTAGAAGGTCCAGATCGTCAGCGTAAGCTACAGCAAGATCTCATTACCTAATCCAGCACCAAATTAAAGAAAATTATTTAGTAACAAGGTGTCTCTTTCTTTTAATCCTTCACGTATATATCAAAAGTTCCAGATAAGTATTGTAGTTTTTTTCTTTAACTGGTTATTTGTTTCCCTTTAGCTATACTTTCATCAGTTTCACTTTTTTTACCGGGACGTCCTACAAGAACGTGGTACATTTTAGATCGGCTTATAGAACCATACGCCTTTTTAAAACTGCGAAAAGCGGCCGGACCATTTCGTGGAATTCTCAATTCTTTTTTTTAAAAGCTGTCGTACAGACACACTGCTTGTCTCCAATTGTTTCTTTTGCGTGTGATATGAGTCTTTTTACAATTTCTCGACAATTATTACAAGGTGTTCAGTCACCCTTTTTATATACGAAAATAATGACCGAGTTTTTCCATTCCTCGGGGATAGTTTTATTGTTTCATATACATAGTTGTGATGAGCCCAGGTAAACATCTCTTAGTCTCTGTTCATTTTTCTACTGCATGTTTTATTATTGATGGTGATGGTATTAGGTCTATTCTTGCGGCTATGTTATTCTTAAGCCGAAGAATTGCTTCTTTTACTTCTTCAATAGTTGGCAGTTCTACCTTAATCTCTGCTGTATGTCAGCATATGTTAGAGGATATTTGTATCAATATCACAAAAAAAAAAATTGAAAAATCAAATGCACTTTAGCTCTTTTGAGAAATACCTTATTTTTTGAGCCAAGAAAATCTCAAAATCCTTCCGGCCTTGGGGCTCATGAAGTGAATTCTTGAGATGATTGTCCGAATTTCAGAAAAACAGGAGAGTGGTAGGTGAATGTGAATGGGCAATATTTCATATCCCAACTGTTTCAGCTTCAGCGTTCCCTATGCTATATTATCATGCATCAGTATGGGACCGTGCCTATTTGCTAGTGGCATCTATTTATGGGGGATTTGTATGCACTGTGTCGATTTGTCTTTAGTACAGGGTTTGGCAACGAAGTGGATACTATTTCAAAAAATCATAACACAAAAACTAAACCATTTTCGGACTTTTTTTTATTTTGTTAAAATATGGACATACTTGTTTATTTTTTTAACTATTTTTTAAAGATGATATCGCTTAAATGACGGCCGTTATGTTTAATGCAATTTTTCATACGTTTCGCGAAATTTTCGAATTGTTTTTTCAACATTGCCGGTTTTATCTTGGCTGTGTCTTTAGTTCCTCCAAATCTGCAGGCTTGTCGACGTAGACCTTGGACTTGAGATAGCCCCATAAAAAAAATCTGGCGCCGATAAATCCGAGGAACGGCTTGGCCACACGAGTTCTGTTCCACGCGAAATTAAACGGCTGCCACATAGCTGTTCAAGAATCTCCATTGTTTCGGCTGCGGTGTGGCATGTCGCCCCATCCTGCTGAAACCAGGTACCTCTCCCCGTTCACAGTCCTGTCGAAGTAGTGCGGCCCGATTACTCCCCATGCAGCGATACCCATCCACGCTGTGACCTTTGGCGAGTGCAGCGATTGTTCGTGAATGATGTCTGGGTTAGCATCGCTCCAGTAACGTACATTTTGCTTGTTTATATCCCCGACAAGAGCGAGACTTCGATGAAACGACTTGCGAACGCGTTCCATGTTTTCCTGACTTGTTTTTTTCCTCCTGGTCTTTTTTTAAAAATTAACCCGGTTTCCCGGAAGTTTTTCACACACATATACAGAGTTTTATTTTGGTTGGAATCGGTTTTTTGAACGGAATATTGAACTTTTTTTTTCGAAAATCGCACGCAGCAGCCGCATACGAATCACCATGCAAAATAAAACGCTCGACCGCGTAAACGCGTTGCCCACACGACCATTCCGCCATTGTGTCAAACTACTGAATGTTAAAAAAAAACAACCTCACTGCAGCTACCGTTTAACGCTCGAATGGTTGTGGTATCTCAATTTTTGGGCGAGTTATGATTTTTTGAAATAGTATCCACTTCGTTGCCGCACCCTGTATAAATCGGTCGTAACTGTTGCTCACCGTTAGAGACAACTACCTTACTCATTCACCACACTGTCACCACTATCTTTGCGAGATGAAGTTCTGCCTAGGAGGCTCACTCGCGTCTACCCATTCTCTTGATACCATTCTATACGCATTCTACGGAAAAAGAGTCAAATTAATAAACTTGTAGTGTAAATTGAACTTTTACCACCAGAAATGTTTAACTCTTTAAAAGAGAAAATAATTTTCAATTTCTCTCCACAACGTTCAGTAGATCGGCCCAAAAATGTCGCTCCCACTTCTTATAAATAATTCATATAGTAAAAAGCCATTTAAAAACGGTGTAATATTTAATGGATATGTTAAAGTAAAATTATCGTAATAGATGGCTCTTGTCTTCAAACAGGAAAATAATCCAACAAAAGGCTAATATGGTTTTGGACGAGAATTATTGGAAACTACTTCAATACCAACGATAGAGGTAGTCCTTTGGACAACACTTTAAACTACATGCGAAAAAAAATCTCATAGGATAGATTATGCGTTATAAAGGCATTCTGAATACTACTGGTCTCTTCGTCCTGACCTTGAAACTTGACCTTTTTCTTTTACATTTCCAGCTATTATCGTTCGACCTGGTTTAATGCAAAAGGAGTCCTTTCCTTCGAAAAATTAATCTTCTATGCCATTAATCTGAAAATGTTCTTCAAATTGTACTTGTTCTTATAGCGATTATTCAGAAATTGCCATTCGAAGACTCAAATCATTTACAACAGGTATTTTCAAGTCTGGGCAGTTCTACAATTTATTGTCGATTTACTTCCTTCTAGTCTAGCCAATAAAAGGGTTCCTTTCTATGCAAATTAAGTTGGGCTATTAAATTAAATTAAAATCCTTAAAATTAAGCTGAACACGAGGATTATTGATTTTTTTTATTCCCACATGATATAAATATAAATTGGGAAATTAATAGGAGGCAATTTAAAATTGTCTTTTAAATTTAATGAGTTATTTTACATTGAACGGCTTCAATTTGGTTTTAGTAATTGCCCGTATCACCTTTGGTTTAATCACTGCTTCGCATCTTGGCTCCGTACAATAAACTTATAGGGAATATAGGTTTGGACGTATACACTGAAATGTTTCTTGTCTTTTGGATCACAATTCTTCTTTGTTTCTGGTTTTACATACCCTAATCATGCGTTTTATAACTCCCCACAATTGTTTTATTGGATTAAGATCGGGGGAATGCAGTATTTTTCTTTTTTTTGCAACCACTGGTTTACTCAAATGATTTTTTCCTTCTTATCCAGACGAATTGCTTCAGTTTTGATGCTTGAGCAAGCCTTTGTTGTACATACATATTTCTTGCTTAGAAAAGGCATCGCAGACGCTTGTTAGAGTGCTTCGTTACACGGTTACCAAGCCCAAGAAAACGTGTTAACCTTAGAGCGACACCCATCACTATTTAGCGTACGTTCGAACATCGAAACTCGAGTGCAACCAATCTTACGCCAAAACTGCTTGGTAGTGTACAGGCAATCACCCCAACGACACTACCATTTTTTTAAGAAATTCTATAATTGAATAAGTGGTCGATTTACGAGGGGCGATCAAAAAGTAATGATAATCAATGTATAATACAACATTTATTCTTTCAAATTAAATTTACTTTTCTACATAATCTCCTAATAAGCCATCACTTCACTATCATCGGCAAATTTCTGGCCTCTGTGGTGTTCCTTGTGGCAAGGCAAGATGGCATCCAACGCAACTTGAGCTTTGTGAGAGGGTGCGTTGTCTTGGTGAAACAACACCTTCGCACACAGTTTGCCCCGCCTTTTTTCCTTAATGGCTTCCCGCAACTTTCTTATTTGTTCTACATAGTAAGAGCCTGTAATACTAGCTCCCTTCTCCAAATAATCAATCATGATAATTCCCTCGGCATCCCAAAAAAACAGACGCCTTAATCTTGCCTGCCGAGCTTGAAACCTTGAACTTCTTAGGGGTCGGTGAAGAAGGTCTTTCAAATGAGAGCCCTGTGATCTTAACTAAATGTTGGATGGTCACTCGTCGGTCATCTAGCACGATGTCTTCGATTTTTTTGATATTATCCTCGCTGCGGGATGTGGATGGACGAACGGAGCGATGTTCGTCTTCAGTCGACGTTCTGCCCAGTTTGAACTCCTTACTCCACCTTGCAACTGTGGAATACGGAGGAGCAGAGTCCCCCAATGTCTCCACTAAGTCAGCGTGAATTTCTTTCGTAGACATTTTTTTCAGGCAGAGGTACTTAATGACGGCTCTTACTTCATTTTTATCCATTTTGATGTGATCTCTTCGACTGCTCGTGTTTGAATGAATGTATCTTCCAGAAAAGGTGAACTATTTATATGATTTTTTTGCTCGCTACTATCGAAGGTATACGTGAGTGAAAACAATAGATTTCACGTAAGTAGGCCCTGCAATAATACCCGTTTATCGTTACTTTTTGAACGCCCCTCGTATAATTCCCAGTCACAATCTGATGTCTCTTTTGCCTTTGAAAGAGTTGCTTGCAAGTGCAAAATTGCCTTTCAATATCACTCGATTTCTATTCATGAGGAACCCAATTGCCTTGCTTCTGAATAATTCTTACGGATTTTAATCGTACAGAAAATCCTTGCTGAGTTACTCCCAATGGACAAATTCTATTTGCGTTCAACTCCGACCTTCCTTGAAAAATGCTTCCAATTCTTTGTCTAAAATCAGCATTCTAAAAACTTTGAAACCATTCTCTACATGATTTATCAGTTGGAGCATTGTCACCAAAAACTTCTACAAGCAGTCGATGCCCTTCAGCTTGATTTTTGCTATGAAACTCAAAGTGATATAAATTGAATGTTATTGGCAGGTGTCAAACCTCACTGAAATCACCGAAATCAGCTATCACTATAAAGCCAGAACCATATTTTAAAAACGGACAGGACTAATTTCTATTCCCATTATAAAGAGTCCGCCAAATAATTTTTTTTTTTTTTTTTTAAATGCTATAAAAAAAACTACTGAATATTTTCTCAAATTTCTTTTTTTATTTGAAAGTACAATCCTTCCGGTTAATAATGGAAAATAATTTCATTCAAATGGCTGCCTCGGCTGGCCATGCAGTAGCCTACACGATCGGTCAAATTTTTAAGCACATTATCGATTGTGTGCAGCTGTATTTCACCAATGGCTTCACGAATATTGTCCTTTAAAGCGTCAATTGTCTCTGGCTTGTCGGCGTAACACTTATCTTTGACGGCACCCCACAAATAATAGTCCAACGGTGTCAAATCGCAGCTCCGAGGTGGCCAAACGACATCAGCTCTGCGGCTGATAATGCGATCTTCAAAAACAGGGCGCAAAACATCGAGTGTAGCTTCGGCTGTGTGGCACGTAGCGCCGTCCTGTTGAAACCAAATGTTGCCAATATCCTCCTCTTCAATTTTTGTGAACAAAAATTCGTTCAACATGGCCCGATAACGATCGCCATTGACTGTAACGGCCACTCCTCGCTCATTTTCGAAGAAAAATGGCCCAATTATGCCTCTGGACCAAAATCCGCACCAAACAGTGGCTCGTTTTGGGTGCACCGGCTTTTCAAAGTATGCGTGCGGGTTTTCTGTGCCCCAAATGCGACAATTTTGCTTGTTTACATACCCGCCTAGATCAAAATGAGCTTCATCTGAAAAGATGATTATTTTGGCAAAATCGGCATCTTCTGTAAGTCGATCGCAGGCCCACTTAGTGAAGCGAAAACGCATTGAATGGTCAGTTGGCTTCAACTCTTGAACCAATTGGACTTTGTATGGCGTCATACCAAGGTCTTTATGCAAAATTCGTCTCAATGATGTCTCCGAAATGTTCAATTGTTGAGAACGACGGTGAATTGATGTTGATGGCGCTTCACGCACACTTTCGGCCGCAGCAGCAATATTCTCGGGTGTACGCACTGTTTTTGGCTTTTCACGCTTTGGTTTATCGATGAGGATGCCAGTTTCTTTCACTTTTTTCACAAGAAAACGAACATACGGAGCTGACGGTGCTTCTCTTCTTCCAAAATCCGTACGCAATTTTCGCACACATTCTGCAACATTACCATGAGTTTCAAAGTAATGTCGCAATATTTCCCAGCGTTGTTCAAGCGTATACACAACCATATTCGTTCAGCGGAAGGATAAAACTAATTATCTGTCAAATCAGACATGAGCTAAGTGTTACCATTCACGAAATAAGCACTACTTGAAAAAAAAAACGTTAGATGGCGGACCCTTTATGTAAAATGTTTATATATCCTAGTTTGAACACAAAATTATGCCGAGTTGCTCCGCCGTTAGCGGTGATAACCGCTTTTATTCTAGAAGCCATCGAGGTTACTAGAAGTTCAATAATATCCCGTGATATTTCAGTATTCCACATATGGTCTAGAATTTCATTTAGTTTTTTTTTTTTTTTTTTCAATCAGGTTCAGCCATCTTACGTTCCATTACATGCCACAAGTGTTCGATTTAAGTCGGGCGAATTCGCTAGGCAGGCAAATCTCGAAACTCCAAGGTCCTCAAATGTAGTTTATACAGTTTACTTACCGATTTTGCTCAGTTTCAAGGTACAGAATAATCTTTAAAAAATAACCGTCAGTTTAGTAATGTTCAATGGCTGGTACCAACAACTATTTTTCATATTTTCATTAACAAAGTGCAAAATGCCCAATGAGTAAAAAGAAAAACATCCCCCAATTGGTTTTTAGGAAACCTCATTCTCCTGACTATGCACTCGTTCCTAAACCTTTCACCTGCTGAATATCGAAAGTTTGGCAAAGTGTCGACACTCGACAACTGACCTTATGACAAGTCTCCAATCATGTTGCGTCCAATTTTCATACTTTTTCACCCTCGCCAAACGAGCTTTTTCCATTTTTCGGTTAAGAGAAGCTTTTCCGCTGGTTGTCTTCCATATGTTTATATCTCCCGTAGCCTTCTACGTATAGTTTCATCGCTCAGGTGAACTTGATAAAATGTACGCAGCTCTGCTCTTATGCGGACATCAATTTAGCGAGTTTTCATACTAATTCTTTGTACATACACTGTCCGTCTTCTGGGTAGATTTGCGCCTTTTCGCCCTGAGCCTTTTTTCCTATCCAAGGGGTCTAAGTTTTCTTTTTTCTTCATCAGTCGCACGACGATAGTGATTCCTTAATCAAAGTCAATATTTTTACTTTTGCGTCTCGAAACAGTTGCTGGTATTAACCGGACATTTCACATCTTTATCACAACTCGATAAGTCTGAGGGAAACCCACCCGGAAGTTCCAAAATTATAAAATGTTCATAGTGCGGGTTTTTTTTTGTTTTCGGCACGGGGTGCACATCATAGTGTGTCTCGGACAAGTTTCGCCAATTTAATTGTATCAGAATATCGCCATTTGATAATATATTAAGCACTCTTGGTCATTTCAAATCATTATGCGAATGGAAAACGTTTATATTTTAGGCTAATTTTTTGAAAAAGTGGCTATTAAAATACTATAATAGCCTCGGGTATGTATGGATGTGTGTATTAGTAGTTTGGGAAACCACGCATCTCCTCTTCCTCTAACTCCAATAAAAAAAACAGCCGTACACTGGCTGTGTTACATTTCAGAAGCCACCAATCAAACAATCTCGCACCCCTTTTATAGTATTATAAAGAAAATTGCTTTCTGTTCCAAAAATATACAAAAAAGTGTAAATAAAACTCTGCAACCAAAATTTTCTCTTTCAAAAACACAAAAAAAAAACAAAAATCAAAATGTCGATCAAACGAAAAAAGTATTAGTGCAACACTAACTTTTAGGTCTAGAAGCGTATGCAGACAGCGACAGTGAGAACAGCGCGTCCGACGACGAAGCTGATCATAACGATAGCAAACGTTTCGACGACGGAAACGATTCCGAAGAAGAGTTAAAGGTAACTTCTGAAACTTGCCATCGTCTCACTTTACGACAAAATTACTTTCTTTCATTCCCAGACTAATATAAGAATTTGTAAACGCGCTTTCGCGAAAAAAATCGAAGAAATCGAAGAAATGATCGCAGAATCAACCGCACGGGAGGAGCAACTTTTAAAGGAGCATCAGCAACAAGACGCCCGAACTCATGGTGCCACAAACAACTCAATTATTAAAAGTCCATTGCACAAAACAAAAGGGTTTGATCCCGAAATTGGTGAGCCACAGCCTGATAAAAAGTTATACTCAAACGGTGCGTTTGTACAAGAAAACGTATTCAAAAACTGAAAAAAAGTATTTTGTTTTGTTCGTATGTGTTTTTTTTGTTGTTTTAACCCGTTAAGAAAAAGTGTCGGAGGATCTCGCTTTGTAACCTTGCTTTTAGATTGTCCAGATCGACCTATATATGCCAATACCATTCCCTATTGTTCTATCTTAGTTAAGCTCATATTTGCCAAACATTCTTTTTCTTTTTATTCACTTTCAGGCAAACGACGCAAGGAACGCACGTCCCGCTTCAGTGACAGTAAGGACTCGAGACATCGCGTGACAGCAAATTATTATCCATCATCGAGTATGGGAACACCTAATTTGCCACCACAATTGATGCCTGGAGGTTTGCCAGTACAGCCACTTGTAGCCGATATGCTTCCGTCTTCAAAGCACAACCATAACATAGGCGCAAGTTCTACTGTCACCGGTAGCTTGCCAGTTGTGCCGCCTTCGTTTAGTGAGAAACAGCGGACGGGTAACAGTGGCAGTACGGTTAAAGCATCGAAGTCGCAATCATCACATTCATCTTCAAGACATCAACATCGTCACAGTGAATCTTCCTCTTCTTCCACAGATTCTACGTCGAGCGATTCACGTAGTTCGCACAGTCGCCGCTCCAAGCACAGCGATACGCGTCGCAAGCGTTTGTCTTCGGAGCGATCGAAACGATCGCATCGTAGTGACTCGTATCGGAGTAGTCGTCGGGCAGATTCGTCTGACTCGAACGACAATGACCATTACAAGAAGCGATCATCTCATCGCCGACAACCGAAGAGCAGCTCATCCTCGTTATATTCACGAAGGAATGATCATCGTAGATCTGTGTCTAAATCATCTCGCTCGCGAACGCGAACGCGATCGAGATCAAGATCTAGATCTACAACGTACAGCTCAAGTCGGCGAGGTGATCGCTACTAGGTGGTAGCCGAATAATACTCGAAATTTTCAATTTCAGGATCTTCACATCCTTGCATGCAATCAATCTTTTTTTTTCTCTTGTTGTAGTAGAAACTGTACAGAGCTTAGAAAGGAAACTGTTTTACAGAAGCAATTATTTAAAAACAAAAACAATCATGATCCCCTCCCCCGAATCCAGTGGAATATGATACAAACCCGATTGTCCCGCATTTGTTGTTGTACATCTTATACTTTCAGAAAACAAGAAATAAAACATCTTAGAGTCCTCATATCTTCAGTTTTGGAATACACATTTATTTAGTTACTACTTAAGCTCCTAGAATCTTTAAATCTATATTTAGTCTAAAATATATCTCCAACGAAATTGGTCGTCTTTTATTTGTATTTGTTTGTGCCGGTTCAGAGCTCTTCCTCGACCTCTGCGACCAGACTCGTGTTTGTCGATTCTTGTAGGTGCTGTTCGGTGTTGGGATCGATTGGTGTCTTTTCATCGTCACCTTTGCCAGCGGTTGGATGTATTTTTGTTCGCCAGCACGGTCGATGTGGATTGGTTACTCGGATTTTCTCGTAACGATCACGCCGATCTTCTTCGTCTTCCTTGCCGTAGTGTGATGCAGATTTCCGATGATTCTTGAGTGCGGTTCCGTTGATAAAACACTCGCCGCAGACGCCACATTTATACGGTTTCTCACCGGTATGCCGTCGAATGTGTAGGTTTAGGTCATTCGACTGTGCAAATGCCTTATTGCATTGGGTGCATTTGTACGGACGTTCACCTGTGTGCACACGGATATGACGGGCCAGTTTATTTGGACGGGAGAAGGCCTTGCCACAGGTGTTGCAGAGATGCGGCTTTTCGCCAGTATGCGAGCGTTTATGTATCATAAGGTCCTGCGACCGGGGATAACCTTTATCGCATATGTCGCATTTGTAGGGTTTTTCCCCGGTATGCCGTCGAATGTGAATGATAAGACTAGCCTGAGGGAAGCTCTCGCCACAGAAGGGACATAAACCGTGTTTGTAAGTATGTTTCTTCGCTCCGTCCTTTAAGTTGCTGGCTTTGTGTGTTGCCATGTGACGAATGAGGTTATCTTTGCGTGAAAAACTACGGTCGCAGTGATTGCATTGGAAGGAACCAGTTCCCATATGAACTTTATGGTGTCGCATTAGTGTTTCGCGCTTGGCGTAAGTTCGGCCACAGACTGTACACCGGAATGGTGGCTCTGATGGAGCAGATTGTACTTTTTGGTTTTGAGTATTGCATCCAGGCTCTAGTTTATAGACAGTTTCCCTGCAAAACAAAGAATGGGAAATCAATGGGAAAGTGTTGCTTGCTGAATACATGATTTCGTTCCACTATGTTCGTGCACAAAGATGAACTTACCCATTTACTTCGATAAGCTTCTCCTCGATCATAGCTTCAGGAGGTGGTGACTCTGTCTTGATAATCATATTGTTATCGACTTCGGTTGTCACGTAGCACTGCACAGGCATTTCTGAAAATGAACAAAAAAGAGTTAAGACCTTTAGATAGGACGACAAATGGCACGTATATCCAAATTATACGTATTAATTACACGTATATTAATTTTAATCTTCGATATTTTAAAGCTTTTCGCTATAGCTTATAATAAAAACGACACAATCCCTCTAACTCCATTCAGCCCCAAGTATTGCCCGAGTGATAAAACCGGAAGACTAAGATGTGCAAGACACGTAGAACGGATGGGCAGTGGACAGACAGTCAAAAGAATGAGTTGAACGTCAGAAGGCTACGTCGTAGACGGGAAGACAATATGAGGATGCACCTAGAAGAGAAGGAACAGAACAGCCAAACATGGAAGGAACACACTCATGAGAGGGAGGTTTGGCGAAAAGCCAAGACACGAGTCTTGAAAAGGCTGATTTTTAGGCATGGAGTACTGAGGTTGAAATCGAAGTAAGGATTTGAATTAATACTTCCCAGCATGTAAGAAACGGGTTCAATGGAGCCATAGGCGGTACGGGGGTGGGTAGATAGAAGAGGATTTCGTACATTGCGAGAGTCAGTGTTGATAGGGACACAGTTGTAGAGGGTCGCGCAGTCAATGGTACCTGAAAGGAGTCGGTGAATGAAAATAATGTCAGATACAGTTGATTAGTTTAAGACGGTCTTGATAAGGTGGTAAAAGCAAAGGAATGCAACAGGAGAGACCTCAAAGAGCAAAACGTAGGAACCGGCGTTGGATGCTCTCGATTCTAGAAATGTGGGTTTGTTGGTAAGGAGACCACACTTGAGAGGCCTATTCAAGAAGGGGGCGGACAAAGGTTATGTAAAGAGATCGGGTAACGTAAGGGTTCGAGAATTCTCTAGACCATCGTAGAATTAGCTTTAACGATTATCTCATCGATGTGGGCGCGAAAATTTAGCTCCTGTTCACTAAATATGCCAAGATCGCGAAAAGCGTGAAAGATGGAGATAGGTTGATTCTTGAGGAAGTAGAGACGAGGAGGAGGATTCGTTTACGTGAGATGGTAATTGGTTTGCATTTGAAAATGTTAAACTCCAAGCAATTTTTGGAACACGAGATGGAAACACTATTGAGATCTGATTGAATAAGGGAAGAGTCATGACTGAAGGAAATGGTCTTGAAGAAATTGGTGTCGTCGGCATATAGTGAGATGTGGGAATGTTTGATCACCATTTCAATATCGTTTATGGTAAGAAAACACTTTAAAGTTACAGTTATTAAAGCGAACTTTTCCGTTCAAATTACATTTATATTGGAAAGTAACATAATAATAATAAAAAAAAAATGAACAATGCATCGACAATGCACTTATTTAACCAGAGGACAACCAGGAAAAAAGTGTGTTAGGTGGAGGGATGCCTTATATCCGAATTACAATTTGTAGTGTATGCAGATGTTCTCCTCTCGCCCATGAGCCGATTCACTCGGAGACATCGATCGGAATTGACGTTGTGAACGTCGGTGTCTCCAACTCTTCGTGCTTTTTCATTTTGAGCATCTGTTTAATATCACCTTTAGCCTGTTGCAATTTATAATGATTGATGATATTCTGATCGGCCGGACAGGATTATGTGAAGGCATCGAGTTGATACATGTGATACATGTAACGCCACAAGTCTCTCAGGTGAGTGGGTATTTCAAAGTCAACAAAATACTTTCCAGCCACACGGATGTGTTGTAGTCGTGGCATCAATTCGTAATCGAAACAACACATGGTGTCGCCGGTTAGGAAACGTGTTCCTCGTGATGCTAAATGATCATTGATCTTCTTCAGATGTGACACAAGGCGTTGTTTTTGTTCTCGTCCTTCTTAACCAACATTAGCTTCAATTTGGAATACAGATTTTAAATCAGGGTTGCCACTTCCTTGTCCTGCACGAAGAGATTGTATCCTCCTAAGTGGCTGCCTTGGGGGACGCTGGAGGAAGCTAAAACGGGGTTAGAGAAGGCAGATCTAAAACGAACACTGTAATAGCGATTTTCCAGGTAACAAGATATCCACTTCAAAGAAATGGGGTCGAAGCCAAGGAAGGACAATTTGAAGACTATCAGTCTGTGGGAGATTTTATCGAAAGTTTTACTGAAATCGGTTGAAATAACGCCGACTTCTTTGCCGTTCTCTAAGGCTGATAGGGTAAAGGACACAAATTCAACAAGGTTAGTGGTTGTAGTGGCTGCATTTGAGGAAACCGTGTTGTCTAGGGGAGATTAAAGACTGGCAACGAGAACTTAAGAGTTTCGTACAAAATACTCTCGAAGAGTTTGGGTATATGTGACCGTTTGGCAATGGGACGATAGTTGTTAACAACGTTCTTCGGACCTTTTCTGTGTATAGGGGTGGTAAATGACGTTTTCCATAAGCGGGGGAATTCACCTTTTGTGAAAGTGTAGGTTTATGTCTGAGCTGTTATGTTGTTTACAGCCAGTTTGTTTAGTATATTATGACATTCCCAGACAGCTGTAGAGTTAAAGATGTACCTCTTTAGTGCTTTAAGTACCGCTTGGCTGTTTGAGAATAAAATTATCCTCGTGTTAGTTGGTCTCCTGTCGCTGATGCTATGTGCTGCTTCATTGATTGCAAATAGCTCGGCCTGAAATATAGTTGACTCAATGCAGAGGGGAATGTGTAGGCTACGTGTTGGTCCTATTTCAACAGCCCCTACCTTGTTTCGAGATTTCTGCCCATCTGTGTACTATTTTTGGTCTCCATCCCTCATCCAAGGAGACTTCATAATAAACTACACCCTGTCGTTCCCATCAATTGCAGAGTAGAACCTCCGAACTATGATTTGTTCACAGTGAAAAAGCGCTATTCGACGTCTCTCGGCTTCAAATCGTACGCACCAAATGTGTTTGCTTCTGAATCATTTCTAGTGCTTTCAAACGTTGTCATCTAGTTCAAATGATTTCACCTGTTTAGTTAGACGAGACAAGTCTCCGACAACTATCGCAGACATAGGATCTATTGTCGCAGTGAGTTCTCCGACGTTAATCTTCTGAAATCTAGACACTTCGCTGTATAGTTGACCCTCGTATACGACTTTAAAGGTAATAAAGTGAACAACAACCAACTGTTAGTAAAGGACAACATAGCATTCGGTGCAGAGGTTTCTCAATGAGGTGTTGAGGGATCATAACTCTTTCTACTGTAAAGTAGACGTTCCCTCTCTTCACAATACAATCAGTACGGCAAGCACCAACTCTAGACAATGTACTCCCTACCTAAGCTATTTACGACACACACAGTGTGTCAACCAGAGTGGCAAATAACCTAACCCCGATAATAGCCAACCAACGACCACCCACTTAACAATGACACCCAAGCGCAGCTATTTTTAAAAGAATTTCAAAATGCATTCTTACCCTCCTTAATCCCAAGTTCCGACTTGATCCCAACCACCTGTATGACCTCATTTCCCTGTTCTGCATTCTCCTCATCAACCTCTATCGTCCGCTGAAATATAACATCGCCCGTTTGCCCTTCGTGCATTTCCATCGTAACAATATCCTCATAGTCGTAATCCTCCTCCGTAGGTTCCTGAGATGCATCATCAATAATCGCAAACTCCTCCGACTGCACTTCGATTGATTCCAGTAAACCGTGTTGTTGTTCCCCAAGCTTTTTTATTCCCTCGAAATGTTCCGTCAGCCGCCGTTCACTATGCTCGACCTTTATCAGGAAATCATAGGCATCGAGGAGTTTTTCCGTACACTCAGTACAAATACGAGTGGGTTGTACATTCTCATCAATATTAATCTAAGATTGGGGAATGAGGTAAACAATTGCTCGCCTAAACAAATGCATAAAACATACCACAACGTTTGAAAGCCTCCATAGGATCTCTTTCAATTCGACTCTTGTCTCGTATTCTACGCAATCATACAGGGAATTTGTTACCTCGGCATTGTTCAAGCATGTCCGACATGTTTGTTGATCCAAATGTAATAATTTATCCATTTTTCTTGACGAATATGTGTTCCAAGCAAGCACGGCACATCCTTAAACTAAAAATATTGAATGACATTTGCATTGGTGACAGTTGTGTGGGGTTAAAATTTGGTCCCCTCAGACTGCTGGAATTGTCTTTCTCTAAGGTTGATAATGCAGTTTAATGTTCTAGTACATTTCTGAATTCTTTTTATACTCAGAGTGTACGACTAGTTTTAACGGAGTTGGGGAGGGATGAAACGTTTACACGTTCGTCTATGAATTGCCGACGAGCCGTCAATCAATTGTTTTTGTAGGTTTTGCGTTAATTTCTCTAGGGACTTGCTTATTATAGCACGTTCGTGCTACTTCGCAGAAATGAATGAAAATCCATGGGATCGTAAAAAGGTCTATACCAGTCACTGCTTTCGAATTTCTGAACTACACTTATAACATTGTTGCAGTTAAAGTATGAATTGGGAGTTGAAAAGGCTAGAAGCCATACCTCTTATGCCACACAATGTCCGTGATACCGGCAATATCATCCTTTTCTCATATCCATTTGAAACTGATTCCTACATTAGTCACGTCATAAGACAATGAAATTCAGCGTGTCTGGCAGTGCCCCTCCGCGTTTCATTACCAGCCGATTCCGCATTCCAACTACGAAACATTTTAAACGGCATTTTCAAATCGTGAACTCTTCTAGTCGGACTGTGCCTCATCGTAATTCTCATAATTTCGCATTTTATAAATAATTTTAAGGTCTTTCTCATCCATTATTAACGCACAAATATCCCACCACAATCCAATATGATTCGCCGTCCGACAGGAAAGGAGAATCTACAGCAAAAAACTGAAGTCGTAAAGAATGTCGCCATGCCGTCACGAGCACCAGTTGCTAAAAAGGTAATACCGTCCATGAACTGAATGAATACATTAATCCTCATAATGCAATACCCAAAAGCCCCCAAGCGAGAATGTACCCACCCAAAGGACGAATGAAAAACAGGTAACTTCCAGCAAGTCACAGCCAGTAGGCATGAAGAAACCACTCGCACCATCCACAAGACTTACGTCGGCAAAACCTGCCAATCCAACGGCTGTAGTTGCTCCGACTGTCATCAAAAAGACTGATTCAAAGCCAACAGGCGATGAAAACAAACCACAAATAACCCCGGCATCAGATGCTGCCGCACCCAAGGTTTCTTCATCCTCCGATGTGAGCTGTGAAAATAGTGTACAGAAGAATGGTAATGTTTATTTGCCTCCCTATTCCCTATGTACTCATATCCCGTTTTCAGATGGAAAAAAGGTCTGGACATTGTCTAATTTCGATATTGGACGCCCGTTGGGTCGCGGGAAATTCGGCAACGTGTACTTAGCGCGCGAGAAGGAATCCAAGTTCGTCGTCGCGCTCAAAGTTCTGTTCAAAAAACAGATCTACAACAGCAATGTAGAGCACCAAGTACGTCGCGAAATAGAGATCCAATCGCATCTTCGTCATCCCAACATCCTACGACTCTATGGCTACTTCCACGACGATGCCCGGATCTATTTAATCCTCGAATATGCTCCCAAGGGAACCTTGTACAAAGAACTCCAAAACCAGCCGGAGAAACGCTTCAGTGAGAAACAAAGTGCCGGCTACATTAAGTCCCTAGCATCAGCCCTACGCTATCTGCACGAACGCGATGTCATCCACCGTGACATTAAGCCAGAAAATCTCTTGCTAGGCTACAAGGGAGAACTGAAAATCGCCGATTTCGGTTGGTCTGTCCACGAGCCGAATTCGATGCGCACTACCCTATGCGGCACTTTGGATTACCTACCGCCCGAGATGGTCCAGGGCAAGCCACACACAAAGAACGTGGACTTGTGGAGTTTGGGCGTTTTGTGCTATGAATTGCTTGTAGGCCGTGCACCATTCCACGCCACAGACTACGATGAGACTTACAGGAAGATAATTAAAGTTGATTACAAGTTGCCAGAGTATGTATCGAGGGCAGCAGCCCATTTCATGTCCAAGCTGCTGGTGCTCAATCCAGAGTCACGTCTGCCATTGGATCAGGTCATTACTCATCCCTGGATCTGTGCACACACTGCCTAGAGGAGCCTGACGCGCATTTATTTTAAGAATTTGTTTCGTGTTTGTATTTTTATTTTAGCATTCCGATTATTGGCAAGTGGAGATGAGTGCCGAAACTGACTGACTGTTGTAGTAATGTCGGAGTTGATATGTTCTGTAAGATTCCTGTTCTTGGTTTACTGTACTCTGCATTTACTTATACTGAGCTGTTACTTACGTTGGCAGCAGTGATTTTAAATAAATTTTTTTAACAATTGCATATGCTAAACCGTTGACTGTTTTGTGAAAGTTGTAAGTTGAAGACGTAGAGTGGAGTGATGAATAATAGAGATCTTGGGAGTTGCAGATGACAGATTGCTTGCGCCCAACTACCTCTGCTTTAGTTGAGATTACAAGTAAATCAACAGCAGTCCTATAAGCAGGCATTTGTTCCCCGCCCCCACTAAGGTGCTAAGGCCCACTTTAAATATTAGCCCAGTCGCTAACAGGGTATCCATGATACCAGGCGCGCACCCCGGATCAAGTAGCCTTGCCTATATACTGCGGGGCTCTGTACAGGTCGGCCACACATTCCTGCGCTGCTCGTGGGAATACACATCTTAAAGAACAAAAATGAATAACAACAAAAGAGAAGAAACTAAAGGAAATAATAAAATACAATCTCTGAAGAGGCAAGCAGCTCAGGTTGCCACCGCCGAAGGTGTAATTGATCCAGATGACAGCGTCACCGGGACTCTCCTTCAGAGACTACAAATTGGTACCGCTACCGACGATGAATCCTTGGCTTCATCACAGGTAAGCAACACCATGCAAGGGGACTCTGAAATTGAGGCTCAGCTGCTGGAAGAAAAGATCGACCCTAAGGCCACAGGCAAACCTGAAGGAACGATTAGGGCAAAAACATCGGAATAAAAGGCAAAGAACGGCTACATGAGGTCGATGCAATATATCAAGCAGAAGAGCGCTAGTGATTCCTCAACGCTCACAAAGCGCTAGTGATCCCTCAACGCTCACCGAGCGCTAGAGATCCCTCAACGCTCACCGAGCGCGAAAAGCTCTTGATAAAGAAGCATAAGAAAGAGGTAGCCAAATTCGAGAAGAACACCTCCACTCACGCTGCGAAAACGGACACGGCGAGAAAAGAAGCCATCGAGCACGGCCCCTATCAAACCCAATGTCCCAACATCCATTCGACAACAGCCAACACAACCGGCCACTGTCGAAAAGAGCGCACAGCAATCGAGCATCTCCAAAGGACACACTGCCTCAGGATCGAAGGAGAACGTCAAGAGGAGGCGCTCCGGGGAAGAAACTCTAAGGGAAGCGAAAAAGGCGAAAACATCATCCAGCTTCAACCTCCCCATGACCATTGTCGATCGTTCCAACCCTGATGGGAAGATAACATCCGCCAATTGGCTAACAGTCGAAGCTAGAATATTGGAGGCAATCTTACCGCAGAATGACGAGATCAATTTTGACGGAGCAGGCTGGCAGAAAGGAGTCAAAGTCGTCGGTTGTGACAACAAGAGGTTCCTAGACTTCTTAAAGTGCACAATCGACAATTGCAGCGAAATCTGGCAGACCACTAAACTCGAGGCTATCCCTCGGTCGATGCTTCAGCTTCGTACATTGGCTTCAATATGGTTTCCTCCACCGGTTCCCGAAAAGGACGAGTCCATATTGATTCTAATCGACAAGCAATATACATAAAGAGCTTGACACACGTAGCTGGTGAATGATTTCTTCAGCCAAGAGTAAGCAGCACGAAAAGCTATATGAACATGCTCAACAAAGTGCAAAGGTCAGCCACTGTTTGTACAACGGGAGCCATGAGAAGCACGCCGCAAGCAGGGTTGGACATGATACTTCATCTCCTTCCCCTGGATCTTTTCAGCGCTCTCAGACTAAGGGAGTCCTCTCTGTGGAAGCAAGCCAACTATGGACATGCGGCCATACTTAGAATAATAGACGACCTGGGAAAGAAACATGGTTTTAGTAGCCTCGCAGCTACGACCGACTATATTTTCCCCCAAAATGACTTCTGGTATTCTGAGCAATCCTTTTCCCCAACAGAGAAGAGTGGCTATCAAACGCCGTGATCAACGACCACGAGATTACCCTCTTCACCGACGGATAGAAAATGGACACAGGCACTGGGGTCGGGTTCTATTATGATACCCTGCACAAACAGGAATCATTTAGACTCCCTGATTTGTGCAGCGTTTTTCAAGCAGAAATCCTACATAGCAATAGAGAAAGCAGCCAAACATCTAGAAGTAACCGATATTCCACCATCGGATATCACTATCTTCGTAGGCAGCCAGGCTGCACAGAAGTCAATAGGATCCTCTACAACGAGATCAAAGGCTGTCATGAAATGTCGCGACTCACTGAAGTTCATCAGACACCCGAAAGTCAAACTCTGCTGGGTCCCGGGTCACAGCTCAATCGCAGGAAACGAAAGAGCGGACGAATTGGCCAGGCAAGGGTCTGAAATGGACATCAGCGAAGCGGACACGTCACTTCCACCACCGATCAGTGCATTATACCGGATCATAAATGACACAATTATAAAAGAAGCCAACTCGACTTGGCTTACAAGAAACGAGAGGCACACGACAAGATGATGGTGGCCAGAGCTCAATATCGGAAAAAAACAAAGAAGCTCTTGGCGCTGAACCGAAACTCGATCCGTATGCTCGTCGCATCTCAGGGCACCATCGGAGCAATGCTCCGGAAATGGAACTCGGGATCCAGTGATCTCTGCCAGATCTGCAGCGATGAGGAAGAAACCGAAACGATCCAACATCTGCTTTGCCACAGCCCACCTCTCCAGAAACGGGGCACAGTTTCGCTGGACCATAGATTCTTCACAGACATTGCGGACGTAGCAAATGCAGATATATCGGATCTTCTAAAATTCATAACGAGCACGAGGTGGTTTCAGCCACTTCGGGATAGGACAGGTTTATTGTATGTGTACTGCACAAATTAAGGGAATCACAATGGGCCCTTTAGCTTTCAAGTGGAAGTGATACTTTACCATCACACTCTCCTTCTTTAACCTAACCTACCCTATTATAGTCTCCTAGCAAGTCGATACAATTGGTTGATCCTTTTTCTAACCCAAGATTCCCGTAGAAAAAAATTCTTTCTCTTGACCCTCCCAAAACGCCTCAGCAGCTACAATAACTTCGCTAACGTCGTCAAATTTCTTGCCTCGGACATATTAAATGGGCCCAAGAAGGAGGTAGAAGTCGCTGAGAGCTAGATCTGGCGAATAGGGCGGGTGTTCGATCAGTTCGAATCTCGTTTTTTGAATGACAGCCATCGTAACTGCGGCTTTATGAGCCGCTGCGTGGTTTTGGGGAAAGAGCTCGCAGCTTGCTGCTTTCATTTTCTCTGATGACCTTCCGCAATCTTATTATTTGGTCTGTCTAGTAAGATTCCAAAATAGAGACTCCCTTTGCTAAATATTCCATCATAATTATTCATTCAGCGTCCCAAAAAGCAGATGCCATGACACTTTGAATTACTTTAGACGTCGACAAGAAGGCTCGCTTCCAAGGCTTCGATTGTTGTTTGGTTTTAGGGTCAAAATGGTGAATCCATAGTTACCAAAAATAGCAAAAATATTTCCTGAACTGCTTGGAACTTCTCGAGATTCACCCTCGAAATATCGACTCGTTCTTTTCTTTTGTTCGTCATTTGACATTCTTGGTACCCAACGCGCAGGGACCTTTTTAATATACAATTCGTTCGCCAGGATTCTTCGAATGGTGCCATATGAAATCCCTGTGACCTCAGCTATATGCCTGATGGTTACTTTTCTATCTTCATTGGATGTTCTGACAGCTTAAACTCCTTGGCCCTTCCTAGTTCCCTAAATGTTTTTGCCAAGTCGCTATGTATGGTTTGGTAGACAATATTTGATGACAGCTCGAATACCGTTTTTCTCCATTTTGATGTTATCCCTTCGTCGGTTCGTATTCTTTTTTTTTTTTATAATTCGTGCAGGTTCAAGAGTGTATGCTCTTATGGTGTTTGTCACACAACCTGGACAGGGTGCTGATGATTTGTGTCCAAGATGTTCGTTCACTACTCTCCGGGGTGGTTGTCCTAGATAGGATTAGAGAGATTCTACTGAATTTGCGTTCGTTGTAGTTCACAGTAGCTCTTTTTATTTCCATGTCATTCAGGTGTTATATTGAAAATGCACACACAGGGTATGAAAGGTCTGGACTTGTGATACGTGCTTTTTGGTATAACCTTGAGAACTTCCAGCGATGCTGTCTTTATCTCCTCAATCGCAAATCTCCGTCCTTTCATGGGTCTTTTCAGTTCTGGGGAGAGTCGCAGGGGACCTAAGTCTGGTGACTGAGGTATGATTACGGTACTGTTTTTGCCAACAATTTAGGCACAAGCAATGTTGCAACAGTCATGATTTTTTTTTCCCAACACATCCGTACGTTTTCTTCGTATCACCATCGAGCATGAATTCATGATGAGCCATACCGTTATAATCGAAGAAAAGTGAACAAAACGTTCACATTTGATCGAACTTGGCGTGCTTTTTTCGAATTTGTTTCTTCCCGTCACTTCCGTTGGGATGATTGGATTTCAGTGATAGTTTTTGGATGGATTTGAGCAAATCTGAGTTGTCAACGACATTCAACAGCTCCGGAGCAATGCTTATGTGACCGTTCTTTTGGTCAAAATTTACCAGTTTCGAAAAAAAACTTCGCTGATACTCGTTTTATGCTCAAACTATCTGGAAAGAATAATGGCATGGGCCAACCGATGTGCCAATATCCTCAGCAACTTCTGATAGTGATTCGACTATTCTCCATAACAATCTTCTTGATTGCCTTAACGTTTTGATCCGTTGTTGACGCTCTGGAGCGTCCACGGCCGGCACAGTAATCAATATTTTCTCGTCCTTTTGTGAAGAGCTTGTACCTCTTATAACAATTTTTCTTGGTTCAAAATAGACTCGCTAATTCAAGTACGTTGGGAAACTTAATTTTAATACAAATTCTTAAATTCATTTATTTCAATAGAAAAGAATCGCCAAGCACACCAAGCCACTGTTTAACAATGCGATCGAAAAAGCTAAACGAATGACGACGAAAAAAACAAAAGAACACCAACGAACTTCGATTTTAAATTCTTTAAATTTTATTGTCCGTTCCGACATCAACACCGTCTGCTTCGAACTGACTCTGTTACCACTCAACAGCAATCATCGAACCAGCGACTTAACATCGGATGTTGGTAACAGACATCAGCCGATTTTACAGCGCAGTTAGTGTACATAAAAAATGAATTTACAATAATGGGGTGATCTCCGTGCGTGTCACCAGACTCCAATTGTACATACATCATGCGAGAACCGAACCGAAATGGGATGGGGTGAGTGGGTTAATATCAGAATCGGACAGCCAACACAAAGGACGTGTGTTGACAATTGCCTCAATTTGGCACAACACCGTAGAGAGAGCTTCAAATTTTAGAACAGTGGATCCGATGACCAGTCTCATGTGAAATTTTGAACAGTTTAACGCCTGCCTCCCATAATCCACCAAAGTAAGGAGCAGAGAGTGGTGCAAAATGCCATGCGATTCCATCTTCAGCAAGTGCAGCAGATACTCATTATGTACCGATGAGAATGCTTGCTTTTGCAACTCTGTCAAACAACGGTAGGCTCCCTTAAAGTTCGATCCATTATCAGAATAAATATTACCGCATTTTCCTCGACGAGAGATGAACCCACGCAGCACAGCAATGAAAGCGTCTGTTGTGAGGTCGCTAACCAACTCCAGTTGCATAGCCTTGGTGGACAAGCATACTAATAAGACGATGTAGGCTTTAGATAGTAGAGGTTTTCGAGCTCGAGACATCTTAAATTCGGACCAGCGTAATCCACTCCGGTATTAAAGAATGGACGGCAAGGTTGGAGGCGATGGTAAGTTGCCCATCATCTGCTGGCAGGTTTGTCTTCGTAGTAGGAAGCAACGATTACATTGAAATGTAATTTTCCGTACGAGATTGCGGGCACCAAGAATCCAGTATTGTTGGCGCACCAATACAAATGTTTCCGATACTCCTGGGTGAAGGTATTTTCGATGGAGATCTGTAATAATTAGCGCTGAGAGCGGATGACTTCCACACAAGATTATAGGGTGTTTAATGTTGAACGAAACTTAGGCCTGTCGAATTCTATCTCCAACGCATAAGATTCCCATATTATCGATGAACGGTGCGAGTGAACGAAGCCTAGAATGAGATGATAGCTTGTGACCCTTAACTAAGGTCCGAATGTCTGCATTGAACAATATAAGCTGAACCATTTTTAAGATGGATAACCTTGCGTGACGTATCTCTGAGAACTGCAGATTGTAGTATCGACGATTGGGTTGTGTTTGACGGCAGTTGAAGAGAAATCGAAAACAATAAGCCAATACCCTTTGCATCCGGTTCCACGATGAAAACCTCGCAAGAAGTACATCAAGTACTTCATTTGAACACTCATTCTTGAACAGCCAAGTCTAACCTTTATTCTTCTTCTTTTTTTTTTCTTTTTCCGGCGTTGTTATGGTCAGAAGTGTAGGACTTACTGCATTCCTACTGGTCCGCTTGTGGGGTCCGCCGGTTTGACCTCAGAAAGTAGGGGCAGGCTTCCCGGTTTGGGATTACTTCATCGCTGAGGCCAATCAAATGCTGGTATTTTTGCATTTGTTTGCACCAATTGTTTTTCGGCCTGCCTTTTTTTGTGACACGGGCATGCTCCAGATTTTTTTGTTTGATCTTACTCTTACAAATCTAACCTTTATATCTGTGAAAAACAAACTAAATATCCGAAATGGCTGACAAAGTCAACATATAAAGGGTCCGCCATCTAACGTTTTTTTTTTAAATAGTGCTTATTTCGTGAATGGTAACACTTAGCTCATGTCTGATTTGACAGATAATTAGTTTTATCCAGAGATGATGAACGAGATATGTAACTTTCGTAAGTCTGTTCCCGTGACACCCTAAATTTTTCAGGAAATTTTGACAGGAGTTTTTGTACCAAGCCGACAACCCCCGTTGCAAACCAACTCTAATCGTGAATACGTGTGAACTCATTTCAGTGTAGCGCTGTGTACTCTTGACACACACACTCTTTGAATTATAACAATGTGCGTGATTGTTTACATAATTTTGACAGGACTTTATGTACCCACGTGCTCGCACAGCTTGTAGGCAAACGTCGGCGGCCATTTTAAGTTGCAGGTCTCATTGGTTTGTCTATGGTTTTATCCTTCCGCTGAACGAATATGGTTGTGTATACGCTTGAACAACGCTTCGCTAAGTGGGCCTGCGATCGACTTACAGAAGATGCCGATTTTGCCAAAAAAATCATCTTTTCAGATGAAGCTCATTTTGATCTTGGCGGGTATGTAAACAAGCAAAATTGTCGCATTTGGGGCACAGAAAACCTGCACGCATACATTGAAAAGCCGGTGCACCCAAAACGATCCACTGTTTGGTGCGGATTTTGGTCCAGAGGCATAATTGGGCCATTTTTCTTCGAAAATGAGCAAGGAGTGGCCGTTACAGTCAATGGCGATCGTTATTGGGCCATGTTGAACGAATTTCTGTTCACAAAAATTGAAGAGGAGGATATTGGCAACATTTGGTTTCAACAGGAAGGCGCTACGTGCCACACAGCCGAAGCTACACTCGATGTTTTGCGCCCTGTTTTTGAAGATCGCATTATCAGCCGCAGAGCTGATGTCGTTTGGCCACCTCGGAGCTGCGATTTGACACCGTTGGACTATTATTTGTGGGGTGCCGTCAAAGATAAGTGTTACGCCGACAAGCCAGAGACAATTGACGCCTTAAAGGACAATATTCGTGAAGCCATTGGTGAAATACAGCTGCACACAATCGATAATGTGCTTAAAAATTGGACCGATCGTGTAGGCTACTGCATGGCCAGCCGAGGCAGCCATTTGAATGAAATTATTTTCCATTATTAACCGGAAGGATTGTACTTTCAAATAAAAAAAGAAATTTGAGAAAATATTCAGTAGTTTTTTTTATAGCATTTTCAAAAAAAAAAAAAGTTATTTGGCGGACCCTATATTACTTGAACTGTGTACCAACATAATAAAATAAAAAAAAAATCGAAAATTGAATGTACTTAGCCCTTGAAATTCAAAGTCACCTTATTTTTTGAACAAACCTCGTACACTGGTCTGTTGTTCCGAAAGTGATTATTCCAAAAACGACCTTGATCAGCTGAAATGATACATATTCCAAGGAAACACAGGAGTGTCAAACTCTTTCGCGTAGAAAACCTTGCAATCGAATTCAACCATTCTTTGACGACTTGTATGATCTATCCTTGATCAGCATACTAACGCTGGTTAAATAGCCGAACCGAGTCAAACAAATATAATTTTACCTGCTCTCTATTAACTTGTTGTGCTACTTTTCAACCACAACCGTCTCCGTTTTTTTGATTTCTCAGTTTTGGTTTCAAAACGGCGTGATAGTATGAACCGAATATTCTTGAGTTCAGAGCAATCGCCACTTTTAAAGTTGTACTCTTAAAGTTGATTAATATATCCATTCCAAGTGTTGACCATTGGTCATCGTTAAATATAATCTCGCGGGGACTGAATATTCGCATTTTAACCGCCCGCTCGTCTTAGGGTAAAGCTCCCCAGAGACGATATACGCGAGACATTTCGTCTCACCTTTGTCGGAAAGCCGATTGATTCTAACTGGACACTGGTACCAATGTCGATGTTTCTTACCTTGCATGTCCTATGTTTGACAAATATAACACCAAGCTCACCTTAAACTTTATAGATTTTATTTCCAAGAAAAAAGAAAAATTTAATACAAATGAAAAAAAAAGTAAAAAATAAACGTAAAAATGCTATTCACGCCCGTATAGGGGCAACCTAGCCGAAACTACATCTGAACAAAACGAATACACGTGTTAAACAATTTGATACCTAAATCTGAATAAAGTTACTTCCACGACTTCGGCTTTCATAATATCTTTGTAGAATTCTGTTTTATGAGAAACTGTGCAGCAATGAATAGAGCAGCAGCCCTTATATATACAACAGTACAATGTGGATCGGGGGAGCAATTATCACAGAAAAAAATTGAAAGCATGTAAAGGTGTACCTATCGTAAGTATATGAGCTTGTGAACTTACTGATTCAAAGTAAGAAATACAGAAACGTTAAGACGCTGTCCTACAACTTATGGCTGAGATCTGTAAACGCGTTTTAACATACTCGATTATAGAACAGATCCTGGGTGTTGATTGGACAAAAGGAAAACGGAGAAGCAAGGTCGCTTCGATTTGAGTCCATAAAGTAAAAATGTTCAAGCCATTGGTTTATACATATATAGTAAGTATCTACATAAAAAAATATTTTTTTTTAGTTTTGTGTTTTTAAGTTCGCGCACTTCCACCAAAACCAGTTCTCGGTATGTTTGTTGTGTTTGTCGGCGGGTAAGGCCGACAGCAATAAACAGCAGCAGTAAAGTGTAGTTTAGAGGACAATTCCGTGTGTGTTATTACGGACTTGCTGGTTAGTTTCGAACCGCTGGACCTTCCTGTAGTCTCGCAGCCGGATTTGAATAGTCGTCCTCTGTAAAAAGGAAAACAAAAATGTTAAATAGAAGTATTTTGTGATGAATTGTGCTTTCGAAACAAAGTAAGCTGTATGCATCGTCTGTATGTAAGCAGCAGTCTGATATTATTCTAGGGTAGGTATCGATTGTAACAAATGAGTAAAAATTGTGCGTTTTTTTCGGAGGTTGTGTAGGAAACGTGAAAAATTCTCGGACTGACATTGATATGGCGTTCCAATTAGCAAAAATGTATGTTTCCTGTGTGTTTTTCGTTAAAGTGATTAACGCATAAGGGATTCATCTGACGTTGACAAAGTTTACGGAGACTCTGTTCCTTCGATGTCAACCGTTAAAAAATGGGCAGCTGAATTCAAACGTTGTCGTACATCCCTGTGAGGGAAGGAAAAACCGCAACCACATTGGAAACCATCGAAAAGTGCATCATATCGGGTTGGACGGTAGGCGAGAGAAGGTGAGTGATATACATAGCTGAGGCTGTGGAGATGCCGGTAGAAAGGGTGCAAGGCACAAAGAATTAAAAAGTGAAAGTTCTGCGTAATGGGGTCGCATTTGATCTTTGGGCAATTTGTCATCATGTATGAGACATGGGTTCACCCCTACACGCCAGAAACAGCAGGCTAAGCAGTAGGTGGAAGCCGGTGGTGTAGGACCAAAGAAAACGAAGCCGATGGCATCTGTCGGAAAGTTTATGGCCAGCGTGTTTTAGGCTGTGGAAGGGACCCTGTTAATTGATTACCTTGCGGAACAATTATAGGTGAATATTGCTCCAACCTTCTTGACCAGCTGGATGCCAAAATTCGCGAGAAGAGGCCTGACTAAAAGAAGAAAAAAATTATTTTTCACCAGGGCAACGCACCTGCATACAAGGGCGCGTTGATCATGGGAAGACTAAGGGATTTGGGATACAATTTGCTCAACCATCCCTCCTATTCTCTTGATTTGGCACTCTTAGACTTCCGGGAGAGAATATTAATGTTGGAGCAACGCTGAACCAAATGTGTTGAACTCAAGTGAGACTATGTAGAAAAATAAAATCATTTTTAACTGAAAACCGCAGCCTTTCATTGTTAGGCCGAGAACTTTTCACCTTATCCTCGTAATGAATAAAAGTTAGTAAATTTAATCAAAAATTGTGCTTTATCCCAACTCAAAAAATTATCATCGTTTATCAACTCAAAATAAGCTTTTTGCGCGACAAGGCCCCAAAAGTTTATACATCTGGAAATAATTGTTTTCTCGGTTTCTCGGCGAATAGAGCGGTCATGTTTGCACTCACAAGCTTGTTATATATGCAGTTGAATTTGAATTATTTGATTATATACAGAGTGCGCGTTCGCCATCTCATATGGGTCGATGTAAACTTCGAATAAATTCAACAATTGTCAACCGATTTTCATATGTCATAGCATTTTGGAAACGTCAATTCAGTACAATTTTAACCGTGAATCGCTTCACACCAAAAGAACGCGTGGAAATAGTTTCAATGTTCATTAAAAATGAACGCTCGATTGTGCTAACTCAACGTGCGTATCGTGATCGTGTTGCGCCCAAAAAAGATACAATTCGTCGTTGGACCTCGAATTTTTTTTTTGTTTGGTTTTGCGGCAAGCCCTCGTGAGCAACCTAGGCCACGTCCGCGGCGTTCAAATTCATCTATTCAGTCTGTGAATGTCAGTGTTCAAGAAGACCCAAGTTTGTCATATCAGGGCCGTTCGCAGCAGTTAGGCATCGGTGGGACCATTTTGTGGAGAATTTTAAAGGATGATCTTCACTTATTTCCATACAAAGTGCAGATAACTCAAAGAAATTTTGAATTTTTACGCACAAAATATCGTTGCAATGATTAATGCTGAGCCGGAGTTCTGGCAGCAAATTTTGATGACCGATGAGGCACATTTTACGCTCTCTGGTTCAGTTAATAAACAAAATTATCGCTTCTGGGGCACCGAAAATTCTCACATTGTTCACGAAGAGCCGCTATTATTTATATGATCAAAAAGTTACTGTTTCTGCCGGTGTATGCGCTAAAACCATCATTGGACCGTATTTCTTCAAAGTTGGCGATACAGTGGATGGCGGTCGATATCGGTAAATGCTGGCCCATTATGTGGTCCCAGAAATGCGTAAAAAAGGCTTATTTCACTTTTGATTTCAACAAGACGGCGCGACATGCCTACTGCGAACAAAACAATGAACCTTTTGCGTAAGAAGTTCCCTGGAAGATTGGTGTCAAAAAAGGACGATATTGACTGGCCTCTGAGATCGCCGGATTTGACTCCTCCAGACTTTTTTCTTTGGGGATACTTGAAAAGCAAGGTGTATGATAACGGCCCGGAGACAATAGAACAGCTCAAAAGAAACATTCGTGCGGAAATTGCAGAAATTTCGACCGAAGTGCTGGAAAATATCAATGCGCGAAAACGAGCCCATTTTTCCATCGGCAATAAAGGCGGTCATTTCATTTAGATTGTTTTCAAAAATTAATCAAAATAAATTGTAAAAGTCTAAATTTTTCTAGTCTAGTTTTTGAATTTCCAAAATCGGTTGAGAATTGTTGAAATTATTCGAAATTTAAATTGACCCATATGAAATGGCGCACGCTGTATAAAAGATTTTTTGAAAACGATTAAAACAAGTAAAAGTGATCAGAACAGACAATGGACTAGAGTTTGTCAACGGGATGGGCAGGTTAAATCAATATTAAAGAAAGAACACGTTGTTCATCAGACCTCTGTTCCATACTCACCGCAGCAAAATGGGAGGGCAGAGAGAGAAATCCGAACAATCGAAACAATGAAAGCGGGGAGGACTTTGATTTATGCTAAAAACATGTCATTGAAACTGTGGGCGGAAGCCGTTAACTATGGTGTTTTTGCATTAAATAGGACAGCTCCTACTGGCGTAGATGGATATGCACATTTTCGGCACGGAGTGTTATGCACACGTACCTAATCAAAAACGGTGCAAATGGGATGTTAAATCCCAGCATGGGATCTTCTTTGTGTATCCTGAAAACATTGAGGGATATCGCATATATTTTCCTGGAACGAACAAGGTAGAGGTAAAAAAAGCTCGCCTCTTTCTAGTGAAAACAATGATCAAGTTATTATCAGTTGCAATGAGAACATATGTAGATGCAGCAGGTTTAAGTCCTGAGCATGTTTCAACTCTACCTGTAAAAAAGGAAGTTGATATTATCTTGAATGAAGAACCCATCGATGATCATACAGAAGGGGGAAATGAAGATGCAAGTGGCGAACACACACCTATTAAGCATCGACTAAGAAGTGCACGAAAAGTACCCGAATTTTGGATGCGCATGTATTTGTAGCCGAAAAACAAGAGCCATTAACCTATGAAGAAGCCCTCCAACGATCAGCATCTATGGATAGAAGCAATGAGGGAGGAAATCTCTGCGTTGGATAAAAACCATACATGGGATCTAATTGAATTGCCACACAATTCAGCAGCTATCGACAATCGGTGGGTGTTCAAGATCAAAGATGCATTCAGCAATGAACCCGAAAGATATCGAGCGAGGTTGTACGATGTCGATTATAAAGAGACGTTTAGTCCGGTAGCTAAATTCGCTTCGATTAGAATGATTCTCTCAGTTGCATCATCTAAAAATATGCATTTGAGACTTTTCGACATGACTTGCAGGAAGAAATATATACATATGAGACAGCCGAAAGGTTTTGACGATGGTACTGAGAGGGTGTTCAGACTAAGAAGAAATCTATATGACTTGAAACAGGCGGCATGATGTTGGAATGACAAATTTACTACTTTCCTTCGGTCATTCAAACTGAAACCATCAGAAGCAGATCCTTGCATAGTTGTTGCAAGATACATATGTACATCGATGATGGTTTGATTGCAGCAACGAGTGAGTGCGACATTGAGAAACTTGTGGAACATTTGCGAAGTGAAGATGTACGATGCACGTTGCTTCCTAGAAATGGAGATTAAACGGAAATCCAATGGGTTAATTTTCCTACGGCAAGGGAGTTATGCTGAAAAAATCATTGCAATGTTCAAGATGTCTGATGCTTAGCCAACACCAGTGGACACATCAATCTATAAGGACAGCAGCGGTGGAGCTTCAGGCGTTAAAACGACCTTCCCATACCGTGAAGCTGTGGGCAGCCTCATGTACTTAGGAGTCGGAAGCAGGCCTTACATTTCTTATGCTCTCGGCATTGCTAGTCGAAATTTGGAACATCCCACTATGCAGCACGTAAAAGCGGTGAAACGTATTATCCGATACGTTGCAGGGACTTTGGATTATGGTATATTTTTTCAAGAAAACTCTGATTTAATTATGAGTTGTTACAGCTATGCAGCCTTTGCCGGTGATCCTGACACACGACGTTCAACAAGTGTGTACGTTTTCTTACTTGGTCAGTACCGATATCGTGGGCATCGCAGAGGCAATCATGTGTGGCTCTATCAACTATGGAAGCCGAATATATGGCAGCGACGCAAGCAGTTAAGGAAAAAATATGGCTCAAGCGTCTACTCGAAGAATTGCTTCCTCAACACAGTTGCCGTCCTCATCTCTATGTTGACAATCAAAGTGCAATTAAGTTGATGCGGAATCCTGAATTTCATAAGCGCAGCAAACACATCGAAGTGAAATTCCATTTAATTCGCGAAAAATTCGCAGAGAACGTTTTCGAACTTGAATATGTTTGTGCAAATAATCAATTAGCAGATATTTTCACTAAACCCCTTCTCAAAGAAAGATTTCAATTCTTACGTTTAAAATTGGATTATTATCCCTTAAAGACTAATGTTGTTTGCAAAGCTTTTAATTCCTTTAAATTTTTGTATCGATGAAAGTGGGAGTGTAAAAATAGTTCATCTATAAAAAAAGAAAACTGAACTGTTCCCTTGTTTTATATGTCAGTTACTGTTTTTTCTTTTGTAAACCTTTTCCAATAAACGTTCACTTCTTTTTTGGCTTTCAGGAAATAAGGACGTATTATTTTAACACCTTTGTCCGGCCCCTTCTTGAATACGACTCTCAAGTGTGGTTTCCTTACCAACAAATCCACATTTCTAGAATCGAGAGCGTCCAACGCCGCTTCCTACGTTTGGCTCTTCGAGGTTTCCCTTAGACAATCCTTGGCTTTTACCACCCTATCAAGACCGTCTTAGACTAATCAACATGAACAAGTTTAGAGGGAAGAAGATCTGTATCTGATATTATTTTCATCCATCGATTCCTTTCAGGTACCATTGACTGCGCGACCCTCTACAAACTTGTCTCTATCAACACTGAACCCTTCGGGTAGGGGTTAGAATATACCCGAGGTAAGGCATGCCTGTCGTAAGAGGCGACTAAAATCCATCGTTAGTTTTGCTAACTTCTGGGCTGGACTAAGGTGTAACGCGACCCGTGCCGAGAATCAACTTGGTTGGAGGCCCAGTCTAAAAAATAGCTCAATCAATAATGGAACATCCGGATACCTGGCGACCTCCGAATCAGCGAGCCTTATCTGTTTACTGCGGATCTCTGGACCAACGGACCACCTTTCTCCGCTACTCGCGAGAACATAATCAATTCCAATAAATTTAGTGTATTAGACCCTTTTCAGAGAAGTAAGAGAATACCAAGATCCCCACCGACGAGATCAGCAATAAAAGCGTGCGACGCTAATTCTTCAGAACCGGCAGTTCCGGTCAATGAACAAACTTCGACGAAACTACAAAGCCTCGAAGAGGAAAACAGCAACCTACGTGCTAGATTGCATAACACGGAGCTACTTTGCGCCGAACTAAAGAAGGAGCTAAATATGCTCAAATCGCGAATTGCCACTTCAGTTTCGCCTCCTAGCCGCCCGGATAACACAAGTTATCCGCGGACGAAGAAGAACTAAGTCGTGAAACGGACTGGATTTTAAGAAAAAAAAAACGAGCGGGCAAGAAACGAAAGGCGGTTTCATCACCCGGAGTTATACGAACAGAAGAACCCAATTCAATAGCAGCGTTAAACGGCGAAGTACAACCTTAGTTATCGTCTGGTACGCACAACGATCAAATTCCCAAGCAAATAAAATATGTATAAACAACCCTCGCCGCCACCGATAAATTTTCGAATAATGTCGCGAAATAATGACACGTAGACTATTAAAGTCAACGAGCCGGATAGCTCGCGTTTCTCAAAAGCTTAACGCAGAGAAAGTGCAATGATACACGTACGCCAATAAGCTTGACCGACCTATCCGTGCAGCAGCTAGGGGTTTGCACCCCTCTTGCACAAAGGAAGACATTATAGCGGACCTGAAAACCAAAAGATCGAACCGAAGATCGAGAGAAAATTTACGGCATCAAAACGATATTAAATATTGTGGTTAAAATCGGACCACCTGGACAGAATAGGGCGTTAATTCCTCAGTGCAAGCGCTGCCAAGGTTTTAACCATATTGCAAGAGAGATCCACATTTGATCCAAGAGTGTACCGTTTCGAGGCAATCCCCTGCAATGTGCATCAACTGTAAGGGAAGGCACCCGGCCAATTATCGGGAATGTGTAGTAGTGAAAGAACTACAGAGACGGCGGGATAAGTCACAAATCGCGAACACAAAAACTCCTGATCTGGTGACTGCAACCAGTCGGGATATAGATCACAAAAAAGCTGCGGTTTCGAAACCGATTCGCCAGAAGTCGGAAACTAAAGCTCAATTGGCTGTACCGGGAACCAGTCAGAAAACATTGACAAAGAAAAACCGCTACATATAGGTTCAAAAACTTATGCCCAAATTACGGCGCCCTTACGTACTAAAGGGTGGTCCAACCATAATGCACGATGTTAATTGTGAGTCACACCTTAACATCAAGTTTTTTTGCCCAACTTTTGACATTTCTTCGTTTCAGTGTTTGACAAATTTAACCATGGAGAGGTACACAATTGAGCAGCGCGTTAAGATTGTTGAAGCCTTTTACGAAAATGGGCGTTCAAATCAAAATGCATTTCGTGCACTTCGTGATTTTTTTGGTTAGCATAATCGACCAAATGTGTCCATACTCTGTAGAATTGTGCGCAAATTTCAGCAAACCGGATCTGTAGGAAATGTGAAAACAGCTGTGCATGCTTGCCCAGTTCGATCTGCGGAAAATATTGCTGTTGTTCGCGATAGTGTGGTAGAAGAGCCGTCAACCTCCAACAATTGAACATCTCACGAACATCACTGATGCGAATTTTGAATAAAGATTTGAATTTACACGCTTACAAGGTTCAATTGACTCAAGAGCTGAAGCCTACTGACCATTTCAAGCGTCGTCAATACGTTGAATGGTTGGTTGAACAGACAGAAGTGAATGGTGACTTTACAAAGAAAATCGTCTTCAACGACGAGGCACACTTTCACCTCAGTGGATTCGTTAACAAGCAGAATTGCCGCATTTGGGGAAATGAGAATCTACGAGTGATTGTTGAAAAGCCGATGCATCTACAAAGAGTGACTGTTTGGTGCGGTTTATGGGCTGGCGGCGTCATCGGGCCGTACTTCTTCAAAAATGAGCTCGGCCAAGAATGGTGTTCGCTATCGCGAGATGATAACGTACTTCTTGTGGAAATTGAGGATATGGACGATATGTGCTTCCGACAGGATGGTGCCACTTGCCACACAGCCAACAAAACAATGGCTCTTTTGCGCGAGAAATTCAATTGCCGTGTTATCTCATGTCGTGGCGATGTTAATTGGCCGCCACGATCATGTGATTTGACACCGTTGGACTTCTTTCTTTGGGGATATTTAAAAGAAAAAGTGTACGTCAATAAGCCAAGAACAATTCAAGAGCTAAAGGATGAGATAATTCGGCACATTAACGACATTGAACCTCAATTATGTCTCAGAGTCATTGAAAATATGGATATGAATCGGATAGAGGTATGCCACCGAAGCCGTGGCGAGCATTTGGCCGATATTTTGTTTCACACATAATTGTCATAGATCCTTCTATCATAATAAAAAATATTAAGATAATTCTCTGAAAACTTTTTGTTTTATTTACAATTATCATCATGCGTTTTCGTTGGACCACCCTTTATATGTGTCGAAAAGTCAGACCCTGTGGCAAACGTTTTTTCGATTATTCTTACGTGGCTCGAAGAACAAAGCCAAACGAATCGACTTATTTTCGAGCGACTACTTAACCTCGAAAGACTTAACGATCACCAACATAAATCTTAAAATAGGACTAAAATTTTAATAATTCATTCCTGGAACGCCAATGGATTTATGTACAAACAAAATGAATGAACTAGACATTTTGTTTCGCGAAAAAAATATTGACATATGTACTTGATTTCTGAAACCCACCTTATGATGCAGTCGCGTATAAAACTAAAAGGCTATTGTGCCTACCACGCGTTTCACCCATCAGGAAGGGCAAGGGGTGGATCAACCTTACTCCACCGAAATCCGTAAAGAACTTGAAACGATGCAAATGTGTTCAGTATGACTAAGAAATAGAAATTATTCCTTCAATATTTCATCAATCTATTGCCAACCGCGTTTCAGTTTGGATAAAAGCGAATTTTTAAGTTTGTTTAACTCTCGTGGTAAGTTTAACGCTAAACATATCCTCTGGGGCTCACGATATGTCTCGCAAAAAGGTAGAGCACTTTACCAAGCTGCTATGGAAAATGGCTGCGAGTTTCATTGAACGGAAAAGCCGACGTACTGGCCATCAGATGTCGCAAAAACTCCTGATCTAGTTGACTTCTCTATCACGAACGGAATCAGTGCAAACTATCTAAAAGTCGAAGAGAGTTTTGACCTTTCCTCAGACGATTATCCAGTTATACTGAAGACTACCTAGATTAACTATTGTAGTAGGAGAACTATCTGGGAAAGATTTAGAATCTACATTGAAGAAAGCTCTGACTCGGAGTACCGTGAAGAACACCCTTTGAATTAGAAGTCGAAATTAAGCAGTGCAATACGCGGCGTCGAGCAGTACTCCACACCAAGATCAAATTCCGGTCAGTCTAAAGGTATCGTATCCGCCGGAAATACGACAAATGAAAAGTGCGGAAGCGATGGCAACAAATCGCGCGCCGCTGGATAAAACCCGATTAAACTATTTGTGTAATTCGCTCAAAAGGGCAATTAAAGACTACAAGAACGAGCATATCGGCATTTACCTACAAAACTTGACATCAGAGAAAGAATCAAACTACTCGCTTTGGAGAGCTGTAAAAAGTATTAAAAGGCCGCAAATCCAGGCACCACCAATAAGAAAAGGTCAGGGCGAATGGGCAAAGTGAGATAAGGAAAAAGCAGACATTTTTGCCAGTTACCTTGAAGATACTTTTAAACCCATCGGCCAACCGGTGCAGGACAACGACAATTGATTGAATACAGAGACGGACTACCGAGTACTAGCTGCAACGCTCTCGGAACTTAAAAAAGTAGTAAAAAGTAGACTTAATCACGGGAGAAATTCTTGAAGCATTGCCGGAGAAAACGTTCTTAATCATCTCTTTCACGTAAATGCGGCACTAAGATTAGAACATGTTCCAAGCCAATGGAAAGTCGCAGAAGTTATCATGGTTCTGAAACAAGGGAAACCATCGACTGAAGTTACGTCGTCTCTTACCGGATCATCAGTTTGGTTTCAGAAGCAAGCATTCCACCATAGATCAAGTACATCGAATAACTGATGTAATTGAAAAAGCGCTAGAACAAAAGTTAATTTGTTCAACCGTTTTTCTTGACATCTCACAAGCCTTTGATAAGGTATGGCACAAAGGCTTGGAGTACAAACTACGACCTGTTCTACCAGGACAGTTATATAATATTCTAAGATCCTATCTATCACACAGACTCTTCCCTGTTAAGCAAGGAAATGAATATTCCGAGCTAAAAGCGATAACGGCCGGTGTACCGCAGGGTAATGTTTTAGGCCCGCTGTTATACTTACTTTATACTCGTGACATACCACAGACAGAAGGCACTGTGCTAGCAACGTTTGCCGATGATACTGCCATTCTGGCAACGGGTAAAACGGTTATGCCAAACTACAGTACGCTCTAGATCGTGTAAATAATTGGAAAAAGATTTGGCGGATCGCGCTCAATGAAACCAAATCTGTCCACGTTAACTTTACTTATAGAAAAATAAATAACTCATCAGTTTTTATAAACGCTGCTCAAATTCCGAAGCGAAGTATCTTGGAATGACACTCGATGCGAAATTAAAATGGAAAGCACATGTTAAGAAAAACGAGGAGAGCTGGAACATAGGTATCGGGAATTGTACTGGCTATTAGGAAGGTACTCCAAGCTCAGTATTTATAACAAACTGCTTATATATAAGCAAGTGCTAAAATCTATATGGACTTTTGGTATACAACTATGGGATTGTACCAAAAAAAGTAAAAGATCCTGCAAACTTTTCCAAACAAAGTATTACGAGCAATTGTTAATTCGCCGTGGTATCTGCGAAATGACGATATGCATAGAGATCTCGGAATCGTAACAATCGACAACGCAGTTAGAGATTTTGCTCGTAGACATAAACGACGATTAGAGGAACATGTCAACAACGCTGTACTTCCATTCTTAGAAGAAGAGAATTTATTACGACGTCTACAAAGAACCAAAACGTTCGATTTAGCGCGATAATAAATAATAAATAACTCGTGTGAACTGGCGTGCTCTGCAGGAACCATCGCTGGAAGGTGACCTGCCACATTTTAATTTATGTATTATTTCTTTTTCTGATTCGGATAAAAAACTGCTGGATGAGTGCAAGAACTCAGTTGTAGTCTAAACATTAAAATACGTTTGAAGGGAGGTGTTTTTAGTGAGTAAGAATCTCACATACTATGAGCACGCGCTGTCGATTCTCATAGTGTCTTTTAAAGATTTTCACCTACCCTCGTAATAAAAAAAAAAAAACACTGACCCTCGCAATGTACGAAATTCCCGTCTCTACTTTATATCGCGTCCCCCTCTCCCGTTCTTCTTAGTTATTAAGTTAGCTTGAATTAGGCTCAATAAATGGGGTGTTTGTCACCACAAAAATAAATAAATGCAATCAACTTTCCTAACTCCACAGGCTGGATTTAAACGTCTCAACAATTTCTACCCAACCAGATATTTTTCAATTTGGTGACGACTTAATCACATGATCCAGCACGAAAGTAAGATCCAAAAGGAGATAGCTGGAATCTCTTTTGTGCTGTGTGAACGACTCGCTTATCTGCTTTAATCAAGTCCATAAACATGGCGTAATGTAACAAAAGCGCAATAAGCAATAAAAACAACGAAACGAGAAACAATAAAGATAAATGAAACCTGCAAATCCCAATTAGGTATCGTAATCTAGCAACGTTTTATTGCCATGGTCGTTGGAGTAAAATTCGATCAATGGTATCCACAAACTGTATAAAAAACTCAGCAGGTTAATCGTGACTGGCTTAGATTTCATTGATCCAAATACCTTTCTGGTAACACATCTCTATAACCAGTTTCTGGAAACAAATAAAACAAAATGTTATTCAGGGTGACGGTAAATGCAGTGGAAATAATGTGGAGTTGTGTGCCGAGAGTAAGACAAATTTAAGGAATTCTTCTGAATTGGTGTGCCATTCATAGAGAAAAAAAGGCAATTCTGAGCCAATGAAAGACTTCTAAAGCTGACAATGCCGATATGCCAACTAGGAGAGGATAAGTGAGCAATTTACGTGGCTTATTAGGGCAACGTCAAGTATGTCAGGGAGATAAAATGCATTAAGATTTCATCCAGATAGCAAGAAGTGAAGAGGACGACCGACTTTCCTATCAGTACAGTGTAGATAAAGTATCAAACGATCAAGTCGCACGTTATCGTTTCACCAGAATATTAAGTCCATGATAATCTGCAGTTAATGAACACGTGAACGCAACGAAAACATGCGATAGACTAAGCAATTAACAACAGCCTTCAGCTTACAATATGTGTACCTGAACCCACAAAATTGTTTCGTATTTCAAACAAATATAAAAACAAATCTCACCATCTTCCTCCTCCTCCATCCCCTCGTCCAGATGCAGCCCGTCAGCAAATTGTTCCTTCCCCTGATCGCCCACTACTTCGTTATTCAGGTTATCACCATCCAACAAGGCATTTGCAGCGCCTCCCAATTCGTCATCAGTGTCCTTACGGTTGTGCTTGTGGCCAAACAACTGGATGTCATTACCGTCCGCATGATCGTCGTTATCCTTCGGCCCAACCTTAGCGTCAAAGAAATTATTATCCTCCTCAGCTCCGTTGTTCACGTTGTCGTCATTCTTATCCGCATTGAAATCGGGATCTTTCACCTCATGCGCCCCATTGTCCTGCTCAGCTTCATTGTTTTTCCCGATCAATTCGTCGACAACGTTTGCATACCGATTGTTGTCCGTGTCCTGTTTAGTGTCTCCTTCGCCCTGATGATTGTTGTTGTCTTGCTTCGCACCATCCGGATCATCGTTTTGATTATTGCTCAATAGGTCTTCGAAATTAGCTGGTATTGGAGCCACACCGAGCGGTATTTGCTTCGGCGCCTTTTGCGGCAGATTTATCACACCCGTAGCAGTACTGGAACGTTTCGATTTGTTTAAAGTTGGCGTACTTGCTTGATTCGCCAGCGAAAGTGCGTGTCGATTTATATCGTGACCGTCAGCATCACCGAGACCTTTAGCAAGTACCGCATTGGCCGACGTTGAGGTTTTCGCCGTCACGTTCAATGGCGACATTTGCTGCATACTCTCCGCAACCCGATTCTTATCCTCGTCACTGACCAGGAGCTTAGGTACCATCTGAAAGTTTTCAACAGAATTAATTATCGCATTTTGGTGTTTGTAATCGAATGGGCGTTGTTGTGGACCTGCCCTAGCACCATTACTGTTTTCTAGCTTACTAGCGAAGGAAGATTTCTGAGTAGATAAGTTAGAGGCACTCGCTCGAGTGGGCGCTGTATTATTAGTTAGCTTAATAGATACTTTGTACAAATCGGGACTCACTAGCTTTTGTTCGTTAAACGATCTCTGAACTAGGGGCTTGTCCAACGGATGGTTGGGCAACTGTTGATTGTTGACCTGTGGCGCTGCTAGTGGTCGTTCGTAGACTGTTTCATGATCGGTTTTCGGTTTGTAATCACAATTGCTTTTGTATTCTTTTATTGTGTCCATCAGGTTGTTGATCTTCTGATTCTGATGTTCGGAATTAAGCGCCGTGGTCTTGACCAAGATCTCGAGACGATCCTTCTCCCGAATCAGTGAATCGTATTTAGTCTTCAAAGGAAACAGAGAATGAATGTATAATCGGACGAATACTATGGAATTACCTTCAATTCGTCCATGTCTTTATCGTTCAGACTTCGGACTTGTTGCAGCTGCGATTGGAGTGATTTCACTTTGTTCTCGAGGCTGTTCACCAGTTCCAATTGGGATTTTTTCGCCCTCGAACAATCTTCCACCAGGTCGCCATGTTCCTTTTGCAATAGCTTGTGACGTTGCTGCAAATTCTCATAATGCACGTTTGCTTCCAGCTTGGCTTTCGCGTACTGATCGCTTTGATCTTTGGCTTTTTGTTCAAGGTTCTTACGTGTCTCGAGATGTTCTTTCCGTTCGGCCTCCAGGCTTCGCTCCACACCGAATTTGTGTTCGATTATTGCTAGGCGGGGCAAAGGGTGTGTTAAGTGGGTCAATACTCGTCCAGAATTAATTTACACTCAATATACCTTGCATGCGAGCGTTTAACGTCTCCTGTTGTTTATCACAATGCAGACGCTGTTGGTCCAATTGGTGTTGTTGATGAAATATTGCAATGCACCCGAACATTAGAATTAGAATGATGAATCCAACTAGAAATCGGCTCCGGCCTGACCGCGTCAGACGCGTAGCAGTCATTTTTCAACTTTTTTTTCTGACTTTTACTCGGTAGACAATCGCGCACGGGTAAAGCGTGCGATTAACACATAACTAAATGAAGTGACTCGGTTGCCGGTAAAACCGAATCGAATTGGACAGGTAGGTTGGGCTCTTAAATAGGCGTATAACTTGCACGAAATTTATGAAGTATTTATGGGAATCTTGTGCTTTGGGGACGGCAAACCTGGCAATGTATTAAAAACAATGAATGAACAGGACGGGAATAATGAAAGATGGGACTAGTTCTGTTTGATTTGAATATTATTCGAATGTGACGTTTGATTAATTGCATATACGATGTTGCCAGATTCGATTTATTCGTAAAATTGTAGTCCTTTTAACAGAATAGCGCGGTTTGTTGATGTGTAAAAATAAGCGGCACGCAAGTAACTGCGTTTGAACGCATTTAAACGATCCCTATTTATTGGGCTCGTTCAAGATTTCAGTGACCAATATGTTAGTCGGCTTCTAAATGCAGTCGACATTTCCATATGAAGTTATATGTCGTAAAATAAGTACGGGGTAATCCAATTTGTGACACTGTGATTTGTTTTCGATCCTCCACGGAATTCTTGCAGGACTCGTTTCTGACAAGGCAATTTTCTATGACTTTTGAACATATATTGGGAAATAGCTCGGCTTAATAGCCGGATGTGTCCAAATTGGTGAATGTGAGGAAAATATAAAATAAAGGCTAATTTTTCTTGTTGAGTTTTTCAATATTATGTTTTTGACAGTTCACGCGTGATTCGTGACATGTGTCAAAGTCAAACATGCTCAGTTAATATTACCATTTTATCATGGAAAATCTTACTCCCAAGCAACGCTTATAAATTACTGATAGTCGTGCTCTGTGAAAAAATGCTTTTTACACACCATTTTACCGTCAAGAAGAAATTCAAGCCATGTTGACCAAATTTCGCACCAACTTCACCTACCTGTTGCATTGAGTGATGATATTGCTGCTGCTTCCGCCAGTGTTTATGAAGACCGCGATTTGCCCATTCGTCGCCATTTGCACCAATTGGGATTGTGTCACTCGACTACGAGGAACATTTTAGGCAAGGTTCTTGATCTAAAACCGCATCAAATATCAAATGAATTGGCGTGTTAGCGAGGACTACAGGCACAACGACCACCAGGCGATTGTCTTCGAAATAATAAAGAATAGAAACAGGCAAAGACCAATGCTAATGTTCGAAAGAGAAACTTTTGAGGAGGTGCTTAACAGCAGTACAATGGACACAAATGAATCCGCTGAAGCCTTGAAGACCTGCGATGCGGCGATGCCAAGGTAAACAGCAACCCGGAGAACCCATGCTACTGGTGGAATGACGAGATAAAAACACTCAGATCAAAATGCTTACGGGCTCATCGTAAAGTCCAAAGAGCATGAGGAAGAGTTGGTTTTCAACAGCACCTCGACACCTTCAAACAGATGAGGCGGGACCTAACGAAGGCAATCAAAGGGCGTTAAAAATGTATAAACGATTTCGATGTAATCGGTGGCTTATGTGGTTGCGACCAGACGACGGAGCGGGGCTCGCGACATCTTTATTCTTTTTCGTCCATTTGCCTGGGAACTCAGCCGCCAGCAGCCACGTGCCCGTTAATAGCCAGTTACGGATCGTTCCCGTTACTATACTCCCTCGCCTGGTAACTTAGCAACCAGCCCGTCAACAGCCAGTTACAGATCGTTCCTATTACGGTGAATTCGCAGCCAGCCTAGAGACCGTTATCAGTTGCGGAAATTGTCCAGTTGCCACAACGTTCCGCTACACTAAGTGATTAGTAATTTTGCCGCCAGCATAGTTGTGCAAATTCCAACCACCTTTAGATCTGTCAACGGACAACCGTCGATTACGCCCAGCCAGGTTCAGGATATTGCCGTCGTTTTCAACGTCTGCCATCACAGCCAACATATCGACGCGAGCAGAATCGTCAATGCCTAACCTCCCTCGATCTCCCGAAACGATTCGTCCGGAGTAGTGTAAAAAAGCCCGAAAAAGTGGAACAAGAAGATACTACGAACACCAGGCCCCAAGAGGAACTCGAGGAAACAGTCATGCCAGTCATCGATGACGAGGTCAACATACTACGTCGAGAGCTACAGGAACTGCGCACACAATTAGAAACCGTCACTTCATCTGACCGCCACCGTCTCGAAGTGCTTCTTAAGTAGTATCAGTCATTACCAGCCTCGTCCACCGTTATTCCAACGATTGTTGCCGAAGCAGTTATGACAGAAGTGTCGAACGTTAACGATACTCATAACTATGTGCTGCCGCCAAGCGCTAGTGCACTGCCTGTATCTACCTGCTCTGTCGTCACCGTACCACCTTCTGCTACCGCTGTGACCTCGTACTCGACCTCGCTTATAACAATGCCAACTCTATGTATATGGAGCGGAGCCAAGAACAACATCGTCATCAATGACAACCGCTTCGTGTTCGCAGTACTCATGGCCACCGATTCCTTCGTCATCTGGCTACAATCAATCACTGCCCAGCGTTTCAACCCTCGTTGAAAAGAATGCAAACCTGTGACCAGCCATCCTTTCCGCAAACCTTGCCAACTCAACAGCCGTCTTCAATAATATCGGAACAAAGAAGTCAACGCAAGTTACATGATCTACCAGAATTTATAGGGAGACCCGAGGAATGGCCGATGTTCTGTACGGCTTTCCTGGAGTCTTCAAGAATTTATGGCTACACCCGAGTGGAGAACATGTTTCAGTTGCAGAAAAGTATTAAAGATGGAGCGAGAGATGTCGTTGAATCTCTACTGATACATCCTGAAAATGTCGATCAAGTCATGTCAACTTTAGAATTTCATTATGGACGTCCCGAATGCCTTGTGCGGTGTCAATTGAGGAAGATGAGAGAAGTTGCACAGATTCCGGAGAACAAGTTGGACCTCATTATACCATTCGCCACAAAGGTGCAGAATCTAACTGTGTTCTTCGAATCAAGGGATATGCATCAGCATCTTGCGAACCCTGTTCTCTTAGATGAACTTGTTGGAAAGCTGCCGATGAGTAAGAGATTAGAGTGGGCCGTCATGCAACCGTCAAGCATTTTAACGATTGGTTGAATTGAATTGCCCGTCTTGTTTGTATCGTGTCGACTACTTCGATCTCTTGGATGCATCCGGATCTGGTGGATCGAAAGCCAAAGTCAAGAAGCATCATACATACGAGTGCAAATAGAAGTTCACCTTCAACCAGCACGGCGTCTACCATGTGTCGGTACTGTAAAGCTGAGCAGCATCCAGTCATCGAGTGCAAGAGTTACAAGATGTTGTACCTTCCAGCCAAGTGGGCTTTCGTGAAGCAGAACCGACTCTGTTTTTGCTGTTTGAGACGTGGTCATGGAATAGGAACATGCAAGTTGAGGAAGCCATGCGGAGTAGAGAGCAGGATGCACCGTCATCAGTCACTTCATGAAATGGATGTCGCCAAAAGTCAACTTCTGGCGATGTTACTACAAACTACAAGGAGCAATTACAAAGATCAATCTTAAACTGCAACGATGATGGAGCGGCTAAGATTCTTTTTCGCGTTTTGCCGGTCAGGGTATATAACGGCAACACCGAACTACGAACCTATGCTCGGTATGATGAAGTCTCATCTGTCATTATCATGAGCGAAGACTTGGTCAAATGTCTACGACTCGATGGGAAACCAAATGATCTGCATCTACGATGGCTTGGACGTGAACCACACCCACAAAAGTCGTTTGCTGTTGACGTACTCATAAGTGCTGATCAAGATGACACAGAGCGCTATCAAATGCGTAATGTACAAACAGTAGTGGATATGTGCCTGCCTACATAGCTTGGAGATTCTGTAATTCCTCTCGTCGGCTACAAGAACGCTAAGCCAGAGATTCTAAACGTACTCGACAATAGTCATCTTGGAGCACATCTACACACCGTGTTTTCAAATGGAGAGGGACCAATCGTAACAAGAACCAAGCTCGGTTGGATGGCTTACGGCACAGCGAGATCAACAAGTGACCTGGATGAAGATGTCGTTCTTTTTGGTCATCAGATGGTCGAACAGGACAGCCGAATAGACGCCATTGTTGAAAACTACTTCAAGATCGAAAGCTTTGGGGTGAAAAGGCCGACACAGAAGTGAAGTTAATGTCCGAGGAAGACAAAAGAGCACTACAGATTATGAACACTACCATCATTCGACTAGAAGAACGGTATAGCATGGGGCTGTTATGGAAAGTTGATAATCCCGTGCTACCAAGAAGTTACCAGCTTGCAAAAAGGAGACTTCTTAACCTCGAAGCAAAAATGCAAAGGGATCGAGTTTGCCGCCACATACAGGAAGACGATTGCCGACTGCGTCAAGAAAGGATATGCAAGAAAACTGAACCATGAGGAAGCCCTGAAAGACGACGCAAGAACCTGGTATCTACCCCACTTCGGAGTCAAGAGTCCACACAAACCTGAAAAGACTCGCCTAGTTTTCGACGCGGCGGCAGAATTAGATGGCTTCTATTAAATTCCTTTCTATTGAAAGGTCATTAGTAGCAGTCCTCTTCAACTTTAGATTGCGGGCCATAGCAGTCATAGAGGATATCAAGGAGATGTTTCACCAGGTAATGATTCGTCCGGAAGATCAGGACTCGCAGCGGTTTCTTAGGCGAGACAGCATCGACCAGCCAATCGAGAAGTACGTGATGAGAGTTATGACTTTCGGAGCCCATTATAATAATAGAATTATAATTCGAGCTGTCGAAGCCATTCAGTCCAACCACTACGTAGATGATTTCGCCGATAGTTTTGACAGCATCCCAGAAGCGATCAAAATCACAAAAGCAGTTGTAGTCATTCATCGAAGCGGCGGATTCGAGTTGACGAATCTGATGTCAAATGCTGAAGAAGTCAATGCCAGCGTGGAAGACTGCCGCCCAGGACATACAATCGACATGAACATTGAAGCGCTATCGGGTGCAGGGAAGGTTCTCGGCATGTGTTGGGACAGTACAGAAGATTTGTTTCTATTCCAACTTAAGTTTCCCCGCATCAGCAAAGCTATAATGGAAGAAGATAGGTGCCCGACGAAGAGGGAATTCCTCAGCATCGCGATGTCGATATTTGATCCATTCGGAATGATCACCAACTTCACGCTATATCTCAAATTGCTGCTTCGCTCCATTTGGACCTTTGGAACCGCATGGGATGAGCCAATACCCAACGCGTTGCACGGGAAATGGAAGCAATGGAAGACAGAATTACCAGCGTTGACTCAACTAAGGATTCCCAGATGCCATGGCGAATGCTTATCTCGTGCGGACCAAATAGATTTGCATACCTTCGTCGATGCTAGTGAGGAAGCCTTCAGTGCCGTCACCTACATTAGGATGGAGTACAATGGGAGTGTCCGTATTTCGCTAGTCTGTGGAAAAACGAGAGGAAGCCCGAGAAAACTTCTGTCGATGCCTCACCTGGAGCTTTCAGCTGCTATTCTTGGTGTGAGGCTGTGCAATTCAATCATCGATAGCCACAAATTGTCGTTTAACAATCGGGTGTTCTGGAGTGACTCCAAAACGGTGATTCAATGGTTTCGATCAGATCCACGCCGTCATAAAGAGTTCGTTGGGTTCAGGATTGCAGAGATACTTGAGAGCTGCCGAGTCAACCAGTGGTGATGGGTTCCGTCCAAACAAAATCCTGCGGACGAAGCTACGAGAGCGAAATACTCGCCCGAGTTCGAAGTGGACAACAAGTGGATAAGGGGACCTTCATTTCAAAAACTACTTGAAGCGGAATGGCCAAGCTTCCCGGATGAGTTCTTTACGGGTGAGTGTCAGGATGAACTGCGACAGAGGAATTCACTGCACGTCAAAACCGCAAAGGGAAATCTTTTCGGCGCCATGAGGTTTTCCCGGTACTCCAGACTTCAAAGGACCATCGGATGGCTGCAACGTTTTATCGCCTTCTGCTGCGGAAAAAAGAATGATCGAGGTGAGATGACTGCCTTTGAGCTGAACTTCACAACTCTGAATGGTGCCTTCACCACCGAGATCGCCATGCTGTGCGTTAGTATCCTTTCCTCTCCATAACCAGATCCATAACCTCTCACCGTACCTCGATAACTGTGGACTCATTCGTGCTTCAGGTCGAATAGATGCCGCTTCGACAATACCCTTTGAAGCTAGACGCCCCATCATACTGCCCAAAAGCTATCGCGTAACAGAACTGATCATCGACCATTTTCACAAACGTTATGGTCACCAGAACGACGATATAGTAGTTAACGAGATCCGCCGTTTCGATAGTAGGCCGTAGGAATGGCGTAAAGGGAGTGAGAAGTCGATGCCAGCTATGCCGCATCCGCAGTGCCACACCGTCTCCGCCATTGATGGGCTAACTTCCAGTTGATCGACTTTCGCGGAACATAAGACCGTTCACGTATTCTGGGCTGGATTACTTTGGACCTATTACAGTCACCGTAGGTCGCCGAACGTAGAAGAGATGGATCGCTCTCTTCACTTGCCTTACCGTCACGGCGATACATCTCGAGATAGCGGCAGACCTGTTGTCGGAAGCCTGCATTCTCTGTATCCGGAACTTTGTTAACAGGCCAGGAGTTCCACGGCAAATACGAAGCGACAACGGAACTAACTTCATTGGCGCGAAGAAGGAACTTGCGACCAGCCAAATTTTTAATAACGAGGCAGTGAAAGCGGAGCTTGCTGCGAACGGGATAGAGTGGACCTTTAACTGTCCGGCAAATCCGCATGTAGGAACGTCTACCCGGGGCCTGACGGGCAGGTTCTTTAAGCCAAAATTCGGACGTCGTCTGACCTGCATTGAAACTGGCTGTATTAACGGTTGTTGGGCACTCAGATGGAGATTCGAGTGCGTCACGGGGGGTGGGATGTTAAAAATGTATAAACGATTTCGATGTAATCGGTGGCTTATGTGGTTGCGACCGACGCTAGTGAACGTACACTATAGTAGTTGACGTCTGTCAATTGTCAATGTTTGACAATTCGAACCGAACTTTACTTCAAATTGAAGCCAACCGTCGCCGAGTCCGAACGCAACCACATAATTCGCCGAAAAAAATAAATGCTCTTGCAATAAAAGGCGTTTTATTCAGACGGCGGAGCCGGGCTCGCGACAGTCACTGAATATATTCGCATATCTATTGGCTCATGCCATGAATCGTTTCCAGTTATTTAAGGCATGAAACGTGCGTCAACAAAATTTGTTCCGCAAAGTGCCATCACTAGTGACGAAACATGGATATGTATATGGTTATGAACGTTTTGCTCAGTTTTCTTTGATTACAGTTCATCAGGAGTTCACCGGAAGGTCTTAACTTCAATAAAGTATATAACCTTGAAGTTATGCGCCGTTTGCGTGAAGCAAAATGAAGAAAAGCCCGAGTTTGTGGAAAAAAATGCATGAACGAACGTTGTTTATGCGACATTGTCATGCCTCAGCTACCATATTCACCAGACTTGGCCCCTTCGACTTTTTCTCTCTCTAAAAAATAAAAAGACCTACGAAAGGTCTTAGCTACGATTGAGGAGATAAAGACTGGAACGTCTCATGGCTGTACCAAAAAGCACATATCATTTGAGTATGTGTATTATATTTAGGGTAGATTGCTCTAAAGGCGACAATAAAGATATTAATGAATAAATAAATATTTTTCTCGAAAAATAAAGTCACCTTATTTTTTGAACACCTAACACTCAATGAAAATCTTCGAAAGATTTGCCTTTCTTCAAGCTTTTTGTACAGCTGAACGTGGAGTAAAACTCGTGGAGAAATTCAATGTCCACCTCCATTTACCTTTGGAAACTCACATCTGTCATGTCATGCCTTATCTTCGATCTCATTTTTATCGCGCACATTTCTCATTAACTTATCCAACTCGCATACAGATTTGTGGAACTCAAGTCTATCATGAGAATGATGGCATGACAGTCACTTTACTACCCTGTCAATCTCTATCGCGTATATTTTGACAGTCTACTATGGATCACGTGTCATTCGAAAAAATTCCTTCTTGAAACCCATATTTGTCTTTAATAATTTCATTTAATCAAACAATAAACTTAAAACTTCGCTGCGAATGAAAAATAAAACAAACCAACCATTGTGACCCATCCACAAAATGGTTGTCCCTTGAAACAACAAAATCGAACAAACCTCATACGCTCTTCTGCTCCGTTTCGTTTCAGCTTACAAACCGAACACACGCCGTGTAAAATATAGTTTTCGTTACATTGACCAGCTCCCGTAATCTCCGTGAAAAAATACTTTTATTTCCATTCCGATTTAGTTTAAATCGATCGCATCTGTTTTTAAACTAATCGCCAATCAAGTGCAAATCTGTTTTCGTAAACTTTGTATCGTTGCAACATCGATTTTCCCGCAAATTCTCAAGTTATCCAAACTATCGAACAAACACAAATCTTCTCCCCCAAGCAAACGTTCTTCACACACCACATTTCCCGCATACAATCTCTATAGAGATCCAAATACAAGAAAAAAAAATACAGAAAAAGCAAAAAGAAAGAAACGATTCGAGTGGAGAATTACAATTACGTACGTGATTATGGCGGAAACGTCAAACATTTTGTTGCAGAAGTAGTATTGATCACCGCAGAATATTTGTCAATTCGCCTGTTTTTTTTTTAAACTCACTTTTCCTGGTTCCCTGAAATCCTTGAAAGCAAACTTCCAAGCGTACGTTCGATTTAAAAAAAAAAAAGTGAATTTCGAAGCTTAAAGAAAACGAGAAGGAATCGAGAAATTAAAAAAAAAAATTCTTGAATTCGAGTGCGGGCCCGATGGGCGTACATTGATACCCTCAAAAAACGAGGAACGCCGAACGCGCTGCCGTACATTACATTTCTTCACCCATTATAAGGTCAGTATCATCATGTTATATCTATTTAATTCGTGTGTGTGTTCGGTGGATTTGCGATATCTGGAAATTGTTAGTAAAAATCGGTAAATACGTCGAAATTAGTTTAATCTAGTTGGTACACGCCCAACATTGTCGCATTCTTGTACGAAATTCTGATTGGAAACATGCAATCTCTCCACGTTCTGTTGGCTTTCAGATAAAGATATGTATGTTTTGTGGATTTGTGCGTTTCTTTTTATCGCTTCCGTTGCTTACGTTTTATCGACTACGACCGGATTTTCTTTTCGTTTCGGCTTATGCTTAATTCGTTATTCCATGTACTTGCTTAACCTTTAAAAAGTAAAATTGATTGATATGGTTAGAACGGCATTGTGTGTGAATGGTAGAGCGATGTGTCGAAGAATTGCAATAAGAAGGTACATGAGGAGGAGAGGAGTAGAACCACCAGTCGCAAGGTTTCCTTTTCCCTTTCTTTGGTAGGGTAAACGCACGTCGATTGGGCTGGCTAATCGCGAATGAATGAAAGCTTGCAAAACTTGCAATTACCAATGTAGACACGAATATATGAGAACTATGTAGGTATACCTTTAAGTATACGTAGACTCGTACGGACGGCTTCTGAAATTATCATGTCACTAATTAGAGAGAAACTTGTTCGCTTGATGGCGGTTAATGCTTCCTGCCGCTCATCGTTAAAGACTAACGCACAAGTAGTTTCAAACTTGTGTCGAATTAGAGAAGCATGTTTTCAACGTGGGAGGAATCTATAAAAAGGGTTTCTGGAAAAACAATTTCCAATTGAAAGCTTGTAATAGCGGCGTTACTTAACTCGGTTAAGCCAGTCGAGCGGACGTAATGGTGATACACAAACCGAATTTTGCATGTCATAATTGTGTTGTTTACTTAAGCTGGTTTCCGCAAAAGTGAAAGCATCGACAGGGTATATGGACTACATGTGCCATTATTTTAAAACAATTGCTGCAGGCAGACTATGTGCTGATCGAGGTATTTCCACAGTTGCTTCCCATGTACATAACTCAAGCCTCGGCGTTTGGTGGACTATGAAAGGGTTAGCATGGTTAACTCGGGAATAGGATACTTGACTGATTAGACTGTCCAATAGGCCATCCAATAGCCCCAATCGTTAATGTATTCCTTTCGATTAGGCCGAATTCATGGTCGTTTTTCCTGAGATTGATGCGAGTAAATACATTTGTATTTTTTTGTATCCAATTTCGTTCGGTTAGAACATGATATCCCAGCTAGCATTTCCCCACCGCGCGACATCCTGATGTAACAGTTAGTTTATACCTCAGTTTTACTACATTCTTTTTTTTTAGGAGTGAAAAGGAATACGTAGTTATTGTAGGCTTATCAGGCGTACATATAGGAACCCTTCGTCATCTCTCCCTCTTCTGGGCAGCATGTGAATTCCACACTGGGGAACCTACCCTTCTTTTGAGGCGATCCAGGAATCGCTTATTCGATGAATCGGGGGTGGTGATCAGCCATGCAATATCGATCGGGACATTTGGCCGAGCGTTGTCGTGTTGCAAAATCACTTTTCGACGTCTTAGCATGTGGCCATGTGGCCGAATTTTCTTCAATGCTCAGGGCAAACGCATTAGTTGTGTTCGTTACCTAGCTTCTGTGATGGTTTCATTTGATTACATCAACCCATAATATACAAAGCCAAGATCAGTTCCGATCCATGACTATTTGACTGGGCCATTGATGTTAATGCATGGCCGTGACGCGTCCACGTCTCACATAATGGCATCGCCAAACGATGCACAAAGACTTTTCATTTTCGCCACTGTCGCAGCCATTCACTCGTGAAAAAACGCCATTTAACGTGTCTCGGCTTCAATTTGTATGGCAACCAATTTCCCTCCTTTAAGACCATACCCACGTCTTTTAAATGTTGGGAAATATAACGTGTACAACTTTGCTTCCGGTGTTTGCCGATATGTGACGATAACGGTAAGTAGCGGTCGAAAAAAACAGATCTCAGACGTCAGGCAGTTGGCTTGGAGCTCGGTCAACAGAACACCATTCAAACATTAGTCGATTTGTGTCTGCATCATAAAGTTGTTCTCGATTGAAAATGTCAGTTTACGAGCCAAATTCTCGTCATTTGCGGGAGGTGTTACTGTTTTTTTTTTCAATATGAAGAAAACAACGGCTGAGTCTCATCGAATGCTCTCAGATATGTATGGTGAGGACGCTATTAGTCAAAGAACGTGTCGTGTGTGTCAAGGCTTCAAGAACGGTGATTTTAACGTCGAAGACCGGCATAGTGGTGGAAGAGAGAAAGTTTTCGAAGATGCAGAATTGCTGAGTGAAGACTCGCGTCAAACTCAAGAAGAATTGGCACGATCAGTGGGAGTGACACAGCAAGCCATTTCAAAACGTCTCAAGGCCATGGGCATGATTCAGAAAGAAGGAATTTGGGTCCCGTATGAGTTGAAACCAAGAGACGTTGAACGGAGTTTGTATGTTTGCGAACAATTGCTACAGAGGCAAAAACGGAAGGGATTTCTGCATCGCATTGTGACCGGGGACGAAAAATGGGTTCATTACGACAACCCTAAACTCAAAAAATCATGGGGATATCCCGTCCATGCTTCCACGTCGACGGCCATACCGAATATCTACGGCTCCAAGATCATGCTCTGCATTTGGTGGGACCAGCTCGGCGTCGTGTACTATGAGGTGTTAAAACCAAGTGAAACAATCATAGGTGCTCGTTATCGAACGCAATTAATGCGTTTGAGCAGAGCAATAAAAGCCAAACGACCACAATACAGCGAGAGACACGATAAAGTGATTTTGCAGCACGACAACGCTCAACCCCACGTTGCAAAAGAGGTCAAAACGTACTTGAAAACGTTAAAATGGGAAGTCCTACCCCACCCGACGTATTCTCCAGACATTGCTCCCTCTAACTATCACTTGTTTCGATCAATGGCCTGGCAGACCTAAACTTCCGATATCATGAAGAAGTCACAAATTGGATCGATTCGTGGATCGCTTCAAAAGATGAACAATTTTTTCGACGCGGGATTCGTACACTGCTTGTAAGATGGAAGAAAGTAGTGGCCAGCCATGGAAAATACTTTGAATGATACATTTGTAACCAATTTGTTTCATTAAAGCCTCATGTTTTGGGGAAAAAACGGCGGAAGCAAAGTTGTACACCTAGTAACTTATTGAGTTACGGCCAAAAAATTTGCAAGTTATTGTTGCGTTTGACATGGATCTTGATCCAGTAATGTTTCTAGTTCTGCGTTTGCAGATCCCCTTTACCGGTTCGGACGCACGTCCTCTTCCACGCCCAAGTCACCACTTTTATACCCATAAGCGTGAAACAATCCTTTACTAGTAGAGGCCTCATCGAACATTTTTATAATCATTGGTCGCGCCTCAGTCGCGGATTTACTTCTAATTGAATACGAAAAGCAAAATGTCACTTAAAGGGTGGGCCAAATACAAGTTTCTTTTAAAAAATGCAATAAAATGAACAAAATTAAATTTTTTCCATATATTATGGCTTTATTAGTAAAAACAAACATTCCCATTAATTATGAAATGAAACATCGGTCAAGTGGCTGCCTCGGCTGACTTCGCAGTAGCGCATTCTGTCACCACAATTTTCCACCACTTTGTTGATGGTTTCGGGCTGTGGCTCACGAATTGCTTGAATGATATTGGCCTTAAGTGCTTGAATCGTTTCCGGATTGTTGGCATAACATCGGTCCTTCACGGTTCGCCACAAAAAAAAAAGTTCAAAGGGACGAAATCGCAGTTCCGAGGCTGCCAATTGACAACACGGCTGATAACACGATTTGGGAATTTGGCGCGCAAAACCGAACCTTTGTTCCCAGCCTCATTTACGAAGAAAAATGATCCAATGATGCCACCACTCCACAATCCGCACCAAATTGTCACTCTCTGTGGATAGATTGGCTTCTCGACAATAACGTGCGGGTTTTTCCGAGCCCCAGATGTTTGTTAACATACCCGCCGAAATGAAATGCGCTTCGTCAAAAAAGATGATTTTTCGCCCAAAATCGTTGTCCAATTCAAGCTGCTCTAAGACGTAAACTGCGAAGCGATAACGAAGCGGATGGTCGCGCGCCTTCAATGACTGATTCAATTGGACCTTGTAAGCGAATAATCCGAAATATATGTCCAGAATTCTCCTAAAGCTAGTGCGTGAAATGTTGAGATCGATGGCGAGTTGATGTTCGTGAATTGAGTCTCACACCCTCGGCCACAGCAGCCATATTCTCATCTGTGCGGACCGTACGACGACGAGGACCGTGAGTGTTGTCCACTAGCATACTAGTCTCACAAACTTTTTTGCATAATCTTGCGTACAGCAGTCGCAATGGGTGCTTCATTTCGGCTAAAACTAAAACGCACTGTTTGGGCTACACAGCACTCGGTTTGGAAATAAGTTTTCAATATTTCCCAACGTTGTTCAAGCGAAAAGCGACTAATTTCGGAGGTATGATACTGACTTTCTGTCAAGATTTCGAGCGGGAAACAGCTGTCAGTGTCAAAATAACCTATGATTTAAAAAAATCACTAGATGGCCCACCCTTTATATCAGGCCTATTTGGCTCGAAAGTCGGCATTTTCACGCACAAAAACATATATAGATGCCCATGAAAAACAGGTTACCATGTAAGGCTTATACCTTGTCTTTCCTGACCATCGTTTACCACTAGCGTTAAATACGGGTCCTTTGTATTGCCCGACAGACACCTAAGATAATATTACAAGCTCACGAAGAGCCACAGCCAAGCTTCTCTCATTCATTTATGTTGTGCGAGATTTTGTCTTTCACACAAGTGAACAGGATCTGCAGATTCTGAACGGTGAGAAAGCTTTTTCAAGGCAAGTGCACTACGAGAGGTTTTGTCAGCACCCCACCGAGGAAAGAAGCCGCGAAATAAACATTCAAATGGCATTGTTGTTATCACTCATTGCGCGTCAGCGGCCGATACATTACTGACTGCGCCACGGCGCTCTCCCATAGGGAAGCATAGAATTGAACTCGTAATAATAGAATAGAAGAAACCTTACTAAAGAGACACGATTTCTCTAAGGAACACTGCTAGGTGACAGAGTTCAAACCAAACCACCCACGTAGTATGTGTTCTGTAATCTCATCAACCTCCTCACAAAGTCTAACCCATTTTATTAAGAAAAGGTGCTGACTAATCTTTTAATATTGTCTCTTTTGAATTCAATGTATTTTTATAGAGATTTTTCAAAGGCTAAATGGTTTTATAGGATCAACAAAGTTCTGTAAATTTTTTTCTATATCCAAGAACCCATCAGGGATTAAATTTGTACTTTCTTTGCCTGGTTCTGAAGACCATCATGGCAGTCCTAGCGGACTTTTAGTTCACACCATGTGAGCTCAGCACTTTGAATGCTGAGCTTTAAAACTTTGCTGTTTGTAAGTATACCTCTGATGCCGGACCCGAGATTTATGTTCGCGTATGATCTTGGAAACTAGAGCCAAAAAATATCAGTGCTAACGCCTGATTCCATTTGCGAGCCACCTGTGTACTATTTAACTCCGACTTTTTTAGAGGTTTTTCCGACTCGCTGGTTTTACGGTTTGGGATCAAAGATATCAAATTGTTTCTCAAAGATGGACAATTGTTGCAGGGTATCCGAGGGTCAAAGCGAAGAATGCACATGCGACTGGATAGTCTGCATGACTAGGTGCTTTCCAAGAGAAGGAGTCTTAATGCTGCCTATACATAGCTATTTGATGTGTTTGTGAAGTTGAGAAAGTCCAATCAGTGCTTTTTGAGCTCTCGTTGGGCAAGCTTGCATGGCGCCTGATATGCCGTGATCTACAAGTCTTTTAAGAGGTTTTATCAGGTTGAATGTTAAATAATTTGCGTCAAATGTAAACAATTTGGCGTCAATTTCGACAATTTTACTCACTTCTCACGCAACTTTCTAATGGCGTCAATAAAAAAAAATGTTTGGCTTTGACGACAAAAAAAAAAACACCCCAAGAGCTTCTTAGACATCATCCCGATATTAGTAGAGCTCGAACGACCACTCAGTCAAGTTGTTTTAAAAAATGTGTCAAATTGAGTTTCGCGCTGTTATAAAGTTTTTGACTAAAGAAGAATTAATGCCAACACAAATCAAAAACAGAATGGAAGCTGTTTACGGTGACTTGTCTCCATCATTTTCAACAATTAAAAATTGGTCAAAGTTGTTTCGCTGGGGACGACAATCATTAGAAGATGACCCACGTGCGGGAGGTCCTGTGGCGGTGACTACTCCAGAAAACATTAAATTAGTGGAAGAAATTGTTCTAAGTGACCCGCGCTTAAAAACAAAAGAAATTGCAGCACAGACCGGCATTTCCAAAACAAGTGTTCTAAAGATCCTACATGAGCATTTAAATATGACAAAAAGTAGTGCAAGGTGGGTGCCTGGAATTCTCAGGGCAGTGCAAAAGCAGCATCGAGTAAAATGTTGTGAGCAATTTTTAGAGCTTTGCCGCGAGGACCAAAAAGGTGTAATCCGATAAATTGTAACGGGTGATGAAACTATGGTCTTTTACTATGATCCGACATCCAAAAGAGATTCCATAGAGTGGCATCGGAAAGGAGAGCCCGTGCCAAAAAAAGCAAAGGTCACTCAAAGCACCAAAAAAGTGATGGCTACAATATTTTGGGACTGCGAGGGTATCATTCTGATTGACTTTAAGGAATTAGATACAACCGTGAACGCGGCATATTACTCTGATTCAAGTCAGCGTCAAGAAATTATTGAAAAAAGGTGCGGCAAAATCAGCCGAGGTGTGCGCTTGCTTCATGACAATGCTCCGGTCCACACTGCTTCGCTTTCCAAGGCTACTGTTCACGAATGTGGCTTCACAGAGATTGAACACCCACCATATAACCTTGATCTGGCTCCGTCCGATTGTTCTCAAAGTTGAAGGCCGAGTTAAGGGGTAAAAGATTTAACAGTGACGATGAAATTAAACAGGCGACCATTTTTACTCTAAAGATGCACCATAATTTTTATAGTGGCATAGAAGCTTTACTTAGACGTTCTGATAAGTGTGTGGAAATAAAGGGAGAATATATTGAAAAATAATCACTTTTTTTTTTTTTATGACCTTTCTTTCTATGTTACGTTAAGAACTCATGGACCGCACTACGTAAGCGTAATGCTTAGATTCTTTGCTGAAGATTGTTTGGCGATAGGTGGTGTGGTACCCCCCCAGCTTAAGACTTTACCCATTTTTGTAAGATGCTGGTGCATCGTTATATAGCCTGCGTTGAGTTCGCTTGTGAGTTCCCTTACCGTAACAGTGGGATTTTTTCGACGGTGGACTTCAGGAGCTTCAAATTTAGCTCTTCTGCTCTTCCCAGTATGAGGTTCACTTGGATTCGCTGATGACAACCTTCTCGACACACATTTTGGATATCTCTATTGGCTTCATTCCCATTTTAGTTTTTCCGAAACAAAAACTATAAAATATGTCGAATATGCTTTTCCGATACATCCATTTCGAAATTCAGTTAAAAATGCACACAACGTCGATAACACAATGAGACTTACAGACTGAACGAGCAATATATTCCAAATACTAATTTCAAAGACGGTTTCAACATTAAATTGTTTTTGTGCAATTTAGGTAATGGAAAAATAACCCCTGAAAAAAGCCTTATAATCTGATGATTTGGCGATTTTATACGTAGTTGTCTGCTCAATTTTTTATCCACAATATCAAAGAGGCATAGGTGATAGTAGGTTCCATTATCGCGGTATATATTAGTTTTATAACATAGAAACAAGGGATTTTTGAATCATTTAACCATCGATGAGTACATTTTTCAAAGTATTGTCCATCGGAATCTATGACTTTTTGGCATCTCTCTGGTAATTTATGGATATTTTGCTGAAAAGACCGTCCATTTTTCGAGCCGAGAAAGGATGAAGCCAATTTTTGATGTCTTCAGTTGATGTGCACCGTATTCTTGAGAGGATATTCTGCATTGACTGATACAAGTGAAAATCAAAAGGGGGCAGATCTGGGAAATACTACGGGTGTGATAAGACTTCCCATACATAGTGGAGCAACATGAACACGAGCATTCTCATGATGGATGACGGGTCACACACTCGCTTCTAGACGAATATTCAGATCATCTTTCAATGCTCTCTTGAAACGGTACTTGTATTGCGGTTGGTACTATTGCCCCGTGATAATTTCAGCTAGTAGTGTATCACTCCCTTCTAACCTCACGTTCGCACCGTGAATATTCGGCTTCGGAGTTCTAAGTCGGTCGGACTTCACATATGATCGTCGCGGTGCTTCATTTTATGTGGCATCCAGTTGATCCCTTGATTTTGTTTGAATCCCAACTCTGTCAGGCGCTTGAAAATTGGATCTAGTGTCACTCGATTCTATCAGCTTTTTTCTTTAAGTATGAATTTTCAAATTTTCGCCTTCGACCTTCGAACTTTTTCGCTTGGCCAGTCTATTCCGTGTCTTCGGTGTCAACATTTATAGCGGCGAAACCAGAGGTCGCACGTTTTCAGCGAGGAAGAACATACAGTGGCTCACAGCTTATTTGATCCGCCCCACATTTAAAACTTGAAACGAGTATGGCTCCTTAACAATAAAAGTTATCAACAAAATAAAGGACGCAGAAAGGTTTATTGAACAAAATATCTTCATTTATTAATTTTATCTTAAAATTACATAAATAATTAACAAAAACAATAGAAATTCAATGTTGCACCTTATTTAACCCATTTGTTAAAAAAAAGTTAATAAAAGAAGTATAAAAAATATCAGGTATGCTCCCCTTTTGGTATAAACAGGTTAAGCTGGTTAGGATATGATTCCACTAATTACTTGGTCCTTGTTTTCTTGCCCATTCCTCCATGCTTGACTGTTGACTTTAAGTGTTTGCCCTGCAGCTCTGTACATATGTGGCTTGCGCCATACCTAAGATCCCCATCCAAAAATATTAAATTTTGACTCATTAGCAAATATGACTTGTTTCCAGAATCTTGAATCCTTCCTAATGTTCTCATTTGCTAATTCAGAATCTCGACAATCTCGATTTTTTTTTTTATTAATGAAAGGCTTTTTGCGATCGACTCTTCCGTGTAATCCGTGTAAATCATTACTTCTAAGAATTCGTCAGATGGTTTCTGTGGAGCAAGACTTTCCTTTCACATTCTCCATTTCACCAGCCAGTTTGGGTGCCGATAACTTGGGGTTTTGCTTCACTTTTTGTACAATATACCGTTCAACCGAGGCACTAAATATTTTATTTAGAGCATTTCTTGCTTCATTTTCAAGACCTTTCTCGAACATAAAACGATGGATTAAAGCGTTGACCGTGCCATCTGATATATTTTGCTGATAACTTTTTTCGTTAAGGAGCCATACTCGTTTCAAGCTCTAAATGTGGGGTGGGTCAAATAAGCTGTGAGCCACTGTATGTTTTTCGTAAACATTCGATGACTTTTTAGCAGCAATTTTTCGCGAAGTGAAACTTCTCGTAATGCTGTTTTTTGGCACGTATGCTAACATGTCTGAGCACTAAATAAACTTAAATGTTTACACTTGAAACAGTGCCATGAAAATATTTACAGTATGGTCCTGCGCTGTGTAGTGTAATCAATGGCGAAGGCTTTTGTATCTCATTTTCAAGTTTAGAACCCAATAACTAGAAGATAACTAGAGGTTATTCATCCCCAGGTTTTGCCATAACTGCGGCGAGAGGACCACGGTACCTTCGTCGCTTTTGTAAACTTTTTATTGATATTGGATTTCCAGTTGAGTCTGCTTCCCTATACCTGAGAATCCAATGTTAGTAACATTTCCTAAGAAAGTCTTAGTGGGTTTACCGGATAAACACTAAAGCACGAGCTTGCGTACTTTTACTTAACATTTGCCTATGACTTTGATCACAAAATCGGTAACCGAGGTTGTTTAGCCTCTACAGTAGGTAGGGAGACAACTGACCACAGAATTGGTGTCAGCTTTTTGTTGCTGATACTGAATGTAATACCTTCCTAGATGTGATTATGATAATATTGTTTTTGGGCCTTGACCTATTACTCTATTCTAATCGGCGCTTCGTTGAGATAGAGCCCTCGTGATCGATTCGTAGTAAATGTTAAATTAAGGGCGAAAATGAATTCAAAATTTCCTTTCGATAAAAGATTAAATTTACACAAATCACTGAGTCGCTTCCCTCTAAATTTAAGAGATGATGAGGTAAGACCTTTTTAAAGAAGGGTTGGGAGAGCTCTGTTTACAGGAATCTATTACCTACTTTATGATATCAGTACCAATATGTTTTTCAACTAGTAATTTCCCAGTGGCACGTTTAGTTTGTTATGATCCCTTTGTACCAGTGTGCTCCATTTTGGATGTGGTCGTTCTCTACCGCTTCTCCGTACACCTTACATGGTTGGACTTGAAAAGTGGTTGGCCGGAGAAGTAGATCTATAGGCTTCACTTGGCTCAGCCATTCGTAGAACAACGTGGCTGTACAGTCATTATTTTTGATTAAATTCTCTCGGGTCCCATTCATCATTTTCACAAATGGGGTCGAAAATATGCAGACGCATACTTCGTCTTTTCACCCGCTTTTGACAAGGAACGTTTATGTTTGGATACTAAACAGCAACACCGGGATATTAAGAGTCATGTACAAAGTCATCTTGGTTCTTCGGGGAATGACTTGGTTATTCAATCGCCCTCTAAGCCAGCAGAAGCAGTGGTTATGATTCTTAGTTTGACTTCTGTACGCTGTCCTTGATGCATGTTACCGAGTAGCTAAATTTTGAGCAGTTTAAAGCGGATTTACTGTCTGCACAGTGAATATTCAACAAACAAAATGAATATATTTGGTGTGCAACCAATGAGATTCGATTACACAATCAAAAATGCATTCTCTATGCATCAGTCAGGGTCAAGAAGGCATTATCTTTAGTCGTCCACGCTAACCCAGGCCGGTGTTGCAATATCGCGATTCTGCGTTTGATTTCTGCGCTTAAGCCAAGGTGAATGTTGTCCTTAGCTGCTTATTTGCCAATCGTCAAAAGTGAGTTTTATGGCAAAAGATAACTCGTTAAAAACATGTTTACTGAAAACGGTAGTCGCTTTGTCTTAAACACTGCCTTATAAATCTGACAACAATAATCACTTTTATCTTTTGAAAATTTGGTCGAGACTGATGCAGACAAAATGCTATTAAAGCGGGTCAACCCGGCTGTACTGGGTCAAACTTAGGAAAAAAAGAACTTCAACAAATAGCTTCAATACGTCAGCTTGAAGCGAGTTTGTATAGATTAGACTACCCACTCCATTCTATGTATTTGCAAATTTTTTTGCTGTATGCAGTAGCATGCAGGTCTAATGAATGTTTATTGTTTGCCCAGCGGTATATTTACATATATTCTTCCAGCAAGCTTATCTTGTTTAAAAAGTACAAGCAATAATTTGTCGTACTGCGAAATAGGATTAAGGCACGACATATTAATCTTATCGATAAATACTTTATCTAACGCATGCCAAGATTTCTCCTTTGAGAACAGAAGTCATTTTTGTTTTGAAAAAGAAGTAAATTCGTAAGACCATCGGATACGTATCGCAGTTGTTTTTTATCGTGTTTTCTACTTGATAGACTTCAGGCACTCGGGCTTGTTATAATCGCTTGCTATTGTATTTCCTTTTCTTAGTTTTGATCTGGTGTTTGTCATGTGCTTTTAACAAATAAATTGTTTGACTTCCAGTCGTTTAAGAATTCTCTTATCTTCGCCTCACAACCTTAACCTTGCCAGTACTCTTCAACCTCCAAGTGCTTGAAGGAATACTCGTAAGAAAATATTCATATCAGAGCTGGCATTGCTATTCACAAAGACCCTTGTGGTGGGCTTAGAGTTCAACGTATTGCCTGGGCCACATCTCTCCCATACAGTGTTCTGTTTTTTAAGCTGCTGAAAATTTTATTCAACATAACTGAAGGAAAGTCACAATAAGTGTTAGCTTAGTTTTTAAATTTAAGTAAGTTGTGTTAGGTTTCGCTAACGTAGTCCAAGTGCTGGGATTTTTCGTGACTAGAAAAATCTTGTTTCTTCTAATATTTACTGTTGGGGAACGATAATAATTTGCATTTGATGATGAACAATAGCATGGGATCCCTGAATCTAATTTGCAATATTGAAAACAACAATTTACGATGCTTGATGAACGTTGGAAGCCAACAGGGAAATTAAAGATAAGGAACAATCAATATAGACCGAAATGGGCATATACAAGTCCAGTACCACCTCTATTTTTTTTGGAAATCTATGATTTATATATTTTAGAGAATAAAACTGTCAATAAATGCTTTCAGTAATCGTAGGTGATTAATCTTGTCATTGATACATTTTTTTGCAGTTATTTATTTATATTTTGAGTACGTAATTAGGGAGGTTGGCGAGGTATTTGTTCCTCTGTTTGACCACCGTGGGCTTTGGTTAAAGCTTGAACTCTCTGTGACATAGAAGCTATTCGATTACATTTTTCCCATTTTTCCCAACCTTCCTCTTTTGCTGCTCCAAAAATTTTCTTAAACTTCGGCTTCCTGAAAAAGCTTTTAAATTCTCGATCGGATTCAAATCGGGGCCGTTTTCAGGCAAATCTAGCGTTCCAAAACTATCGCTAACTTTTTCGCCAATTTTTTCAAACAATCTTTCGCCGATGACTCCTTTGTACCGGGCACTACTTACTGCCATTTCTCCCACGTATTATTGTCCCCCACATCATCGACAATGAATTCAACCAAGTTAATGATTAATTTACTCCTGGGCCCGATGGTCTCCCTGCCATATTACTAAAAATGTGTTATTCCATTATTTCTGTCCCGCTCTCAAAAATATTCAACTTGTCCCTGCACCTTGGAGAATTTCCCGAGATATGGAGAACCGCTTTGATAACTCCTATTCCTAAAAAAGGTCTGAAGAGTGATGTTTACAGCTACCGCCAAACTGTCACATATGTATATCCAAACTTTTCAAAAGTATCTTGTATGACACTCTAAGTTTCCGCTGCAAATCTCTGATCCACCTCTAAACAGGATGTCCTTCACCCTCTCAGCATTAGAAAATGGGAATGAAGTCGACGTCATTTCAACTAATTTAAGTAAAGCCTTCGACAAAACCTTCCACAAACTAATACTCTTCAAACTGCCTTCCCTTGGCTTTGGTCCCATTGCGTTGAAGTGGATATCATCTTATTTAAAAAAAACTGTTACTACAGTGTTTTTTTAGATCCTCCTTTTCTAAACCTTTCTTAGTTTCTTCCGGCGCTCCCCAAAGCAGCCAACTAGGCCCACTTCTTTTCATTTTTACCATTAATGACTTTGAAAATATTCCCACCTTTCACTGTACGTCGACGACACCAAGTTCCTCAAGATCATTTCCTCGCAACAAGATTCTTCCCTTATTCAATGGGATCCAACAGATTTTCTGTCTGGTGCTCCAAAAATTGCTTGGAGCTTAACATTTTCAAATGCCAATCATCTTTTCACGTAAACGAATCAAACCCCCTCCTCGTCTCTACTCCCTCAATAATCAGCACATCACAACCTTCGGTTATCCTCGATCTTGGCATAGGTACTAAGTGACCAAGAGCTCTATTTTCGCGCACATATCGACGATATAATTCTTAAAGCCAACTTTGCACTCGGTTTCGTGAAGCGTTGGTCTAAAGAAATCTCCAATCCCTACGTGACCCGATCTCTTTACATAACCTTTGTCCGGCCCCTTCTTCTCAAATGTAGTCCCCTTATCAACAAACTGAGAGCATTCATCGTCGGTTCCTACGTTTCGCTCTTCGAGGTCTGCCCTGGAACAATTCTTTGTTCTTATCAAGACTGTTTTAAACTAACTAACTAAAAAAAGAAGGGTAATTGGCATCTTACTCATTCATAGACTTCTAGCAGGTACCATTCAATGTGCCACACGCAATCCTCGTCTCTTCTATCTGTCCACCCCTCGCACCTCATACGACTCCACCCATTTCCCGTATGCCGACAAGTGTTAATTCGAATATTAACTTCGATTTCAACCTCAGTACTCCATGTCTTCTCAATAGCCTTCCCTTCTCCCAAACATAGTTTCTAAGGATCGCGCCCCCCTCACCAGTTATTAAGTTAGATTAAGTTAGCTTGAATTAAGCTCAATAAATGAGAGAAATTTGATTATGTAGTTTTCTCCATTCGCTTGTTTCTTCGTCACATTTCCCACTCTATTTTCTTTTCTTTTTTGTTGGCGACCAACTAAAAAACCTACTTCCTTTCCTGGAATTATTCGACTTCTTGTGTTTTTCTATTTCTTCACTATTTCCCAGAAGGTCCAGATCGTCAGTCTAAGCCAGAGTAGATGTGATTCCATTAAGGGCTATTTCTCTATGGCTTTCCTAAAGGGATCTCATTACATTGTCCAGCAGCAAATGATGAAATGCGTCTCCTCACTTTAATCCTTCACGTGTCTAGAATGATTCTGTTATGACATATGTATTTTTATCAGTTCCACCAACTATTTCGGGATTGCCAATTTTACAAGGACATGGTATAGTTTCTGTCGAAAGATTCCTCCTGAAGCCACATTGGTAGTCTTCTATTTGACAACACCTTGTAACAACTTTATAGCAGTGATATTCATCGGTAATTGGGTACGGTCGGGGATTGTTTCATTGTTCCACATAGTAGTGATGGGCCCATGTTATTTCTCTGTTAAATTGTCTAGTCGTCGTCTTTATAAGGTCGACTTCTGCGACCTTTGTATTCTTAAATCGATGCATTACTTCCTTTACTTCCTCGACAGCTAGTACCTGATTCGATTCGCAGACCACACGAAATATTATACCCTGGCGTGGTATTCAACAGGAAGCTCAACTAGAAATTGAATGCAAACCCATCAAAAGAGCAACAACTGCGCTATACACCTACGAAAAAGCCTTGGGCACCAGATTGGCTCCATACCACGGTTGTTAGACCTACATATATTAATGTACGGCTGCTTAGTCTGGAGGTCGGCACTGTGCAGATCTAACTATTCCAAACTTCGATGTAGAGTTCAAAGGAAGGCGTGCATCGCTGCGATGGGGCTGCGACCGGGGCACTGCGAACAACCCCCACTGCAGCCCTTGAAACGATGCTTTACCTACTCTCCTTGAATCTTTTTGGCAAGGAAAAGATAAAGAAATCGTCACTGCGACATAAGGAATCCGCTCATTGGAAGTTTTCGCCAAAGTAATGATCTAAGTGAAGTCACGGACCACTTAATTCCGACCCTAGACTTCAAGATTCTATATAAAACAACAATTCCCAACCGACGACAAGGGGAATGAATTGTGTTTATGCACCGACCCTAAAAATCAACCAATCCTTTAGACTACCGAACCACTGTAGCATATTCCAAGCTGAATTAACAGCAATTCTTGAGTTCGCTGATTGAATGTCGATGATCAATAGGGACATCGTCATTTACACAGATAGCCAAGCGGGAATAAAAGCACTCGAATCAACAATAATAAGATCAAAATTGGTCAGGCACTGCCGCACATATCTAAATGAGATATCGAGCAGATGCGCTGTAATGTAGTACTGGGTACCTGGGCTTAGTGATATACCAGGTAGCTGTGAAGCAAACGAAATAGGCACCACACTGGAGCTCTCGAAGGGGAAATCCAGCCACCAATAGAAACGTAAAAATATAGAATCTCGAAACAAGCACTGTAACAGGCAAATGAGAGATGGCGTGACCTTAAAACATGCAACTACGTGACATAAACGTGGCCCTCGTATTGTCAAGATAAAACCACAAGCCTGCTAAAAATACGCAGGCAGATTATAAGCAGCTTAATCAGAGTCCTAACATGACATTGCGCTTTAGAAAATTTAGGAAAACATGCCGCAAGATTAGGACTGCCACATAACGACTACTGCTGTAGGTAGGAAGAAGGCAGAGTAAGAATCTCCATCTCATCTCCTAACATATGTAATTTATTTTTTTTAATTTTTTTTTTTATATAGAGTTCGCGCAGGTTCAAGTGTTACGCTCTTATGGTGTTTGTCACACAACCTGGACGGGGTGCAGATGGTTTGTGTCGAAGATGTTCCTTCACTACTCTCCAGGGGTGGTTGTCCTAGATATGATTCGAGAGACTCGACTGAATTTGTCGATTTGCTTGTAGTTCCCAGTTACTTTTTTTGTTTCAATGTCATTAAGGTGTTATATTGGAAATGCGCGCATGGAGTATGAATTTTGAAGTGATCTTCTACTGCGAGTGTTTTGCCATCGTCAAAATTTTTATGATCATCTCTCATTCACAACTGATGTTTTTGCACAGTTTTTCCATATAGGAATTGTTCTTGGCAGACTTGACCTACAGACATTCCGCTCAACAGTCGCTGATGATTATCGTTGCACCACGACCACCCCTGACTTGCCTAAGCCTCCTCAAGAAAATGATTTCTGGGAAAAGATTTCTTTAATGAACTAACGGATCTATCCAATCCGGAGATCTACAAAATATCGAATTTTATTCAGCACTGAAAATGGTTCGAAGAGTAGTGGTCAACAAGCCGACTCAAGTGGTAGCACAATGTACCGATCTTGTTCTAAGTGATCCTCACCACTTTTTACGGAGGAAAGCCACCGAACCTGACCTAACGTAGTACCTGAATTTCTGCTGTGTGGATAACATCGTTTTTCAATGCTACTTGCTATCCATATATTGTACATTAAGTAGTTTATCGAAATATTTCTTTCATTAGGCGGCAACCCTTTTGTTGTCCGAAACAAGCTTCCCATTATCGTCGCGTGTTAATTCTAATCTGGCCTGGTATCTTTTTCCTACAGCATTTAACTCTGCATGCATGCATTACTCTCGTTATTTTAGCCGCACATTTTTCCTCTATTTTAATAATTTTTTTCTTTTGGCTTACTTCTTTTCGTAGTATCTGATATCGGGTACGCCTGATCTCTGTAGTATTTTACGGGCCTTCGAATCTCAGAAAATTACGAGTTTTTACGTTTTTCTCGTATTCCGATGTTTGTGGCTTAACGTAGCCAATCAATAATTTGTTTACACAGAAACGCACCAAATCTCCCTCCCGTTTCTACTTTCGTGATCCGAGACTTGGACATATTACCTAAGTAGCAGCTCAATGTCCGTAAACATATTGACATTATACGTAATTCTTAAAGTACTCGATTTAATGAGACGATTGTCAGAGGAATTCTCAAACTCCTACCTCACCCGGTCCCTTTACATAACCTCTGTTCACCTCCTTCTGGTTTCCTTGCCAACATATTCACATTTCCACAACCGAGACAATTCAATCATTGTCTCTACCTCCGTTTAAAATCCATCTTAAACTGATCAATGTGAATACGAATGAAGAGAAATATCCAACCCTTTACAACTAATTTTTTCAACACTAACTGTCATGAAATATAAAACCCTCGTCTCCCCTGTCTACCTACCCTCTTCTATGGCTAAAATTAAATTATCTTGTATATTGGGTCGTGGAAATAAGTTTTTGGTTCAGTTGACGCTTTTTGAGAAGGTGGTTACTTTGAGTGTGGAAATTAATGCAATAGTTAGCAAGTTGTTTGCGTTCGAAAATGGAGAAAAGTATTGAAAAAGTGCGCTTTATAATGCAATATTAGGATCAAAGGAAGAACGCTGCACAATCTTCTGAAAAAATGTATACCCTGTACGGTGAAGATACTTTATCAAAATCTGTTGCGCGGTAATGGTTCGTTCGCTTTCGTTCTGATGTAAAATATGAGTCATGCTCTGGTCGTCTAGTCACTGAAAAAGCTGATGAAATTCTTGAAAAGGTCCAGATAAATATACCATGAGTGTCGATATTGTTTTAGAATTCGGCATTGCCTAAAAAAACTTTTTTGAGCCATTTACACAAGGCTATAAAAACTACAAAACGAGGCTCAACGTATGGTTTCATCGTGAGTTGAGCGCGAAGAAAACACCGGATTAACATCTGCGATGCGCTGCTGACACGCAGTGAAATCGAGTCATTTTTGAATTGTGACATAACCGGTGATAAAAAATGGATCACGTATGACAACGGGAAGAGCCTAAAAGGGATTGTGGGCCGTCATAACCGTTTGCTAAGCCAAAATTGATTCCCGAAAAGGTGAGGTTGTGTGGGTGGAGGGACTGGAAGATACCCTTCCTTTATAAGCTATTTCCAATTGTTCATGCTCAATTCTACTGTGGACAAATACAGGGTAGGTCCTGAAAGTATTCTCAGTATTTTTAATCGACTTACTGACATTCAGGACGTACCCTGTAGTAAGATTACGCGAGGCAATTAAAAGAAAACGGCCTAAAAACGAGGGTATGGTTGGGAAATTTTGATGCATCCACCGTATAGTCCAAACAAAGCATTTTCTGACTATCGCTTGCTCTGATCTCTTCAGAACTCTCTCATTGGAGTTAAGCTGCTTTTAAAACGAGCCTGTAAAAAACAATTTATTAAATTTTTTAACCAGAAACCACAGAAGCTCTTTACCAGTGGCTTCATGGCTCTGCCCGTATATTGTGGATAATAGTGGAGCATATTGGGTTTTAATCTATTCATTTTTACACTATAAGAAAATATCTTGAATTTTGCTTAAAAAGAGCTACGAACGTTTTTTGCAGACGTAATACTTAAGGGTGAAGTGTGTTTTTTTTTTGCTGTTTGGTTTTTCAATGTCCTATTTTTGATAGCTCAAGCGTATTTCATGGCATGCGTCAAAGTCGGACATACTTAGTTAGCATTGCCATTGATCGTCATGAAAAGACTTAACTCGAACAACGCTTACAGATTATTGAATTTTATTATCAAAATATATGGTGTGTGAAAAGTGTTTTTTTACATACTTCAGCCTTTTTTCGAGCGTTAACCGGTCCGCCAGTTTGACCTCAGAAAGTAGCGGCAGGCTTTCCGGTTTGGGATTACTTCATCGCTGAGTCCAATCAGCTTTTTTTTGACCGGACATGCTCTAGATTACTTTGTTTGATCTTTTGATCTTACTCTTACAACACCGATGATCTCCAGTCGTGTCAACCCACTGATTTGCATGTACACTTGTGGGGCAGTTTAATGGTGGTATATGTGTCCCTAGGCTCACCTTGGTGTTTTCTAAATTGCCTAGATGTGATTTTTGTTTACCTTTGTTTTTGGTCGCCTTTTACGACAAGCGCGAGGTATCGCTGCAGGGATATTCTTAACCCGTCCCTGCACCGAACGTAGATGCGTAGAGTGCCTATAGAGGAAAATATTATATCCGATAGTTTTAATCAAGACCGTTATTTGTCCTTTCGCTGCCGACCGTTTGCAGTAAATTGAGATTGGGTTGCTCGACTACGTGAAAGATTTTTCGCAGGGATCTTGGTGTAAAACCTTACAAACCGCAAGAACTGAAGCCAAACGGCCTGTCACAGCGTCGAATTTTCGGTGAGTGGGTCTTGGAAAAGCTGGAGGAAGATCCGCTTTTTGTTTTATCGAAAAATTGTCTTCAGCGACGGAAATCATTTCTCGTTGACGGGGATTTAAATACACAAAGCTGCCACATTAAGTCCGATGAACAACCTCAGGCAATACAAAAGCTGCCAATGTACCCGGAAAAATACCTGTTTGGTGAGGTTCATAATGCGGCGGGATCGTTGGCCCTATTTTACAAAGATGACCGAAAGAGCAACGTTATAGTCAATGGTGCGTGGTCGTTGTATGATTTCGATTTTTTGCCCAAAATGAATAAGCTGGAACCGGCCGACATGTGGTTCCAGTAAGAACCATGCTACATGCTACATAGTACGCGAATCGATGGACCAATTGAGAAATGAACTCGATGAGCAATTTATCTTTCATTTTGTATTTGTGAATTGGTCAGCTAGATCATGTGATTTGACGCCTTAGGATTATTTTTTTTAGGCTTACGTCAAATTACTTGTCTATGCTAATAAGCCTCCGTTAATTGCAGCCTTACACACACATTACACCTGTTATTAGCGAGGTATCAAGCCAATAAGCGCGAAAAGTGACTCAAAATCGAACTCTCCGTATCGATCGCTTAAAACGTTGTCGCGCTTAACTTTTACACGAAATAATCCGTAAAAAAATGGCAAGCATTGAGTTATCAACTCAAGTCACAATTTTATACGATTTTACAATTGTCCTTTGTGTTTTTTGACAATCAGAAACCAAACGCTTAAAAAATTCATACTTTGACTCCAACCTCAGTACTCCATTCCGTATTCTCATTGTCCTCTATAACCCCAATCATGGATTTAAGTTTGATTAAGTATTAGCTTGTATTAAGCCGTATTAATGGGGTAATCGCCAAACAAAACTTCATCATACACCAAGTACTAAACAGGTCATACCCATTAAGTTTGGGTCTAAAGCCGAGAATTCGAATAACTTTTGCGGTAAATCCTAAAACTTAACAAACACCGAACTTTACGACAACAACTTTACCGAGTCGTCTGACAAGATTGCTAAACCAATCGCGCTCACGGTGCTAACGTAGAAAGCTTCTTCCCAAACAATACATTACGTCATATCAGTTCATTAGCACTTAAGTAATTAATGATTTTATCTGCCATATGGAACAAGTGCAATGGGAACGAGGCACCAGTCGATTCTATTCTCAGTGGACTGTGAACTCGTTTAATAATTGATGAAGCAACAAGCGATAATTGAACGCATCGAACGTGAATGACGCCGAAAACACTGCGGCGACAACATGAATTCAGATTTAAAGTCATGAATTATGATTCATCGGCTTGAAAGTCTTTGGGTTTTATTTTATTTTAAGAGATATCTGCAATTATACTGATTGATATGGCTTGTCTACATACATCCTATACGTCACAGTCAACTATCATCTGCTGTTATGCCAACCAAGAGTATGTGAAGCCTTTTATTCTGATGTACTCGTTACTTTACGTGTCGACAATGCAACTGCCTCTTTGTTTTGACCTCGCTAATTTGCCCATTGCTCGCGACAGAGCGAGAGGCCGACTAATTTGCCTAAGCTAGTACTCGTAGTGTCATAATCAAATTGATGTATTGCTGCAGCAATCATTAAAAGAATCGTTCTTCGTTCAAGCTTTACTTGGAATGTCGTAGTTCCATGCTGGTGGAGTGCACAGAGCCGTGTGTGTTTCTCTCGTGAGTGATGTACTCGCACAGTCATGAGTGTACGAAGGGGATAAGAACGAATTCAGCATTCCACGAACGTGGAAGGTTCTGTATTGTCGTCGAGTTTTTCAATCGAATAGACGGTTCAGTGTCGGCGGTGGTAATGTTGTGTTGCATTCGTTCGACAAGGCACATACGACAAAGTGGACTTGGCGTCTAGAAACTATTATCGGTTGAGTACTCATTGATTAAATGTGCTGGAAAAAAAATATTTTCATTTCGTTTGTTTGTCTGGAAAGTTGAATTCATCGCTGCGCCGGAAAAATGTGCGGAAACAGATGTACCCGTACGTATTGAAGTGGCGGCTATGGAATGAATATCCCGTCTTGTGTCCATGTCCCTATTTACATCGTAAATCGATGAATAGTTTTTATGAGTGCTGCGGTGTGTTTAAGTTTAAGATTTCGTATCTCAGGTGATGAGTCCTCAATTGGCACTGTCGTGGGGCAGTGATGTCGAGCTTTTGTGTTTGCTCGATCAATCGATTGAGTGAGTGATGGGTGATGGCGACCGCGGCATATGTGTGTGAACTACAAAGTCAATGAGAATGAAAATTAATGGATGGCAAAGGTGCCTGACCACCAAATAAACTTAAGAGTTCTCGCAACACATCGTTCTCTTATTGACGAGTGACACTAACAATCAAGCAATTAATATTGTTGTTGAATTGCTGATTTGTTTCGGAATCGGGAGTGTGTATTCGTTAAACGTTGACATGATAATTGTGTAACTAATTGGTATTCAAAGTACCAATTCGTGTGTCGGGTCGTATCCGGCACTCCTTCGTGTGTCGAACTAGGAGCATTGATGATTTGATTTTATTTCTCTTTAAACAACATACGAATATGTTTTTTTTTATTGAAAGAAGAATGTTAAATAGACAAATTGTGCGATATACTGTAGAGTAGATAAGACTTTTGATAAACACCATCTGTCTTTCCAAAGGAATACGTCTTGATTGAATACGGGAATTGCAATCGTAGTTGATTGAGTGGTATAAACAACACCTTCCTAATTTATTCCGTGATGTGCATCGAGAAGAGCGCTTTGTAATGCTTCTATCTAGCCAGTTAGCTACTTGCCACTACAATTTTACTCATCATATCGTGTGGATCGGATGGCACTTGTTGCATGCGAATAGGGCTCGTGTGCATTGCTTATGATGCGGAAGTAAATGCGTTTGAAATTTTAATATAATGATTCCTCCAAGCTGTCATGTGTCATAATGTATTTCTTTTTCCTTAAAACCAACTAGTGTACTTGGATCTGGGTATTCGTTCTACTAGCTAGTTCTTTTTCTAATCTGTCCAATTACAGTTTTCCCTGCTGCACTCTTGGTGTTGACAAGACTCTTTGGGTTGGGACACTAGCAAAATTCGATCAACATGACCCAATAGGTCTGCGATTTCACAGCCAGCTAGTCAATCATGGGGGTACCTTGCTTGCATTTGTCCATTGCTGCAGAGCATAGATGGGCTGGTGATGGGCTGTCTTTAGAGCTCAGTAGGTAGAGATATCGGTGCCATGCTCTCTCCTTCGCTATTGCTGACAAACATTTGGGCTCTTTGAATGCTTGGTCATCAAAACGATACATTAGGCGACCCGAAAACGAGTTTTTCAAAATGTCTACTTTTGAGCGCGGGCTGCGCCTTTTCCACCATCCTGTTGAGCAATTTCAATTCATCAAAATGCGGCAATAAAAACTCGCCGATCATGGTTCTGTATCGGTCAACACGGCGTCCTCGAAAAAATGAGGCGCGATGACACCTCCAGGGCAGTGGGCGCGATGCAGTGACTTTGAGAGGATATAATGGCTCTTCGCGAATAATAAATAGATTTTCAGTGTCCCAAAATCGCAAATTTTGTTTGTTTTTGACCAAAAGTCTTTGACTTCGTCTATGTGGTTCAAGAGAGTGTGAACGTAGTTTAGACGTGATTGCAGACAAAAGCTGATCGACTTTCTGCTCTTTGGCTTGTTCGTGGTGCAATGGTAATCATCTGTTGAGCCGAAGGTCAGTAGTTCACGTCCGTCCATAGTCAAGAACAATTCGTATACGGAATAACTACAGTTGTGAATGAGAGATGATCAAAAAGTGCTGATGAAGGCATAACACTCGTAACATAGGATCACTTCATTCATACTTTGTGTGCGCATTTCCAATAACACCTAAATGACATGGAAACAAAAAGATTTACTGTGAACTACAACCAACGCAAATTCAGTCGAATCTCTCAATTCCTATCTAGGACAACCACCCTCGGAAAGTAGTGAACGAACATCTTCGACACAAACCATCTGCACACCATCCACGTTGTGTGACAAACATCAAAACGCCAATTGCGTGGCCCGTCATTTACTTCAGCACTATGGGCCTGTCGGCTCCTTTTCTGCCACATATTATTCACGTCTCTTCAAGGCGAGCGTCTAAACGTGTTAGTGTTTAACCAGTTGTCGTAGGATGGTCGGGAAATCTGCGCCAAGATCACTGAATAGTCGTTCTATAAAAAGTAGTCTCGAGCGTTCCTTCAGTGAGGGACGTGGATGGGCGTCCTTCGCAAGGTTAATGTTCAGTGGATATTCTGCCCAGCTTAAACTCCTTGGTTCGGCGTGCTATAGTGGAATATGGAGGAGCAGAAGTCCCCTGTGTTATAACCAAGTCGCGGTGTGTGTCTATGGCAGACAGTTTTTTCAAGCAGAGGTTTGATGACAGCTCTAATTTCGTTTTTCTCCATTTTGATGTTATCCCATCGACGGTTTGTGTTCAAATGAATGTAGCTCCTAGAAATCGTAGTCTAGTCTAACCTTAAAGGTATATAAGTATCTCAGCATCGTTTGCCCAGTCCATAAGGAATAAGTCTGCTAAACATCGCGTACAAGATTTTCTATACCGTACTGTGTGCTTGAAAGCCTTTGTGGATAATCTGATAGGTTCCTATCAGTGTGGTTTCAGGCCAGGTAAATCCACAATAAACCAAATTTTCACACTCCGGCTGATCTTGGAAAAGACCCAAGAATTTCAAATCGACACACCATCTTTTTGTCGATTGTAAAGCCGAATATGACAGTGTGCATAGGGACGAGCTGTACCGAGCCATGTCTAGTTTTAACATCCCTGCCAAGCTCGTCAGATTGTGCAGGATGACAATGGAGAGTTCTCGCTGTTCCATTAAGGTCGGTAGCGAATTAACCGAATCCTTCGATGTTGAAAAAGGATTAAGGCAAGGTGACGCACTGTCATGTAGCTTCATCAACATCGTGTTGGAAAACATCATACAAGACTCACTGGTCAACAAGCAATTGCTTGCGTACGCGGATGACATTGACGTAACGGGGCGTGCACAGCGAGACGTCAATGAAGTGTTCAAAAGCATTCAAGCAGAAGCGGCTAAAATGCGTCTTTCGGTGAACGAGGGGAAAACCAAATATATGCAGTTATCTTGGCGTCTTGGCCAAAACGTCATTTGACGGCTACAAATTTGAAGTGGTCTTCGTCTACCTTGGCTTACTGGTGACCAGCAACAACAAAACCGGCTCTTGCCAATCGCTGTTTCTTTGAGCTCAAGAGACAATTGAGAAGTAGAGCCCTCTTGAAAAACGAAGGTAGCACTATATAAATCACTGATCATCCCGGTCCTCCTTTACGGCGCCGAGGCCTGGACCTTAACGAAAACGGATGAGAATGCCCTTGATCACTTCGAGAGGAAAATTCTGCGTTCAATCTATGGTCCCGTTTATATAAACGGAAAGTGGAGGAGAAGATACACCGGCGAAATGTACGGGCTATACAGCGACATCGGCCTAGTACGACGTCTCCGGATCCAACGTCTAAGATGGCTAGGCCATGTAGAGCGAATGGACAACACGCCTCCCCGAAGAGTCTTTGAATGCAACCCTGAGAGACGACGCAGCAGAGGACGACCGAATATAAAGTGGTGCACACAGGTGGAAGGGGACATTAACCAACTGGGAATGCAGGAATGGAAACAATTGGCAAAAGTTCGTGCCATCTGGAGAAGGACTGTAGCGACATCTAAGAAGAAGAATGGATTTTAGGGTTGTTATGTGAACTTCGAAACACCCTTCTACTTACTTTTCTTCTTCTTCTTCTTCTTTTCCTTTTTATCCCGGCGTCGTTATGGTCAGAAGTGTAGGACCATAACCTTCCCACTTAACTGCATTCCTACTGGTCCGCTTGTGGGGTCCGTCTACTTACTTTTCTGATTACTGCTTTTCTGCTAATGCTCCGAGAAATATTTCAAAAATCAAATCTATGATTTGCACATGGAGAGGATTAGATTCGAATAAGTGGCCTAACCCAATTTCAATAGTTTTTCATCTGCTTCCATTTGCGAATGAATTGTGAGGTGTGTTCCCAATTTAAACTGCGGATTTTTATAGGTTGATAGTAGTTTCCTTGATGGCTGTGTCAAATTTCCTCTCTTCATCCCTTGATTTTATAATTAGGTTGCAGCTAAAGGTCCAAACATAACGAAATGTCGCAATGCAAGCAAATAAACTGCCATGACTATACTGGGATTATGCTCGATTTCGTTAAAACTTTAGTGGCATTCTTGTTTGGGTAATCTCAAGCCCACTTAAGTCTTTTATGGTAAGCCTTAAAAATGAATTTGGTGATCCAAAATTCGGAAGTGAAGGAACTCTCCGAAAGCTTTTTTGATGGTTTCTTCATTGTTGAATCACCAACAATACCTGTGGTCGAGCGTTATCATGACTAATTTAGACTGCTTAACGAGTAGTTTCTTCCAGGTGGTTGCAGTTTTATAGTTTTATTTCTTTTCAAGAAAGAATAGTAGAAAAGGCCAGCGCAAAAGACCTCCAAACTGCCGACATTGTCTTCCTTGGATGAAGGCTTAATTTTTGAATGCCTTTCGGGGCCTCATCAGCATTTAGTCATTGTGCAGATCGGTCCATCATATGTCATTGGTCCGTGTAGAAATGGAATGTGCAAACCTCTAGCTGATGCATTATGCTTTCCTCAGTCAGCTCATGTGGAATTCATTCGACTTTTCTAATCGTTTGTAAGTGACGAGAAATAGTTCAATAATGTACACCGAGTTTCTCCGCAACGTTCCTTACAATTGGCGAGACTCAAAATCCATGTCCACGTGTCTCGTTTTCAAGGATCCCATCGGATTTTTTTCGAACTATCGATGTAAGGTTCTTTCGTTTACCATGCAAGGTCCAAACGCACTGTTAATGTTTTGAATGCCTCCATCGCGACGTGGCCTAGTTTAAACTCAAAATAAGTAATTATTTTCGGTTAAAATTCTATCCTATCACTATATCATCTAGTACGTTTTTCGTGCAGGTTCAAGAGTGTATACTCTTATGGCGTTTTTGTCACACAACCTGGGCGGGGTGCAGATGGTTTATATCGAAGATGTTCATTCACTACTCTCCCGGGGTGGTTGTCCTAGATAGGATTTTTGAGAGGTTTTTGTAGTTCACAGTAACTCTTTTGTTTCGATGTCATTAAGATGTTATATTGGAAATGAACACAGGGTATGAATTTTGAAGTGATCTTATACTGCGAGTGTTATGCCTTCGTCAGCATTTTTTGATCATCTCTCATTCACAACTGATGTTGCACAGTTTTTCCGTATAGAAATTGTTCTTGACTATGGACGGATTTAAACTACTACAGATCATCGACTCAATAGTCGATGATGAACATTCCACCACGACCATCCCCTATTGGAATTTTCTTTGAGTGAAGCCCAAGTGGGAGGGAAAAAGCAAAGGCCGTCTTCCGTTTGCGAGCGCTCTTACTTTTTTCAGTTCGAGCTCCTGCTCCCTTCCGACGCCGCTTTGGGACAGCTCTGCCAGTTTGAGGGTTGTTCGGACGCAAAACCGCTTTGCCTTCTGCGATCAGAGTCTGTCTGTCAGCATCACCGCCTTTTTCGGCGGTAGCGCCAGCCATAGAAGGGCCCTGAACACCTCCAGCTGAGAGGTTCGGATGGGCTTCGGTAGTGGATACCTCCGCTGACCTAATCCTCTTAACTGCAATCTCCAGAGGTTTGCCTTCATCCTTCGTGCTTTCGGCTGTATCAGCCTCTGCACGATTTTCGGGAACGCCTCTTTCTCCTTCTTTTTTGACACTTAGCAATGCAATCTACAGTACGTTTCAATTCCGGGGCACGTTTACCATGCCGCGCCATCGTCGGTGTTGCCTCGGTTGGGCACCACTCATGCTCAGTATAACCAGGTGGTCGGTCAATGAGCCGCAGAACTCGGTGTTGTTCCAGGCTGCCGCAGAGTTTGGAATAAGTGGTGGGGCCTTCAGAATCCTTGCCTCGGTCGCGATCAAGGAGATCGCGGGTAGATTTTTGCTCTTACGGGTGCAACCTGGGTTAAGGTTCGAGGTCATTGCCCTCTTAAACTCCCTGCCACGACAAGCCGCCCGAAGAGCGGATTAGTCGCTCGCAATTTTACAGTTGGCTCCAAGTCAGCGGGCGTCCGCTGGGGTTTTCTTTGAATGCAAAAACGTACGTACTTTTCGTTAGAATGATATGCATCTGTCTTTCGGTCAGAGATATACGCAATCCTAAAGGGCAAGCAATATGCTTTGAAGCACAAGTGGAAGGGAACAAGGATATGCGTCTGCAGTGACAGCCAAATTGTACTCAAAGCTGTGTCCAACCTTTAATCAGCCTCAAATAAATGCATGAACTCAAAACCTTTCTGAACAAAGTACAGTAACGCTTGTATAGGTCTCAGGTCACTCTGGTGGTGGTGCAAGTGTGGAATATGGAGAAACAGAATACCACAATGTTTTCGCCAAGACGCTGTGTATATCTTTCATAGACAGTTTTCTCAAGCAAAGGTACTCGATGACAGCTTTGATTTCGTGTTTCTCCATTTTGATGTTATTCCTTCCACGATTCGTATTCAAATGAATGTACTCCTGAAAATCGTGGTCTATTTATGTATGTGTATGATTTTTGCACACTAACTTGTGTACATTTTGGGTATGTAAGCAAGCAAACAAAACAGGATTTGACTGGAAATAACCGATTATCATTACTTTTGTGGATCACCCCTCGTATTTTTAATAATTTCCAAACGTCACTCGGTCATGAACCCCACCATAAAAAAATTTAAACCTTGACTGACGTTGTGACAATGACAGATGATAAAAAAAGTTTAGGGGCGCGTTTGTATTACCACATAAAAGCGTTATGTCCCTATTGAAAAACGCTGTCACACACTTTAAAACCACCTCATAAAAGTACATATCAAAATTGCGGACTTTAATTCCGCTTCCTTACGTTATTCAGAATATTCGATGAAGAATTACGTCACTCTCTTGTATATTTTTATTACATCGTAACCAGGAGGGAGAAGCTAAAACATCCCTTAAGGTTCGACTCAATTATAAATCAATGGATATCTATTCCCAACCCGATGCATTACTGTCCCCGAGTATGTATGCCTGTGTTGTATGTGTGTAAAAGTTTTTAGTTTGCTTTTTCTTCTTGCTTTGTAACCAATCTGTCCTTATTTTTTTTTATTTACAATCAAGAAAAGAAATACTTTTTCAATAAATCGTTGTTGTGATGCAGGTAATGTGGTGGTAGTGAGTTGTAACGATGTTCCTTTTATCTCATTCGCAGCATAAATCCAAAACAAAAAAAAAACATGTAAATATGAAAAACAATTGTTCATTCAATATATTTTGCTAAATGTGTTCATATTTTTACCAAACAAAAACTGCTTGAGTCACTTTCTAATTTCTTTCCAAATTTTCAAAGCTTAGATAACATCGTTTGTCTCCTTTTGCCTCCACATTACCTATTTATCTGTTAAGTACTTAGTCTTAATTTAACATACAAGTCAAAGAAACGTGTCTTAATCGTCAACCTAGTGCAGTGTTCCTTCAGTTCTAAATAATAATAAATTATAAGTAAATATGACTAGGAACCGATAACGAGCTAAATAGAACAGCAATCGTCGAAACTCACTCACCACCCCACTACTTCTCGCCTCGCATCAACCAAATATATAAGCAAAACCAAATTCAAAACTATAACTGGATATTATTGATCACAATTTCAGCGAATGGACAAGCATTAAATGCAAACTCTGATGCTACTGGCAACATACAACCTTCAAATGGATTGGAGCAAACCTAGCGATGAAGCCAAAACCGAAGAAACACAAGGTGGTGACAACCTGGAGAATCTGAGTGTATCCGATGCAGTGTCTAGGCATTTCGAAGAGTCCCTACGTCGAATGGCACTGGTCCAAAATAATCAGCAGTCGAATGGATTTCATCAACTAAACCATCCACGTGCATTTGCTCCATATGTGCGACCGAACCACGTGACAAATGACGCACATCCCTTACCACCTGTTATCGATCCTACGCTCGGTGATGACACCATTCAAGATCCATGGAGTCAAACGCGCACAACTCATACTGAAGCACAACCTCTCCCACCACCTGCACCAACTCAAAGTCATCTCTCAACGTACGACACCGAAAATATATCGCAAATTCTACGTACTTGCCCGCAGAGTGGTGTTCAAACGGTAGCAGCCATAAAAGAGGAAATAAAAGAAGAGCCGCCGGATGAAACGTCAATCAACAACAAAGAAGTCGCATCATCGCAAAAGATCCAGTTGAGCAACGTAATGGGCTCGGATGTAATTAAGAGAAAAATCAAACAAGAATCACCTCCGTTAGTATTAGCCAGCACCGATGTCGATATAGAAGCTCAACTTCCATGTACGTCCATACAACAACGTCCAACGGATGTGAAAAAGCCTCGAAAGGTAGGAAGGCCGCGAAATAATGGATCAACTCACGCCCCGAAACCAAAGCAGCCAAGAAAACAGCCTACCAATCGGGCATCCAAGAAACAGACAAACTATCGCGAGCACTCGTCAGACGATGATGAAATCACCACTTCCATCAAACCCCGGAATAAATGTGTCTTCCAGCCGATCAAGGCTGAGCCCGAGACACCGATCAAAAGGGAAACCGACACAACACCGATCAAGGTGGAACCTGGGACAACGATTAAAGTTGAAAATGCGATTCCGATAAAAGTCGAACCTGGGTTACCAGCTTCCAATATAAAACCTGAGGAGAACGGGACGAGCATCAAAGTCGAAGAGCCGTCTGAAGAGATGAAGAACAACGAGCTGATAAAAACGGAAATAAAAACGGAAAACTCAGGAACTCAATCCAAAATCAAGCAGGAATCGGGGAAAAAACCGAGGAGAGTGCGTAATCCCGCCGCGATAGCAGCATCGGCTAAAAACAAGAACAGACTACATCCCCTCAATCGTAAGGAGCAAATGATGATAAACCGACTCATCGAATCCAAACAACCATTCTTACAGAACCTTCCTTGCCTAAAGCTCTCTTCCAGAATCTCAAAGTGCCGCGAATGTCGTTGCGCTTCCCTACGCAGTGACAGCATGTTTTGTCGCTTCTACGATTTTCGACGTTTACGTTTCAAAGACAAAGCCGTTCTCGTGGTCGATGGTTTCTCCGACCCGCACAAAGATCCCGGACCGAGCGATATTAACCTCTGGATGCCAGGCCCGCCGCCCAAAGACATCGATTTAAACGTCTGTCGTTTTATACTCATGCACGTCGGTGATCAGTTTTGCCGCATCTGGCAGGAGGAACAACAAGCGATCAACGAGCACATGTCGGCAAACAAAACCATTGCCTGGAAGAAAGTGGTCAAAGGTGTACGCGAGATTTGTGACGTCTGCGAAACGACGCTCTTCAATTTTCACTGGACCTGCAGTAGATGCGGATTCGGCGTGTGTATCGACTGCTATCGAGATCGGAAGAGGAAACAGACGAAAAAATTGGAACGGCCCACCAAAGGTTTCGACGACTACGGTTGGCTGGTTTGTACCTTCCGCGAAAATCACGAACAATCTACTCTGATGTTGACGCAGATAATACCGGGAAATGCACTTAATTACCTCGCCCACCGCCTACACGAAGTATGCAAGCTGTGGAAAATCCCGCAGAAATGCGGCTGTCCACTGAGCGTAAGCATGCAGACGCAAGAGTTCGCGCCCAAATTCGTTGAAATCACGGACAAAATCATTAAGGACGCCTATTTACGGGCGTTTAGTAGAGAGTCGGAAATAAAATATCGCCACAAAATCAAGGGCTTGGATCCGAAGAAGCCACACGAGCAGATGATCATCAGTGAAGCTGAGACGGCGTTGATGGAAGAGGCCAAGGCAGCCGGTACATTGCCCGTCATTCTAGCAACAACACTGAAACACCTGAAACGCGCGCCATTACCCAATGCCTTTCAACCTGCGGCTGAGACGGATCACCTTCGGGACGTGGTTACAAAGGAATTCTATGCACATCAATCGGGGTCGTCGAAACAAAAATACCTGCCTCAGAAGATAATGACCGCCCGGAGGTCAAATTCTATGTTTCCATCGATCGAGCACGACTGGTTGTGCAATGGAAAGCTCCTGCGTCTGCTCGATTCGAAGAATTCCAGAAATGTTTTAATGTTCCAGGAGGTCTGGAAACGTGGACAGCCGGTAATGGTTTCGGAGCTCTGCAAGTTCCTTAATATAGGCCTGTGGCATCCAGAGGCCTTTTGCCGTGATTTCGGCGAAAAGAAAAATGATCTCATCAACTGTATGACCGGTAATTTGGTGCCCAATCAGCCGATGAAGAACTTCTGGGAGGGATTTCAGTGCGTCAGCAAACGACTGCTGGATTCACAAGGACAACCTATGTTACTCAAGTTGAAAGACTGGCCGCCAGGCGATGATTTTGCCGAAATTCTGCCGACTCGTTTTGCCGATCTCATGAGCGCATTGCCCTTACCCGAATACACACTTCGTACCGGTACTCTGAACATTGCCAGTCGCCTGCCGAGCATCTTTGTTCCGCCCGATTTGGGACCAAAGATGTATAATGCCTATGGATCTGCCCTGCATCCCGATAAGGGCACTACCAACCTACATTTAGACATATCAGACGCTGTGAACATCATGGTATACGTTGGCATACCAACGGACGCGTCAGCGAATGCACAAATCAAAGCGGCCTTGCGCGCCATCGATGGCAGCGGTTGTGATATCATGACGCGACGGAGAGTACGTCAACCCGGAGTAATGCCAGGCGCACTGTGGCATATCTACTCAGCTCGTGATGCTGATAAAATTCGCGATCTACTCAACCGGGTAACCATAGAGCGCGGTTATCGCCTCGAACCGGATCACGACCCCATTCACGACCAGAACTGGTACTTGGACAATGAACTACGTGAACGTTTATACGACGACTACGGAGTAGAGGGCTATCCAATAGTACAGTGCCTTGGTGATGCTGTTTTCATTCCAGCCGGAGCGCCGCATCAAGTCCGAAACCTGCACAATTGCATCAAAGTGGCCGAGGACTTTGTATCGCCGGAGAACATCGAACATTGCTTTCATTTATCGCAACAGTTCCGAAAGCTATCCATGTCACATACGAATCACGAGGACAAACTGCAAATACGGAACGTTATTTACCACGCCATTAAGGATACCACATCGTATTTGGGTTATCTGCTCAATCGGCAGCTATAAGGCTGCTAATCACTCGCATCAGTTAGTTTTTGTGGAACTGCATCTCAACTGCAGCCGCTGTAGAGATGGGTCTAATCATTTTAAGTAGATTTAGTTCGTTACAATAGGTATTCGTGAGTGTCGTACAAGCAGCTTAAGTGTGATAGAAGAGGACAAAAGTATTTTTCAAGTCAGACATTGTGTTGAGCGAGCAAACATTTCTTTTTTCTTTTTATTTTCTCATGATGTAGTACATAATGAACGCCCTTAGGTACATATATACAAAGTCGAAAAGTAAAGGCAAATGTTTTTGTAAATGCGTTTAAATCGAACAAGTCAAGTTAATAAATTACGATGAACATTGTTTTAATTAATATTAAATTGGTTTTTACTTTCAATTAACGCAGGATGTTCTCAGGCATTTGCAGATGACAATGAACGGTATAGAGACGGCATGAGAAATTCGTTTTACAGATTGTGTACGGTGCAGAGACTTGAGTCTTGAATTTCTTCTTCAACGTGGAGACGTGATTCAAATGTTATTGACCGGCCGAGCATAAAGCGAGTGGACGTTTTTGTAATGACTTTCAAAACGCCTACACGCACATGACATTCCATTCAACGCCATTCTTATCATCAGTACGAAGGTTTCATTACGATAACATGAACTCAACTTCATTCCCAAAGTGCCGCTTGGATCACTGGACATCTATTTAACATAACCTTGGGCACTGGGTCAAGGTTCCTAGATAGGCCTAAGAGATCATTTAAATCACCTTTAAGAGCCGTAGAAGCATTAACCTTTTTTAATTTATCTTGAACCCTAATGGTGAGTTGAATAGACATGCAATTAATGGGATATATGATGTGCTTGTGATGAGAATGTCTCTCAACATCTATTCCACGCATTAAGGCAATCGAAATTAGTACAAAGGAACTAACTCGATTAAGACTTGTTCAATCAAACAGTCGAATTGTTGAATCCGATTATCGTTATTTTGGTTAGATTGAAGGTAAGTTAATCCAACATTAAGGAATCTTAGATGAGTTAGATTGCGTGAGCAACTTCTTTTGGAGGTGATGTTCTATTAATGGAATATGAAAAATAAATGGGATCACAAGTTGGAAGGTACAAACAAGAAGAGAACAAGAACACTTACCCCAGCCCTGCATCAAGTGCAAGAGGCTAACACAACTCGTAGGATTTTTTTATGTCCGGCACACTCTTTATTATTTTCTGTGGTCTGTTTCCAGGTTGTCTTATATATACGAGGGTGGGTCAATAATTCCGTGAATTTTTGAATAAAACACAGGTTTTTGGATGAAAAAATATTTTACTTTTCAACGTAATCACCTTTGAGCTCTATACGCTTTGTACAACGTTTCTCCAATTTTTTTTATCCCTTCCAAAAAATAAGATTTATCGAGGTCATCAAAATAGGTATTTGTTTGTGAAATGATTTCATCGTTGGAGTCAAATCTCTTTCCGCCAAGTCATTTCTTCAGGTTTGGGAACAAGAAATATTCGCTCGGGGCTAAATCCGGACAATTGGGCGGATGAGGGAGTAATTCTTAACCCAATTCATGGATTTTTGCCATGGAAACTGCACATGTGTGCACCCTTGCATTGTCCTTTTGGAAACAAACTTTTTTTTCTTGGCCAAATGCGGTCGTTTGTTTTCAAATTCTCATTAATCGACCCAATAAGTTTGTTGGCATAATATTCGCCATTTATTGTTTTACCCTTTTGAAGGTAGTCAATGTGGATTATACCGCGTGCATCGCAAAAAAACGGTCGCCATGACTTTATTGGCTGACAAACTCACTTTGACCTTCTTTGGCGCCGATTCACCCCGATAAACCCACTGTTTTGACTACTGTTTGGTCTCTGGCGTGTTGTGGTGGATCCACGTTTCGTCGACGGTTACGCAAAAAAAAAACGGCGCAAAAACTCGTCCATATTGCGGTTGAACAACGCCAAACACTTCTGCCAAGTTGTCACACGATAGCGTTTGTGGTCGATTGTGAGCAAAGGCGACACCCATCTTGCAGAAAGCTTTCTCATACCCAAGTGATCATTTAAAATTATAACCACTGAGCCATGTGAGATGCCTATGGCCTCCACAATCTCTCTCACTTTCAATCTCCGATCGGCTACCAACATATCGTGATTTTTTTTTCAGTTGTTTCTGGTGTAGATACCTCAACTGGGAGTCCAGAACGTTCGGCATCTTCCGTGCTTGTACGGCCACGACGAAATTCAGTGAATCAATTCTTTACCATTGAAATTGATGGTGCAGAGTCCCCATAGTATTTATCTAGCTTAGTCTTTGTTTTTTCCGTAAAAAATAATTCTTAATGAGCACACGAAATTCCCTTTTTTCTATTTTCTTCTCGAAACATGCGGTAGTCTGCTATCAATGGCTTTCAAACACAAACTAAACGACGCAGCTTGTTAAAATTTTGACAGGAGACAACCGACATTTGCCTGTTGACAGGAACAGTGTTGCCCTTTTAGTTAAAAAAGTCAAGGACTTATTGACCCGCCCTCGTAGATCAAAATAAGCGTTAAGATCTGGATTCAGTAATACCCTAAAGCCGTCAATAAAATGTGGGATTCAACCAAATAGCGTAGTAATACAAAATTAATCATCCAATTTTGTTTTTGGATTAATTTTTTACTAAATAAAAAAAAATTATTTTGAGTGATGGAAATCCTTATCTGGACCTTTACATTTTTTTTCTGTTATGTGGAAAAGATGATATCCGTCAAGAGACTGCCGTCAGTTTTGATACATTTGCACCCGTTTTATCGCATATTCCATGAATTTTCGCAAGATCTCCGGTGGTAACGGAATTCGCATTCCATCGAATATTCTCCTTAAGGCCTGCGATTGTCTGGGACTTGTTGGCATAAGCCCGAAACTTCAAGTAGCCCCAAAGAAAGAAGTCTGGGATGGTTAAATCTGGCGACCTTACTGACCATGCCAAATCGCCAAAACGGGAGATTACGCGACCAGGAAATATCCATGGAGCTCGTGCTGTGTGTGCGGTTGCACCATCTTGTTGAGACCACATGTTCACGAAACCCCGCTCATCTAATTCCGGCAGTAAGAAGTCGTTTATCATGGCCCTAGAGTGCGTTCGCCAGTAACAGTGACCATAATGACGATGGCGTCCTCAAAAAAATACGGCCCAATCACTCCTCCCGCGTGAACGCCGCACCACGCAGTGACTTCAAGTGGATGTAATGGCTCTTCGTGCATCACACGTGGATTTTCAGTGCCCCAGAACCGAAGATTTTTCTTATTGCGCCTCGTCGCTCATGATGATTTTCGACACAAAATCGTGCTCTTCGTTGTTGGGATTGAGGATGGCTTGACGCAACTGACGGTCAGCAGGCATCAACTGATGCACTTTGTACGGGAACATGTGTAAGTCTTTCACTAAAATTCGCTGTAGGGTCCGTCTTGTGATGCCCAATTGCGTGGCCCGTCGTCTAGTTGATGTTTCTTCGTTCTCAGCGACATCGGCAGCCACAGACGCGATATTCTCGACCAAACGGCCAGTCCGGAGGCGGCCACGTCCTATATGGTCTCTTGTTGTTCCAGTCTGTTTGAGTCGAGTAGCTAAGGGCTTGAATATTTGCTTAATTTGCGCGACACGATCAGGAAATCGACGTCAAAATTCGCGCTGCGCTATTGGTATAGAAAATCGACAGAATTATTCTACGCTCTTGTGGAATATAGCGCTCCATTGCTAGTCTGTTTTTATACTGCAGCTGTCTAGTTCACTTGACATCTGTGATTATGTGATATGTGATATGATTGACGTACGACGCCATTTCTAAAGATTATAACATCTTCCGATATGCAGATTCATTTTGCACAACCTGCCAATAATGGATTCACATGAAAGGAGACCCATTTGACCGCGCCATTTACAAAGGAATGGATCTTCTGAACATGGTCCACAAAAGTGTTTGTCTATCCAATTGTATGGTAATTAAACTGATCAGCAAATATCATTTTGATTTTAAGTCAAGAAAGTCCATCATTTATCACATATTCGCACTACGGGCTCTGGAAACAAAAGGGTTCCAGATCAACACCTCCATCTATTTGCCGAATTCAGAGCGGCATATGTGATACTAGGTTCAGAGTAGTTTTGACATCCCTGCCTAATGAAACCATTCTCGTCGAAACTGAGTGGTTTCTCTTCATAAAAAATGTCATAAGGTGGTTTTCGGCAGTTTCAATGGAATCATTACATCTTTCTGAAGAGATCGAAATAGATGAACATCTGAAGGAAGGAGATGTGGTGACTATGGAGGGTGCTGATGGATTTCCCATTTTAGCTCCTTTAGTTTTAGCAGGTTCAGTGGGGCGACATATGTCCAGCCGTTTTTCTTGATTTTTTGATAAAAAAATGCCCTAGAATCCCAACAAACAGATAACAGTGCGCCGTTGGATGAAAGCCAGTTTAGTATTTTTACTTGGTTGTCTCCAGCTCTCTTTTCGTTGCAAACTGTTGTATAGGATTTTTGTCACCTATTACGCGTCGATTCAAATTAGGGTTGTTTTCGTGGCGTCTAACCAGGAGACGCATTTCAGCTTATTTTTTTTTCGCCCCGACATAGAATACCGCACCCATGAGTCGAGCTTGAGATATACGGAATAATAATAAACTAATGCAATCTCCTCAGTCAAAGCCTTGCTCGCAAATTGTCACAATTAATGCTTGAAGCAATCTAGAAAGGAGTTGATCGTTCTCAGATCTGGCGAACCATTTTTTTTTTCTCTTCGCGGTCCCGTTTTTTCGTAATTCGTATAGTATTACATGGCAAATTGACTTAACGCTTAACGGGATCTAACTCTGATATCATATCCTATACGAAAAATCCTTCTCGAACAACCAAAATAGTTTTATACAAGATCCCAATCTTCTCAGACCTACAACCTGGCAGAAGTCAATTAAGTAGTTCTTGGTCGCTTCGAGAGAAAAATTTAATTACAATGACATAGGGTACTACAGTTCTACTGGTATACATAGGCAGAAGTCAACTTCAAACAAATAAAGGTGCGGCAATGCTGGTTAATTGAATCTTTGATCAAAGTCAAAAGTTTGCTGTCTTGCATTGATCAGTTTTCGGTTTTAATGCATAATATAACTTTATTAAAGCTGGCGTTACAAACCGTGGAGGAGCAAAGCCAGGGGGTCGTGGAGCAATGGTAATCCTCACCTACTATTGAGCGGAAGGTTTGTAGTCCAAGTCTGTTCAAAGAACAATTCCTGTACGAGAAAAAAAAACTATGCAACAACATCAGTTGTGAATGAGAGCTGATCAAAAACTACTGACGAAGGCGTAGCACTCGCAGTATAAGAACACTTCAAAATGCATACTCTGTGTGTGCACTTCCAATATATAACACCTTAATGACATGGAAACAAAAAAGCTACTGTGAACTACAACCAACGCGACAAATTCAGTCGAATCTCTCGAATCCTATCTAGGACAACCACCCCCGGAGAGTAGTGAACGAACATCTTCGACACAAACCATCTGCACCCCGTCCAGGTTGTTTGACAAACGCTATAAGAGCGAACATTTTAATCTACTCGTACAATGGAACGCGTTGTTCTATCATCTGTTTGGAGATGTTTTCTTTAGATCTATTTAGTAAGCTTTGGGTTTGTTACAACTGAACTATGTACATCATTCTGGCAGTCCGCATTTGGTTAGCGATAGAAAATATTGGTTAATATTACCCTTGCAATTCTTATCGGGATGTGAACTGATTCTTCCAGAGAGGGCTGATACTTTGCTGGCAAAATGGTAATGCAAGACTAGGAAGAAATTTTTTTTTCTCAGGACTTATTAGCATTGCTTCACTAATAATGATGAAGCAGCAACTTAGATCTTGGTTGCCTTCTAATCGGCAAGTACGAGTATAGCTTCTGGTATCGCAAGGAGATCTGCATCGAAAGCACTAGTATGACTTTATAGGCGAGTAGACCTCGCCAATTGTAACTTTTCCAAGAACAGTCTGCCTTCGATCCATCTGAATTTTTCAATAAAGAAATAACAATTTTATATATTTTAATAAAACACCGAGTAATTGAGGTGACGAGCTTAAATTTATTGTTCATGTGTAGTAAACCTATTAAATTTAAGTATGGAATTCGATCTTCTTATATGACCATCACGAGCAGCTTTGAAGCGATTGATTCGTTGGTGCCAATTTTCCATCACATTTGATTTGTTTGCATAAACCAACCACTTAACGTAACCTCATAAAAAGAAATCCAGTGCACGAACTTCCCTTAAATAGTTTAATTGTTTCACCAGTTGTAGGGCATGGAACCACATACAATGATATCATGTCTACCCAATTCTGGTCAAAAGAAGTCCTCCAACATGGCACGATAGTGAACTCCAAATACCATAACATGGCGATCATTTTCATCGACGATAAAACGCGAAATCCACACGACAGAGTTTTTAAGCAAAAAGGAGATTCATTGCTGAAGATTATTTTTCGATGAAATATAAGATTTTCTTTAAATTTTTTGCAGAGCCCAATCGAAGAGAGCTCAATAAGCCGAGCTTCTTCTTGAAGCCTTTAGTTGGCATTGTAAAGCGTTCTGTTCTCCTCTATATGGAAAGAGGTAACGCGCCGTGCTTTTGAATTCAAATTTCAGTTTGGGCCAAGGATTTTATACAAATTTTGGCACAACTGACTTCGATTGAGATTCCCAATACGTATGAGCAGTGTGGGATCATCTGATTTAGCTCATTTAGAACAGAAGCACTATGAAGCATAAGGCTACGATATTTGCGGTACTTCGAACTTTGCGTTCTCTCACTGGCATAAAAAAACATCCAATAGTGAATATACAGTACACTCTCGGTAGAGTGAACATCGCTTGAGTGAACAATCCAATATAGTGAACACAGAAAATTTTATACAGACTACTCTACAGAGTGAACAAGTAAACCTCTTTAGAGTGAACCCATATTTTTATGACGAATAAACCAGCTACAAAGAATGCACAATCTTTCGAGAAAATTTACCGCTTGTTTTGTCTGTCATCGTTCTACGTTTTACATCCTGGGGTGGGTAAATATTCTCTTGAAATTTCTTTAAATGAGTTTCTAAGTCTCTGAAGTTTTAAAGGAGGTGTTGCGTTTCGGACACTCGGTATTGGCAAAAAAAAATATAGAATAGCCAAATCGACTATATGTGCTATTAACAAAAAGAAGGCCGATATTATAGTAACTGGGGCTAATACTTACTTTGACGCTGGAAATAGAAGGACGCTGAAAGCATCTGAACTACCTGGCAGATGGAAAAGGCACTTTATAAATGGTTCCTAGAACAGCGGAGGACGAATTTATTTATAAGTGGCTTAATCCTAAAGCAAAAATAAATAGAAGCCTGCACGGCAATGAGTCCACCTTCATAGTAATTGACGGTTGGGTGCAAAAACTTAAAAAGAGGTTTGGTGTTCGGTATCTTAAAATATCCGGGGAAAAATTGTCTTCACTACCAGAATTTGTGCGTCCATTTAACAGGCAATTTAAGAAAAGAATTCGAGATCTGGATCTGAAACCAGACCAAATTTATAACGCCGATGAGTCGGGGCTTCTACCAGGGAAAACGTATCAACTGAGAAAACTGCTGCTGGACGAAAAACAGGGAAGCAGAAGATAACTTTTTTAGGGTGCACTAATGCCACAGGTCGGCACAAATTGAAACTGCTAGTGATGGGCGAAAATACCTCGCCCATTCACGAACGTATGTTTACCTGTACATTGCAGAAGCTCTAAATCAGCTTGGATGACTGCAGTCATTTTTAAAGACTGGTTCAGTTTTGTCCCCGAAGTTACAAATTTGCTTAAAAAAGACGGCTTATCCGTCAAAACTTTACTTATTTATTTCTCGTTACACACTTGTGGATTACCGGTACTATTGCACTAGAATTTGCACGCTCGGTAATGTGAACAATCTCGCTCATATGAACGGGCTTGGTTTTTATTAGTTCACTCTACCGAGAGTGTACTGTATTGACTCGAGTTCATCCACCATACCACGCGCAGCTTGTCTGATGGGACAACTATTACCGAAAACTGGATAAGGCGCTCTTAAAGTTACGATAATACGTTCGTAAACTTCACACTAAAGAAAAAAAAATGTAAAGCTTAACTCACATTTTGACCTTGACAAATCATACAAAAAATTGAAAGGTGCGCTTGTATAAAAATATAAAATTGTTCTGTCGGTATTGAAAAACTCTGTAGAATGGCAGTCTCTAATAGCCTAAAAGCTTTTTCAACCCTCTTGTGTCGAAATTGACTTAAGGTCGAAGACGCAGTCAGTCTCTGGAAATCACCACCAGGATCTTACCGTGGCTTAATCAGACCGATCCTCAAAGCCTGACTGCGCTGCAGATAATCATTTCTTTGATTCATCTAGTGCATTGGGAACAGGCTTAGAATGACTGTTAAGGCGCCGTTTGGATAGGATCAACAGCCCCAATAAATACAAATTGTTAAGTTCGTATCTCTCTACAATAGGTAGGTTCTTATTCGCACAATTGAGTGTGCATTTTAGTAGGATAATTTTAGGCTAATGATCCCTTTTTCCCATTTATTTAAAATAATTTGTCCTTTAAATCAATATAGCCATCAAACACCTTGGCGATGCATGTCGGGTAGTCGAAGGCCGGAACGCCATTGAGGATATCGACCTTCTAACGTCAATTTGAAAAAGCCAGTCGCACGGCGCTACTGGTGTTTTTTTTTCCCTAAAAACTCGCCTACAATTAGGGCCTTCTGTTACGGCGCATTTCAAAGCAGCAAAGACCAACTGCCGCTTTCCTTATACTATCCCATAATCTCTCCAGAACACCCAAATATATTGAGGATTCATAGTTTGACCTTCTGGAACGAAATCCTTTTGAGTGATGCCCTTGGAATTGAAGAAAACCGTGAGCATCGTTCTAATTCGACTCTTCTGCGTCCGCACGTTCTTCTCTTTCGGCAAATGTGCTGACTGAATGAGGGGCTCGTATTGGAAAATCCACGATTCGTTGCAAGTTATGTTAAATGACATGAGTGGTCGTTTTTGGGCAGATTTCATGTCTTTGCAATGACTCACTTTCAGGTCTTTTTGCTCCTAGAGAAAATGTGAAGCGAATCAAAAAATTCCCAAATCTTCGGCGATGGACCACACTCAATAACTTTCGCGGACACACAACGGTCAGAGCATATCTCAATGTTTTCTTCATTCCTCAAGAACATTTGCCTCGGTGAGCGTTCGTCTTCTTCGAGATCTTCATTGGACGAGATAGGCATAGGTCACCGCCAACGTTTTTCATCGATTTCAATGTTCCTTGAGCAGTTTTGTCCATCTCAATAGCTCCGTAGCGACTTTTTGACAGACTGACATATTGGACGTTTGGTTACAATGTCATTACTATTGATAGGACGCTACGAAATTCACTTTGAAGATAGATGAAAGACGTGTGAACAATGATCAATCCGAGATGGCGATGCAATTGATTGTTATTTTAACTGACTGTGTTCTGTCTAGTGTGACCAGGATACCCATTGCTTTCCTGTTTTTATAATTCCTTTTTTTTTGTTGTATCTTTCTAGGTCCCTGATTGCTAAACCTATTCACGGAATAAGCACACCTGGCAATAACCATAAGAAGAAAAGATCTACCTTGGTGTAAATCAGACGTCACTGCATTGCGGTTCAAATGTTCAACTGTCCAGAAAGTTACTGCAAAAAGGACAATAATTATTCAATACCACCCAAAGACTACTGACAATGTTAAGTAAAATATACATTCGATGAAACGATGCGAATGAAACAAGCAAACGTTTAGGAGAACCTACGCGTACATATGAAAAGTACTAGCGACTGGAAGAAGAGCCAACGTGCCTACTCATGTGCGTTGCCTATACTTTGAAATTGATTTCATATTTTTAAGATATTCATGAGTCATTGGGGGAACTTTGTCAATTACTGTTACAATCGTCGTCGTCATTTTTATACTTAATAAACGAGCACGTGGTAGACTATTTCAAGCAATCGGTCGCAACAGGACTTGCCAAGATGACGGTGGACTTTAACGACTACTTCTGGGTAAGTTCTGAAGTCTATTTGAACTCTTGGGGCCTTGTTAATGAAGTTTTTGTTTTGTTTTGTTTCTAGGGCGAGAAGAACAATGGCTTCGATGTGCTTTATCATAACATGAAATTCGGCGTGGTAGCTAGTAAGGAATTGTCGGAATTTCTACGCGAAAAATCGAACATCGAAGAGCAAAATTCAAAGTTAATGACCAAATTGGCCCATAAAGCCGGCTCCGGGACATTAAATAGTACATTTGCACCGGTATGGACAATCCTACGCACATCGGCAGAGAAATTATCGACGTTGCACTTGCAAATGGTTCAAAAGCTTACGGAGTTAGTTAAAGATGTGGCCAAGTATGCGGATGAATTGCACAAGAAGCATAAATTGGTGAAGGAGGAGGAATCTCAAACGCTCGAATGCGTACAAGCGATGCAATCGTCGACTGCTGCTGTTCAAAAGTCAAAAGACTTGTATACGACCAAGGCGACAGAGCTGGAAAAGTTACGGAAAGACAACGGCTCGCCGAAGGATATCGAAAAGGTCGAGTCGAAGTTGAAAAAATTACAGGAAGACTATAAAGTGCTGTTGGACAAGCACAATCCAATAAAAGCGGAATTCGAACGTAAAATGACACAAACGTGTAGAGTACGTCTCGATATTTGGTTGCTTGAATTTGATTTTGAAAGTTTTTTCTTGTTTTCGCAGAGGTTCCAGGAAATCGAGGAAGTGCACTTGAGGCAGATGAAGGAGTTCTTATCGACCTATTTGGAACTGGTTCAAAACAATCACGATATGGTGGGACAGGTAGGATAATTTGAGTTGTGAACAGAGAATCGTTATTTTCGTAATATTCTGGTGGTGGTTGTCATTATATTTGTAAATAATCAAGTAAAACATGACACACTTCTTGGTTCAATGATACTTTAATTGTTTTTTTCCTTTACCCCTGGTTTGTTTCTTTAATTACTAACTTACTTAGATGGCCCAACAAGTCGAACGAACCTGGAACGAACCAACCAAAAGTTTACTTCCTCCGGTACAGTCGAATCTAGCTGCTTCCTTTGCCATAAGTCCAGTTGGTTGAGGCCTCCTTCTATCTGGCTACGCCACACAGAACACGGTTGCTCTCTGCTGTCGCCCCTTGAGGTAGGAATCGAATTTTCGCGCCAGGATTCTATATGGCCCAGCCATTTTGGATGATAAATCCGTAGACTTCTGACTGAGCCCTTGGTACTGTACAACCTACACGGTTCATGATTGCAGCTTCTCTCCGGCTTTCTCATCTGTTTTTCTTAATGTCCGAGTCTACGCCATAGAAGAGGGCAGGGACGATTAAGGCTTTATAATAAATTACCTTGGTATTTAAGAGTTGTTCTGTGTCAGATCCTAATGCTGGTATCGTTGCCGATTGTCGCTAGACAAAATCCTTAACCACTTCAAATTTGTTGCTGCCAAAGGTGGGGCTTGGCTGAGACGACCGTGCTGCCCGTCTTTCTTTGACGACAACATAGATTTGGTTTTGCCCTCATTTACTCTCAGACCCATCTCAGCGCCTTGTGCTTTAAAGCTCTTGTTCGACCATCACGTCATCTAAATACCTAAGCAATTGTGCAGTCTTGAGAAAGACTATGGCTCTTTTAGAGGCCAGTGAATCCAACACGATATTTTCAAGGATGATATTCAAATGGCAGTGCTTCTCATTGTCTGAATCCTTTTTTTAACAGCACAGGTCTTGATTAGTACATTATCGATCTAAATGGAGCAGCGAGAATTGTTCCCATCGTTCTGCACAGTCTGACAAGTTTGCTAGTAATGCAAAAATATGACACGGCTCTTTATAGACCTTCTGCAGATATTGCTTCATGCGGCTTTTAAGCAGCAAAAATGTGGTTGAAAAGGACTCGGACAAAAAATCTTAAGCTTCTATTTGTAAGCGAACGTCTCTAAACAATCCGCATCAAAGGCATCCTCGGGAATATAAGCCTTACGAGGGTGGTCCGATAAGTACTTGGCCTACAAAAGAAAAACAAAAAATTTGGAGAAATGGCGATTTATTTTTCAATATAGTCTCCCTTTAGCTCGATACTCTTGACCCAGCGATGCTCCAACTTCTTTAACCCGTCTGAAAAATACGTTTTCTCGAGATCTGCAAAGTAGGCCTCCGTGGCGGCGATGACCTCCTCATTCGACTGAAATGTCTGCCCGACGAGTAACTTTTTCAAGTTTGGAAACAAAAAGAAGTCGCACAGGGCCAAATCTGGAGAATACGGTGGATGGGGCAGCAGTTCGTATCCCAATTCGACTAATTTGGACGTGGCGAGGGCGGAGGTGTGAGCGTTATCATGGCGGAAGAGCACTTTTTTCTTCGCCAAATGGGGCCGTTTTTTTCTTCAATTCCGCGTCGAATCGGCTCAATAATTTGGCATAGTACAGCCCTGTGACCATTTTGCCCTTCTCCAGGTAATCGATGTGGATCACACCTTGTGAATCCCAGAAAACGGTGTCCATCACCTTTCCCGCCGATGGGACAGTCTTCGCCTTCGTCGGAGCACGTTCGCCGGGTAAAGTCGACTGTTTCGACTGTTCCTTGGTCTCTGGTATGTACCAGTGGATTCATGTTTCGTCGACTGTCACGAAACGACGCAGAAACTCCTTCGGATTGCGCTTAAACAGCGTCAAACACTGCTCTGAAGTGGTCTCACGGTTGCTCTTGTTGTCCGGAGTGAGCAAACGCGGCACCCATCTCTCAATCCGTCCGATGACACCGGGCTGCACAGCGACATCGGCCTAGTACGACGTCCAACATCTAAGATAGCTAGGCCATGTAGAGCGAATGGGCAACACAGCTCCGGCCGGAGGAGTCTTCGAATCTAAACCTGAGGGACGGCGGTATTTAAGGTGGCGCATACAGGTGGAAGGGGACCTTAGCCAACTGGGAGTGCGGCACTGGAAACAACTGGTAAAAGATCGTGTCAGCTGGAGACTCTTGTTGGTTGAGGCCCAGGTTCACACCGGACTGTAGCGCCATATAAGAAGAAGATATTTCGATCCATATTTGGTGACATTGATTCTTCCAGTAAAATAAAGGCATTTCTATTGACATCAGTTCAAAGATTGATAGAAGTAACGCTGTTTCTTCGTCGCTTTATGCTTTTTTATATTTATAAAATTAAGAATGCGACATAAACATAAGAGGATGCTGCAAGCGAACGCATGTGCCAGAAGTGGTTTGCTAAATTTCGTTTAAGAGAAATAAATATTGAAAAAGACACTTCGTGGGCCGGTTAACATCCAAGTACCTTTTAACCCGATTAATTTAGTCCAGCGCTGTTCCAAATTTTCCAAGCCTTCCAAAATACAATAATATTTGTGGAACCTTGCCTCTGTCGCGGCGAAGATTTCCTTGTTTGACGTAATCCACTTGTTGCCAAGTAATATTTTCATGTTTGGAAAGAAAAAGAATTCGCATATGGCCAAATCTGAAAAATAGAGTGGATGAGGCAGAAATTTTGTCACGGTCAAAAGGCACTCTTTTCTTCGCAAACTAGGGGCCGTTTCTTTTCATCAATTCAGCATCGAATTGGTTCAATAAATCAGCATAGAACAGCATAGAATTTTGCCACAAGATGAGCCACGGCGGTTGGCATACGCACAAAATGTCGCTGCAATGATTAATGCTGAGCCGGAGTTCTGGCAGCAATCCTCACATTATTCACGAAGAGCCGCTATATGATCAAAAAGTTACTGTTTGGACCGGTGTATGCGCTAAAACCATCATTGGACCGTATTTCTTCAAAGTTAACGATACAGTGGATGACGATCGATATCGTTGGTTGTTGGCCCATAATGTGGTCCCAGAAATGCGCAAAGAAGGCTTATTTCACTTTTGGTTTCAACAAGACGGCGCGACATGCCATACTACGGACAAAGCAATGAACCTTTTGCGTAAGAAGTTCCCTGGAAGATTGGTGTCAAAAAAAGGCGCCATTGATTGGCCTCCGAGATCGCCGGATTTGACTCCTCCAGACTTTTTTCTTTGGGGATACTTGAAAAGCTCGAAAATGTCATGTAGAATGCGCGAAAACAAGTCCATTTTTGCATCGGCAATAAAGACGATCATTTAATTGATATTATTTTCAAAAATTAATCAAAATAAATTGTAATGGTCTAAATTGAATAAAAGTTTTTGAATTTCCAAAATCGGTTGAGAGTTGTTGAAGTTATTCGAAATTTACATCGACCCATATGAGATGGTGCACGCTGTACTTAAATATATCCAAACAGTGTTCCGGATTCGTCATGCGATCCCGTTTTTGCCCCATGAGCAAACGCGGTACCCATCTCGCCGACAGCTTTCCTACACCCAAGTTCGTTTGTATCCATTAAATTGTGATGCCTACAATATCAGCAACCTGTCTGCTCTACACTCGGCGATCTGCTTACATGATATCATGGATTTTGTTAACCACATCCTACGTAGTCACCTCAATCGGTTTGGGCGCTTTTCATCAAAAATGAATGTTCTTTGGCGGAGAGAAGTACTGAAATTACTCGAAGGGTTAAAAAATATAATGCGAAGTACTAGTAATGAATACGGTCAGTGGACTTCCGAATTAAGATTTTCAAGTAGAGTTTTGGATTTTGCAACACGAGACCGTTGGTTTGTGTCCAAACACCTTGTCGTTTCTGTTTCCGTCAATGTTTGGCACAAACGCATCAATTGCAGTCGAAACCGATCTCCCGTAATGGCTTCGTTCGGTTTGAGTAGCTCTCCCACCAAGTGCAGAGCAGAACCTTCGAACCTGGGATATTTGCCTTTGCCAGGATTACCCCAAGATATTTTACACTTAGAGTTATCGTGCAGTATTCACTTATCGCCAGTCACGATCCGGTGCAAAAAGCCTTTTCTTTTCTACTGCTAGCACAACAGCTCGCTCGAAACGATACGCCGCTCGACATATCTCGGTTTCAACCTGTATGGTATCCATTGTCCTTTCTTCTGAACCATTCCTTACGCTTTGAAACGTTTCCAACCACTACAAACCTAAGGCATCAGAGGCGACATCTCCATAACTATTATATAATTTGTGCAGATTGCATTGTGTCTTGAAAGAGCTTTAGGGAGGCACGATCGATAAAGGTCCTGGCAGTCTTTTGAGACTGCAGCTTTTCGACGTCAAATTTTGGTGATCTTAATTGACTCCTATGACTCCATGAAATCGGTATTCGTGCTTCGATTGCTGTAAGGTAATAAATTGAGTCGATCTGGTGTCTGGTGTTCATCGTAATATTGTGGATGATTACGGTTGAATCCATTTTCTTACGTGGTATTGTGCTGGCTATGTTTTCTATACCCAGCCTTCCGTTAAAATCTTAAATGATTAGTGCCATAACTGGGGCAAGGAGCGTATCTTCATTCGTAAAGGTCATAGAATTCATCCTTATGTCGGTCGTATTTTTCTTCCATAGGGTCGTGAAAGCGGATTAAGTTTTGATACAAATTGTTATGGGCATTTCGCTTACATGATGGGTGCCTTAAAGTCCATGTTTAAGTCTGCCTCGAATAACAAGCCTGCATTCTAATAAGTGTAGTTTAGAAGCCCAATTTGTTATCCGATCCATCCCATTGCACTTCTTTGAGTACAGAAATGCCCGACTTGTAGCAGTTGAAATAGCTTGGTTGTCCTTTGTAAAACATTAATTGCACTCAGGTGTTACAATTCGGACCAATCTTCTAACCAACCCGAAAAACAAATGTGTACAACATGTCACTCCTTAGCGGCTTGAGCTGTAGCGAACCGAAGGTGTTCACTAAGTAGTTCAGCTCACCCTTGATTCCGCCACCGGAAATACATTGGCATACTACGTAGTTTATATAGCGATTCCTGTCTTATTTCTGTCTCTTTTGTATTTCTTGCAGGTCCATTCAGATTTTAAGCGTCAATTCCTCGACATGACGGTCGACAAATTACTGGAGCAGTTTGTTCTAAACAAGTACACAGGTCTCGAGAAGCCCGGTAAGTAGAACGAAACCTCTTAATTCGTAAACTTCTCCCAATCGTATGGGAAACAATTTAAAACAACATTTGACATAAGTGGAAGGTTTGTGCAGTTTGAAAACGGAGTGTACTCCAACAATTTACAATAACATCCTAACGAACAACATCTTTCCAATGAAATGTTTTTTTTTTTTCTTTGTTATGTCCTCTGTCCTTCGACAGAGAAAGTTAGTTATCCCTTAGCCTTAGTTCTCGTTTTTGTGTACAAATGTATATCATTTCTGACCCTACTGTATGGTATCTTTTGATTCTGAACATAGACACCTATAGAGCTACCTTTTGCTCCTGCAAAACTAAAGAAAAAAAAACAATGGAAAATCTGTAATTGTTTGTTTGATTTGATTTTGTTCGATTTTTTTCAGTTTTCTTGTTTGATTATAAGTTTTTGTTGTTTTTTATAAGTTGTTGCTGCTCTTGCGCTATATTGAATGCCTTTTCGCTGCATGCTTTCCGTTGCTAGTGAAATTTGTATTTTTATATTGTGCTTGGATTGTTCGTTTGTTTATTTCCTCGCTTGGGTGTTTTATATATAACGTGTTTTGATTTGATTTTATGCTTTTTAGATGCATCCAGAATTCACATTCTGGGAAGATATTATCGGGACTGAGCCAATATCCAACAACACAACTCAATTAATTGTCAAAATTTATTTTTCTCCTTCAGAATAGGCTCCATTTGAAGTGGCACAATTTCTCCAACGAACAATCCAGTCATCCTGTTTTTTTATAGGCATATCCGGGAATCGCCTTCAGTTGTCTCAGCGAATTGTCTTTTATGTCTTGAATCGATTCAAAACGGGTGCCACGAGAAGGTAATTTAAGACTCGGAAATAGGAAAACATCGTAGGGTGCCTTATCTGGAGAATCCGGTGTTAAGCCGATCACACGTTAGCGTTTTTGGTCAAAAAGTCGCTCACGAGGATGGATTGCAAGATGGTGCAATATGGTAGTACAAAAACCAAGAATTGTCTGCTAAATTTCCGGTTTCCGATCCTTTTGGCGTATACTCTCCCTCACGTTACCTCAATGACCTAAATAACTTTGATTAGTCCCTATTTGACGCCCCGGAAGAAATGCAGAGTGGAAACCTTGACTTTTCAGCGACTTTGAAGTTCATTTTTCCTTTCGATTCCTATTGGCTTGTTTGCTTGTCATACTCGTATACCCAGGCCTCATCACCTGTAATGATGTCTTTCAAGAATGTGAGTTCCTATTTCACTCATTCTATGTATTATGCCTACAGCAACCCTTTTGCGATGATCGAATGGCGGACTGATTCGTGAAAGATCTCTAAAACTATAGAGACGATTTTCGAGCACCATTTTCCGCACTAAGTCGATGTTTTCTTAAAAACTTTTGTCATTGCCGTATCGGATCAGGCATGTTTCCAGCAAATTTTTTGAACGCTCTTTAATATTACTTCAATTCAGAGCCTAATTGACAACCCTTTGCCAAGCCTGCCTGTCATGAGTATGTTCCTTCCATGTTTCGCTGTACTGTTCCACATGTTCTAGGTCTTATTGGTCTCTTATATCGTCTTCCCATCTATGGCGAGGCCTACTTGGCTGTCTTTTTCCTATGCATTTTTTACTCATTATTCGTTTGACTGTTCGTCCACTGTCCACTGTCCACTGTCCATTCGTTTTACGGGTTCTACCTATCTTAGTCTTCACGGCTTTATTACTCTGCAACTCTTTGCTCATCTTTAGCACAGTCAGTTTGGGATCGATCCAAGTCGGTCAGTGACCATCTACATATGTATGTATTTGGTTTACTTTCCATTTACTACTGCATTATTAGGGGTTTTGCGTTTTTCTTAACTGTTTTCTCACTAACTGCCAGAATGCCCATATCATCAGTCTTAGCCAGAGCGAGTTATTCCCTTCTCATTCTCCTGAAGGGATCTCATTAAGTAGTCCAGCAAAAAATTGATGATACATATGTGATGACAGGGCGTATCGAACGTTTCACACAAGAAGTTTCGTACTCTAAGGCCCAATACACACGGAGCAACTGAAAAAAAGACTGATCAGCGATGCGAATTGGCGACTAATTTGCTTTGAGTCATAATCTGTGTAATCAAATGGGACGATACACACGACGCTACTAGTTGAAAACTCGTTTGCGATTCACAAAAAAAAAAACAGTTTGTTAACAGTCGTCTGTTGATTTTCATGTCGGGTTGCCTATTGACTTCAGATTCTAGTTTGTCGAAGATGAGCGAACAACAGACCAACCTGTTGCTGGTGGGGAAGATTGAAAAACATGCTATTTTGTATAATTATTATCTTCCCGGCTATTCAAAAAATTAAACAGAGAAGACGTGGATAGAAGTCGGATTGCAGGGGAAACCAATTTCACAAGTTCCAAATAACATTCTGTAGAATGCTAAAAACTTCGAATCAGAAAGTTCTAACGTTTTAGCAGAAACAGAAAAACCTTCTTACTATTCTTCGCCTCCTCCCCCTGAGATTGTAATAGAACATGATGGTTTCATCGTCGCCCGAGTCTTCCGAAGACATTTCACGCCCGGTATCCATAATGAAAATTAACGAACTATAAATTTTGATTGTTGATGAGTTCCTCGTGTGTGGAGTCAAGTCTCCACTGAGTCCGTAACTGGTCTGTAACCTGAGTTGCCAACGAGTTTAGTATTTTATCAGTTGCTCCGTGTGTATTGGACCTAAGTCGTCCTTTGTGTCCTTTTAAGCATATTTGTTCATCAACCTGATTCCCAGCCTTATAAAGACATGATTCATTTTCCATCGGTTTATAGAGTCATACGCCTTATTAAAATCTAGGAATAGTCAGGGGTCCCCCTGAAGCCACACTGGTAGTTTCCGATTCTTTCCTTAACGTATGATATCATTCTCTTCCAAAAATAGCCAGCAACACCCTGTAACACCTTGATTGCTGTGATATTCCTTGGTAAAATGATGACCAAGCTTTTCTATTGAACGCTTTGTACCATTTTGATACTCTGGTTCTTGATATTACAGAGTCCCCTTAGGTTTTCTACAACATATTTTTTCGCCGATTTTTTTGGCACTCGAGGTTAACTAATGTCTTTGTCTAGTTGATAGATAGCAATAAGTAAAAACTTTAAATATCGAATCGACGTTAAGGCAAGAAAAGCATGATGACGGAAGTATGAGCAGCAATTTTCGAATTGGATTTTCAGATTTTTTGCTGAACTATATCTTGCGTGTTGGACTTCTATTGATTTTTCAAACGGAAGTACTCAAATGAATAAGGTATTTAGGTGCCCTCTGTAGACTTAACCCTTGCTCGATTGCAGGCTATCGTCTAACTGGCATGGTTTTCGCTTCTGGCGAAATTTATTCGTTGGCCGACATGTACTTACCAAAGCCAAACGCGTCTTATTTAACATACTTATCGTTAGATCCCTGAGACGAATATAAACACCCGAAAGATAAAAGAAAAATGTTCTAGAAGCATTCTTCAGGCTGGGCATGATCCATAAAATTGAAATACCTCCAGAAATGAACGGACACAGAAAAGGGGAACGTGAAGCAGTTATGCTGAAAACATGGTTTCACAACCACAATCTTCTTTGATCAGTGCCACGATTCATCACGAGTGCGTGAAGAAACTCCATGCAGAGTTGAAGTTTCATCTCTTAAATTAGTACACTATAAGGCATCGATTGATGAAACGTACATGCACAAAAATTCACATTTAAGTAATACAGGAAATGTTAGTTTTGGCCTACTCTGTTTATTGTGATTTCCAAAGGATGGTGATATCATGTTCATAGCAGATAATCAATCTTAAGTTGTTTAACCACATAACCAACGCCAGGGTATGCAGCGAAAACCAGGCTGCGTTCAAAGCTATGCTTAACCCTATTACCACTTTCAAAATAGTGCGGAAAGACAAGATCGCTCTAAACAAAGTTTTCTTGGGTCAAATGAATTAGCCACAATGGCCTCAAAGCAAGGCTTTTTTGGCTAAACTGTCCTGTGTGTAGGCTGGTGAGGTGTGTGCGTGTGTTCCTCTTATCATTAAAAAGAGCTGACTGCAGAAGAGCATTAGCGGCCACCCCAATTTCTCACCCCAGCGTGCTTCACATCAGTGAAAAGAGCATTGTGAAGCTTGTGGTGTGGTCGACGACAATAGGATGCCCTGGCAGTACAATGGACCAGTGTGAGCGTCTGAGTACTCCAGTAGAGAGAATAATTATTCTAGGGAAATCTGTAAAATTATTTTGAACCCTCTAAAAATTAGTTTCGAGACTACTTGATTTGCTTTATAGTTTGGTTAATGAGAGTTGTTATAATAAGAGAAGTCGTTTATTTTCTGCACATTTTTGGGTTTTTAGTGCTGAGGTTTACTCTCATTCGATGAGGAACCTCATCGAGTAGTTAACTCAATATTTTCGTATGGTCTGAGCATGATGGAATGGTGTGGAATCGTTCTAAAACAGGGCACCCATATGGTGATGGGCTCATTTCATCCACAGAGAGAGAACACGTCCATTTTTTTTCCCAATAAGGATATAGCAATTTTGTATTTTAATATAAAGTGTTTTGAACACCAAAATATCCATTTTGTATATGCCATCAAGACAACATTGCCGAAATTCCGACCGATATATGTATATGGGAGTACAAATTAATTCGGTCCGTTTTTTTGTGTTCAAAATTTTTTTTTTATTGAAAAATCGTAAAAAATACATCACTGAAGTATTTGTCCGTCGGAAGCGAATACTTTTTCCCATCTCTCTGGTAATTTTCGAATACCATCTCTAAAAAATGAGTCCTCTCTAGCATCGATCCAATCATTGAGCCATTCTTCGATTTCTTCAAAAGACCCGAACCGGTGACCCCCCAAATCGTTTTGCATCCGTCGAAAAAGCCAGTAGTCGGAAGGAGCAAGGTCTGGAGAATACGGCGGGTGGGGTAAGACCTCCCATTTCAGCGTTTCCAGGTAGTTTTTGACCGCTACAGCCACGTGGGGCCGAGCGTTATCATGTTGCAAAATCACCTTGTCATGCCTTTCGGTCGTTTCTGGCCGTTTTTCACGCAATGCACGGCTCAAACGCATTAGTTGTAGTCGATAACGTTTCCCATCAATGGTTACGCCTGGTTTTAGCAGCTCATAGTACACCACACCCGTTTGGCCCCACCATATGCAGAGCATGACCTTTGAACCGTGGATGTTTTTCTTTGGCGTCGATGTAGACGATGATGGAACGGGTTCATCAGGCTTTTGCATAGTATTTTTTCTTCTTGTGGTATATCCGCTTTTCATCTCCAGTCACAATCCGGTGCAAAAATCCCTTCCTTTGATGTCTTTCAAGAAGCAGTTCCGAGGTGAAAAATCGCCTTTCGACATCTCTCGGTTTCAACTCATACGGCACCCAATTTTCTTGCTTTTGAATAAATCTAAATTTCTTTAACCGAACGGAAATTGTTTATTGAGTCACTCCCAACGATTCTGCGAGTTCACTTTGCGTTTGGCACGGATCTTGATCCAGTAAAGCCTCCAATTCCTCATCTTCAAACTTTTTGGGCTGGCCAAGACTAGGGCTGGCTTCTACTATCTGTTGGAGCACAAATACTGGTCCATTGTACTATCAGATAGACACCGTGTCTTTATTGTATTTTTCCCGTTGTCCGGAGAGATTCGGCACCCACCACTTGGGCCCCAAGGGTGCGCCACCGTGCACGAGCGAAGGCGGGACAGTCGCAGAAAAAGTGTTCTGCCGTATCATCCTCCTCGCAACGTGCAGCACAGGTAGGCGTCTCATTGATGCCACGCACGTAGAGATGCTTGGCCCGTAATGATGCCCGTAAACCTTCTTCAATCAATTCTCCTTAAGGATGAGAAAAATGTTGCGTACTTCTTGCAGACATCAGGGCGTACGCGCTTACTCATCCTGCATAATAGATATTCCCTCCATCTGCGAAGACTGAGTCGTTGATGTCAGATTTGTCCGTGGAAGCAGGTAGACCTATGGCGAGTTCAGGTCCTGCGAAACTCTCCTCTGAACCCCTTCTAGCGAGTTCATCGGATCCCAGAGTGACCTGGGACCCATACAAACCTAAGTGAATTTAGTCTTCCGACTTTATTCAAAAAGGTCTTGAGTTCATGCACTAATTTGGAGTTGGATAGAGTTGGACACAGTGAGTGCAGCTTGGCTGTCAATGCAGACGCATACATATGCTTTTTCCCTTCCACCTGTGTTTCACGACATGGCCATTAGGATTGCGTAAATCTCCGACTGAAAGACAGACGCATATTTTCCTAACGAGAAGTGCAGTCGAATGTTTTCGCGCTCAAAGAAAACTCCAGCGCCGGATCCCTGCCCAGTCCTGGAGCCATATGCGAAGACATTCCATTCCAGATTCAGTGTCTGGCCAAAGCCAGTCCTGACGCCATGGAAATAAATTACAGCGCAGTAGGATGGCAAGTGTCATTGCGTCAGAAAGCATATCCATGAGACAGGCGTCGTAGGATATTTCTCGCGCAAGTACACTTTCACTGCAATGCGAGTTGTACCAAAGACTAACCTTTCAGACTAATGGCTTTCAGTGCGCACCCTCTGATATACATATGTATATGTCAAGAGCTGTAAGATTCATCATAGCATCTAGAGCAACTCCCGATGTGCTGGGGAAAGCCCCCTGCAGCTGAGATAGACCGCTCTTTGGAGTTTGGTGAATGAAGCCACAGCGTGTTTGCGTGTTAGCCTGTTCCACCAAACAACCGATGCATATGAGATTATCGGTCTTATCATTGCCGTGTAGATCCAAATGACCTTTTTCGGCGATAAGCCAGATGTTTTGCCAAAGGCACCTTTGCATTGCCAAAAATCTGACAGCGCTTTGGTGGTTTTGCACTCAACATGCTTTGACCAAAGAAGCTTGCTATCTAAGATGACTCCCAGGTACTTAGCTTCCTTGGATATCGGGATGGGAATGCCTTTTAGCACCAGCTGAGTAATGCCAGTATTTTTCCTCTTTCTCGTGAAGAGAACGACATCAGTCTTAAGAGGATTAACCGACAGCCCATTTCTCGTGCACCAGTCTTCGATCACATCTGGCGCCGCCTGCGCTTTGAGACAGACAGTCGCTAAACATGAGCCGACAGAGAGAACAGCAACATCATCCGCATAGGCCTGGGCATAGATTCCAGAGGCATTGAGAGCATCTAGTATATAGATAATTAATAACTATATTAATAAAATAAATAATAGTAGATAATTAAAACAGGGATGTCAAATCTGTACCACGAATTGGATCGCTCTATATAAACTGTTTAGAGAGGTGAAAATGAATTTTGTTACCGCTTATTGTGCGTTAATCTAGGACTTGATTACTGTCTTGTCATTGAATATCTCAATTCAATGCATTAGGTCTCCATTGATTTGAATGCATTAATAGGTCTCGGTGTGTACAGAATAGGTTACTTTCAAGCCCTTAATAAAACGTCCTTAACCCTAGGAAGCCTAGATGTAAATATATTGATTTTAATTTCTTTTTATTTGCTTCCTTATCTTGTTTTCAATCACGTTCTGTATGCGTCCGTGTTCAAATTGCACAGCATTTAAAGAAAATTTTAACATTTTTTGCCAAATGCGATTCGTCCAAAGAAATTTAACAAAAAACTAAATTTAACGAGTTTTCTACTAATAAGAATTAAATATTTATTTTTAACCAATTGATTTGATTTTTTTGTTTTTTTTTGTAACAAACATTATTGTTGGCATTTTAATTTTAATTTTTTTTTTTAATTTTATTTTTTTGTACAATAATTTAAGTTTTTCTGTGTTGTTTTCTTTTCTGTTTGTTTTTTCGTTTCATTAACAATTTTCTTTTCCAATACAACAACTTACAGAAATTTCCGAACTCCCGTTCATTACCTTATCGACGCAATCCACTTCTTCGACCAGTTCACATTTAAATAAGACCAATCAGCCAATATCACCCGCAAATCTCACAGGTACACAACAACAACAACAACAGCTACTTCAACAACCACACCAACAACAGCAACAAGTGAATTTGGATGCCATTACATCTTTATCGAACATCAATGCTGGAACGAGCAGTGGCGTTGGCGTTAGCAGCAGCCTAGCTGGTACCACCTCCAGTGGTAGTATGCTTTACTTATCCGGAATCACTGATTCCGATCCAAAGAATCAATATACGACATCCGAACGCGGCACCGAAGGTGCTGAGAGTAGTATTTCACGTGCTATATCACCAGAGCCAACACAAACGACAACAACAAGCTTAAGCACAGCAGCCACTTCGGTCAAATCGAACATACGGAGTTGGTTCACTTCTAACATTCCATCAGCGAAACATTCCACAAGTAACACTACTAGTACATGCAATAACAACTCCTCCTCCTCTTCATCTAATGCCAATAAATTAATAAACGGGAACTTTGGTACGGACACTAACTCCAGCTCGAGCGTGAATAATTCCCAAAGTGCTAACCACTCCAACAGCCCATCCCAACAGCTGGACATGATCAATACTAGTTGTACCGCTACTACTACTACTACTACTACTACCAATTCCAACATCATTCAAAGCTCATTCATATCGTCAGCCTTGAATCAACTGTCTGAACAGAATTCATCGTCTTCCTCCTCGGTTCCAAGTATGAAACAAAGTATTTTTTTTTTCACTAAATTTATCCTATTTTTGTTTTTTGTTAATCTTCTCCCTCTCTTCCTTACTCTTCTGCTTCATAATTGTACATGTGAATATGTATTCCCGTGATATTGTTATGTATATTCCGACACAGCTTGGTCGAGGACAGGAGCAGAGAAAGGATAAGATTTGTCCTTTTTTGTGTGTTGGTTGTGTGCTTAGCATTATCGTTTTCAAACTAAAACATTTATTTCTAACTGGCGGGCTTGCAGTAAACCTGTGTTGTAAAAATCAAAATGAACAAGGAGAATGCTCAGAATCAAAAGTTCGCGGTTTACGTTTTACGTATCATGTTAGGGAGTTTATTTAAGTTTTTTAGTTGACATACAGCATAGGTCACTTGAACTCTTTACAAAATTTTAGATTTACACGGCAACGGTATGGTAATGTCTGTTAAGAAATTTGCTATGGAAAATATTGAGTTGTATTTGGTAAGCTTGTAACTATGTATAATGCTGGCTTTATGGACTGTAGTGGGCCAGTCTGTCACCTGTGTTATGTGTGGTTTTACTTTTTCCCGTGGGTGAATAGGGACCACTGTTTAAAGAAGTCTCCGAACTATGAAGAGTTTTGTCAGTTTTGTTTCTACGCTTCAAACGGGAAACCCTACGAAATAAAAATTCGATGACTTGACGGGATTCGATCCTCGTGCTTTCAGTGTCACATTATCATCACCATGGCAAGTCACACGATTGAACAGCGCGTCCAAATGTTAAAACTTTATTATCAAAATCAGTGTTCGTTAGTGCAAACTTTGCGTCCATTTTACGGCAGACGTGGTGGCCCTCCACTGTCGACTCTTCAACATTTGGTGGCCAAATTTGAGACGAACGATTCGGATAATTAATTATCATGGAGCGCAAGATCGGCCGCGAACATCGGCGCGGTCCGTGAAAGTGTACAGTAGAACCCGAGTCAGTCGAATACTCGCCTGCGGCTTTTCGCAGACTTCAACTTGGAAAATTTTGCATGGAGACTTGGGCCTACACCCGTACAAAATCCAATGACTCAGAAGCTCAAAGTTCATGACCATATACAACGCCGTTTGTTCGCTGAGGCGACACCAACCCACACGAAGTTCACCAGGTGCCAATGCATCAAAAAGTTACCGATTGTTATGGATTTATCGCCGTCAATGACGAACCGTACACAAGGATGATAATCAATTTCTCATGGCCCAAATTCCACATGGACCTAGATGACATGTGTTTCTAATAGGACGGCGCTACTACGATTGACATTCTTCATGAATGATTTGAAGGTAAGGTAATGTCTCGCAGACGTGACATGAGTTATCCACCAAGGTCAAGCGAGACTTTATATTATGGCGTTTCCTGAAGTCGAGATCTATGCGAATAGACCACAATCGACCGATGCTCTTAAGGTGCACATAACACAGGCCATCGCTCAAATTCAGCTGGATCTATGCAGAAGAGTCATCGAAAATTGGACCAGTCGGATCCGTGCCACTGTAAGAAACCTAGGCGGGAACTTGAACGATGTCGTATCCCATTCATAATGGCATAAATGGACCTTTCAAATAAAAAAGAAACATTTGTTAATACCTCACACAAAGCTTGTTTTATTCTATTTCAAAATCTACCCGTCCTTATTGAAAAACCCTTTATTAGGACCTCGGATAAGTTCAGCTTTTTCTTGAAAATTAATTAAACTCAAAGCATTGTTAGCCACTACATTTCCCAGTCTTTCTGGCAGCATATGAATTTGATATTGAAGAAACGATGCATCTTCATAAGAATGGAAGTGCTTCTCAGACAGGGCATGTGCCATTGAACAGAAAAAGTGATAATCGAAGAGGCCGACATGCCTGGTGGTGAATACGGAGGATGGGGGACAAAACTCACATATAAGCGTTTCCAAGGAGGTTTTCACTGATTTAGCATCTTGTGGCCGAGCGTTGTTATGTAGTCAAATCACCTTGTCGTGTCTCTGCTGTGTTCAAACGCATCCATTGCTGTCGATAGCGATCTCCCACGATGTTTTGATTGGTTCGAGTAGCTCATAATAAACAAAACTCTGCTGACCTCAACGTCCATGTTGATGCATGGCCGAGCTTATCTTACTAACCTTTATATTTAGGATCTCCCAGTATCAATACGCAGGAGCAACAAAATCGTTATTTTTGAATCATCAAAACCAAGATGTACAGGACAGGTCGTTTCCGACAGAGCAAGAATTCTGTGTACTTCAGCTGCAGATTAACATGTTTAAAACTATGGCGAGCTCACATACACTGAAGTTCAGGCATGCCTACAGCACTTCCTTGTAGGCGAGTATTTATTATTATCGGCCATTTGATATACTGAAGTTCAGTTCTTGTTGACCACCCTTCGCCTCCCTGTCACGAGTGTGTTCCTTCCATGTTTCGCTGTTCTGTTCCATCCCATCTCTCCTGGATCCATCCCTATATTATCGTCCCATCTATGGGAGCCTTCTTGGCGGTCTTTTCCCTTAGAATTTCCACTCATTCTTTTGACAATTTGTGCACTGTCCATTCTCTCCCCTTGTCTTTACGGTGTTTTTCCTCAAACAATGTCCTCGAGTTCATGATCGTGTAATTTTCTCCATTCGCCAGTTTCTTCGTTCTGTTTTCTTCTTCCACAGATTCTCCTTGAGGTCTGGTTTTCAAAGACTCAAAATCTATTTTCCTCCAAGTTTCACATCCCTAAAGTGTCATTGGCATTATTATGGTTTTTTATATATGGATTTTGTCATTGTGGGAGAAAAGAGCTGTTTTGAATAGTTCCATCATCTCGAAGAAGCACGCGTTGTCCATATGCAGCTTTAAGTCGTTTTTGGTAGTCAATACGGTTCCAAGATATTTGAACTCGTCAACTTCAACAAATCGTTTATGTGCGTTCAAATCGTAAAGTTAGGTGCAAGATTTGGATCGATCCAAGTTGGTCAGTGACCATATATTTGGTTTTCTTTTCATTGACTTCTAAACCTACTTCTTTTCATTTGATTTTCTGATATCATTAGACTTTTCTCTTGACCGTTTCCTCACTATCTCCCAGAAGGTCTAGATTGTCAGCCTGTGCTAGAGCGGGTTTAATCCTATTAAGGATTGTTCCCCTCTTATTTTCCTGAAGGGATCTCATTACGTATTTCAGCAACAAATTAAAAAGAGATGGTAACAGGACGTCTCCTTGATTAAATCCATCATGTATCTTGCTGGATAAGGCCTTTGGTAATTTAACTTTGTTTCCCTTTGGACATATTTATACCAGTTTCTTCACCTTCTTTTAAAGCCATACGCCTTTCTAAAATTCAACTTTAATAGCTGGTGGAGCGTTTCGTGGAATTCTTTAGAAATTGTCGTATGGAGAAAAACTGGTCACTCGTCGAACAGTTCCTCCTGAAGCCAAACTGGCAGTCTCTGACTTTTTCCATAACGTATGATGTCAGTCTCTTTAAGAGAATATTGCAGCTTGTAACCACTTGATACCAGCGATATTCATCGGCTACTGTTGCATCGTGTTCGGTCAAATTTTCAATGACTGATGAATGATCGCCATTCCTCGGCGATAGTTTCATTGTTCCACATAGTTGTGATGGGCCCATGTAACTCCTCTGTTAATTCGTCTCGTCATCATCTCCAATTGGTCGACTTCTGCGGCCAATTCTTAAGGGGTAACCACTCTAGAGGCCGAAAAAAAGGTGTAATTTTGCGGATTTTTCATGGGATTATGGGAAAAGGGATTGTATTGAAATTTACAGGGTTTATTCAACATATATTGAAGTATAAAAAAAAATTATCGATTTCGTGCAAAATGGCGGCGCCACAGCGGATCTCCGATACAAGGTTTTTTTAAAGACGCTCCGCGGCGTACCCATTCCTCGGCAACCGTAAGAGCTGGAACAAAAATCCAATTTTTTTTTGAAACTACATACTAATAGCTATCGAAGTATGTAGGATTTTTCTTTTTTTTCAGTTTTTGTAGAAACTGTGCATATCTGAACAAAAAGTATGAATTTTCGACTAAAAAAAGAGCAGTAAATTGTTAATAAAACAAGTAATTTTCAAAATATCAAAAATGGTCGAATCCATGCAATAGTTTTGAAGCTACGAGTACGCCCGATTTGAAAAAAACAGTTTCGAGAAAAACATTGAAACCGTTGAAATTTTTGTTTACCTCTAGTCTGCGATGCCTGCGCCGTACATCTGGCCGTCTCTGTTGATGTCGGACTCTTCCTCTTCCTTCCTTGCAGATTTTATGGACATTCGGGCCTGGCTCTCAGACGCGCACGCACACACAGACGCACTTCTATAGGGTGTTAGTACACCCTAATGGACTTCTCATAAACCACTATGCCCATAAGCAATAGAATTCGGCGCGCGCTCCGAGGCGTTGCGGCAGATTTAAGAATTAGACCCCTTCCACATTGAATTTCAATATAAAACCAATTGGATATGTTTTTTAAAGCCCTTAAATATACTTTAAGCAAAAAAAAAATCGAATTTTTGAAAATCCTAGAGTGGTGTTACTCCTTAACTCGATGAATTGCTTCTCTTTCTTCCTCGTTGGTTGGCAGTTCTACCTGCATTTTTGCTTACTGAATAATATCATATTCCAACGTTGCTTGCTTTCTATGTACTATACATATAAGACAGTTTATCAATATATCTCCTCCATTGGTCCGAAAAGAGCTTCCCATTATCTTTTCGTATAAATCCTGATCTGGCCTGGTGTCCTTTTCATACAGCCTTTATCCCTGCATACAATTCTTTCTGAATTTTAGCAAACTTTTGTTTTTGGATAGCTTCGACGGAAGCAAATTTCTTACTTCTTATTCACATCGTTCTGAAGAGAAAGCTCTTTGGTATGTGCTGAAGGATTTGTCATTTTAACTCCAATTGCAGTGCAGCATTTCAACATCTGTCTGGCAAGTTATAGTGTGGACTTATCGTGGTGGAAAATGACGCTTTGCCGAGTCAAGCACGGGCAGTTTTTATTAACTTTTTCATCCGGCGATCTCGGAGGCCAGTCAATATCGCCCTTTTTTGACACCAATCTTCCAGGAAACTTCTTACGCAAAAGGTTCATTGTTTTGTCCGCAGTATGGCATGTCGCGCCGTCTTGTTGAAACCAAAAGTGAAATAAGCCTTTTGCGCATTTTTGGGACCACATTATGGGCCAACATCCAACGATATCGATCGCCAACTTTGAAGAAATACGGACCAATGATGGTTTTAGCCCATACACCGGGCCAAACAGTAACTTTTTGATCATATAGCGGCTCTTCGTGAATAATGTGAGCATTGCTGCCAGAACTCCGGCTCAGCATTAATCATTGCAGCGACATTTTGTGCGTAAGCCAAGCGCCGTGGCTCATCTTGTGGTAAAATTCTTTGAGTTATCCGCACTTTGTATGGAAATAAGTGAAGATCATCCTTTAAAATTCTCCGCAAAGTGGTCCCACTGATGCCTAACTGCTGCGAACGGCGCAGATATGACAAACTTGGGTATTCTTGAACACTGGCTTTCACATACTGAATAGATGAGTTTGAACGCCGCGGACGTGGCCTAGGTTGCTCACGAGGGCTTGCCACAGAACCAAATTGAAAAAAATTCGAGGCCCAACGACGAATTGTATCGTTTTTGGGCGCAACACGATCACGATATTTTAAACGATACGCACGTTGAGTTAGCACAATCGAGCGTTCATTTTTAATGAACATAGAAACTATTTCCACGCGTTCTTTTGGTGTGAAGCGGTTCATGGTTAAAATTATACTGAATTGACGTTTCCAAAATGCTATGGCATATAAAATCAGTTGACAATTGTTGAAGTTATGTGAAGTTGACATTGACCCATATGAGATGGCGAACTCTGTAGTTAGTCGCAGTTTTATTCTAACGTCAGGTGAGGTAGGTAGGCTAAGGTGGCTACCCAACTATGTGCGTCAGTGTACAGTTAGCACTTGGACGCCGTTTTGATGCCACAAATCTCGTGAAACCTAAGGGATGTGAGGGAGGATGTTCATTTAAATCCAGACTTAAGAAAACTGATTAAAATGGCTAAGCTGAGGTTGGCTACCTCTGAGAGGTCATCGAGGAAGTATTTGCCAATAAAGTGGTGCAGGGTTTCCTGGGTTTTGTGACAACTACAGCAGTGGGTGTTAGATCGGATGCTTATTCTGGCAGCGTGTGTTCCTATACCTATTTTAGAGCGGTGTTTATTGAGGAGGTCCTTTGTTTTGTTTTTTGAATAATAGGGCCAGGTTTTTCTCGATATCCTGTATCTAGTTGATTTAGCCCACCTACGATTGGCTATGTTGAAAAAGTGTTGCAGGAGAAGGTTCAGCGACAGGGCCACAGTTTTAGTAGAAGATTTTGAGGTGGCCCCGAGCTTGGCTAACTCGTCGGCCTCATCATTCCTGTCTATTTTGATGTGTCCTGGAAGCCAAAGGGGCATGATATCAGTCTAACTGCCAGCTCGTTTAATTTCTTTCTTGTATTAATCCATCAGCTTAAACAAGGTGGTAGTAGACGAAAGAGTTTTAATGACACCTGGGACGAACTGCGCTGAGTATTTTGCATGCTTCCTGGATAGCTAGCACTTCAAGATGCTCAAGTATTCGGGGAGACGGACTTTGTCAGATAAAAGAGCGAATTAAACCTTTAAAGTCTCACCAAACCGATAGTATTACCTTCATCAGGTGTAAACCGCCTTTGCCATGGATTAAGCAACTTCCTATGCTGGTTTTAGTTCCTTGTTCTTGTTGCACATTATTTTACACGATTTACTCGATTTACATGAAGGACTCGTGTATGGTGTGTAAAAGCAGAGTGATGGACGGAGAAGCTGTTCAGCTAATTTTTTTTTTTCGACCAAATGAATACACACCCGTGCGCCGAGTTTGAAAGTGAAACGAAGTTTCTCTAAATGGCAAAATGCTATCGATTGGTCCATATTTATCCCCTCAGCAATCTCCTCATTTGAAATGGTCATCAATGTTGAAAGGTCTTCCAGAACGGGGATTTTCATTCAAGGTTGCCCAAGTGTATCGTCACCGTTCCCAAATTTAGTAAACTACTTTTCACTGTTCTAAATGCAGGACCACGATCCGAATAAAAGCTTTGATCATTCTTTATCGCATTTCCAATACTTTTTTCTTTTTAAAACTCACACAAAATCACGTGGTCTAACTATGAAATAATGCTATGGCAACGTCTTACGCATTGGTTTGTTCTATACCACAAAACGGACACTGAGTTTGCATACATCGCAAATTACTGCCACAATTTGAAGATCGGAAGCGACCTTATGCAATGATCCAATTTTACGATTTCAATTTAGAATCCTAGATCCGTGGTGCTGCACCCTTTAGAACATGAGTTTTATTTTGGAACAAAAAAGAAGGAAATTCGATCTTTTTCTTACGCACATACTCAAGACCTTGAAATCGTGCAGAATGACCTACAACCTTTTCATTATCTTTATTAACAATGGATAACCGTTGCTTCTGTTAAACATTATTCAAGTCTTTTTCCTTTTTTGCATACCTCAGCTAAGCTAGAGTTCTGAGATCACATTAGGCTAAACATTCTATTGATTTAGCAACTTTTGGGCTCTTCGCTGTCTTTTTACCTTTTAGTCTTCTACCTTGCAAAGGTGGGTGGAAAAGACTTATGCAAAAGCTTTTCTGTCTGTCCGTCCGTACGCATACGAGTATATCAAACCAAACGTGCCGAGTAGCTATGAGTCTGAAGCTTGGCTGTGTTATAGTGATTCTGAGCTCGTAGAGACCGGTTCTACTAGGTGTACAACTTTGCTTCCGCCGTTTTTTCCCTAACATTTGAGGCTTTAATGAAACAACTTGGTTACACATGTATCATTCAAAGTATTTTCCTTCGCTGACCACAACTTTCTCACATCTTTCGGGAAGTGTACGAATCACGCGTCGAAAAAATTGTTCATCTTTTGAAGCGATCCACGAATCGATCCAATTTGTGACTTCTTCATTGGATCGGAAGTGTTGGTCAGCCAGGCCATGCGCCATTTATCGAAACAGGTGATAGTCAGAGGGAGCAATACCTGGAGAATTTGGAGTGGGGTAGGACTTCCCATTTTAACGTTTCCAAGTTTTCTTTTGCAACGTGGGGTCGAGCGTTGTTGTGCTGCAAAATCACTTTATCGTGCCTCTCGCTGTATTGCGGCCGGTTGTCTTTTAATGCTCTGCTCAAACGCATTAATTGCGTTCGATAACGAGCACCTGTGGTTGTTTCACTTGGTTTTAACACCTCATAGTACACGACGCCGACCTGGTCCCACCAAATGCAGAGCATGATCTTGGAGCCGTGGATATTCGGTTTGGCCGTCGACGAGGAAGCATGGCCGGGATATTTTTTTGCGTTTAGGGTAACAAACCCATTTTTCGTCCCCGGTCACAATGCGATGCAGAAATCCCTTCCGTTTTTGCTTCTGAAGCAACTTGTTCACAAACACACAAACTCCGTTCAACGTTTCTTGGTTTCAACTCATACGGGACCCAATATCCTTCTTTCCGAATCGTGCCCATAGCCTTGAGACTTTTGGAATGGCTTGCTGTGTCACTCTCACTGATCGTGCCAATTCTTATTGAGTTTGACGCAAGTCTTCACTCAGCAATGTCTTCAATTCTGCATCTTCGAAAACTTTCTCTCTTCCACCACTATGCCGGTCTTCGGCGTTAAAATCACCGTTCTTGAAGCATTGAAACCAATCACGACACGCTCTTTCACTAATAGCGCCGACACCATACGTATCTGAGAGCATTCGATGAGACTCAGCCGCTGTTTTCTTCATATTAAAACAAAACAGTAACACCTCCCGCAAATGACGAGAATTTGGCTAGTAAACTGACCTTTTCAATCGAGAACAACTTTATGATGCAGACACAAATCGACTAATGTTTGAGTGGTGTTCTATTGACCGAGCTCCAAGCCAACTGCCTGACGTCTGCGATCTGTTTTTTACGACCGATACTTACCGTTATCGCCACATATCGGCAAACGACGGAAGTAAAGTTGTACACCTTATAAAAACCTAGCTACTGTAGTTCCTGGGATCAGGTAAAAGTTTGCAAAATTCAAGGTAGAATACCTGTAATTGTAGCTTGGCTCCCAGCGAGCTAATATCATCTTGTTTATAGCTGACGACTCCACTACTGATGATTTTTTTACTCTTTTCTTCACACATTTCGTAATGAAATTGGCTGTTCGCTCTTATTCATACATATGTAAATGAACCATGGGATGGTAGCTTGAATCTCTGGCAATGGTACCTGTTTAGCTAAACTTGTAAAAGAAAAGCTGGGTTTTATCAATACACCGCTGCAAAGACGACCGTTAAATGAAAGTGTAATGCCTCAGAGCCTAGAGATATAGTTAACAGGAGTCACTGTGCTTCTTTATCAACATATAACTCAATATTTTCACAGTAAATAGTGAAGTTTTAGTAAAAAATCAAGTCAATAATCCCCTACCATCGTCTCATTCCTAGGTTTACTTTCTCACTTATCTGCCACTATTCCTAAAACTATTTCCTTTCTCGAACTACTATTCCATTTCAATTTCTCTCTTGATTTCTTCCTTTTTTTTATAATAATGATCAATGGTTTTCTTTATTTTACCTTTATTTTTAAAACTTGAATAAAAAAAAAACAAAAATAATAAAAAAAAAAAACGGATTTTTAACCGGAATGCGCACTTAGAACGCCATCAAGAATCTCAGCAACAAGAGCAGCAAACCAACGAACGACAGCAACAACAACCGCAGCGTCGAACGACTTCCCTGCTAAATATTTTCTCCTCCAATTCTCAGGGTATGATAAGTGACAAGCAAAAACAAACAAGAAAAAAGAAAAAAATAACGAAAACAGTACACAAAGGAATGAAAATTTGTTTTTGTTTTTCTTTCTTTTTTTCTTAAAATACAATTCCAAATGGTTTATGCACTCAATGGCAACTTACATTCTAGTTTGTTAACTTTTTATGGAGCTTGATGCACAGGTTTCTAAATTTATTTTGTTTTTTGGGTGGTAGCACGGGGTCCTTATAATGTTATGGGTTTAGTTGTAGCACGACAGGTTGTGTTGTATTGGTGTCACACAATATATGATGTTAATATCGACTAATGTGCTCGGTCGCTGCTTGGAATGTGATACCTTGCACTGCACAGATATCAGGTACTTTAGTTTTTAATTTTTATTTTTTAGTGTTTATCTTAAAAAAATCTCAGTGTTGTCAGCATGCACAAGGAAAGTACCCGTGCTAAAAGCATTTGCAATAATTTCCTGTTTTCTTATGCAAGATTTTCTTCTTTTTTTTTCGTATTATAGGGATCAAAATGAAAGACGACTTTGATCCCTCCCTTCAAAATTATTCCACTGTGACTCTGACTTATATAATCTTTTCTCCCAATTCACGAAAGAGTTGCTGAAGTTGATTTCTGAAATGGCCTTCAGTTCATGCAGCGATTCAGGCTAAATCTCCTCTATATACTCGAAATGGTGTTCTTTCTAGAAGTCACTTAATCAGGCTTCAGGATGCGTATCATGATCGTCTTATAGTCAGAAGTCATTTCTGTACCGTGACGTACTTCTTCAAAAAAATTAAGTATTTTTGGTGCGAATAATCGGAGGCACAAATAGCATAATTCATTCATACGATATGTCAACAAGGTCTCTAATGGTTAATCGATTTTTTAGTTTCCCTATATGTTGTCCATCAGTTGATGTTTCTGACCGATTGGAAAACACATTTTAGTCTTCTCCAAAGATGGGGTAGGGAAGACTTATGCCAAGGCTTCCTGTTGCCCGGTCTGGGCATATTCAGGTAAAAGTTTGCAAAATTCAAGATAGACGGCCTGGAATTGTAGCTTAGCTCCTGGCGAGCTGATCCCATTTTGATTTTCAACACTTAGAGAAGGCAGAGATACGCAGAGAATTGTTTAGAACGTTTCGTTTTTTGTATGACAGAAGCCTGGGTTACTTCCTCAACATTTCTGTAACAGAAATTTCATTCCGAAAAAAATATTTGATGCAACTTTGACCAATAAAGCCAGGCTTTGTCACCAGATTTACTTTTATTTGTTCACAAAACACAAGTAGCAGTGGATATAATGGCATGAATTGATGCAGAGGTCAATGCCACTGCTACCAACCTATGTATCTGAATCGATGTACCCACACAGCTTAAACTAGAAAGTCACCTTTCATTTTGATCACACAGTTTCTTTCACTTCGGTTCTGTTCTGTACTTCAAATTCTATCACTTGGCAATATTCAAATGCCCAAGATTTTGAAAAAAACAAATTTTTTATAGACTAAATATGTTCGTTTACAGCGAAGTTTAGTTTTACCTGGCATATACCGTCATGTGACGCTTTATGGTCCTATTTTCCCCATTCGTATTCAGACATCTTATTTTTTAATATAGAAAAACAGTTCTAGCAATTCGCGTCTTATAAGTTAACAAATTGGCAGGCAATTCTCTTGTTCTAAAAATCAGAATAAAAGCACTAGGACCACCTTCGCCTCCACCACTTTCTAGATAACATAACCGTCATTGAGCTTGAGCTTGATTTTGAAGAGATGACCTGTTTATTGATCTGCATTCATTTAACTCCTCCTGCAACTCAGCTATAGCAAGAAATTTAAATTTTTCGGGGGTGCTTCGAGCAAAATTAGCTTTGATGCTTGTCAATATTTCTTTCTTCAAGATAAGGCTAATGGTGTAAACACATTGATTGGATAACTTTTGAAACCGCCGCCCGTTCATTTCAAACACTGTGACGTATGTCGCTATCAGACTCAAAGAGGAGAGTTATTGCTAACTAAACATATAAATTCCGTGTGGGAAAGACAATATGGCTTTTGAGGCTATCTAAGAATCAAGCCATTTTTTGACATCTTCTTAAAAATGAAAGTGTCGCTCAGTTAGACCATGTGCCATCGAACGTAACAAGTGGTAATCGGAAGGGACAATGTCAGGTGGAGTAACGCATTCCATTTAAGCATTTCCGCTGATTTAGCAACACGTGGCCGAGTCTTGTCCGATAGCAATATCACATTATCGCGTCTCAGTTTATATACCGGCAGTTTTTCCTTCCATGCTCACACACATCAATTGAAATCGAAAACGATTCGAGCAGCTCATAGTAAATCTCACCAAATTCAAGGCTTACCCTTTCAGTCGTGGATAATTGCCTTTACGTGCGATGTTATGCATGAAAAACCACAATTCGTAGTCTCTTGGCTTTAACTAGTACGGCAACCAGTGTTCTTCAAACGTTTCAAAACTGTTGTATCATCTTCTGGTAATAACTTTTCAAATTCAGTTAGTGTCTGACATGGGTCTTCTTGAAGTAAGGCTTCCAATTCGTCGTTTTTAAATTTTTACGGAGCCTCAGAGCTTCTTTATCCTCAACATCAAAACCACCATAAATCTCAACAAGAATTATGTGGGCTTCAGCTGTAGGTTTTTTTTTAGAATAAAATTTTCTTCAAATACTCTTTTGTTGGCATGTTCGGTGCACTAACATACACAGTAGTTCAAGCCTGCCTACAGTACTTCCTGGTAGATGTGTTACCATCTGTTCAATATCATCTGTTAAGGAAGAGCGAAGACTTTTTCAACTTCTGTTCTAAGCCGATGGCTTCGACTGAATATATCCAATTCGTAATGTCTTTTTGGTCATTCGTCAATCTGGACCGATTAGAGATACGTTCAAACCACTTGGTATAACTTGCCCCAACAACATGATCACAGCCATTTACAGCAACAGTCAAGCACCCATTCTCAACTCCCAACTCCTCCAGACTATTGGAGCATTGTAAGAAAATAGCTAAAGGACCAGGATCACTCTGTTCTGGCTTCCATGCGACAGAGCTAACCAAGCTTGGTGCTACGGCCAACACTTACACTTGAATGATGGGTCTCCCGCTCAAATCGAACATCCTTCGACCTTTGTTAAAAGCATGTAACATAGGTGGGCAAGGTCAATAGGGTATAAGATATCAAGGAGATTCTGACACACAGATATACATAGATCCCAATAGAGGCTGCTGGCCTAAAGGCATTCACTTCATTAGGATTGGCATGTATTTTAAAACCATTGCCACAGCTGCCACAATATCCAATCAAAGGATAGCCAGCTTACTTAATTTGTCTTGCGAATGCGCTGTACTTATTAGCCCCAGGCTTCACGCGGCTTGCAAGCAGTTTCTTAAAGATCTGTTCGAGGTCCTTTTCCCCAGTCTGGTCCATACAAAACCAGAGTTTTAAAGTTTTGCTGTATTTTTGCTTTCTGATCGGTGGCTTTGAATCAGTCGAGAGATAAGTTTCACGCTGCGCTAAGCTGAGCTTGTGGGATCTTCTTCCATTCCCGAAGAAGGGTTTATTTGAACTCATCTTCATTTTGGTATTTTTTAGTACTGGCCTTTGCATGTAAAATGCCTCATATGGAAAAGTCGAGTGGATTAACATCTGATGACTGTCCATTGTTTTGTTTGTTTTTTTTTTCTTATAGGGTTCGCGCAGGTTCAAGAGTGTACGCTTTTATGGTGTGTGGCACACAACCTGCAGATGGTTTGAGCCGAAGATGTTCGTTCACTACTCTCCGGGGGTGGTTGTCCTAGATAGGTTTCGAGAGATTCGACTGAATTTGTCGCGTTGGTTGTAATTCATAGTAATTTTGTTTTCTTTTCATGTCATTAAGGTGAATGCACACTTACACGAGTATGAATTTTGAAGTGATCTTATATTGCGAATGTTATGCCTTCGTCAACATTTTTTGATCATCTGTCTTTCACAACTGATGTTGTTGCACAGTTATTCCGTATAGGAATAGTTCTTGGCTATAGACAGTCTTCAACTACAGACTTCCAGCTCAACAGTCGGTGATGATTACCATTGCACCACGACCACCCCCTGTGTGCTGACTAAATGAAGCAAGGGACATTGTTTTTTAACTACTCTTGGTTGACACGTGTTTGTTGGAACGTCCATTCTCTGTTACCCAAATGTTTGGTTGTCCAAGTCTTTCAAAGCACTTTCCAAAAGGTTTCCGCGATGAACCTTCGCATTCATCCTCACATCAAAAACACAAGCAGTGGACGTCGACCAGCCGCTTCGAATTCCAAACAGCGAACATCTATTTGGTTGGGAAATTTTTTCTCATCATTCTATGGAGTCTATCTTTTTTCAGCGTCGATAAGACTTTGACCGTTTCATACCTAAAATGCTTTGGTTTGAGTTCATGTTTCAATATATTTTTGAAATCTCTAGCTCAGCAGTCATTTTCCTACTACACCATCGTTCAATTCGAGCCTTTACATTCCAAATCACCTCTGGTGTTGATTCAGTTTTTTAGTCATCTACCTTGCAAAGCTGGAGTAGGGAAGACTTATGCAAAGGCTTTCCTGTCCATCCGTCTATCCGTACGCATCTATCAAGCCATCTTGCCGAGTAGCCATGAGTCTGAAACTTGGCTGTGGTATAAAGTACATGATTCTGAACTCATAGCGACCGGAACCCTAGCTACTGTGGTGCCTGAAATCCAGGTAAAAGTTTGCAAAATTACAGGTAGAATGCCTGGAATTGTAGCTTAGCCAGCATTTTGTTGTTTCGTGTTTCCGTCCGAGACACGCAAGATCCATTGACATCGAGGTGCTGGCAGGCCATCACAGTGTTATGTTTGGTTATGTTTGGCGGCACGGGAAGAATTATTTCCAGTCGTACTGCCAACGGTTTATCTGCAGCCTTCTATTAGAACACTTTATTCCCAAAATTATTCAAGGTTTTCAGACCTATTTTCTGTACAAGGCACACCCTAGGAAACCATTTGCACGACAAAATTTTTTTTTTTTTTTAAGAGTAATTAATGAAACGTACTGAATTGAAAATATTTGTGATGAAACAAATGAAATGCAGATTTAGGAAGTATTCCTCGAAAATAGCCTCATTAAGGCTATTTATTGGCTCGCCTTTTAGCTCACCTTTCCCTTTTCCCTAAAATAATTGTTTTTATTTCAGGTGTTATCGTAACAAGTGTGATTGCTTACTTTCGTTTATGTTTAATTGGATTAGAATCAGCTCCATAAAAAGTGCAACAAACTGAAGAACGAACGCTTATTTTACTCTCTCTCTCTCTCTCTCTCCCATAGTAGTTTCAATTTAGATTCTTTCTTATTTATTTTCGACTTTCCTTTTACGATTGTTACACTTAACTATACGCTTGGTGGTAAGATTGGTGTTTTTTTTTTAATTTTTTTTATTTCTCTCCTTTTCTGGAAGAAACATCTATATATTCGTCCATAGCACGTTTTTTGAATATTACGGTTATCTTTTATATTTTTAATTTATTTTTCTGTAAATATTTAGTTTACTTACATTAGTGTCGCATGATATGGTGGTTGAATGTTGATATGGTTTTCATGGAATGTTCTGAGTGAGAAGGGAACATGCAGCTCGGTTTGTTGGTGAAGAGAGAAGAGAATACTTTTCTTATGGGTATGAATAGGTTATTCGTACCAAGTGTTCACGGTTTTGACTAATGTGATTGCTCGCGAAAGGGCGTTGTATAGAGTTTAGTGCTTCCTCACGAGTCTTATTTTGTGTTGCACTATTTTCTTGTATGCCTTTTTCACAGTCTTTTTTTTATTATTTTCTATAAGAGTACAGGCATAGTAAGATATCATCAGATTCCTGTCAGGAACGAGGTCTATTCGGAGACCTTCCCCCATGACGAATGAGATGCATATAAGTGCATAAAAAATTGTGTTATCACGCGGTGAAAACGGTTTGGCTATTATAGATCAAATTTCTTGCCTCGGATATGTTCCTTGAGCTTAAAAGAGAGGTAAAAGTCACTGGGAGCTAGATCTGACGAATACGGCGAGTGTTCGAGCAGTTGGAATCCCGTTTCTAGAATGGCAATCATCGCAACTGAGGCTTTGTGAGCTCGCAGTTTGTCATGTTTTTTTTTTCTTTAATGATCTCCCGCAATCTTCTTATACCTAGACCTAAATTGTGGCAGCCTTTTCCGAATATTCTTGAGACTGAATTTTTTTGACGTCGATTAAGAGGCTCGCCTCCAAGTCACAGATTGTTGTTTAGTTTCAGGATTAAAACCTGGTAGATCCAAGTCTCGTCCATGGTAACTAAAACATTTCCTGATCTGCTTGGAACTTCTTGAGATTCATCCTCGAAATATCGACTCGTTTTTTTCTTTTGCTCGGCGGTTAACCTCGGTGCCCAACGCGCAGAGACCTTTTTCATATGCAATTCTTTCGAAAGGATTCTTTGCTATATGAGATCCTTTTCACCTCAGCTATATGCCTGATGGTCACTCTTCGATTTCGCGATGTTCATCTTCAGTGGATGTTGTGCCCAGGCTAAACTCATTTTGCCCAGCGTGCTGCTGTGGACTATGCAGGAAGTGTCTTAATATTTTTACCAAGTCACTGTGTATGTACTTGGTACATGAGATACTTGATGACAATCCTTATTTCGTTTTCCCCCCTTGTGATGTTATCACTTCGACGGCTCGTAGTCAAATGAATGTACCTCCTGGGTATCCTAGTCTATTTATATGATTTCTTACACCAATCTAGTGGGTATATAAGCATTACTTTGAGATCACCCCTCGTAAAACTAGCTATGACGCTCATCTTTCAGGCAAGATACGAGGGGCTTCGAACAGACCATAAGTCATTGATCGAAACAAGAGCAATCAGAAGAAGCAATGTCTGAAAAATACGTCGGTTGAGATGGAACTTCCCATTCGAGCGTCCCAAAGTATGTTTTCCCTAGTTTTCCGTAGTGCGGTCGAGCATTGTCATGTTGCAAAACCACTATAGTGTCTTGAAAACTATTTTGAACTTTTTTCCTTCAATGCACGGCTCAAACGCATTGATTATAGTTAGCACCGCTTGGCTGTAGTGGTTTTATTTGTTTTGAGCCATTCATAGTAGACCAGACCCTTCTGATATAGCCATTGATGGTTATGGTTAGCTGGTCCTGATTAATGGCTCTCTGCATTTGGGATGGTAATGGATCCAGTTTTTATCAGTAGTGACAATTCGATGCTAAAATCTTTTCCTTTTCTGCCGTTGAAGCAGCTGCTGGTTTCTATTCGCATAGGATCCAGTCTCCCCGCCTTGCTTTTGGATCATTCCCGTGGCTTGTCCTTACCGTTGACAAATCAACTCTCAATGATTCAAATAATTTTTGAAATTTCTCATTGGCCGTTAAAACAATTCCTCGGCTTCTTAATCTTTGGTCGAGCTTTCTTCTCTTCCACTGAAATACGATAACTTTAGGCTATCAGGCTTTAGGCTGTACTGCTCAGTAGTTTCGAAGTTTACATCGACCCATGTGAGATGGCGCACTCTGATTTAAACGGAACAAGTGATAATCGGGGGTAGTGTCTTATTAATGCGTCGGTAGGACTTTCCATTTAAGCGTTTCCAAATAGGTTTTCACCTGTTTTACAACGTACGGAGGAGCATTGTCGCACTTCAAAACCACTTAATCGTGCCCTTCGGGGTATTCTGGCCATTTTTCCTTCGATGTAGACTGTAGGAATCTGCAGTTTCGTTGGTTTAAGCAACTCATAGTAGACCACACAAGGTTGATTCTGTCGATATTTGGCTTCGTCGTCGATGTTGACGGTTGGCCAGGCTTAACCCATAACTTTCAGCACTTTGAATTGTCGTATGTCACAGTCACAATAAGATGTGAAAAACCCCCTCTTTTCTTGCCGCTTAGGAAACTGTTTACTCGTGGGAAAAAAAACGCCTTTCGACGCCCCTTGTTTCCAAATCACTCCCTTGGCTTTGAAGCGTACCCTTTTGAGGACTATGAGACAATCCGAAAATTTGTTGGCATCTCCATAAGAATGGAAGTAATGCTCAGCCAGGCTATCTACCATCGCCCTATTGTCTAATGAATTCGACGGGTGGGTTAGAACTTCCTTTAGCGTTTCCCAGTGTGTTTTCACTTCGAGCGTTTGTTTGTCGCAAAATTACCTCCTTGTACTTCTATGACAAACTTGGGTCTTCTTGGCGATCTTCCGTAATGGTTGCGTTCGGTTTGAGCAGCACACAATAAACTACACCCAGCTGATCCCACTAAATGCAGAGCAGAATCTTGGAACCATGGATGTTTGTCTTTGCCATCATTTCGATAAGGTCCGAGTTTTTGCGCTGTAGAAAAGGGCAAGTATAATTAAGCTTTTCTAATGAGTTACCTTGGTTTTTCGAGAGTTATTCTGTGTCAGATATCAGCGCTGGTGTGGTTGTCGATAGTCGCTAGACAAAATCCTTGACTATTTCAAAATTGTTGCTTCAAAGAGTGGAGTTTGGCTAAGACGTCGGTCGGGTGGGTTTTTTTTTTTTATGGCATATACATATTTGGTTTTGTCCTTATTTAATCTCAGACTTCTACTTAGCCTCATTGAAGCTCCTTCTACTTAGCCCCATTTAATGCTCTCAAACGCTTCTTTGTCATCTCGTTGTGTTCGACTTTGGCAGCTATTGTGCAGTCTTGAAATATTTCACCGTCCGACGTGGTTATCGTACACTTACTTATCAGGCCAGCGAACCATCGAGGGTTTGAGTCTGGGTCAAGACTGCCTTCCATCTTTTACGGTCCAGGGCGCGCTGGTTCCAGTAGTTAAGACCGAGTCTTCTTGCGTCCGCAATTACTTGGTGAGGTTCGGTCTTTCTCTCCTTCTCGAACAAGTATTCTTGGATTCGAACATTTAGCTGGAGCGTTAGTATCCATGCGCTCAATCTGGCCGAGTCAAAAAAGTCGGCGGATCTTTACTTTCCGTACATCCATTTAAGCTCGCAGATAGAACCGCATATCCGCCGCAGTATTTTTCTTTCGAAGGAACCCAGAATCAACTCTGCCGTCCTGCTCAACGTCCAGCTTTCGGCCTTAGTATTAAACAGTTCTGTGCGATGAATGCTGCCGTATGCAGGCTTGAAATCAATAAAGAGATGGTGCGTATCGGTTTTAAATTCGCTGATCTTTTCCAGGAGTTGATTTAGGCTGCAGCCACGCAGTGGGCGACGAGCAATTGAGCGACAAAAAAAAATAAAACATATCAAATCGGTGGCCACTGAGCGACGATTTTGCTAAGCTCAATCCCACGTCGCTGAAACGCTCAGTCGCCCGTCACTCACTAACGCTACGACCATAGTGTGAAAATCGGTCGAAAATCGGTATGTGCCGCTTTGTGTGGTGCAAAACGGTTTTAGACGTTCAAAAAGTACGCTGGTACGCTTGTAGGCAATATTTAGCAAGTTAGCGTACGAAGTAGGGTCACATTTTTTGTGGATAGGCGAATAGATCTGATATTGCAGTCGTCGGGCACATTTTCATCTTCTCAAATTCTTCGGATGATCTGGTGAATGCTCCCTATGAAAACATCGCCACCAGCCTTGAAAAGCTCTGAGTCCGTCCGAGCTCGCGGCGTTGTTGTTCTTCAGTTTTTTGATAGCTATGCCGACTTCTTCAATGCGGAGTGGAAGGCTTGAAGTTGGGAGTATCTAAATCTCATCGTCAGTCATGATACTAGGCAAAAAACATTTCCTTTTTTGCCATTAAAGCTGCAGTTCACCTGTGAAAAAATACAGTTCGACGTCCCTCGGCTTCAACTCGTATGGCACCCAATACCCTCGCTTCGGAACTATCCCTTATGATTTCAAACGTTTCAGAACTGCTGGGTCATTCAACTTATAATGATTTCGCAAGTTCAGCTAACGTCTGACGTGAGTCTCCGTGAAGTAAAGCCTCAAATTCAGAGTCAGTCTTCAGACTTTTTCGATGCGCCGGAGCCTTCTTTATCTTCAACATCAAAATCTTATTCTTGAATCGTCAAAACTAGTCTCTGCATGTCGCTCTCGATATACTATGCTCACTGTAAAGAATTCTGTGTACTTCATCTGCGGAATTTTTTGGAACAAGATGGGTCAATAAAATTCCACTGCAATTCAAGCTTTTGCCCTCAATATTTTCTCGTAGATGATGGCAACGTAATTTGTTGGGAAGCTGCGAGAGCTTACTACCTACGCCGTCTCACGTAAAACACTACAAATTAGTTCCTACTCCCGATATCAACACGAATAGGGTCGGTTCGACTATAATATTTGTGCCAGCAGTCTATTATTTTCAATTACCAGTCAGTGTATTCTCTCAAGAACCACAAACCGCGAGCAAGTGTTACACATCTTGAACCTTTAAGCATTCACACAACATTCAACTGCCATGTTACGACCAACCACATCACTTATGCCCTGCTTATAAAGGAGAAAACAAGCCCATTTCCAAAGACTAAAATTGATTTGCATTGGTTTACGGAGTACTTGCAAAAATAGAAGATCGCAGTTTGATTAGCAGCCGCCTTCCACATTGTACATACCTCTCTTCCACATTTTCAAAATCATAAACATCCCCGCATTCGAACGCAAATTGAGATCCAATATTTTTGTAAAGAGTTTTTGATTTTTTTTTTTTTTTTTTACGAAACAAATATGAGATAAGACCAAGGAATGGATATAAATAAGCTTAAGACGTTACTCTCGCTCTCTTCCTCTTTCTCTATCACGATATTACCACACCATACTCGTTTAACATTACTTAGTTTTGGTTTATTTTAGTTCAAGTCATCCTTATAAACGTAACAAATTTCTGGTTGTGTTATCCTTTCGTTGGTTTGTTAAACGCTATCATTTCATTTGTTGTCAATTTAGTTGTTACACTCCTCTTGTTGCGGATCTTAAACGTACTAACACTTCAATCTTTTTGGTTCGATAAATATTTTTTTTTTCTTCATATTCCTTTAATGAAATGTTTGGGTTGAGTTTGGGATTTAATGTGTTGTATGATTGGAATAGTTTCAGGGATCCTACGAAGCCGAAGAGAGAAAACCAAAACGAAGAAGTTGAAGAAGAAAAAAGAGCTGGAAGCAGGCGATAACAATAAGGAAGATCGAACCGTAATGTAAGCTGAGAAAGAATATTTTTTATGTTTCAGTGTTTTTGAGTTATGCGTGAAATATCTAATGTTTTATAGAAGATTTTTACCACTTCTCTCTTAATTCTTTACCTCTGTTATGAAACCCTCATCTGTCTTATTAAATGTTGCCTCTAGTTCAACTTGTTGTAGATTACCTCTCGTCTCATATGTTGGCCCTTCGAGAATCCGTTGGGGTCCAATGAACATTCATTACAAATGTACAAGTATAAGTCTGTTGTTTTCTAATAGATGGCGCTGGTAGTGCGGTTTGGTCAGATCATAATCGTCACAGGGTGAGTTGAGGCACCTATAAACAGCTCCTCACGATTGCATTTGTAAATTTCTATCGTCGTCATAATATTTTCCTTTTCGCCTTCAAAAATATCGAAAATATCTGCATCTGAGGCACGACATAATGATGGTGAAGCTTCTATTACTGAAATAACATGTGAATGGTCTCAAGGCTAATTTGGATGTCCCAGACCGATACAACGCTAAAAGACACAGAATTAGAGGCATTACTAGATCAAGATCCATGCCAAACGCAACAAAACATGAACATTTATTGGTCGTAACTCAACATGCCATTTCCTACTGTTTGGAAACCTTGGGAATGGTCCAAAGCAAAGAAATTAGGTGCTATTCGAATTAAAGCCGAGAAATTGCGAACCGCGTTTTTTCACCAGCGAATATATACGGCCAAAAGAAAATTTTTTTTATGGATTGTATTGCTACTGGAAAGTGGATTCAATACGATAATTCAAAGCTGTAGATCGTGGGGGCGCGGCGTTCACATCGGTTGAAACCTTCACAATAACTGACTATCGTACCACAACTATTTCCACAATAAAAAAGTGCAGAGGCACTTCATAGTTATTTTGCAACACAACAACTACCATTTGTTCCTGACGCACGGCCTTGTTAAGCAGCACTTCCAGTTTCTTGAAGCAGCCTAAATCGGATCGATTTATGGATCGCCTCATAAAACGTACAGTTTTGCCAAACGCAGAAAGAAAGGCAATGGTGGACAATACTTTCTGGAGTAGACAGACATCCAATCATTTTTCCGAAACAAAGTTCCAAATTTTGATTACCGGCGAATTTCCAGTTGTACATGAATGCTTTCTATTCACCCGGTGGGTCAGGTTTACTACATCTCATGTGCTTTAGGAGGATTGTCCAATCCGAACTTTGAACGTTAATGGTCACACCGCTTCTATGGGACTGTTCCCACGTCCCCTTCGGTTTAAATAACTCAAAAGTAAGTAAGGAGAACCGATGGTTTTCAAGGCTTGGGATTTCCAGTTAGTAATGTGCCATTTGGATGGTACAAAAACTCGTGTACCTGACTGCAGAAGTGTCTCAGACTAATTGGATAGGATTGGTAAAACCTTAAAATATCCAGATAATACAATTTATCTATTGATGTAGGCATTGGACCAATCCATCAATTATTGATTTGTTAGTAATTTCGTGTCTTGGCCATTGAAAAATTGTTTTGCCAGAACACAATACCTTGAATTTGCTACAGTCGGTCAACAACAGCGAAAACGGACCAGAGTCTTAGAATGGGAGGTATTGCGGGGGATGCCAAGTTTGGCATCGTAGTCAACGATCGGTCAGTGTTCCGCAACCACTCTTGACATGGGTTCATGTCTGGGAATAAAGTCGTCTCAGAATCGACTGGCATTGTTTCACCAACAAGGATACTTTCGGTACAAGTAGCGATATAGGGAGTTTGTGTAAATGTTGCTAATTCATAAACTGTTTACTTTTTTGTTACATCGCGGGGATTTTCATCTAACACGATCTGATAAACGACTCTCCACACTTGTAACTTTCCTGAGAAAATGCCTATGGCAATTCCCATAAGAGAAAATAGGACGCGCAAAAGCAGTTTATGTCGTTTATGAGTTAAATTTTGATTAAAAGTTGTATTACAGATATTGAGTACGCTATTGGATCTCCAGGCAAGCTGTGGATTTAGAAATATACTTGGAACCCACCCACAGAGAAAGTTGTTGACCATTTAACTGAGGGGAAATAAAGCTCTACACTTTAGCCTTTAAAGCACTTCCCCTTTTCCACTTCCCCACCCCTGTGTCACCCCCCAATCTTTCGTTGATCCTCTTCTGCCCCCTACAGTTAAACTTACCCAGCTAACTACCGACCCTATCCAAAGTCGCTACGCTCTCTCCCGTCTGAGGGATAAGAAGACATACGAGAACATTCGTCTCTTCTTGGCATACCTTCACGATAAATCCGATTCGATTTGCTACGAAGGTAAGACAAACACAAGCGTTATGGTCTCCATCCAACAGGAAGGCCTTCCTACTGACTTCGCTAGCCTCAAGAACCTATATATCAAATATCACGAATTCTTCAATATTTCGCCCCAAAAAGTATCAAAAGATCTTGAAACTTTCCGCCAATACATTCACTCAAAACGAATATCCCACCTGCAACGTAGTAGAGCTGATCACGACAAGTATTTTCGTCCCTAAATCCATCCCTCTCCCATCAATACCCCCACTTAGTCAAAATCTTCCTCTTACCTTCTACTATCAGAATGTAAGAGGTCTTCGCTCAAAAACCCAAACTGTCTTTCAACAGTCGCACGCTCTACCCTTCGAAATCTTTGCTCTGACCGAAACGAACCTGATCCCCAGCATAAGTAGGTCCGAACTGTTTTCAACAAATTTCAACATCTATCGCGATGACGAACTCAGTCAGGCCATCGAGGGTTGCCCTTGTCGAGGAGTCCTACTAGCCGTCCTTGACTCCCTTGACTCTTCCCTCATTGCAATATCGTCCTCCCCCCATCTCGACTATGTTTCAATCAAAATTGTCTTACCCCAAAAGACACTCTACATCATATGTTTCTACATCTTGCCCTCACAGCCCATTGAATCCTATCAACTGGCTATTAACACAATTGACCAAATAATTGATTTAAGAGACCCCCAGGATGAAATCCTTCTCTTCGGAGACTTCAACCTTCCTCATCTTAAATGGGCTCAATCAGACGATGAATCGCATTTCATTGCCACCAATCCCACTACTGCCAAAGAATGCCTCTTCTTGGATCGCCTTGCGGATTCAAACCTTAGTCAAGTTAGTGGCATCTTAAACTACATGGGTAGACAACTAGACCTCATATTTACAACTGATCCCTTCAACTCCTCTGTCTCACTCTGTCCCCTCTCTCTTTCAACCATCGATAACTTCCACCCCCCCCCTCCTTCTTTCCTTTTTTCACGATTCGCCTTTACAGAACACCCCTTCCACAGCTTTGCCTTCTCACGATTTTCACAAAGCAAATTTCCACCAAATCAATGAATACCTTAAAAAAGCCCCTTTCAATTTTGATAATCTAACTATAAATGATGCAATATCCAAATTTTACAGGGAAATATTTAACTCTATCTCTCTTTACGTACCAATTTCCCAACGCAAAATTTTGTCCACCACCCCACCCTGGTATAATCGTAGACTTCGCACCCTAAGAAACAAAAGAAATAAACAGTGGACAATCTTCCTTCGTACCCAATCCCCTATAGACTTCTCTAACTACATGGGCAGCTATCTTAACTTTACCGCCCTTCACAACTTCCTCTATCAACGCTATTTAGCTGAAACGCAAGCCAATATTATAAGTGATCCTAAGTCCTTCTTTAAATTTGTTAACTACAAAAGAAAATCTGATGGTTACCCTACCTCTCTCTCCTTGAATGATCAAACCTCTAATGACCCTAACACTATCGCCAACTTATTTGCCGCCTATTTTAAACAATCATTCGCCGACGACTCCTTCCATCCAGACCCCGCTTACTTCGACTATTTACCGAAATTTTCCTTTGGGCCCTTTCTTCCTCATACAGTTGATCCCGATGTCATCGAAACCAAACTAAATCAACTTAATGATGAATTCACTCCTGGACCAGACGGTCTCCCTGCCATATTCCTGAAAAAATGCTCATCAACCCTCTCTCTCCCTCTCTCAAAGATCTTCAGTTTATCCCTAGCTTTAGGTGAATTCCCCCAGTTATGGAAAACGTCATTTATAATCCCTATACACAAGAAAGGTCCGAAGAATGTTATTAACAATTATCGTCCCATTGCCAAACTGTCACATATACCCAAAATCTTCGAGAGCATTTTGTACGAAATCTTAAGCTTTCGCTGCAAGTCCTTAATCTCCCCCAGACAACACGGATTCCTTAAGGGCCGTTCTACAACCACAAACCTTATTGAATTTGTGTCTTTTACCCTCTCGGCTTTAGAGAATGGAAAAGATGTCGACATGGTTTCAACCGATTTCAGTAAGGCTTTTGATAAAATCTCCCACAATCTAATACTCTTCAAATTGTCTTCTCTTGGCTTCGAACCCATTTTATTGAAGTGGATATCTTCCTACTTGGAAAATCGGTATTATAGTGTTCGTTTCAGATCTGCCTTTTCCAATCCTTTCTTAGCTTCCTCCGGCGTCCCCCAAGGGAGCCACCTAGGTCCACTTCTTTTTGTCCTTACCATTAACGATATTGATATAGTGATTAAAAATTCCCACATCTCACTATATGCCGACGACACCAAATTCTACAAGTCTATTTCCTCCAATCACGACTCTTCCCTTATTCAATCCGATCTCAATAGTTTTTCTATGTGGTGTTCCAAAAATTGCTTGGAGCTTAACATTAGCAAATGCCAATCAATCACTTTCTCACGTAAACGTATTAAACCCCGTCCCCGACTCTACTACCTCAATAATCAGCCCATCTCCACCGTTCAAATTATCCGCGATCTTGGTATATTATGTGACCAACAGCTAAATTTTCGCGCACATATAGACGAGATAATCCTTAAAGCTAATTCAGCACTCGGGTTCGTGAAGCGATGGTCTAAAGAATTTTCTAACCCTTACGTCACCCGATCTCTCTACACAACCTTCGTCCGGCCCCTCCTTGAATACGCCTCTCAAGTGTGGTCTCCTTACCAGCAAATCCACATTTCTAGAATCGAGAGCATCCAACGCCGGTTCTTACGCTTTGCTCTGCGAGGTCTCCCCTGGAACAATTCTTTGCTCTTACCACCTTATCACGACCGCCTTAAACTAATTAACATGAACACCTTGGAGGAAAGAAGAACTGTATCGGACATCCTCTTCATCCATCGACTCCTCTCAGGCTCCATTGACTGCGCTACCCTCTATAACTCTGTCTCTCTCAACACTAACCCTCGCAATGTACGAAACCCCCGTCTCTTCTATGTACCCACCACCCGTACCGCTTATGGCTCCAACGAACCCATCTTACGAATGCTCGGAAGAGTCAACTCGAATCCCTTCTTCGACCTCAACCTTAGCACTCCATGCTTAAAAACCCTTCTTCTTCATGCCCCCCTCTCCCTTCCCCTTAACAACTAAGCTAGTTTAAGTTAGGTTAAGGTAGATTAAGCTCATGTGCTTGAATTAAGCTTAATAAATGGGGGTGGTTGCCCCCACGAAAATTAAAATTTTGATTGGATTCATCCACAAACCTTAAGTCAGCCCAGCGACGAACGTTACCCAGATTGCTATTGAGAACCAATGGTTTACCCAAACTACCAACTTCCCATTTTGTCCTCTTACGATTAGAGATTTAAGACGGTTTTTGTTCCAAAAAAAAAAAAAAAAACTACCAAATTAAAGCGCTGGAAACTTGATCAGTTCTACACTACGGCGAATAAAACAGGTCTAGAGGTAATATTTTAATTAGTTTTCAAGATATGCGCCCCGAACGTGCGAACGTACATATATATAACTTAACGCTTTACTAATACAGCGGTGGTCGTAGTTCAATTCAGTCCATAGCAAGAACAATTTTTCTACGTAAAACAACAACATCAGGAGGCATAACATTCGCAGTATAAGACCACTTCAAAATTCATACTATAAAGACATGGAAATAAAAAAAGTTATTGTGAACTACAACCAACGCGACAAATTCAATCGAATCTCTCGAATCATATCTAGGACAACCACCCTCGGAGAGTAGTGAACGAACATCTTCTAAGAGCGTAACTCTTAAAGCTGCACTAACCCTTTAAAAAAAAAGAAACCTTATTAGGTGTTCTCTGTGGAATTATGCGTCCCGGAGTCGATATTATTTATTTTCGATATACAGGAGGTGGAAAAAACTTCATGAACGCACTTATATACGCACACACAGACTCTTTAAAAACCTAGAATACGGCGGATGAGGTACGACATTTCATTTCAGTGTTTTCAAGTAGCAACACACGACTCGAGCAACATGTGGCCGTCAGCTGCGGATTCACTCAAAGACACAATTTTGATGTATTGTGCTCGTTTTTCTTTCAATACTTGGCCCAAAAGTTGTGTACAGTTGCCACCACAGGAACAGGTGGTTTCAGCCGGTCTCACCAAATATGTATGTATGTACCTACATGAGCTTCGGTCCGAAAACGATTCCTTTCGTGCTGCGGAAGCGGCAGTTCATTCGTGAAAAGAAGTCGTCAACGTCTTCCGGTTTTAACTCGTATGACATACAATTTCTAGCTTTTGGAACTTTTCCAAGTCTTTCAAAAGACGGAAAACAAATGCAATATTTGTGAAAGGATATGTCTGACCGGACTGAACCCCTAGCGTCATTTGTTGGAAAACGACGGATTTGCATTTGTACAGTTTGGTAGCTTACTCTATAGGAGCATTACTCACTTTCAAAAACAGAGCATTTGGGCCATTGTTGCCGGTTTTTCATTCGATTATGCAGTGTTACGCACATTGTAAGTCTACAACTTTACTTACAAATGCCTCTCGAAAGATTTTCATTCGGAGCCATATATTCAATTAGAAAATGCTACATTGCCTTGTTCTCAATTTTGTTTAGATGCAGCCCTTCTCCTCACAATCCTCTTCTTGCCTCAACAACAAATCACTCAATAAGTTGGTAGAATGACTAAAAAAATAACATTTTTTAGGCAAAATTCGATGTTATTCATTGACATCGCCTCATTCTTGTGATACATTCATTCCAACGCTTCCCAAACGTTTCTATTACTTTTTGTAAAACGATTTATTTTTGGCCTCATAATACCCTTCACTTTCGGCCAACATTTCTTTATTGGAGTCAAAGCTCCTTCCCTGGAGCATTGTTTTTATGTCTGCAAACAGGTTATATATCCCGATAATACGATGGATGGAGAAGCAATTCGTGTAACCTTGCAATTTTACTTGTGGCACAGATCATTGCCTTGGCGAAAGAAGACTTTTCCTCTTTTTTTCATCAAAGGCATAAGTAATGCCATAGACGGGGTTGACGGCTTGATAATGAAAGACTGTGTTTTTCATAATCTCCCTTGACACACACTTGGTCCAGTGTTTTTCCAACATCATTATTCCTTCCCGGAAATGAAAGTCTGAAAGAGTGAAAATATTCAACTACTACTAACTATATCAATTAAAAGGATCCCCATTCCAAAACACACTAGCAATTACCTTTCCGGCAGATTCGATCGACTTCGCTTTCTTTCTTTGGCGCTGGACCATCTGCTTCCACCCACTGCTTGGACTGCTGTTTCGTTTCTAGCGTGTTGAAGTGGATTCCTATATCACCCATCCCTTGCTAAATGTCAAAGACCTCAAGTGGTACACAGATCAAAAACTCTGGGAGCGAGTCCCAGTGTCGTCCAAGCCGAACTATACGCCATCCTGACGTGTGTCAACCTACATTAAGAGACTGGCTTCTTCTTCTTCTTTTCCTTTTTTATCCCGGCGTCGTTATGGTCAGAAGTGTAGGACCATAACCTTCCCACTTAACTGCATTCCTACTGGTCCGCTTGTGGGGTCCGCCGTATTAAGAGACTGGCATAAGAGGTATAACCATTGACATACTCTCGGACAGTGAAACAGCGCTCAAAGGGTTGAACTCGTGTAATGCCACGATGCCCTGTAGAACCTAGCCAAAAGAAACAAGGTCAATCTTTGGTGAGTGCCAGGGCATAAAGGACAACGAAATCGCCGACCAACTCGCTAGGAAAGGTACATAGGTGCCGAACCTTTCTGCGGAGTCCCCAAGTTGAAGATTGACTTTCTCTTAGACAAGTGGGAATTGTCGTAAAACCTGCACTTATGTAACAGCGTTCAAGGACTCCGATAACAACAGAAGAATGGCCCCTGAACAAATATTATTAATATCCTTAAATATAAAAGAGTCGATATCAGAAATATCACCTACCTTTCGGGACACTAGTGTGAAATATCACCTCAACAAAATTAACCTCTCATCTGAAACCAAATGTCAACTGCAGAACATATTCTATGTGAGTGTGGTGGCCTCTGCCATCTTAGGAAGGGCATTCTACTCAAAGAAATTATGACTCCTAAGGGGATCAGCTCAGCTCCTACGAGAATAATCCTCAACTTTATTAAGAAGGTAGAGGAACTCCTCGTCTAAAAGGCTAAAAGGCCCAGTAGATCTATACTGGTCGCAGTGCCCCACGCTATGTTAGCTCTCTATTTAAAAGAAAAATCTCACCCATGATAACAAATCTCTACTGAATCAGTCCAACCCAAAACTACTTTGTGAATTTTTTTTATGCTTTCTGGAACAACGGCCAATTCTAGGCGTCCGAAGCGTGCCCGAGCATCATCGGGATTTGTACGGCAAAATCAGCCAATCTTCTCTATCAATGGAACAGTCCGAATAACACTTCTCAACCATTGCTTTGCTAGAAAGTTGACACTTAACGTAGAAAAATTAGTACTTACTAAAAATCATAATTTGTCAATAGTGGTGCCATCTATATGTCAACCTACGAACTTATTTAGTTATGTGTTGTTAAGGAATACCATTCGCTGTATCTTCGTTTAATTTAATACTTTCGAATCCGTTTCTATACATGAAATATTTTTCTATTTAAAATACACAGAGAAGAAAAGGATCACATGCCAGAGGATGAATCCAACAAAGTACAAAAGTCATCATCAGCAACAGTGGCTATTCCAGTTATTCCAGGTGTTGCACCAACAGCTGCCCCTGAAGTTGATGAAGATGGTTATAGCATCCAACCACCAAAGGAAACTGCATGGGAAGAGCATCCAGAAAATGGTAAAATTGCATTTTTCCCAGAGTCTCCAATCCAAATCTCAATTTACGCGTTTCTTTCAGTCGGTAGTTTCTACTCTGACTCAGATTCAGATTCAGATAACGACAAGCCCGACAAGAAGATCCACGTGAAGATAAAACCCCTCAACAATGGCACTGCTCCCATGTCGGCGAGTGTTGACGAACTAAGGGCCACTGTTGGAAATATATCGCTTTCACCCGTGGGGATATTCTCGGTAAGTCCGCACGTTTGTTTGGTCATTGGTCGTTTGTATTGAGTTGTATGATTATGGTTTACAGCACAGTCAACAGTTGGAGCAGTCAAGCATAGCCTCTCGACAGCAGAGTCCAGAAGTTTCAAATGCGTCAACACCAACGGCGACTGTGCATCCATACGCGCCTCTCCAAAGTCCCACTCTTTCGATGTCCAACAATTCAAGGTAAAAAGCCTTCTCGTCTTTGAGTAGTTTAAACCCATTCGAAAACATTCTTGTAGGTATGCCGACTTAGGAGATATCTTTTCGGAGATCGGAGAAATAAGCGCATCAGCTCCTGCTTCAGCAACCCTATCCAAATCAGTTAGCCGACAAATTCCAACGCCAACATCAGCGAATAGCATAGCTATTCCGCGCCCCCCATCACGTCGATCGGAAATTGCACCACGCGGACGTGTCAGTCCGTCAGCCATGTCCCGAGCAGATAGTGTCGGTAGTATGGAGTTCCGGATGGGTGTCGGACATGGCTCATCGCGTGGACCTTCACCACTGACCATTGGAATATTGGATACAATACCCCTCGCTGTGGCCTTCCATGAAATCATTCATGCTTACTTTAGGTACCTACCCATTATACGCACACGATTCGCAGTTGTTTTTCTATTCTCTTGTGCATTGCAGGGGTACTGATGAATCAAGATGTCAAGTGAAAATCTCTGGTGATATGATGTTATCCTTTCCAGCTGGCATAGCCGGCGTATTAGCCAATAATCCGAATCCAGCTAAATTGGGTTTCCGCATTAAGAACATAAATAATCTCGAGAATGTAATTCCAAACAAACAATTGGTCACGGTGTAAGTATTAACGCAAGTGGAGAAGAACAGGATTAACTACTATCGTTCGGTTATAGGGACCACAACCAATCGAATACGCTGAGCACTGTTTTGGAATTTAATATGCCTGCATTGACGGCACTGTTGCGTCGTCAATCGGAACAGAACCCGTCCGCCGCTTACTTTAATGTTGACATTCTTAAGTATCAGGTTCGGACAAAACCAGGTGCCTCGTCATGTCCATTTCAACTGGTCAGTTATTGGAAGTGCGAACCGACATATACAGCCATTAAGATTGACTACAAGTACAATAATCATGCCATGGCAGCGGCCACACCTTTGCTGAATGTCACGCTGTCCGTGCCCGTGAACGGATCCGTTCGGAATGTACAATCGAAACCGCATTCGGCGTGGTAAGTAATAAACGCTTTAAATAAAAACTTATTTTCTATTTTATGTGATTTTTTAAGCGTTTGGTTTTTAATTGTTTTAAAGAATCACAGGAAAATTGTAAAATTGGATAACATTTTTATTTGAGTTGATAAATCAATGCTTGCCATTTACTTTTCTCGGATTATTTTATGTAAATATTGATCACGAGTATGTTTTATGTGGTCCATACGGAAGCCTAATTTTGAGTCACTTTTTCGAGCATATTAGCTGATACCTCACTAATAACAGTGTAATGTTATCTTCCAAGGCTGGCTTATTGGCATAGATGATTGATTTTACAAATCTTCAAACAGAATAGCTAAAGATGTCGAATCGCATGATCTCGCCGGCCAATTCACCGGTCCAGAACTAGAGATAAATTGTTCAAGGAACTCATTTTTCAATTAATCCATCGATTCGGTTGTTGTGCCGTCTTGCTGAAACCACATATCGACCCGATTCAGCTTGTGTATTTTGGGCAGAAAATGTTCAAAATTATTTACGCGGGTGCCATAGACTTAAACCATGTTCTCACGGAGATCTCTGATACGGATCGGATCGATGCTGTGGCAATTCGTTCAGCTTCAGGTCTTGCACGTGTGCTGTATATTGTATGGTTTCAGACCAAAATCCTTGCGTTAAAACTTCCACGTAGTCGAGTGACATAATCTCAACCGCTGCAAACGGCGACAATGTCCAAATCACGGTCTTCATCAACACTGGCGCATACAGCAGCAGTATTTCCTCTTCACATCCTTACGCATATGGGTAGATGGCTTGATATCCAATAAGGTGAAATCGGTGCGAAATTTGGTCATTATGGCTTGAATTGCTTGCTCAGTGGGTCGATTATGACGGTCCTAAATGTTCGAAGCTTGCGAAAAACAGTTTTCACAGAGCACAATGATGATAATAAAATTTAATAACTTGTAAGCATTGTTCGGGTGCAAGTCTTTCCACGTTAAAATGGCAATACTAGCAGAGCATGTTTGACTTTGGCACATGTCACGAATCACGCCTGAGCTGCCAAAAATAGAACATTGGAAAACCAAACAGCAAAAAGATCACCCGTTATTAAGTCAATATGCAAGAACTCTACAAGGATTCTTCCTTGTGTGCTAGACACTGATGCGTGATGAGCGATTTCGGATCCCGATAACACCATAACAACGCCATCGAACGTTTATTTCGCCGCTTCTCTCCTCGGCGGGGTAATGGCAAAACCACTCGTAGCACTCTTACCTCCTCTCTGCGAATGCCCAGCACTGGCAAGTCGCAGATTCTGCGCCTTTGGCAAATACTTCCTCGATGAACTCTCAGAGGTAGCCCCTCAGCTTAGCCAACATAACTAGTTTTCTGAACTCCACAGGCATCAAAACGGCGCCTAAGCGCTAACGCCGACGCCCATAGTCGGGTTGCCACTTCAAGCTACATACCTACCTGGTCTCCAGTTTTTGTAATGACTTATGTGGCTGTATCAGTTTCAATCTAGCCAGTTTTGCCTAAACTAAGGGACGCGACAGAGATTCGAGTAGAAGCCAGGTCTACCAGGGCACTACAAAGTGCTACTAAGCAAACCAGTTTTACTTAAGTTTACAGCTATAACGCTATCAGATGCCCATTTGTCGAATATATTCGATTCATATAAAGGCGTTATTGATTACCTCTTGTAGAGCCAGTTACTCGAAAGCCATAAAATTACACCAACGGAGTTAAGGACTCTAAATCCATAATTTTTGACCAAAAAAGCTTTTTCTCTTTACTTTTAGGCTCGGCGAATCGAATCGTTTAGTTTGGAACTTCACGGACATATCGCAAAATTCTCAAGGCGGTGGCGTCGGAACTTTACGCGCCCGTTTGGAGCTGAACGGTGGCCCATCGATACCCAGTACCATGACAACGCAATTTAATTGCGAAGGCACCACACTGTCTGGAATTGAATTCGAACTGGTCGGCGGTGGATACCGCCTGTCATTAGTTAAACGACGTTTTGTCTCTGGTAAAAGACCAAACCGCTGTCGCCCTCTTGCCTTTTTTAAAACCATTTCTTGCATTACAGGTAAATACATCTGTGATGGCGACGGCATTCGAAGCGGAGCAACACCAACGCCACCATCCGTCGGGTCGTCCAGCCCTTACTCGGCGAAATCCAACTAACATCGGCGCACCTTGACGTGCTAGAAACGAACCAATCGAACAAACCTGATGCGACCGAGGATTTGAAAAGTGTTTCTGTTTTTTTTTTTTGCTGTTTTATTATTTAAGGAAAGAAAATCAAATAAGAGAAGTGTCATTGCTTATCATAATCCGTTTTCCTTTTTTCTTGTTTATTTAATGTCTACTTGTTCCGCTGTACGTACGATTGTATTTCTTTCTTTAGATTTTGTTTATTATTGGTTAAGTCGATTATGATTATTATGTATTTAGTGTACCGCAACATGTTTAACACCTTCTCGGAACTATGCTATGAATATACAAAACTATAAATGTATAGAGGGAAAGCCAGGAGAGGAACATATTAAAGCGGGGGAGAATGAAAGGAACACTTCGTAGTTAAATTATTATATAACCAAGCCTTACTTTTACCAAATAAAATATTGTATGTTAAATGTCTTGCTCATTTATACGAGAGCTCGTTTTATTTGAGTTTCCAGTTTTTCCAGCACAAGGATGGTCTACTTCTAATTTGTTTTAACATTCGGGTCAGACAACATCCGAGGGAAGGTATGTAGAGATCTTTGCTGCAGTAAACAATCTAACCCAGCTGGTAAACGAGCCAACATTGCAGTTAAAAGAACAGTATGGCTCTACGAGAAAGCCAATTGGAGCTGACTCAACAAGTTCTTTAGGAATGTTAACTGGTCACTATGCTTCCTCGATAGTGACGTGGATGCCGCTGCTAATACGATCACGAACATGCTCGAGCTGTAAGGAGGCTATCAGATTATGAGAGCCGAGTTTCCGGACTTACAAAGCCAGCCCCTCTGAGTAAAACCGGAATAAGTTTAAACGAGCCAGAAAAAGTTGAGGCAAAAAGTGCTAAATTGTCCAAAAGGTAGCAAAAATTGTTGGTCATTTATGAAAAACATAGAGAATTCTGCCTCATCCTCAATCCCTACGCTCATTTACAATGACATCCCAACTGTCAGCTCTTTAGACAAAGCCAATCTACTAGCCGCACCTTTTGCAGCCGGCTCAACGCTCCTAGATTGCACTCTGTCTCCGCTCGTACTTGAGAGCCTAGAATCTTCCATGGGACAAATCCATTCTCGCACTCGTACGGTTGCAAGAGTACTTAAGGATCTCAACGTGCACAAATCAGCTGGCCCTGATGGTATTCCCCCAATACTTCAGAAGAGGTGTTCTTCCACGCTGGCATGTGTAAGCTTTTTCATATTTCCTACTCTTCTGCTCTGTGTCCGAGTAGATGGAATACAGCATTTGTCAAGCCCGTCCCTAAAAAGGGCGAATCTTCGTTTCCCATCTCCTACCGACATATATCACTAACATTCCTACTTTCTAAGGTCATGGAAACGCTGATAAACGTCAGCTTATGAAATATCTTGAATCGCGGCAATGACCGGCAGTACGGTTTCCGTAGCAACAGGTCCACTGGTGATTTGATGGCATATCTCACCGAAAAGTGGAACCAATCTTTGTACGATTTCAAGGAAAGTAAGATTGTTGCGCTTGATATTTCAAAAACATTTGACAGTTTGGCATCAGGCTGTTTTTTCGAAAATGCGTGCTTATAGTATCGATGAGTCTCTTTTTCTATGGATTAGAAATTAATTTTCGGGCCGTTCAATTCAAGTTGTTTTGGGCGGTTTCAAGTCTAATATTCACCAAATAAACGCTGGTGTTCCCCAGGGCTCTGTTCTGTCACCGGCACTCTTCCTTTTTTTTATAACAGTCACCGACTAACTTTCAAGCCGGCAACATCGTGTTCGTACGCATAGCCCGAATTCCGCTTTGCTCGCTCTCTTCGTTGGTGTACCTTCCCGCTATTTTCACATAGCACCACTTACGTTATCTCTGTTTCTTTCTAACCAGTGATTAATAAGAACAGTGCTCAGAGTGTTAAAAAAGAAAACATATACATATATAATGGCTGATGGGCCACGTGGTTCCCAGGGCAACCGATTTAGCGGGCTCGATGTGGAACCGCTAATCGAACCCAAACACAAAAAAGAAAAAAAAAACCCCCTCCCCTATAATCAGCACAATAGACCCTAATCATGCATTCAACCCAACTCCAAATAACCCCAAGTTTATTGTTATCTCGGCAGCTAACAAAGAGACCCCTCTTTCGTCGTTCAGTGTTTTCATGCTTAGAAAAGCATCGATGGAATAAGCACTGCATATGAATATATAACTCAATTGCACGACGGTAATCTGTTATCCTAGTGAAATTTCAAAAGATAGCCGACCTCTTTCTCCCTAAAAAATCACTATCTAATCTATGCCCAATCAACGTCTCTCTCCACACAAACCTAAACTCATCAAAAGGCGCAGTCTATGCCCCCTTCCTCAATAATGTACCAGAAAGTGAAATCATTGAAGAATTGAGATCTCAAGGCGTCACTGATGTTTTCAAATTTAAAAGATCTTCAGAAGGCATCCAACATCCAACCGGTCTTATGTTGTTCACTTTTGACCTCTTCCGCCCCCCAAATGCTTAACATCGGGTGGTATAAAACCCAGGTTGAGGAATATTTCCCGAATCCAATGCGTTGTCGCAATTGCCAACTGCTAGGCCACATCACCAAAAGATGTAGAAGGAGCCTATCATGCGAAACGTGTAACCTACCCCCCCACTCCCCAAACAATTGCCCACGTATCTCATGCGCAAACTGCCTTGAAGAACACCCGTCATCTTCCAAAACATGCCCCCGCTATCTCCAGGCAAAAGAGGCCTTAAAAATAAAAACTATTAAAAAATGTAGCATGACGGAAGCAAGAAAAATGTATAAAGAACAAAACCCTTTGAAAGCCTCTAATCTGTCGTATGCCGCAGTAACTAAAAACATGACCCAAACACAATCAACAAATAAAACACTTATCAAAAACAACTCCACAATACACCCTATCCCCCAGACCACTCCACCTCCACCCATAAAAAACCCTACCTCACATAATCCCTTGGAAACCCCCTCTACTCTCACTTCCACCTCGCTCAACGCAATTACACCAGAAACATCAAATCCATTTAAGGACACTATCACACATCCTATCAAATAACTAACGAAAACAAACTAATCCTGGACTTCCCGCGCCTCTAACACAAAACAATCTCAAAATCATACACCGTATGAAAAACATAATCCTAAAAACCCAAAATCATTCACCTCGCACCCCCTCAATCTCCAATATCCAATAAACAAAACCACATAGTAATGTCTTCAACTTCCCAAAACACTACCTGAGGCTCCTCACAGACCCTGGGCGGGTCGGCATCACAGCGGCAGAGTCTCAGATCATCATCTCACCCCCCAATTTCTACATCCCTCGATCCGGTGCAATATATGTATAACCAGATATAATTCACCAGCAACCTCCTCAAACTCAGCACAGTGGAATAGTGCACAGCTAGTTCCAAACAATCACGAAACCCATACTCACTCATCACAATATAATTCTACTTATACTGGCCATGAGTCATCCCCCGCACGTAATTCGCCACTTAAGATCCTCCAATGGAACTTCAATGGTCATTTTAACAATTGGCACGAACTCCAATTATTAATAACTAACCACAACCCTTCTGTTATCTCCTTGCAAGAAACCCATCTCCCCGTCAACCTCTCCCCTTACCCTCCCAAACAATATACTGCATATTTTCATAATTCTTCCTCCAATAACTCAGCAAAACAAGGTACAGGTCTTCATATTCATAAATCTATCCCCCACAAGAAATTATCCATTACTTCCAACATATCCATAGTGGCAGTCGAAATCAATCTTAACACCAAAATCTCTATCCTATCGATGTACATTCCCCCCAATCAAGCATTCTCTGCTTCGGAATTAAATAATATCATCAACGCCCTCCCAACACCGGTCTTAATAACCGCTGATATTAATGCCTGGAATCCATTATGGGGCTCACCTACAATCAACCCCAGAGGAAGAGTATTTGAAGACTTTTTATCTACCAACAATCTAACTATCATCAATGACGGCAGCCCGACCCACTTTTCCGCCCATAAAACCTGGACACATGTCGACGTCACCGTAATATCACCTCAGTTACTACCCAAAACGTCATGGCATCTACTTGACGACCTCCACGGTAGTGACCATCTACCAATTCTTACAACTATAAACTTCGGCACTAAATCACTTTTCATTAAACCGCCAGACAAGTTTCAAATTGACCGTGCCAACTGGTCTATTTTCAATAAGGCAGTCTCTAACTTCATCAATAACAAACAACAATCTGAAAACATCAGTAAAGAAGCCGCTATCATAACCAAAGCTCTGCGCTTTGCAGCCCACCTCTCTATCCCCCAATCAAAATTCACTCCCCATAAATCCTACGTCCCCTGGTGGAACCCCGAATTGGCGGCACTCCGGCACAATAAACAACTCCTCTGGAAGATGTTCAAGAAACACCCCTATTCCGCAAAAAAACAAAGATTTCAGAAAAAGGAAAGCTTTCAGAAGTTCTTTGCAAAAATCAACCCCAACTCCACTAGCAAAAAAATCTGGGCAGACATCAAAACTCTCACTGGTAATTATACCCCATACACTATTAACACCATAACTACAGATAATAATACGCTTACTAACCCTGTAACATTTGCGAATATTTTGGTAAGATATGGATAAATATATAGTAGCGACGATAACTTCCCGTCATCCTTCCTAGATGACAAACAATCCACTACATAAAGAGACATCCCAAATTACAACATCGGTATTACAGCTAAATCAATAGAAAAACCCATTAGTAAACCTGAACAGCTCAGCTGTCTGATATCTCTTCGTGGTAAAACACCAGGGTACAACCGTATTTTATACCCTATGATAAACAACGCACCGCCCTCCTTCAAACAACGCCTCTTGGACCTATATAACAATATCTTTGAGCAAGGCTTAATACCCCAAGTGTGGAAGATCGCTAGCACAATTCCAATCCTTAAACCAACAAGAGAAATAAACGACGCAAAAGGTTACAGACCAATTTCATTACTACCCTGTCTTGGCAAGTTGATGGAAAAAATACTTTCCAAACGATTACTATGGTATATAGAAAAGAAAAACTACCTAAACACAAACCAAGTTGCATTTAAACCTGGTCGCGGAACTATTGATTCCCTTCTCCATATTGACGAATTCATTGCCTCCGCGCTTTCCTGTAGAAATCATGTCTCCATCCTATCAATTGACTTTGAAAGGGCCTTCGATCGGATTGGTATCTATGTTATTCTAAATAAACTCACCCAGTGGAAAATAGGGAAAATGTAGCAACTTCCACATTAACTTTCTTACCTCAGAAATCCCAAATGTAAACACCTTAAACATTCTAGGCGTTACATTTGACAACCACTTTACTTTTAAGGATCACTGTCTTAATCTTAAGAAAAAGCTAGCTACCAGGCTTAATATTATTAGATTCTTAGCATCTAAGCATAGTTTAGTCCATCAAAACACACTTATTAATATAACTAGATGTTTATTATTATCCTAGATTGACTACGGACTAGTAATCTATGGTAAATGAGCAAAGTCGACGCTCAAAATCATTCAACCACCTTACCACTCTGCTATTAGATCCAGCTTGCGGGCCTTCGCAACCACCCCCGTTAGAAACATGATTACTGAAGCTGGCATGCCATCCATCAATAACCGGAGAGACCTACTCATAGCACGGCTTGCTCCAAAAATCTGTCAATCATCTCCAAATCATCGAAGACGGTAAAAAAATTATAGTTAGAAAAAAATCGCCTAAGATCCCGTCATCCATATATTTAGCTTTAACAACATCAAGTTACTTAAGCATCACTCCCACCCTTCAACCATCAACACTTGGTAACTACCCCGCATGGCTTCTACCTACTGACATTATCAACACGACACTGTCAAAGCTTAACAAAGGATCAACATCTAACCAAACGTATTCTCAACTTCTTCTTCTTCTTCTTCTTCTTTTCCTTTTTGGCGTTGTTATGATCAGAAGTGTAGGACCATAACTTTCTCACTTAACTGCATTCCTACTGGTCCGCTTGTGGGGTTGCCGGTTTGACCTCAGAAAGTAGCGGCAGGCTTCCCGGTTTGGGATTACTTCATCGCTGAGGCCAATCAAATGCTGGTGTTTTTGCATTTGTTTACACCAATTGTTTTTCGGCCTGCCTTTTTTTTTTTTTGTTTTGTGACACGGGCATGCTCCAGATTTTTTTTTTGTTTGATCTTACTCTTACAACACCTCCAGTGATCTCCAGTCGTGTCAACCCACTGATTTGCATGTACACTTGTGGGGCAGTTTAATGGTGGTATATGTGTCCCTAGGCTCACCTTGGTGTTTTCTAAATTGCCTAGATGTGATTTGTTTACCTTTGTTTTAGTCGGCTTTTACGACAAGCGAGAGGTATCGCTGCAGAGATATTCTTAACCCGTCCCTGCACGGGTCAACCAAACGTACTCTCAACTATTTCACGAAATTTTGGAAAACCTCAATAGCGACTTATGGGATATCTGGTATACAGATGGCTCTAAATCTACTCATGGCACTGGATTCGCGGTAACCACAGGTACAGGCGACGTCATCCACATCGAAAAATTACCGGACTACTTTTCAATTTTCTCAACAGAAGCCTATACTATTCTGAAAGCCACAGAAGCCACTTAACAACCCCAAAAATACCATGATCTGCTCTGACAGCCTGTCATCCTTAAAAGTCAAGATTCGAGATAACATATTTAAAAACAAAAACAAACTTAAAATTATCTGGATACTAGGACACTCTGGCATCAGAGGAAATGTTCTAGCCGACAATGCTGCCAAAACAGCTTCAGTAACTCGTCCCATTAATTCACTCCCACCAACATACAGAGATTTCCTCAACATTATTAACACCTACTGGGAACACAAGAGAAAAGAATCATGGAGCTCATACATCCATCAATACTCCATCTTAAACCCAACAGCTACCTCAACAAAGTACCCAACAGACTCATCCACCCATATGATCAGATGTTTCCTACGGCTACGACTAGGTCATACGCAGTTAACACACAGCCACCTTCTCAACAAAACAAATCCACCAACCTGCCATTTTTGCCAACTCAACTGTACTCTAACCATCAAACATCTTAGAAATTTGTAAATTAATCTGTAATAAAAAACTAATAGACCTCCTTTCCTTTCCTTCTACAGATAATATAAAATATGTATATAAAATATTGTTAAGACTTAATATCTAATATCTAACTATTTAAATTCCTCTAGTTTTAAAACCAGCCGAAAGCCCTGGTAGCTAGTGCTGCATTGTTATAATATTTATAATGTAAATTTATTTATATTGTAAATACATATAATAATAATAATAATAATTTTTATAAATGATGTCTTGTCTGCTACTTTGGTGACAGTACTCTTAGTCTTTCCTATTCGTTCCAGGACTCCCGTCCCTGCTTTTCGCCGTAAAACTGGAACGGCAGCGTATGTTAAACACATTAAATTCCAACCTTGAAAGCATGACAAAATGGGATATAAACAATAGAGTGGAATTTAATGTTTCCAAAACACAATGCTGTCTACCGTCACTCCAGCTGACTAACAATAATCAGCCATTATCCTTGACTTTCCATCCTTGGTATATCCATACTCCATACTCCCATACATTATAAATGGGAAAGTGTGTGTGTCTGTTTGTCGGTCTTTCACAGCAAAACGGAGCGACGAATTGACGTGATTTTTTAAGTATTGAAAATAGGAGATGGTCGGTTAGAAACTGATGCCGAGGGCTGTGTGACACTGGCGGGAGATGTTTGTCAATTAGTACACAGTGATTCAGAATTAGTTGCAAGTGTTTACCCAGATTTACAAAACAATATCCACGAAAATCAATATTTATGTGAAAGAGTAATTTTAGCACCTAAAAATGATGTCAACAAAATAAATTTAGACATGTTGAGTAAAGTACCAGGAGATACAACAGAGTATTTATCAATAGACACAGTTATGGATACAGAACAGAGCACATCGTATCCCGTAGAGTTTCTAAATTCGCTTGAGCTGTCAGGTGTACCCTCACACAAGCTTCAATTAAAACTAGGCGTCCCAGTCATGCTTATGCGAAATTTGAATGTCCCGAGATTATGTAATGGGACGAAACTTCGTGTCACACAACTTGGCTGCAATATCATTAGCGCCACTATCTTAACCGGCGTAGGAAAGGGTGAAAATGTAATGATCCCACGAATCCCAATAATTCCCACAGATCTCCCGTTCCAGTTTAAAAGGCTACAATTTCCTCTTAAGCTTAGTTTCGCTATGACCATTAACAAAGCGCAAGGTCAAACATTAAAGGTGGCTAGGGTGAACTTAGAAAAGCCGTGCTTTTCCCATGGACAATTGTATGTAGCATGTTCGCGTGTGTCCAATGCCCAGAATCTTTACATTATATCCCCAAATGGAAGGACATATAATGTCGTCTACAGTAGCGTATTAAAATAACATTCTGTTCCGAATTCTCTTCTGTGTCAGGAAAGGGGAACCGTGTTACCCCGAATTTAACGCGAGCGAAGCCGCGGGCAAAAGCTAGTGAGTTAATAAAACTCTTGGTAGGGATGTTCACATATTCGAAGTCCCAAAGAACGCTAGGTTTCCTCAAACGATGCAAAAAATATTTCACCTCCTCTGATCTGGCTTCAATTTACAAGGCCCAAATTCGCCCCAAGCTTGAGTACAACGCTCATATTTGGTCTGGTGTTTCAAGACCTCTCTGCACCTGCTAGATAGAATACAAAAGCGGGCGATAAAACTCATAGGAGACAACAATATCGCGAAGTCGATCAACTCACTCGAACATCGACGTAATGTCTCCGCTCTCTCTCTGTTTTATCGTTATTTTGACAAACAACGCTCAAGTGAGCTAGCCAATTGCACTCCTCCCCTTCAAGAATTTAACTGAATAAAAAAACTGTTGAGCAACGAAAGAATCACATTTCGAGGCAGAATTTAGTGTCGTCGACGTAAAATCGGATGTAGGAGTGTTTAACAACAATTTCCATACTGTTAATAATAAGAATGAAAAGAAGTGGACCTAAGTGGCAGCCCTGGAGGACACCGGAGCAAGCCAAAAAAGGGCTAGAAAAGGCAGATATGAAACGAATACTGATATGGCGGTTTGCCAGGTAAGAAGATATCTACTTTAGTATAATGGATTCATTCGAATCGACAGATTGAAATCACAGGAGACCATGCAGGGCCTGGCCGCCACCGGACTGGTCGATGTCGCTGAGAACGAAGAAATATCAACCAGACGACAGGCCACGCAATTAGGCATCACCAGACGGACCCTACAGCGAATTTTAGTGAAAGACTTACACATGTCCCCGTACAAAGTGCAAACAGTGCATCAGTTAATGCCTGTTGACCGTCAGTCAACTCAACAACGAAGAGGACGATTTTGTGTAGAAAATCATCATGAGCGATTAGCCGCATTTCCATATAAGCAAAATTTCGTTTCTGGGGCATTGAAAATCCGTGTGTGATGCACAAAGAACCATTACATTCACTCAAAGCCACTGTGTGGCGAGGCGTTAACCGTATTTTTTTGACGCTATCGGCAATACGGTCACTGTTACTGGCGAACGTTACAAGGCGATGATAAATGACTTCTTACTGAGAATATTCGACATGTATGTGAACAGTTATCACCGGAAATCTTGCGGAAAGTCATTGATAATGCGATAAAACGGATACAAATGTGTATCAACACTGGCGGCAGTCACTTGACGGATATCATGTTTTCCACTTAACAAAGAAAAAAATTGTAAAGGTCCAAATAAAGATTTCCATTACTGAAAATCATTTTTTTATTTGGTAAAAAAGTAACTCAAAAACAAAATTGGTTGATTAATTTTGCACCAGCTTGTAATATAAATTCCCCACCACCAGCCTCTACCATCATTTTATTTTCAAATTCAAATTTGAATAAAACGTCAAAATTTGACGTTTTTTTTTAGTTTTATTTGAAAGCTTCGTTAAGATTGGACGTCATTTAATTCTTGCTTAGAGTCGTAGTTGGTGCAAAAACGTTTCAACAATGAAATATATCAAAAGCTTATCATTTCGGAAAAGCAAGTCACAATCTTCCACCTTGGAGACCTCCGAGGCCAGAAGAAAGAAGGCAATAATTTATGATCTAGATGACCTGAGCAACGACGAACTAATATTTTTGATAAATGAATTCCTGAAAGAGGTCCTTTATTACGTGGAATATCAAAAAAGACTTATCAAAGCTGTTGAACGAGTAATAGCCCTCAAGAAAAAGGTCCGAGGTAGGTCTGGGATGATGTACTAGATGTGAACAAAAATAATGCTCTTTTTCTTAAAGTCTAAAGAGAAAAAAGAAATCAAGAAATTAGATCAGGAGGATGGGAGGAGTATGTCGTTTGTCTACTTCTAGGTTTGAATTTAAGACATAATGTTCTGGTGCCTGTTTGGCTGAGCGTATGGAGAATATACAAGAATCTTTTGCACATTCAGTTTGCAAACAATTACGTGAAGCGTAATTTTGCCAAAAGCTGAAACATTTATTTCATTTTGTATTTCGCAATTTTGTAAAATTCGTGCATTAATAAAACTTTATTGCTACAAAATCCTTAAATTTTTCAAAGAAAATTATTTGAGCATCGACATGTTTTTCCCTTCTTCTTTCCCGTCTCCTTTTTAACTTCCGAAAGCTTACGGGTATGCATGCAAGCTTCTTTGGCGCCACTTAGACTTCCATCGAGGAAAAAAGTCTACTAGGGCCACGTCGGGACTGTGTGTCGCGATGCCTTTTTGGGTGAGGTAGCCGTTCATTTTAAAGCTGGTGTTACCGGATGCATTGTCAAAATGTTATCTTTTATTTTCGTCAACGACTGACCTTATCCGCTTGAACCTCCTCTTCAGTTTCTTTAGCACTTCTAGGATATGCGACCACGCGCACATTTGCACGTTGCACCTGGCTCTTGCACATGCCCTCGGCCATTTTTAGAGGGCTTGCGCTACTTAAAAATTACAGTTGATGACATGCTGTGTTTGAACTTGCAACAGATCACTCGACATCAGTCCACTAATAAATCGCTGAATGAACGCTCGCAGACGAATGATGCTTGGCGTGTTCAGATCAGATCACGTACTTCGAGCCCGCTAGGTACAAGGTCTCTAAACTTATTCAGCTCCTAAAATTGAGAAACTAGTGGTTAAAAAAGTCATCGTTAAAAAAGTCTTGCTGCCACGAACTTCTAACATCAAATGCTTGGGATATCTCTTACCGCTTTTTTAAAAATTAAAATACCTTTTGTGTCAAGTAAGTTAAGTAGGCAAGGTTGTCCTCAACCTTGTTCATGAAGCTGATGATTGGTCCCGCAGGAATGGAGGTAATGGTAATGGAAGATACGCTTGCTAAAGTGGGATCAGATTGCACTGTCTCAGAAGAGAGTTTCATTTTATTAGGGTGATATCCCAGCGTCTAGTTGGCAAGTCTTTTGACAAGCCTTTGCCGAGTTTTAATATTTTTTTAAAGACTCGATTGACGAAATCTGCTCTAAGGGATGAATTCAGATGTCTGAATACCACACAAAGATTTGGCACCTATATTAGAAGCCTCTGTGTCCAGGAGTCCACCAACGTTTGACCTTATTTTTCTTTGCTAGGTCCTGTCGAGCATGGTGGGAGCTCTTAACTAATTTTGAGCCCACGTTATGTAAGCTCAGTTGGCGCTGCATTGACTGTCTGTAAGTATGTTTATATGTCTAATACCAGTCTTGAAATCTGCATGCCAACGATTAATTTCACCTTCGAGCCATGTGAACACATCTAAGACTCTTGAAATTCTTCAGGGTACCACCACTCACCCAGATTAAACTCTTTGGGTTCAATAGTACAATTGTTTTTGCGATGAACATTTTTAAGAATGACTTTAGTGCGTCTTGGGTCGAAAAGAGTGGAGTGTGCTTAGCGTGCGCATCATTCCGGACATTGGCGTATGGTAGTCATAGGTCGTTCGTTTGAAGTTGATGCGGAAGAGAGACATGGACATGAAGCAATGTGAGTTTATTAATCGCTAATAAGGTCCTGGATAAAAAGTATGTTTGCAGCCTAGGGATGTTCTTCTAAGGGTTCTAGGTCGATTAGTTTTAAAAGATTCTTATAAGGCGTCAAATTAGAGGCATCAGCTCAGGGAAATAGCACTACGTTTGCGGGTCCAATTTAAGGTTTGTTCAGAAAATAAGGTGACTTTTAATTTTTCTCAAACACATGCGCCAGCATTTTTTCCAATCCTCGAAATATTTCTAATATGCACTTTAGTGCTTTGAGATATCCAGCGATGCGGTCTTTATCTCCTCAATCGTGGTAAATTTCCGTCTTTTCATGGGTCCTTTTAGTTAGTAAGTAGGAGAAAAATTCATAGGGAACCAAGTCGGATGAATTCGGTGACTGAGGCATTACATATATTCGGCCAAAAAGTTACGCACACAGCAACTATGAGTGAGCAGGGGTGGAATCGGCTAAGGTGATTTGTGATAAGTGACAGTCACATCCTCGGTCTCGGTATCGTGTAAGGTGATAGTCACATTTTTGTGACAGTTTTCTGGTGACAGCTATTTAGCTATCACTTTCATATGGTTTGTGCGTTTGAAGTGACTTTGTTTTGTGCTTTTGTATATTATTTAAAAAAAATATATGTTTTCGTGTTTCGAGCTATTTTTAAGGAGGTAGTCTCATGTGAACGCATAAATTTTACCTCATTATTGGGAATTTTTTTTTATAGGACAATAAAATTAAATCATTTTAGTTTTTTTGTCTTTATTTGTATCTTAAACTATATAAATTTTTTTTTTTCTTATTTTACATTTTTTATATACATATGTATATATTTTTTAATTCAATTAGACATAAAAAAAAAACAGGTCATGGTAATAACGGCTGTTCATGTTGTCTGAAATAAAAAAAATCTAATGGATTATTGTTCAGCAGGTCTGTCGCTATCGGCCCTACCAAAATTAATCAATTTCATTGCAAAAAAAAAAATGGCGGACTGTAGAAAAAAATCTTGTTGTTTTTTGTTAATATTTTTGTTAAAAATCGCTTAACCCTTTCCTAACAGCTACTAGAAATAATGGGAAAATATAACTTTTTTGGAATGAAATCTTTTAAAATGATACAAAAAGAAAAACATACATTTTTTTTTAGATTTTTATTAGAGCTCTAAGAACGATTTCCAAAATCTAGACTTTTTAGTACCGTCAGGAACTTTGTGTAACAAAAAGTCTGTATTTTACAAACAAAGGAACTTTTGGGACTTATTATTAATACTTATCTACTAACTAATCGACCCGATGGTATTCTGAAAAACAGTTCTTTTTATCATTTAAACACAAAAAAACATTACAATGGGAGCATTTTGTATGAGGCATTGACTGTATGTTTTTCATGCTGCAGACTTCACATCGTCCCCAATGAAACGAGGCCAATGAACCCCTCTATTTCTCATCCTTACGTCTTTGAGGGTAGAGAACCCTAATTTACGTCGCTTTGACACATTTTGGCTTGAAACATTGACTTATGACGATTTTTTTTTTTACAAATTGGTAGGTCTTTCTTCGACATAAGGCCTTGTGCCACTGACTTTCTAAACTCTTTTAGTGGCATTTTCTCGATTATTTGTCCATGCACAATATAGGCATTTACAAATGCTATATCAAGCATGCCCCAGAATAATCTGTGCCACCACTTTGGAGACTTTCTATCAACACAGTACAAGGCTCTGAAACGATCTGCGCTATCCACCCCTCCCATGAACCGTGGGACAGGAAACTGAAGATCTCTTGCCAACTTTTTCTTTTCCCAAAACAGTGGTTTCCTCATTTCCATGGAAATTTGAGACAAAATGCACAACCTTGTTGTCTTTCCACTTCCAAAACCCAATGTCTAGATTCGAAAACCTATAATCATAATCTCCTCTGTACAATTTATTATCAGCTTTCATGTTGTTAGGCAGGCCCTTTCGGTTACTTCTGATTGTTCCACAGCCAAAGGTCCCTTCAGTAATCAATTTTTCCAATAATGGAACAGATGAGAAAAAATTGTCAAAATATATGACTTTTGTTTTTGCGCCATTCATTTTCCGTCAGTTCCAATACAACTCTTTCTCCAAGTGAATAATCTGCAAACTTTGCCGTGATTTGTTCATCTTTGCCTTGATAAACCATAAACTTTTTTATAAAACCTCTTTGATCTGCCAAGCACCATAGTTTATAACCCCTCTTTATAGGTTTTATTGGAAGATATTGTTTCAGAGCTGATCTGCCCTTCAATTTTACCATCGACTCATCAACACTCAATTCTCTGGTTCCATGATAACATTCTTGAAATGTTCGGTTCAGCTCTTCCACCATTGGCCTTAGCTTGAACAACTTATCTTTACAGTTCCGGGGCATCATAGAAATATCATTACAATGTAAAGATGATAGTATTGCCGCAAATCTGTCTCTGGTCATCGTTTTGCATATAATAGCGTTGTTTAAATCAGGTGCCGAAGAGAAATGGTCGGTTCAAGCTGGTCCCGAATTGTAGCCCATATAAAAGTTTATGCCTATGAAGGCAATCAACTCTTCTTTCTTCAAATTTAGCGTTTTATTTTTGGTGGTAGCGTAAAAGTTGTTTTGATACACGATGTTCTCTAATATCGAATCAATTAGAACCAAAAAAGTATCTGTCGGCGTATCACAATCCGAAAAAATGCTTCAACTGTTCTGACAAAATAGTTTCCTTATCGCATATTTTCCACTTTCGGTCTACTTCAAGTCTTTTCTGTGAAGCTGGTCTGGTAGCTACCGAAGTGTCTGGTATTGAAGCAGCAGCATTCACATCAGAGCTTGATGAAGAAGTAGTGGCTTTGGCTGTTACCTGCTGAGGGTTAAATGATTGCTGCCTTTCTTCTTCCAAGGTCGACAGCTGGTTGAGCTCTCTTTCTACTGCTTCTTTGAGAGTTTCATCGAAGTACCTCAAGGGCTGTGGTTGAAGGTTCACTTGATTCTCTTCAACAGAAACTTCAACATCAGATCCTGCGTCACATTCTGGAAGTTCTTCCATAAGATAGGCTTCGATCAGCGCGATATTATTCGAGTTATTGCTCATCTTAAATAACCTGAAACAACACTACAATTCCTAAGCAAATTAGAGTATGTACCAATCATTATTTCAAATAAAAATAAACCTAAAGTCCCTGACGGTACTTTGCAGTCCCCATCAGATTTTGATAATCTTAGAATAGAAACAACTTGAAATATGTGTAAAACTCGTAAAAATATTTTTATTGATAAGGCTAACTATCTAATTCTAAAAAAAAAATTAAACTTACCTTGCAAATTTCTATTTTTAATATATTTTTGAAAAGTTCACACTTTACTTACTCCGCCGTTTGTTCACGTCTCAACTTTCAAACCACGAATATTGTTTATTTTTCGCCAGAATTCAAATAACATGCTGTCATTGGCTTGAAAAACGGTACTTTTAGGGATCGACATTGATAACGGTCCCTTACGCGGTCGGGTATTTGAAATATTTCGTGGAAAATTAGGCGGTACGAATTAGTACCGTCAGGTAGGTAAGGGTTAAAAAAAAAATAAGAAAATATTTTCGATAATAAGCAATTTTGGTACGGCCGATAACCTTTAGTGAGTGGAAGAACATATATACTTTAGTAGTCTTTATTTAAATTTCTATCTTTTTACTCATTACAACTTTACTACTTTACTTTTTTTATATACCTCTCAGCGTCCTCACTCGCCGACAGCCAAGGAAAGAAGGAAGCTCGTTTTCCCGCCTTTCGTTCAGTTCGTTACCGATTTGGTTTGACGTGTACGAGGAGACGTCAAACCAAATTTGTACTAAACGCGTTCTACTACGTTTCTCGCGGTTTACACGATACCACATCTCGGCCGACCTGACTATTTGATCGACCACGATCAACTATCCTACTCTAATATCTTCCTTCTTTCCTATGATAGCGAGCGTTGCCCCGAATACAACAGCAGTGACTTATAAACGTTCTTTCCATAACCGAATGTTTTTTGCCTCTATTACGGCATCATATGGTAGTTGCGTGATAGGGCAGTTTTCGATATCACGTACCACGTATCGATCGTGCGGTAACACCTTGTGGACAACATATGGCCCTTTGTATCTGGGTATAAGTTTTTTATTCACTCCCGTCGTCGTATCAACGTTTTTTTGTGACAATATAGTCCCCTTTATCGTAAGTGCGTGCAGGTTGGTGACGTCCCTCATGGTACCTACTATTGCATTCCTGAACTTTCTGAATTTCCCTATTTGCATTCTCTCTAGCTGAGACTAAGTCGCGACCTGAAGTATTCAATCCTTTCTCCTCGAGAAACTCAGTAAGTTTATCCACTACACTACCTCTCTGATTCACCCCAAATAAAAGTGTACTGGGGGTAGTTTGTATTGATCTACAAATAGTGTTATTGAGAGCATATTCCACTTGTGATAGGGTCCGCACCCAATCAGCGTGCTGCATTGGTTCACTTAGTTTACCTAGCATAGGTGTCAGGACCCTATTGACCCGTTCCGCTTGCCCGTTGACTTGGGGAGAATGTACCGCCACTTTGACATGGGTAATATTCAAGTCCTGCAGGAAAGAACTAAACTCCAGGGAGGTGAAGCAGCTGCCCCGGTCAGTAATGACACGAACTGGTCGACTGTAATAGTCAAAGTACTTTCTGAGTGAGGCGCAAACCTCTTTTGTACTGGTGGATATGACTGGATATAACTTTACGTATTTAGTAAATGCGTCGATAACCAGAAGTATATGCTTTCGTTTAGAGTTTATAGCCGGAAGTGGTCCGAAGTGGTCAAGGTGAAGGGTGTGAAACGGAAGGGGTTCCTTAGGTATATTAAAAAGGTTGCCTTCACTCGACCGCGGAGGGGAGGAATACATGATGCACCGAATGCAATTTTTGATGAACCTATCTACTTTTGCCTGCATTCCTCGAAACCAATAATGCATCTTTATCTGATTGCAGCACTTCGTAAGACCCAAGTGCCCAATTTTCTCGTGGATATGACGGATAAGATTATTTTCCATTTCGAAAGGGACATATAGGCGTAATTGACCCATCTTATTTTTTCTAAAAACTATTCCGTCTTTCAAAGTGTACTGGTTTGAGTCCTCCAAGCACAGTTTCTCCCTGAGGGCTACAATATCTGGGTCACGGCTCTGAGCTGCACGCAGCTGGAAATCTATGTCTTCCGTATCTATTGCAGAAACTACGTAACATCTACTAAGCGCATCTGTGTGGGCCATGTTTGCCCCACTTCGATGCTTCACTTTGTAGTTATAGTTCTCAAGCTCTAAAGCCCATCTGGCTATCCGGGGATTTACATTTTTCTTACTGAGGGTGAGCGTTAAGGAACTACAGTCAGTTACAATTGTGAATGGAATCCCCTCTAAATACACTCTGAATCGTCGCAGGGCTGAAATAATAGCAAGCGTCTCAAGTTCAAAGCTGTGATATTTGGACTCTTGGCTGCTCGTACTCTTCGAGAAATAAGCCACTGGATGGAATTTTCCGTCGTCTTGTCGCTGGAGGAGTACAGCACCATAACCCTGAGAGCTTGCGTCGCAATGCAGTTGAGTTTCTCGAGTTGGATCATAAATGGATAACACAGGTGCGGAAGTGAGCCGGTCTTGTAACTGTCGGAAGGCGCTTTCACATTCGGATGAAAAGACAAACGGCTTGTCTTTTTTCAGAAGGTCGTATAGCGGTCTAGCTATCTTAGAGAAAGAGCTTACAAAGCGACGGAAGTAGGAGCTAAGGCCGAGGAAAGAATGCACATCCTTAACGCTCTTCGGTACTGGATATTGCCGAATAGCTTTCAAATGTGAATCACTAGGGTGTATCCCGTATCTCGTGACGTTGTACCCCAGGTACTCGATGCTAGAATATGCAAATCGGCACTTGGACAACTTTAATTCGAGACCATTTCGTGACAGGCACCTCAGAACGTCGCTAAGTAACTGAAGGTGATCAGCCAAGCTGTCACTAGCATCACGATCTGTTTAGAATCTACAAACTCGCGAAAGACGCAAGATATAAAACGCTGGAAAACGCTCGGTGCGTTCTTAAGTCCAAAAGGCATCTTTACAAACTCGTACTGCCCACTTGGCGTAACGAAAGAGGTCAGATGCGTTGAACCCGGTGCGACCTTGACTTGATGGAATCCACTCCTCAGATCGAGCAGAGTAAATACTTTTTTTCCACCCAGTATTCTAAACAGTCCTCTATTAGCGGTAACGGATAATTGTCACGGACGGTATGCTTGTTTAAGGCCCTGTAGTCTACACACATTCGTATTTCTCCAGATTTTTTCTTTGTTAAAACAATCGCTGACGCATAAGGAGAGTCGCTGTGCTTTATGATTCCCTGGTCTAAAAGATCCTTCACTATTCTATCCACTTCACATTTTTCTGCGTATGATAACCGCCTTGGGGGACAGAAGAAAGGGGTATCTGACGTAAGCCGTATCTGCATCTCGAACTCTATGGGCCGAATATCGGATCGATCAAAATTTATATAATTATTATTAACTACTTCGCGCACCTTATCTTTATTAGTTAAGTCTAAGTCGGGGCCTTTCATAATTTCAGATTCCTGTTCTAGTTCTATGGCTGAAATATCTAAATCAATAAGATTTCCCTCACTACTATCAGCATGAGTAAACGAAAGACTGACGTCATCACCGCACGGCTTACAATATTCATTAGAATCCTTTACGGAGTGTGCTAATTTAGTATTATATAATTCGTTTGCATTAAGTGCTTTTAAACCGGAAGTCACTGTTGTTTTACAATCGGTAGTTATAGGAGAAAAAGTGCTCAAGTTTAAACGCTCCATTAACGATTTCTTTTTTTCAGTATTTTTGTCTTTATTGATATGTGATACAATACATTGTCGTTGCACAGAAGAGATACTCGTTTTTAACTTTATATTGAAAATCCGTAATGTGTCACGACCCAGAAGCAAAGGCGTAGGCGTAAAACCGTCTGAAATGACCATTAGAGGTACTTTATGTTTTTGGTTAGCTAATTGAATATAACAAAATATAGTACCGTAAGTAAAGATCCTCACGCCGCCTAACCCTCTGTACCGCGAACACACCAAACCGCCAAGCGCGATCTCTTCTGGCAATACCGAACGTTGGATAAGGCTAACCGGACTGCCGGTATCAAGAAGGGAATAACAAGAAATAGGACTTGAACACTTTGTCTCACTAATAAAAGGGGCAACACTCACCAGCTGTACGGGATTTAACGAGCTTCCCAGCTCGTCATTATCGTCGTCTTCTTCATCCACCAAGGGGCCTTTGTTGATGATTCCAACCTGCTTCCTCTGTATGTTGGGGCATTGTTTGTGAGTGTGCCTAGGGTCCGCGCATCGGAAGCATGACCCGGGGGGCCGCCTGTCCTTTGGGCAGCTGGCTGCGATGTGCCCGTAGGCTGAACAATTAAAGCACCTGATCCGACTTTCTGAAGCTGAAGTATTTGACGTTTTCTTTGGGGCGACTGAAGTTGGCCGTTGTGCTCCGCTTCCGGTGACAGGCCGTAAATCGTGTGTTGATGATTGCTGACGCTTCTTCTCGTAACGAGGTAGTAGCTCCTTAAGATCCGCCAGCGTCCTTGCTGAATATAGGATGGACACATTCACTGATGTATCTGCCATTCCGTCAATAATAAACTCAATTAGATCCGACTCGTCCACTTCGGCTTGTGAGGCAATTTCCTGCATGGAGAGTACATAATGCAGGGGGGTTTCTCCCCGTTGCCACGTCCGGAGACTCAGCTGCTTGTAGGTCTCCCGCCTGGTAAATCGTTTGTCGAACTCTTCACACAATAAGTGTTTTAATGCACTCCAAGTGTCAACACGGACGGTTCTTACCAGCAGTTTAGCTGTCCCCTGCATTAGCCGGCGCGCGCAAATGTACTTGGAACGATCGTCACATCCCAGGGATTGAGTTACATCTTCGAAGTCTGCAATCCACTTCTTAATGCCGTAGGAGTCGTCGCCGGAGAATGACGACACGGCGTTTTCGATGTCAGTGAAATCGACCCTTTTTCCCCCTGGAACGGGTTCTGTCTCAGCAAGTTCGCGTCGGAGGTCGGCGATGCGCTTGCGCCTCTCAAGCCGTGCAAGTTCACGTTCTTCCTCCGCGTCGGAGTCAGTCAATGAAGAGTGGGCATGTATGGTGACGGGAGTAGCACGAACAGAAGGGTCAGAATTAGACGCTGATGCGGAAGACGTCCTAGGTATATCCAGCGTAGCGGAAGTACCAGAAGCAGCACAAGTTCCAGAAGAGCCAGCAGTTGCGGAATTATCGGAAGGAAGTGTTACGGGAGCGGATGCTCTTGGTGCACCTATGGCAGGAGTTTCTGAAGTTGCGATAAGTGCGGGGGCGGAATCGGAATGTTGTATGTTGACGGAAGATACAGTTGGTGTGTCCGGGTCGGCAGAATTTGCGGAACCGACATTGCTCTCGACGATCGTGGCTGTTCCCGTTATAGCAGCAGAAGTAGGCGATTCCGTTGCTCCAGTTTCCATGATTTCGCGAAGCTCCTGTGCGTGTAGTGCTCGTAACTGCCCCACTGAAGCAGAAGGAGGGATGTCAATGCCGGCACCCAGTAATGCTTCTATTAGCTGTGATTTAGTCAGCTTGTGACTCATGTTCAGAAGACTTAGACTGGGTCGTCCACACTTTATTTTATACGTATATAGTTTTTTTTTTTTGTGTGTGACCCCACACCTGATGTTTTAGTAGTCTTTATTTAAATTTCTATCTTTTTACTCATTACAACTTTACTACTTTACTTTTTTTATATACCTCTCAGCGTCCTCACTCGCCGACAGCCAAGGAAAGAAGGAAGCTCGTTTTCCCGCCTTTCGTTCAGTTCGTTACCGATTTGGTTTGACGTGTACGAGGAGACGTCAAACCAAATTTGTACTAAACGCGTTCTACTACGTTTCTCGCGGTTTACACGATACCACAATACATACATAAATTTCAAAGCAATCGGTTGAATAGTTTTTTTTTTAGGACCATGACAGTTTTAGAAAATGATGTTTCGAGAAAAATGGGTTTAAAGTTTCAAAAGCAGAATTTTCGTGGAAAATTTATACTTACACTAATCTGCTATGCCTGAACCATACAATAACCCTTGGATGGCTTCATACGCATCATTTTCTGCCAGTTTTTCTGACCTGAGGGAAGCCCTTGCCTTTTTGGATGCCTCGGACGTGGATCGCTCTGCACGGGTTATTCGTCGTTCATCGTACTCCTCAGCATACGAGTAGGCGTTTCGGCCAATTTGCGTACCAAAAATCTCCATTATTTTAAGGATGGGTGAAAATTCTTCATTAAACATACAGGCAGCTGTCCATGAAGCAATTTCCAGCGTATTTTTTCCAACAAATGGATGCTTTGGTGCCAAGTTCCAGATGCAACTATTAAACGACTCGTTGTTGTTCTGAGTGTTTTTTCCCAAGCACCTTTGTATCAGATCATCAGATGATAATTCTTCCTAAATTGGCTTCAAAAAACTTGCTGTTTCTTCATCAAATGCTGGATGTGTGTAAATTTCCTCTGTATTCTCTGCGGTTTCACAAACCGGTCTTCACGACAAATATTTATATACACTATTCCAAATATACACAGGTAGGTAAAGTACTAAAATTGACCGTCAGAAACTCCGTACGGAGCGCCGTTGCGCTGCACAACATTTGCTGTGATTTGAAGGCGCCGTTTAATGAAAGTGACCTTCCCCAACAACGAACCAATCGCACCCACCTTCTTCTTCTTTTCCTTTTTTTTTCCGGCGTTGCTATGGTCAGAAGTGTAGGACCATAACCTTCCCACTTAACTGCATTCCTACTGGTCCGCTTGTGGTGTCCGCCGGTTTGACCTCAGAAAGTAGCGGCAGGCTTCCCGGTTTCGGATTACTTCATCGCTGAGGCCAATCAAATGCTGGTGTTTTTGCATTTGTTTGCACCAATTGTTTTTCGGCCTGCCTTTTTTGCGTGTTGAAATTGGAACGTTGATTGATATCGCCTTTTGGACGGGGTTCAAAGGATCTCTCCTTTGAACATGGCAATATCAGCTGAGTCGGTCGCGCTCTATCTTTCTTGTGATGGTTTCTTTTACGTGGAGGCTTCCTCGGATCTTTGAACTTCTAATTCTGTCACGCTTTGTTACTCCCGCTGTCATGCGAAGCATCTTCATTTCAGCTGCCGTTAATTTGCTTTTAGTGCATTGTCCAGCATTGTGAACCGTATGTGAGCGCCGGACGTACAACTTAAGTGTAGAGCGTTCCTTTCAGCTTAGGGGGCATTTTTCGATCAGAGAAGATGGCGGAGTTTTCCCGCCACTTCATCCACCCTACGCTTACGCGATGTTTGATGTCGTCATCACAAGTTGCTTCTCTATTAATCATAGATCCCAGATATTTAAACTTTTCGCACTTGGGAAGCACTCTTCCATTCAAGTAAATGTCTGGAATAGGCGGATGAGGGTCAGAGAACGGGCAGCACAGATACTCTGTCTTCTTTGAACTAATACGATACCCGTGTCCCTCAAAAATGTCCACCCACACATCAAGTGCTCGTTGTAGGGACGCCTGATCTTCACTTATAATGGCCCCATCGTCAGCAAACAATAGCTGGTGCACATTGGGGTCCGTCACTTTTCCTTCAAGCAAGCAATCAAGGACTGCTATAAAAAGCAGTGGGCTGAGGACGCTGAGGAAACTCTTCGGTGACTCCTGCGGTGCATCTTACTCTTGTCGTTGCTCTCTCGTACATGTCCATGATAACTCCCACGTAGGTTTCTGAAACTCCTTTTTGTCTTAGCGCTACCCATAAAAGATCACTTGGTTGCCGGTCAAAGGCCTTCTCGAAATCAACCAACACCATATGCAAATCCTTTAAAGAATCACGATGCTTTTCCATCATGGCCCTTATACTTTGGACTGCATCTGTCGTTGATTTACCCGAGACAAACCGACATCAGCTTGACAGAACGGTAGTTATCACAATTTCGCGTATCACCCTTTCCTTTGTGCAATGGAAGAAGATAGCTTTCCCTCCATTGATTAGGCATAGTGTCGCCTCTCATAAGTTTGGAGATAAGAACCATGAGCCATCTAGACCCGATGTCTCCCATATTTTTCCAGAACTGAGAGGGTATCCCGTCCGGCCCAACAGCTTTTCTTTTCTTGGAGTTTTTAACCGCGTACCGAACTTCTTCGACTGTGATGTCGGATATTTCGGCATGATTCGGGGCGGCTCTTGGAAAGTACACTCGGGGAAACTGTTCGTTCAGAAGTTCCTCGCAACACTGTCGCCATCTGTGGAGAATTTTTTCGCCTTCTACAAGGAGTTGGCCTTCAGCATTGTTAATAAACTTTGGGAAATGAATCTCCTGAGCATTTCTTCTTCTCTGGGCGGCTATCTTAAAGATATTTCCTCCTTTGTTCAAATTGCTTTGTCGAAGCTCCTGGGTAGCCTGGTTCCTGTCAGACGCGGAAGACGATATTTCTTCCAACTCCTGATAGAGGCCTTCCATGCTTTTCGCTTTGAATTCGGCGCACTTTTTCTTCGCGATACCTTTACAATATCTATATACCTTTTGACGGCGAGCTTTTTCCTCTCTATTAGTAGAAGAGCACTTTGACCAGGCTTGGAAAGCCATTTTCTTTTCGTGTATCACTGCTTTGGCTTCGTCTGTCCACCACCAGGTTTCTTTTGCGTGTTGGCAGGGGCCTTTAGATGTTCCGAGCAGTGATTTGGCTTTCTCCAGGCCAGATTGTTGTAGGGAATCCCACATGTCTTGTGCTCTGCACTCCTCATTACCGACCTCATCGATAATGGAAGAGAGGTAGTTTTTCATGTTGGTAATAAAAGCTTCGCCTTTTCCTTTGTCCAGCTTATACCACTTGATTCTCTCAGACACCTTCGTCTGCTGCTTTGACTTCTTACTCGCCTCCATAAAAAAATCAGTCAGGAGGAGACGGTGTTGAGGGGCGATCGCGTCTCCCAGGATCACTTTGCAATCTTTAACTCGTGGCTTCATGAAACTGGATACCAACTGATAGTCTATTTAAGTTTCATTTCCGCCGCTGCTATAAGTGATCAGGTGCCGGCTTAGTTTGACGAACATGGTATTTAGCACTATAAGACCGTACGACTTGCACATGTTTAGGATATCTTCACCTGAAGAGTTCCTGGTGCCGTATCCCAGCCCTCCATAGTAGTCTTCATAGTCTTCGCTTGTCTTCCCGACATTACTCCCCCAACAAACAAAAGCTCTTCCTTTGGGATGATTTTGACAAGGTTGTGGAAATCGAGCCAGAATGCATCTTTTTATTTTTGTTCGCATCCGACTTGAGGGGCATATGCGCTTACGATGTTCCACACCTCACCATGCATCACCAATTTGAGAGCCATCATACGGTCACTGGACTTTGAAATGGTTGAGACGTTGCCAAGTAGCTCTGCCGCAAGGATGATGGCGATTCCGTTTTCTCCTTGTTCCAATCCATAGTAAAACATCTTGTAGGCTTTTGTTTTAACGTCCAAGAAACGTGCCCGATTACCGGTGTTTCGCCATTTCGTCTCTTGTACGCACAGGATGTCTATTCGCCTTCTAACCATCATTTCTTCAAGCTCATAGCTGCGACCACTCATGCTTCCAAGATTCCAACTCGCGACTCTTAAGTGTGACTTACGCTGTTGCATTACTTTGCTATCCCCCGGAAATCCTATAGCTCTGACCCGAGCATTGCTGCTCGTCCCAGGATCACGACCATTAGTAGTGCCTGGCGGGGTAGTGCTTTTCCTTTTAGCGTTCTTTTCCATAATGCTATGGTTTGACCGGTTTTTTTTTTGGACACGGGCATGCTCCAGATTTTTATTTTTATTTTTTGTTTGATTTTACTCTTACAACACCGGTGATCTCCAGTCGTGTCAACCCACTGATTTACATGCACACTTGTGGGGCAGTTTAATGGTGGTATATGTGTCCCTAGGCTCACCTTGGTGTTTTCTAAATTGCCTAGATGTGATTTTTGTTTACCTTTTGGTCGCTTCCATTGGGATAATTGGTATTCGACATTATAGCCATATACCCATGGTGACCGTCATTTGTGATATACCCATGTGTTTCCACCAGTGTGATGACCCTTTTCAGCAAATCTGGATCGCCATTTACAGCTTCTATGCGATGCTCATGCGACGGTTCTCTTGGTCGAAATTTTATAATTTCGAAACAAAGTTTTCTGACCCACATTTCATGCCCAAAATATCTGAAAAAATTGCATGGAATAAATTCTCTGATAGTGATTCGACGGTTGTCCATAACAATTTTCTTGACTGCTTCAGCGTTTTTATCTGTTGTTGAAGTGCTGAAGCTTCATTTACATTTTCTCGTTTGGAACATTTATCGCTGATTTTTTGATCCAATTTTTCAATAGCAAAAATTCGACAACCACACCAAAACACGCCTAGCCCTTATATCTGTGGAAAACAAACTAGGTATCCAAAATGGCTGACAATGTCAGTCTATATTAGAAGACTTGTGTACCAATCTCACAAAAAAGAAAATTCGAAAATCGAATATACTTAGCACGCGAAATTCAAAAAGTCACCTTATTTTTTGAACAAGTCTCGTACAAGTCTACAGAAGAAAACATCAATCTTTTCTTCCAAATTTTATTTTTATCATATATCATAATGAAACACCAGAAAGAATATTTCATTCAAAATACGATTGTTGTGTAATTTGCTTGTTTTCTTAATCTTTTCTCCTTTGTTTCACTTATCATCTTACAATAATCATGGTTTATTGATTTATTTTTTATTTGTTTTTCTTAATATTCACATTTTGTATACTTAGATTTCTAAATAAGAAAATACAATCTTATATGCGATAAGTCGTAAGTTACTTATATGCTTATGAGAGATGTGTTCCTTGTTTTGTTTCACATTTGAATATACCTACTTATCAGTTGTTCATTTTTTTGTTAATGTTTTTTCGCCTAAAATCATGTTTGTTTAAGGTAAATTGGTATTTGCTGTGTTACTACAATGTAATTATTAATTAAATGATTAGTAAATACATTTTGTTTATTATTATTTTATAAGTAATATTTATTTGTTTAGGTTTTATGTTGTTTTAAGCAAATTAATTCAAACCAAAATGTTGTTTTCTTGTTAATTTTTATATTTCTCTTTTGTTTTAGTTACTTTTCACACCCCTTTTGCTTTGTTTCGTTTTTTTTTTCGTATTTTTTTCTATATATATTTAACGTTGTTGCTTTATTTATTTTCTGAATAAGCACTCAAAAAAAAAATTATATCCCGCCAGGACTTACGTATGCGTAAGAAAAGACTGTTCTTTTGCTGTTGTTGTTTACCAAAAAAGGATTTGTGTATAAATGTATTTTTAAAAAAATCAACAAAATATTGTATAAAAATAAAAAAATAAAAAAAAAATTATAAGAAAAAAAAAATTACCTAAGCAGACGTATGATTGTTACTTTTTTTGTTTTTGTATTTGAATCGATAAATAAATGTTTTTCCTTTTTTTTATGAAGTTTGAAACGAAAAAAAAAAAAAAACTTAGACATCACAAAAACCTGTCCTTAACTCCGACGTTATACATACCTAACAGTAGGAAACCTAGCAAAAATCTAACTAATCCAGATAGAAAAGAGTGCCCTCGATTAATAGGACTACGAAAAAAATAATAATAATAATCGGCATCAGGCAGTAGGTAGGTACGGTGGGGGAAGGCCTCAATAGTAGTTAGGTCAAACATTAGTCGAAAGAAAAATCTACAGCGTCTTCTATCGTCAGTGAATGGGAGAAATAGGCGTTTACACCCGCGACAGAATAGTGGGATGGTCTGTTGTTGATTTGATTTTTGTTTGAATTTGCAAGACCAACATGCTCTAGAGCCAAATTCCATCTGTCGAAGATGTTCGTTACCTCAACGGAAAGCCTGCCCAAATGGTTGTAGTAATAAAATAAATTAAAGCGTTGCTGTTACTTATATTCACTTCCTCACAATCGGTCGTTCTCAAATCAAAGAACATCGTAGTCCAAGCCGCGGTAATCCATTCATAATTTCATATGTAAAATGAAAATCATTCGGTGGAATCGGTGATGTTTGAACAAAGCCAATTCCGGACAAACATCCCCGTAGACTAGAGAGAATGGATTCCAAACAGATCACTTGGTGTCTACTCGTTGCACCGTGCCCTGACTATGCCCAGCCGGTATTCCCTACGGTTACTCGCACATTTTCTTCTCCTCATCAAAACACTCTCTCTCATTCATAAAAAAACAAAAAAAAAATTAGCTTTCACGGTTCATCTTAAACGTATCTACGACCGAATTACAAAAACAAAAATTAAATAGAATAATTGAAAAACCAAACACGCTGAGAAGGTTTCAAACAACTGAACTACACTCTACACTAGAAACTGAGCCGGGAGCGCAGACAACTCGCGGCATAAATATTTTAGACCAAAAAAAAAATTATAACTACACTGTATACAGGTATATAAGTCTCGCTTTTAACAACAAGGCTCCGAGAAAAATTCGGACATTAGAAAAAAGTAAAGGAAACAAAAACAAATTAATGAAGAGTCTCTTTTCCTCCCTCTCGCGCTCGCTAATTCTCATCCCTCAGCATTATCATCACTGTGTCGTGTGGTATTCACTAACTCCGATCGATAAAGTGTTGTTAAAAGGATATTCAAATGTTGAGACTTAATTGAAAATCTGCTAAAATCTCTCTTTTCTCTCTCGAAACAAAAAAAAAATAAAATAAAAAGTAAAAAAAAAAAAAACTCTGTCGCGCTCGATAGTCACTGACGCCAGCATACGCCTGCCATCACTCACATAAATCGCCATCATCCAAGAGATTTGTTAGAAGGTGTCGGTGTAGAGAAGAGTAAGCAGAAAGACAGTGAGTTCACCCATGTAGTTGCGTTAGGTCTGCGATCTCCTCTAATGCGACTGTATGAATTTGACGAGCGATTCTGGCACTTTCTTCTCATATTTGATTCGATGTTTTTGTATTGTTTTGGCGGCTAGACACTTTAGGCTGGTGTACTTGAGGGGATTGACGATTTCGTGGATTTTATGCGATTCCAGCAGTGATTCGAACGTTTCCCCGTGGACGTTTTTCGTATCCTAAAGCAAGAAAAAAAATATGATCAGTTAATACCCCCACATCGTTACACGTGTCATCTTTCAAATTACCAAATGAGCACCATGATCAAGCAGGATCAGTGCCAGAGCACGCGGACTTGGTTGTGCGGTTGCAGCCAAATGCAATGCTGTATTACCGGCAACATCTTTAGCATTCGGATCGGCTCCAACCATTAATAGAGCTTTCGCTAACGCAGGCGACGGAAACTGACAAGCTGGATATCGACCGACAAGTGTACCCTCTCGATAACAAGCGTAATGCAATGCTGTCCGCCCGGAACGGACAACGACTTTCAGACTATTCAATTTATAGAGTGCGATGAGAATTTCGTGTTTGATTTTCGAATTAAAATCATCATCGTCGACTAGACATGCGAGCAGACAACCGATGTGAAGAGCACTGACAAGTGCACGACACAACGCATTCGGATCATTCTCCACACCAGGCATTGATGCAAATTTTTCTTGTTCTTGGAACATGAATTGTCCTGGAAAGACAAAGAGAATACGAATCAGCGCAATATTTCTTGGAATTTTCCATGCACTCTTACCTCGTTCAACTTCTAATACAGCCTTATTGAAAATCATTAGCATGTCCTGTGCTTCGATTGGAGGTACCACACGTCCCCGTGGCAAGAGACGTCCGGCCTCGACTAACATAAAACTAAATAATTCAGCAAACGAGAGCAGTGACGATTGTGTCATCGGACTCAACGGTGGCAAGATTTTCTGTTGCATTGTTAGCGCATACGTCCACAGCTCGATACAACGATCAAATCGTCCTGCATCAGCATAATGTGCTCCCCTAAACATAGTACAATCATAAAACGTGCCCCGATTCGACCAGGCTTAGAGACTTACCTAAATCTAATGTAATAACTAGTGTCCGGATGCGTTGGTCCGAGTATTCGTTGACGAATCACTAACGCTTGCATTCTCATCTCATCTGGATCCATGACTAATTCATCCAGTGCGTCAATATTTGTCACTTCGGTGGCATATTCATAGGCAGCTATTGGTTCACTGAAAATCTTTGGTATTTTCGGTTCCTGATTTCGATCTTCCATCGCTCGACGCCACAACGATAACGCACTCAACATATCACGTCTCTTATCTACATACGTGGCACCTAATAGTTCCAATGCGTTGATACGATCCTCACGTTTAACACTGGGCAGACTAATAAGATGCTCGACAATTGGCAGGTGACCCGTAACGCTTGCAGCCAATAGCGGTGTCATACCATAATAGTCGACATCCATTGTGGCGCCATGCTTTAGTAGAAGTTGCAGGATTTCCAAAGAACCAGATTCAGCGCAGTCATGCAGTGCTGTGTTACCTTTCACACTGCACCGATTCACGTCCGCATTTAGTGACAAAAGGTATTGTGCGATTTTAAAGTGACCCTTATAGCAGGCGATCATTAGGCATGTGTGACCGTGTCTGTTCGCCACTTCAAAGTCTACAACAACATCATGTTAAACGTGAAAATAAAATAGTTTTGGATTAGACTTACCTGCACCGTTATTCACTAGATATTTCACTATTTCAAAGTGCCCATCGAAACAGGCCGCGCGCAGAGGTGTGGAATTCGTTCTGGTCGTACTGTTTACATTAGCACCACGTCTAACTAGTAACTTAACTATACCGATATGACCGGCAGCAGCTGCACACCATAGCGGCGGGGCATCCTCTATAGTCTCACCATCAAAGGTAACCGAACCGACCTGTTCAACATCCGCATGGCATTTAGTCAATAAATATTCTACAATATCGTAATGCCCGTGACGGCATGCTATAACTAGTGGGGTTGCGCCACCCATTTTCGCTGAAACTAATGATGCAATCTCCTCCGAGGTACGTCCTTCAAAGCAGCTCTGAAATGGCAAACACAAAACAGTTCATCAGTTCAATTCTGACTTGATAACGATGCAATAACTATCTATTTAGGGTGTAAGCAGCCAGGGATTAGGGGGATTATTAATTTGAGATGTCATTAACACATGTTCGTCGACGTCGTGGTTAGGTGTGTAATCGATGAGTCAAGTTAAAAGTGATTAAATGGATCGCTAAAGCGGAAAATTGTAATGATATATGGCATGGTCGGGTGTAAGATGCAATGCTGGGTGCGGAGTGATAGATTTCTAATGGTAGAGCTTAACTTTCACGAGGGGTAATCAATTATCAAGTGTTTTGCGGACGATAGACAAAACGTGTTGCACATGATACGTGACTACACGGCTTGTGGGCACAGTTTTGAAACGATAATCCTTCGCCTAGTTTCTAAAGGAAATAGCCGACAAATCAAGCGATAAATCAATATATCGCAGTGTAGCTTCTCAGAAAAAAAAAAGTTACAATAAAAAAGTGGAACGTATTCGCAGTAATCGTGCGTCATTGCTGGAACCTTAATCTCTAAAAGGCAATCACCTTCCGCGGAAAACCAATAACACAGTGGTTAATTGACAGGCAATCTTTGAATATCGCATGTTTGGGGTACCAAACAGTAGTTTCCTCCTGGAGTGGTATTTTTTAGGGTCCATTAGTGTCAAATAAGCTCAATTCATAGCCATGGGCCACCAACACACGTAGAATTTAAGCATCAATAATCCAAATTAAAACAGACTCTGATCCATAATTAGCTCCTTGTACAAACTAAAAATGTTCCCCTGGAATGTGAAACAAAAGTTTGCTATGTAACCACAATATGGCTACTACAGGGTTTTTCAATAAGGACATAACAATTTCGAAATCAGTTGCCAACCCACCCTTTAATCGTCTTTATCATCCGCTAATGTCAAAACGTCAGCCAAGGTTTATATTTTTATCCTGGTGAAGTTCATGAAGGAACAACATTTTGGAATTATTAAAATTTATTACCCAGTTTTAAGAGCAATTTCTTCAATTTTCGGTCGTCATAATCATCCTACATTCGACAGTCTATGCGTGCTATAGTGGATAAATTCGAATCAAAATAGTCACTATGTAATATTCCTTGACCAACAGGACAACTCAGCCAGAGAGACGTAAACCGTAGATAAGCTTAAGTGGTAAATGAGTCAAATCTGGCGATTCCATTCCGTTCACAGAATATAGGAACCTCTCAGATTACATCGAATTTCGTGTAAAAATATTGACCGACATTCTTACAAAATCAAATCAACTCAACAACTGAGCTTCTTGATCACTTGAAACCATAAAATTCCGATTGGAGTCTGCAAAAGTTTGAAGAAAGTCCTGAATTTCATTGAAAAAATAATCTTCAGCGATGTATGTATGTATGTACATATGTATGTAGGTCATTTCTGGATTAATGGCATTAATCAATAAGTAAAATATGTGGCTAATACTGTGTATTAGTCAATAAGTAAAAATTACGGCTAGAATAGGATGAACTTAACAGCGATGAGATTTATTTCCTACAAGATGATGCCACATGCCACATAGTTGATCAAACAATTGATCTATTTAAGGGGCAGTTTCGTAATCATCTAATCCCACTTTGTTCATCCGATTTAACGCTATTACATCTCGTTTTAAGGGGCTACGTCAGGATGTTGGTAAAAGCCAGCAACGTAAGAGGAGATTAGGAACAATACTGAACCCGGAATTGCCAACATTCTGGCCGATATGTGTGGAAAGTGAACTCCAAAGACTAGACCCGATTGCTCGCGGGAGTCATATGAACGAGATCGAGTTCCATACTTACGAGGGTGGTCCGATAAGTACTTAGCCTCATCACCAGATGGCGCCAGTATCGGAAGAACAACTTACTATCGTGTAGTACATTCTAGTACACGGCTACTGTCAAAATTTCAGCCGGATCTTAGTTTTGTTTTGACCGGGTGTGGAAGCGGGAGTGTCCGCGGATTTTAGAAAAATGGAAAAAGAGCAATATCGGTCGGTGATTCGATTCTTGTTTTTGGAAGGGAAACCGCGCAGCGAAATCAAAGAGCGTTTGGATGCCGTACGTACGGCGACTTTTCTCCTTCGAAGGCGACGATCAAAAATTGGTTTAAAGAGTTTCAACGTGGTCGCACGTCGGTTTTTGATGTGCCACGTCCAGGTGCCCCGAAAACGGCTACCACGGAGGATAACATGACAAAAATCCACGATCTCGTATTGGGAGACCGCCGATTGAAGGTTCGCGAGATAGCTGAGACAGTAGGCATTTCAACAGATCGCGTGGGTCATATCCTGCATGAAATCTTGGGTATGCCAAAGCTGTCGGCGCGATGGGTGCCGCGTTTGCTCACTCCGGACAACAAGCTCAACCGTGAGACCACTTCAGAGTAGTGTTTGAAGCTGTTTAAGCGCAATCCGAAGGAGTTTCTGCGTCGTTTCGTAACAGTCGAAGAAACATGGATCTACTGGTACATACCAGAGACCAAGGAACAGTCGAAACAGTGGACTTCACCCGACGAACGTGCTCCGAAGAAGGCGAAGACTGTCCCATCGGGCGGAAAGGTGATAGCCACCGTTTTCTGGGATTCACAAGGTGTGATCCACATCGACTACCTGGAGAAGGGCAAAACGGTCACAGGGCTGTACTATGCCAAATGATTATTGGGCCGATTCGACGTCGAATTGAAGAAAAAACGGACCCACTTGGCGAAGAAAAAAGTGCTCTTCCGCCATGATAACGCACCGGCTCACACCTCCGCCCCCGCCACGGCCAAATTGGTCGAATTGGGCTACGAACTGGTGCCCCATCCATCGTATTCTCCAGATTTGGCCCAGTGCGACTTCTTTTTGTTTCCAAACTTGAAAAAGTCAATTTCAGTCGAATGAGAAGGTCATCGCCGCCACGGAGGCCTACTTTTCAGACCTCGAGAAAACGTATTTTTCAAACGGGTTAAAGAAGTTGGAGCATTGCTGGGTCAAGTGTATCGAGCTAATAGGAGACTATATTGAAAAATAAATCGCCATTTTTCCAAAATTTTTGTTTTTCTTTTGTAGGCTAAGTACTTATCGGACCACCTTCGTAAATAAACATGTGGTCTATGCCTGGAATAAATTTCGACGCGATATCTCAATTATTCTGTGTTTTATACAAACATAAAATTGTTATGTCTCTGTTGAAAAACTCTATACTGATCATCTGTACAAATGAAAACCGCCGTTTTCTTTTTTTTTCAAATGTAACAGGTTTATTTCGAAAAAATGGTTACATGTTTATTGTTGGAGCTTAACTTTAACTTTTGTCCATCCTTCTGTGTTGCAAAACAAGGAACGTCTTTTGAGGCAATCCACTGATCTACCTAATTTTGAGCTTTTTTTTTTTCTTGCGTTGGTACACATGTCCCCTAACATATGCTGCCATTTTGGATATTTAGTTTACTTGTATGCTGGGAATTTTTTTTGCTATTGGAAAAACCAAAAAAAAAAAGTTTATAAATGGTGCCAGCTTTTTACAGAATGATGCCCGCCCTGGACGCCCCAACATGTCAACAACGAATGAGAACTTTGAAGCAGTGCAGTGGAGCAAATAGTTATGGAGAGCCCTCAGTTGGTTTATGGCATGAAATTGTCCAGACTTTTTCGGCATAAATAAATTTTGACTAGAAGAACTTTCGCATGAGCAGCGGACAGGAGTTTTTGAAAGACGTGAATGACGTCAACCGGTGACGAAACATAGGTAGGTTGTCATAATGTAGAAACAACTACCCCAATGGAAGCGACCAGAAAAGATAAGACTGAAAAAAAGAACGCCAAGTTCGGTCAAATATAAAAGTTTTGCTCACTATTTTCTTCGATTACAATGGTGCGGTTCATCATGAGTTCTTGCCATATGGTCGGTAAAAAAGTAATATTATCTTGAAGCTATGCGCCGTGTGCGTGAGACAATACGAAGAAAACAACCGGAATTGGGGGAAAAAAATTATGTTTGTTGCCATTGTGTCACGATAATACACCTCCTCAGTCATAGTTGCTTATGCGTAATTTTTTGGCCAAAAACGGCAACACAATCATACCTAAGCCACTATATTCAAAGTTTATACCAAAAGAGGCATATCAGAAGTGCTTTGAGGATTGTAAAAAGCCCAGGCGCAAGTTTATTATATCTGAAGAAAATTACTTTAAAGGAGACACATATGTAGATATTGACAAATAAATAAATATTTTTGGAAAAAAATTAAAAGTCACCTTATTTTTTGAACTACCCTCTTATTTTTCCTTTTCTTAGTCAGGGAACAAATTTCACATTCGAAAACTGTCGCTGTTTTACTGCTGTGGGAAAAAAGAGCTGTTCGGAATAGTTCCTTCACCGATTAGAAATACGCGCGCCCATATGCAGCTTTGTACTTATTTCGATCTTTATGTAGTTTTGGGCAGAACTCATCCACTTTCTCAAGCGATTATTAAGTACATTCAGATGCGGGGTTGGGATCGATCCAATTAATTAGCAAACATTGTGTTCTCTCCATTTACTTCTAAGCCTGCTGGCTTTCCCGCCATTATTAGATTTTCTGCGTTTCCCTTAACTGCTTCCTCACTATCTCCCGGAAGGTCCAACCCTATAACGAGAGCTAGAGTGGGTCTGATTCCATTAAAGGTTATTAATCTATAACTTTTCTGAAGGGATTTCATTACGTAGTCCAGCACTCAATTAAAAAAAAATCGCGATCAGTCCATATCGCCCTTTTTTAACACCAATCTTCCAGGGAACTTCTTACGCAAAAGATTCATTGCTTTGTCCGCAGTATGGCATGGTCTTGTCGAAACCAAAAGTGGAATAAGCCTTTTTTACGCATTTCTGGGACCATATAATGGGCCAACATCCACCGATATCGATCGCCATCTACTGCATCGCCGACTTTGAAGAAATACGGTCCAATGATGGTTTTAGCGCATACACCGGCCCAAACAGTAACTTTTTGATCATATAGCGGCTCTTCGTGAATAATGTGAGGATTTTCGGTGCCCCAGAAGCGACAATTTTGTTTATTCAACTCCGGCTCAGCATTAATCATTGCAATGGCATTTTGTGCGTATGCCAAGCGCCGTGGCTCATCTTGTGGCAAAATTCATTTTGCGGATTCAGTGCGGATAACTCACTTTGTATGGAAATAAGTGAAGATCATCCTTTAAAATTCTCCGCAAAGTTGTCCCACTGATACCTAACTGCTGCGAACGGCGCCGATATGACAAACTTGGGTCTTCTTGAACACTGGCCTTCACAGACTGAATAGATGAGTTTGAACTCCGCGGACGTGGCCTAGGCTTGCCACAGAACCAAATTGAAAAAAATTCGAGGCCCAACGACGTATGTATTGTATCTTTTTTGGGGCGCAACACGATCACGATATTTTGCACGATACGCATGTTGAGTTAACACAATCGAGCGTTCCTTTTTAATGAACATTGAAACTATTTCCACGCGTTCTTTTGGTGTGAAGCGATTCATGGTTAAAATTGTACTGAATTGACGTTTCCAAAATGCTATGACATATGAAAATCGGTTGACAATTGTTGAAGTTATTCGAAGTTTACATCGACCCATATGAGATGGCGTACCCTGTACTACATTGCTATATTTATAGTCATATGCCCTTTTACAATCTGCAAAAAATTGGTGGACCGTTTCGTGGAATTCTCATTTCTTTTCTAGAAGCGGTCGTATATTGAAAATCTTGTCACTCGTCGCGCGGTTCCTCCTGAAGTCGCACTAGTAGGTAGTCTCTGATTAATTGCGTATAATGTCACTCTCTTTGAGAGAAGATTTGACAACACCTTGTACCAATATGATAGCAGTGACATTCCTCTGTAATTGGTGCTCACAAATGCAGGAATGGTGACTAAGTTTTTCCATTCCTTGGAGATGGTTTCATTATTCTATATAGTTGTGATGAGCCCATGTAACCTCTATGTTAGTTTATCTCCTGCAAATTTGATTAATTCCGATGGTATGAGGTCGATTCCTGCGGCCCTGTTGCTCTTAATCCGACGGATTGCTTCTTTTATTTTCTCAATGATTAGTACAATAGTTTTACCTGAACTTCTGCTGTGTGAATTGTTTCCTATTACTGCTGGCTCATCTATGTACATTCAGCAGTTTATCAAAAAACCTTCTCCATTAGGCTGCATCTTTCGTTGTCCGAAATGAGCTCTCCATAATTGTGGCGAATAAAAACTGAACTGGCCTGGTATCCTTTTCCTACCGCGTTTGACCCTGCATACATTGCTCTCGTATTTTTAGCCGCACATAATTCCTAATTTTTGCAAACCTTTTTCTTTGCCATTATCGTTTTTTTATCCCGAAGGAGATGGCTGACTTGTTTTCGTAGGGTAACCTTTCTGATACCTAGTACGATCACTTCTCTCTTTTCGAGGAATTGATGTCTTAGAACATTACGGGCTTTTACTTTTTCTTCGTATTCTTCGTCGAACCATGGCTTTCCTTTGAGGGTTTGGTAATAGCCTGGTTTGTCTTCCGTTGCCTTCGTTGCAACGCTTTTTATTGCTGGTTATACTACTTCTACCTGTCTTGTTTCGTTATTAGTTTCTATGCCATATAGTATGGCAAACCTGGTATTGACGCTAGATGCGAGGTCCTTTATCTTCTCAACCTTTTTTGATATTTCGATGTTCGGCTTCTGATTTGATTTTTGGCGATGATTAGGATGTGATCGCAATCCGCTCCATTGTACACTTTAACGTCTAGTACGTGGTATGGGTGTCCCTCATCAGAAAATCATCAATTTAGTTGCGCTTTCCACTCCATCTGGTAGCCTTGTATATTCTCTCGTGTTTGAATGTGTGATTTCCACGATCACATTTTTTTTATCAGGCGAAGCTTTTGCCCTAAGACCGTTAACGTTTGATGAGGAGACTTTCTTCTTCTATTGTTGGCCTATATATCGCTTCTTTTCTTATTTTCGCGTTGGAGCCCCCGAATACGATTTTCACGTCAACGGATGAGAAATTATCAAATAGCGTCCTTTGCCTCTTCATCCCTATCTTCCGTAGGGCAGTGTACCTTCAGAAGTACATAGTTATAGCGAGGACCCCCGATTTAGGCTACATCATTTACGGTCTGCACAATTTCGTTGCTGATGGAGAATTCTGTTCCAAGATTGTGGGTATCCGTACCGCCAGAAACGAAGGTATACCCATCCTCAATGGTTGTTCCATTTGAAAAAGTCGAACTTCTTGCTGTGATGTCTAATATAAACTTACTGATTTGGGAAGTATTCTGACTATGCAAGCTGTGTACGTTCCACGAGTTTAGCCTTAATATTTGTCCATTTCCTTGCATGGATGCTCTCCCTTGGATAGTTCGCACCCGGAGAGCCGATCGGAAAACTAGTTCATTTCCGGAATATTTTACCAGGAAGACCAGCCATATTTAACACCACGGTGGGTCACGATTTTCGATTTTGTTTTGTTTGTTTTGAGTGTGGTGTTGTTATGGTGTAGAGTCATCAGCTCTGCGCGTATCTCTACCCTTTGTTGTGACGTTTAACTACCATGCCACCGCAATTTCTATATTTCAAAACGTATACATATTTCTATCTATATTTCTATACGCAGCAACAAACGGTCTATCACTATCGTATATGTACATATAACAGAGTCGCTCTATGATTGTTACATTACACTTAATGCAAACTTATACTGAATTATCGTCAAGTGTAACATTCAGCGATAGCCATTACCTCGATAGAGGTAATAAATCAAGTTCGAGTTTAGCCTTAAACGCCACCTAACCACCATGCTCGATGGTCCGTGCACTATCGACTTGAGGCTAAGTGTACCGGATTGCATATTCAAACCGAAAATGACCGCAAGAATTGATTAAGAAAATAAAACAAAAAATATTCAAGAAAATTAATATCTCTTTGTGGTCAACTCACTTAATTAATGCTTCTCCTATGCAGTGTGTCCCATGATCTTCGACAGCTAAAACACCGGAAAAATATATTTTTTGTTAAACTTTTCACCGCTCGGAAGACAAAACAAGTTAATTCTAAAGATAATTCAACAATGAGTCAGAGTGACAGAGTGTTTTCGTTGATCACTATAGACAGGGGCTATACACGCGCTTACATAAAACATACATGCTCCTGCGGCACGATACAGAGTCTCTGTCCAAAATTGCGCACTTTTTGTGTTCTTGGGCCTCGAGCCAACTAGTGACTGATAAACGTTTCACTAAATTTGCACTAAACTCAATTAAAAACTAATATTAAATCCATATCCACCCACGGCTCGTAGGCGATAGTAGATTTTAATATTTAATTTACTCCCACAATTTCTACGAGTTTTCCTCTCCAGGTGCCAGCCGGTTAGACGGCGAAGAGATTTTGCGTCTTTTGAAATTTCTAAGCTAAAATAAGCCTTGAACGAACCTCTCGAGAATGTCTTGCGTGCAACTCACCCGCTTTTACTATGACCGGTTGGTTGGTCTTATTTTGGGAAGTTTTTAAAAATACACGCGCTCGGCTGTATATATATTTTGGATTATTTTTTTGCTCTAATTTATTTGTCTAATTTTAAAACACTTGTAAGTGGAATCGGTTGGCATCGTGCGGACAATTTTTTTTTTAATCTTTTGAGGCTGATAGAAAATTTTTCAATTTGTTTAGAAATTCAATAAATCAGACTCAACGTCCACGGGTTAGTTTGGTTTTTAGCACTCCTGTGAGGCGTGAGTAAGGCAAAATGAGATATAAAAAAAATGATTAAGAAGCGACAGATGCTCGTCACACGTCCTAAAAAGCCTACGCAGACTGTTTTCCTGAAACAAATAAATTTTCTACGCAAAAAAGAATTCAAGACAATCTCCGAGCTTCGGAGATCTTTCCCAGCGACAGTAAATACGAAGCAGAAATGATTCCCACGGCTATTGTGCTTGTTTATTATTTTGCTTTATTTTTTCCCGTCCGAGTTGAAGAAACAAATATCTCAGAAATCTCAGGCCTAATTATGTCAAGTAAACTGAAACAAAGAAAGAATAATGTGGCGACTTAAAATAGCTTTTAAATGGTTGGGTAGTTCAAGTGTAAGTGGTACACAACGAACTACACTGAATATAGTCGATTTTTGAGCAGATCCAAATGTAAATCTTTGAATTTAACGTGGGGGCGACTCATCATCGTTTTTGTTATGAGTGTTTTTCACGAATTCGGCTGCAACTTTTGGCTCATCACTTTGTTTTTCCTCGATTGTTAAGCATATCTAACCGTTCCGCGCGAATGTACTCGAATATGACGAACGTCTCGGCGACGTGCGCGGCGGGCAACATAAAAGCAATTAGTACTGATTCGTTCCGATTTTTCGGCTTATTGGATTTATATATTTTATGTTTTTGCGGATTCTGCAAATCTATTTATACGATGCGAAGATCGCTTGCGATTGGTATGCGTTTGTTTAGATTTTGGTCAGCAGCAACGTGTTGGTGTAAACGAATCTAAATCCAATTTACAACAGATAGAATTATACAGATAATTCTAAAAATGCTAATTATATACATATGTATAAGGTGTGAGCCATCGAATGGTTTCTTTCAAAAATTGTTACATTATAAAAAAAAACATGTTTTTGAACGTTCAAAACGTTTGTGCTTACTTTCAGAAATGCGGAGTTACTCATAACCACATTTTTTGTGATCATGACAAAAACGTATAAGCTTAGATCCGCTGTTTGCTAATACGAGGTATGTTCAAAAAATAAGGTGACTTTTTATTTTTCTCGATCTAATGCGTCCCCTCCAAATAATCTCCCCCAAATATAATAAACTTGCGCCAATGCTCTTTATAATCTCTGGAACACTTCTAATATGCCCATTTTTTCGCTGAAAATCTCTAAACTCCTCCAGACAACAGGGCTTCCTCAAATGCAGATCTACAACTTAGAGGCATGTGGCAAGGAAGTCGACGCTATTCCAACTGATTTTAGTAAAGCATAATACTTTTTAAACTGCCTAACCTTGGCCTTGAATCCAATCGATTAGAGTTGACCTTTTTACCTGGAAAATTAAACGCTATTAAAGTGTTCGCTGCAGATCTGCCTTTTCTAGCCTTTTTTCTGTTTTTTTCGAGGTCCCCAACCCAGCTCCTTCACTTGGACTCACTTCTCTTCATTCTTACTACTGACGATTTTGATATCTCACTTTATGTCGATGACTAATTCGTCAAGACATGATTCTTTTCTTATTCAACAGTGCTTCAATCTGAAGATCAAAACAATGCTTGGAGCCTAAAATATCCAAATGTGAGTCAATAACTTATTCTTGGAAATGCATCGGACCTTCCCCCCCCCGTCTCTACTTTCAACAGAGTCAATCTATCTCCACTGTTCAAGTAATCCGCCACCTAGGTATATTACCATATGTGGCTAGAAGTTTAACTTCCGAAAACAAATCCACGATATAATTCCTAAAACCAATTCAGCAGTCGGTTTTTTGATACACTGGTCTAAGGAATTCTCTAACTCTTACGTGACTTGATTCTTCTGCATAGCCTTCGCTCGCCCCACTCTTCGATAAGCCTCCCAACTGTGGTCTCCTAGCCAAATATTCACATTTCCAGAATCGAGAGAAGACAACCTTGTTTCCTACATTGTGCTCTTTGTTGTTGACTCTGGAACAAGGTTTTTTCTGTACCTCCATACTAAAACCGCAACTCGAATACACTCGAAGAACAAAGAAAAATATCCGACATCCTCCTCATTCATCGACTCCTTTCAGGTACCATTGGCTGCACGACCCTCTATAATTCTACGTTCATAACACTAAACCCCATAGTCTACGAAATCCTCACATCTTCTATCTGCTTACCTCCCATACCTTATATGGCCTCATATGAATGAACATATCTGGTATATGCTGCGAAGTCTTAATTCGAATTTCAAACTCAGTTCTCCATGCTTAAACCTTCGCCTTCTAAATCGTCCTCAATAACCCCGATTTTTATTAGATCTATCACTTGTGACCGAGTTCGGAACCTCTGGTTGTTTCCATTAGGATGGCTGTTTCGTCGTTATAACCATATGTTTCGTCACCAGTGATGACCCTTTTCCGCAAATCTGTATCGTCTTTTACGACATTCAACTGATCCTGAGCGATGTTGCGACGGTTCTTTTGGTCAAAATTTAGCATTTTTGGAACAAACTTTGCTGACAAAAGTTTCATGCCCAAAATACTCGATTGGGTTAAGGCCAGGGCTCTCAGGGCACTCCAAGACTTTAACCCTATTTTGCTGTTAGCGAGCCTTGCTTTCGCTCGAAGTGAGACACGGAGCTTTGTCTTGTCGCCTTCCAAATAATTCTGTAATTGATAGCGTCAGAACTTGCTCCAGCGTCACAATAAATGTCTCCAAGTTCATACGTCCTCGATAAATAAACGGAGTTCCAACTCCGTTGGACGTTTCAGAACCCAAGATCATCACACTGCTCCCACCGCGTTTTACCATAGGAACCAAGCATTGTAGGAATTGTAAGCGACCCAAAATCTGTGAGCTTCTTACACTATGCGCACATCAGAAGAATGAAAGGTTTTACACTCGTCGGACCATAAAACCCTGTCCTAGTGCAAAGCTATTCAATCTTTATAGCTTTTCCGCCAAGCAAGTCATTTTTTTCTTATTAGCCTCTGAAAGCAAAGGCTCTCCAGCTTTGAGAACAAATTCATTAACAGTTTTAGAGGAAATATCGATTCCATGGTAATTTCTTACTCCAGCAGCTAAGTCAGAAGCTTTCCGTTGACGATTTCACGACGTTTCTCTTTCGATAAAGTGGGCTTTCCCGATCGTTGTTTAAAGTTTTCTCTCTCTCTCTGATTTGGTTTTTACCCCTTAGGTCTCAGCACGTCTTTTTATCGTGGTGTGCACAGCATAACGCGAACAATTCACTTACTTTTTGTACTTGCCGAATTCACTTAATTCCTGGGTTTTGGGCATTTTCTAATTATGTGTATTACGTTTATTCAAATCCCGTAAACATATACAAATTCAAAATAAAAAAAAAACGTCCTAAAAGTTTATTTTATCATTCGAACGCACTACTTCAAAATGTCACCTTATTTTTTGAACCTCATGTAAGTAGTTAGTGAGCGTATTAAGCTACCATGGACATTATTCTTATAATGATTAACGGCCATTTAGAACTTGAAAATTCTGAGCTTCGCTCACAACTCTTCGCCAAGCCAGACCCCTCCCCCGTGTTTTCCTTCCACGTTTCGCTGTTCCCTTCCATCTTCCATCTTTTCTGACAGTCTTTTCCTTTCGGGTTTTCTACTAATTATTCTTCTGACGATTCGCTCACTTCATTCGTTCTATGTCACGTTCCTATGTGACATTACTCAGTTAATGCTTGGGGCTGAATCGAGTTCCTCGAGTTCTTGATTGTGTAGCTTCCTTCATTCGTCTACTTCTTCGTCTTGTTTTCCCCCTAGATTTTCCCTAAGATCTTGCTTGCTCTCAATGACCCGAAATCTATTTTCCTCCTTTTGAGCCAGAAACCAAGTTTCACATCCGTAAAGTGTCGCTGGCATTATGGTTTTATAAATATCTACGATGGTCATGCCTTATTTTTTTTTTTATGAGTTTGACATCTGCCAACATTATTCAGTGCCCATCATCAGAAATTTCTTGCGACAATATACTAATTATATTACAATATATTAATTACTCATGTCTAGAGCATAGGCGGGAAGCTTCGTTCTGCCGAGTCGCATCAAATCGTTATTGGGGCCTATGGTTTCAATGGTTTATTTAAATCAATGGGCAGAGATTGGTCTCATCGTTCAAAGGATCCATAAATTTTTGGTCCTTTTGGATGAGGACGATAACTAATGGCAGAAAATGCCTACCGAGTTATTGGGTGTTACTCAACGAGACATGTTTATGCGTCTACGGGTCATGGGAAAGGATGAACAGATCGGGAAAAATCTACCGCATGCATTGGTCGATAAGCAGATGGAGTGACACATGTCGAAATTTTGCTAATCAGTCAAAAAACAAAATCGTTCCTGCAGCAGATTGTCACTGTCGATGACCAAGACGCCAAGACCTGATTGCTGAAAATGATACTGCGCGTTTGCTGATATCAGCAGGGTATGGTTTATTATGAGCTGTTGAAACCTGGTGAAACAGTTGATGACCACCACTCCACCAACAACAGGTCAAATTGCATCGTGCTCATGACAAGCTGATTTTCTTCCACGACAAAGCATCATGGAACACGTCAAGAATGGTCTGAAAATACTTGTAGACACTCAACTGGAAGGTGCTGCCCCATGTCCCATACTCACCAGACCTGGCTCCTTTCGACTACTGTGTCTTCATCATGGGTCATGAGCTCGCAGAGTAGCACTTCGTTTCTTACTAAGATGTCTGAAAATGGCTTGATGAGTGATTCGTCTCGAAAAAGATTTTTTTTTTTTTGGCACAGTATCCATAAATTTATAATACAAATTTCAGCTTGTGCACCTGGTAAAGCGATTGGAATTATAACAGCAATTGCTAAAACCACTATGACGGCATCTGATGGATATGGCCCTCACGTGTATTATATATAATCGTATGATCATAAAAAGGCTACTTCAATAGTCAAGAAAAGTTATCGAATAACAATGGAATCCAAGACCAAACAAATATTTTATTCAAGTAAATTTGAACACGTAATATAAAGCAAGTTTCATTTGTCACATCTTAAATCTGTGTTTGATTTTCTGGGAGACTTGCTTCCTAGAACGCTTATTAACCCTCAAGAGAATGTAATTTTTTTTACCAAAATCTCTTTTCTAACTGAACTAAAGGCTAAGCAAGGAACGGAAGTAAGCGGTCATTTCTTTCAATGCTTGCAGATTGGACCTTGCCGCCCCATCAACAAAGGTTCTAAGGTTCTAGTGTTTTTGATCATTGTTCAAGTGTACTCGTTAATCGAAACAAGGGGTTGTCAAATATAAAGGCTTTGTCCTATAAGAAGGGTTAAAGGCAATTATTTCTTGGATCGTTAAGCCATTATGTGGGAAATTAAAAATAAATTTCGTCCATTATTGCCTGACAAGGTCGCTCAATCGATTGCTGTTGGGTTGCGTGACACACTATCGAAACTATAAGAATAAAGAAGACAATTTAAAAAGCGATTTTATCGAAAGGTCAACGGTCACATGCAACTTTGGCACTTGGAGACTAATTGTTATTGTAGCATAGCAATCATTTAAAGCAATAATCTACAAAGCATGAGCTGCTTGCAATACTTGACCGAACACAGGCGTAGATGCCCCTGATTGTAAAACTTAAATATTACTTGGCACCTGGTGAAAACTTCAATGCAGCTGCATGGTCATAAGTCATGGGTAGATGTGTTTCTGAAAGCAACAAAGTTGGATACTAGATGATGTTAGGTCTTGAATACGAGTATAATATTATCAAACTGGCCTTTTAATATCAAATAAGCACCAACTAAAACGAGTTTTAATTTCATCCAAAACCAGCTTGAAACTGACCCCTTTTTCTGTAGTATCGTTAGCGACATCGAAACGGTCTCCCCCGAAACGTTACGTTCGCAAATAAAGACGCCTACCAAGGTCGAGTTATCTCGCCAAAATCTTGAAGGCAAGGCATTAAAAATAGTCGCGTATGCAGACGACGAGGTTATCCAAGTCTAAAAGCAAACCCGACTTTTTTTTGCCATCTCGTTTTCCATTACTTTTTGAAGATGATATCGGTCAAGTGGGCGTCCCATTATTTTTGACTCTTTTTACCGGATTTGCAATCATTTCGCCGATAAGCTCTGTGAGTTATTCTTTTTGAGAGCTTTCTCATAGAATGACTATTTAAAAAAAAACGCTTAAGAGAGAAGGCTGGAACTGTCAATTCGGACAATCTTGTCAATCAGTGCAAATCGCTAAAGCTAGAAAATAGACAACTCGAAAACGCATCCTTCGAAATGTCTATGGTCGCACGAGCATGGTTCTGTTGAAACTACATGTCTTCGAGTCTCATTTAAAATCTATTGGGGACAATACAAGCTTGTCATTGTCATCATCGATCATCATCATAGTCATAGTAACTGTGTTAACTGATACTCGACGACGAATTCGTCATAAACAACAAACCATACGGTGACTTTAAGAAGATGCAATTGCTTTTCATGAATGACACGTGGATTCTCAGTACCACAGAAGCGAACATTCTATTTGCTCACTTGTCCGGAAATGGATCTCATCGCTTATGACGATAATTTCAACTGAAAATCGTAAATTTTGTTCAGGAGAGCGTGAGCGTAGCTGAGACCTGACGATCTACAGACAGTAGCTGATGGCCTGTCTGCCTACTGGAAGGAAACTTGTTCAAGTCTTTCATGAAAAGGGACATGAAAATGGCCAACAGAGAAGGCCTTTTGGCGCCTCTTTTAAACCAGATGGCATAGGACGGATAGGATGTCTGAGCCGAAATTCACGTTGCGCGAATTCACTGATGAGCTATTTCGTCAAAAAAATGCTCCGAAGTATTTCGAGATATTAGGTAAGTGAAATCACAGAGAGGGCTTCGAATATAATGTATGATTAGGCCATAGGCCGTATTCTTAGGTTGTTAATGGGCCGTTATCTTAAGTTGCTGCTAGCCAGATAAATAAATATTTTTCAATAAGGGCGGGTAGATGTTGAAATGGAATAAAACAAGCTGTATGTGAGGTACTAATGAAATTCTTTTTTATTTGAAAGATCCCTGTATGACATTATATATGGAATTTATCATCGTTCAAATGCCTGCCTCGGCTTCTTACAGTGGCACGGATCAAAGTGGTCCAATTTTCAATGACTCTTTCGCACAGACCCAGCTGAATTTGAGCGTTGGCTCGTGTAATATTCACTTTAAAGGCATCGGTCGATTTTGGTTTATTTGCATAGACCTGCGACTTCAAGAAACCCCACAAGAATAAGTCTGGCGAGGTCAAATCGCAAGACTTTAGTGGTCAATTCGCGTCACCTCTGCGAGAGATAATCTTACTCAAATCGTTCATGCAAAAGCTCAAGCGTGGCGACCGCATTGTGGCACGTAGTGCCATCTTACTGGAACTGCATGTCGTCTAGGTCCATAGTGTTTTATTTGGGCCATAAGAAAATGGTTATCATCGTTCTGTAGCGCCATTGACGGTAACCGCTTCACCAACGTCGTTTCCGAAAAAGTATGGACCGATGACGCCGCCGGCCCAAAATCCACATCAAATGATAATATTTGTGAATACACTCTCACCTGGTGAACTTCGTGTGGGTTGGTGTCGTCCCGTATACGGAAATTTTGCTGGTTAACACAGCCATTCATCCAAAAGTGAGCCTCGTCGCTTCTTCTTCTTCTTTTCCTTTTTCCGGCGTTGTTATGGTCAGAAGTGTAGGACCATAACCTGAGCCTCGTGGCTAAAGATAATAAATTTAACAAACGGCGTTGTCTATGGTCATGAACTTTGAGCTCTTGGGTCAGTTGGATCTTGTACGGGTGTAGACTCCAAGTCTCAAAAAAAATTCGTCAATTTGAAGTCTACGCAATGCGGACTTCGTGCCTTGTGCACGGCGAGGAATCGACTGTTTTAGGATCTACTGGAACAGGCCGCCAAAATCAACTTGCGCCAATTAAAAAACCCTTTACATAAGTGTCAAACCTTTGGTAAAAATTGAGGACTCAAGTCAAAGCTGATTCTGGACATACACAGCTGCTGTCGGTGCCATTTTCTGCAACACAAGGCTTACGACTTAGACGGACTCAACATAGTCCAAAGTGGGAAAGAAATCATACAACGGTGTGTATGAGTTCGTCTCCATTGAATCATTTAATATTCTTCGGCATATCCTCATCTTGGACCTAAAGTCTACCGTCTTTAGACTTATAGGAGGACAGGTTGTCATGGTGCAATGGTAATCGTCACCGACTGTTGAGCGGAAGGTCTGTAGTTCAAGCCTGTCCATAGCCAAGAACAGTTCCTATACGGGAAAACTGTGCAACAACATCAGTTGTAAATGAGAGATGATCAAAAAATTACTTAAAAAATCATACTCTGTGTGTGCAAACAAAAAAAAAGTTACTGCGAACTACAACCAAGGCGACAAATTCAGTCGAATCTCTCGAATCCTATCTAGGACAACCACCTCCGGATAGTAGTGAATGAAAGTCTTCGACACAAACCATTTGCTTCCCCTTCAGGTTGTGTGAAAACACCATGAGACTCTTAAAAATGCGCGAACCCTATAAAGAAAAAAGGATTTGGTTCAAGGGAAAGATTCGAATGACCCATGGTCCTCGGTCGCAAGAACTAGGGCTTCATTTCGAAAAATTATAATACCCAAGAGCTATTGTTTCATCAGCCGTCTAGCATGTGGCGCCAACCTGCTGAAAAGGACCGTCGTCAACATCCATATCCCAAATTTCACGAAAAAAAAAAAAATCCGTCAACATCGATATGGTCCAATGACAATCGTTGTGGATGGAGAGGCAGCCCCATTGTATATTGTTGTATTAAGGGGGTTAGGCATGTTACGCCGCTGCTATCTTTAGCAATTCGCCGCCTCCTCTTTGGGAAGAAATTGAGTGAGGCACTAACAGAAGAACTTAAACGCTGAGTTAGGTTGGTTTCCGAGAGGGTTTAAAAGGGTATTTAGTTCAGTTTATACGCGGAAAAATAACAAAAAAACGAAGGAACCCCCCGCTCAATGCAGCGGCTGTTTTTATATAATAGCCAATCTCCAGATAGTCTTCTACTCTATATCTGCAGGAGGCTGGAATTTTGACTTTCGTGCCCTTTTTGAAGTCATTCCAGGGCTCTCGTTTCGACAAACAACTGCTGGACACCTTCTGTCAGGCGGGCAGCTACTGGATACAACAATATCTTAGGTCTTCCATGGTTTTTACGCAATTGTATTTAGCTTCAGTTATTGTATGAAGTGGATCTTATAGTTAAGTCTTTAGGTCAAGATATTCATGCAAAACATGGTGCAAATTGGTTGCGAATAGGCCCTATTCCTATGATAGTCTCGAAAGGAAAAAATCTGGGTTTGCAGTGAGTCTCTTAGCTAGAACGGTTATTTTAGCTGGTCTTACCAGACGATAACACACAGTCTTCACATTTTTGTTGATTTAAATTAATTTAGCTATGCGACAAGAGGCTCTATGGTGACCAAACTTACGAATCGTTTCGGGGTTATTATCACCGTTTTCGTAGTGAAGTTATATTATTTCAACTAGTTGTGAAAGTATATGTAGGCTCCTAGTTTTTACGCAAAAACAAAATGACACTTCTTGTTGGATAAACCTTTGTAATTAGTGAACCCAAGTTTTGCTCATATATTTTGTAAACAAATCATACTTAAAGCAATTAGCCTCTCTGGTCAACTATTAAAGACTAAGCAATCAAAAATTGAGCTGGTACAACCGACTAAATTACAAAAATCCTCTTACTTTTTGAACACTTCGCAAATGCCTCCGGGTAAGCCCTTCTTTGGCCCAGATCGAAACCATGATAAGGTGTCCCAAAATCAATAAAGAAATTCAATTCAGCCACATAATCTTCACAAGATTCAGCAAAAACCATGCGTCAAGGATGAATAATAAAAACGATGACTTCCACGTCTTCTAGTGGTTTTTAATTATCTTGTTTTGATGGAAAAATTTCACTTCTTCAGTCCAATTCACGCTGTATTCCTTTCCAGACGGTACGAAAACGCAAACTACCACATGCTCGCGTCCAATTTAAGAGCTAATTGAGCTCCACGGATACTGAGAGCAAATAACCACTTTCAATTCAATTTCTCTGTTATTACAACGACATTTCAAATGTCATGCCAGCGGGAGGCTATCATTCGAAAGGACACTCATTTGAAGCGAAAGAAAATCAATGAACCCATCAGGGGGTGCAGGAAATAAGGGTTAATAAACTAAATTGCTTTCATGTATTGACGGAATGCCTGGCATGGATACATTCGAGAAAAAGCCCAAGTTCGACCACCTCCGGGACAGCCAAGGGGACAGTTTCATTTTTCCTATTTTCCCCTTTATATCCTTTATTCAAATTCATGTTTCCATGGCCACTCTCATAGATATGTATATCTGTACCTGCACGGTTATGAATGGAATTCATTTTCGCTTTGTCCTCTGGTCTCCATGAAGGGCTCTTCGTTCTGAAAGTGCTCGCTACTTATGGCCTTGCACAGCAACAAGGTCATTTTACGAGTACGTCCGCACATGTGCCTGAGCTTGAACGTGTGCTTGCATGGCACACGTATATTTATAATTATCGTAAAATCGAAAACGAATTGATGTGGCCGTGATAAAAAGTCCACGAAACCTTTTAGGCTTGTATTGTTGGACGAGAAAGCTTAAATGTGGGCACTGAGTGTAGTATCGATCGCGCTGGGATTGGGTGGCCACTCGACTTCTAGCAAGTGCTTGTTGTCCAGATTTCGTTGAACCAACAATCACAGACAACAAACGGGTAAATTATGAAAAATCAATACACTCAACGGCACAGCCAACAATAACCGCCAAAAGCCAACAAGAGCCATTGGGTGGCCTAATTAGTGGGTCTACCCCTCGGGCCACCTTTTGGCACGTCACATAAAATCTGTCACAGTTTGCGTTTCATGTTTGATCTCTCGTGTAAGGTCGTTGGGAAAACAGAAAAACTTTTATTTTCACACATCTGCTAGTGCCGTAGTGCTCCAGCAACGCTATAGACTCGTATAAAAGTGAAAATGTAAGCAAAAACGTATTTTCAATTGCCTGGAACCTTGGAGCAATGCCTTAGTCAATTCATTCAATTAACACAATTGCAAGCGACAATGACAGAAAAGTTGCTAATTGCAGTCTATGTGCGATATGTGTGCCCCATGACAGTTTAAAGTGCAGTCATTCCCCCTTTTCTGCCTTATTTGGGGATTTGATTCTGTTCTATTTCGTAGGGGAGGAGCGACAAAGCACAGGAATTTAATAATCGTTTTTTGCTTTTGCTTTTTGTTTTAAACGCACAAAAGCTACGCGTTACCTAGTCAAAGTACAGTCAAGAAATCAATCAAGATTATCAAACGGCACAAAGCAAACCCCCAAAATAGATTTTTGATAAGTGGTCTTCGTAGAATGTCCGCTGGCATTGACACTATATACGATAAAGTTGTTTTGGCCTCAAAGGGTGATTTTTTTTTGCTGTTTGGCTTTTCAGTGTTCTATTTTTGACAGCTCACGAGTAGTTAATGACATGTGCTCAAATCAAATATGCTCAATTTACATTGCCAATTAATCATGGACAGACTTACACACGAACAACGATTAAAAATTATTGAATTTTATTATCAAATTCGTGATCTGTGTGAAGTGTTCTTAGCACACTTCGACCATTTTACGACCACCATAATCGACCTACTGAGCAAGCAATTCAAGCCGCAATGACCAATTTTCACACCAATTTCGTGCTATTGGATATCAAGCCACCTATGTATACGTATGCGTAGACAGCGTACAAAGGAATATATTGCTGTTGCATTCGCCAGTCTCAATGAAGACCGTGATTTGCTCATTCGCCGGTGTTGTTCGCAGCATTTCGCAGTTACCACCACTCGATTACGTGAAAGATTTTGCGCAAGGATAATGGTCTACAACCTTACAAAACTCAACTCGTGCAAGAACTGAAGCCGAATGAGCTTGCACAGCACCGAGTTTTCAGTGAGTAAGTCTTTAAAAAGTCGGAGGAAGATCCGCTCTTTTAATCGAAAAATTGTCTCCAGAGATGAAGTTAATTTCTAGCGCCCCATATCGTGAAATGACTTCCAACTTTCTTCGTGCTCATAATGCACGAACTTGCTCGTGGTTCCAGCAAGACAATACTTCATGTCTCACAGCACACGAATCGATGGATCAATTGAGAAATGAATGCGGTCAACAATTTATCTCTAAAGGACCAGTAAATTGACCGGCTAGATCGCGCGATTTAACACCTTTAGACTATTTTTTATGGAGATACATTAAACCACTCATGCCGATAATCCAGCGTCAATTGCATCATTGGAAGACAAAATTACACTTTATTAACGAGATACCAGGCAATAGGTCCGAAAAAGCTGCTCAAAATTAGACTTTGCGTATGAATCATTTTAAATATAGTTGTGATGAGCATTCATATGAAATAAATCCTGGAAGGAAAATGGCAAGCATTGCTTTATTAACTTTAATAAAAATTTAATCCAATTTTACAATTTTCCTGTGATTTCTTAAATAATCAAAACCCAAATGCTTAAAAAATCACATATTACTTAGATTTTAAGAGTGCTCTTTCAAAGGAACGAAAACAATCAAATCGTTTTAAATTATCGGATGTGTAAATGAGAATTCCAATAGACGGAGCTAGTGGAATATGTGGGTATGAAACGGAGGTATTACTGAACCAATCTACATGTCAAACGTAACGAGAACTTGCAGGTTCAATTACTATAGCTCAATATGCCATTATTAATCGTTTGAAAGTCTTGGAAATGGTCCAAAACTAAGGAAATTGGGTGCAATTCGAATAGAACAAGCTACGAGTGGCACTTTTTTTTTTATAATTCGAGCAGGTTCCAGAGTGTACGCTCTTATGGTGTTTGTCACACAACCTGAACGAAGTGCAGATGGTTTGTGTCGAAGATGTTCGTTTACTACTCTCCGGGGGTGGTTGTCCTAGATAGCTTTTTTTGAGAGATTCTGAATTTGTCGCGTTGGTTGTAGTTCTCAGTAACTTATGTGTTTCTATGTTATTAAGGTGTTATATTGGAAATGCACACACAAAGAATGAATTTTGAAGTGATCATATAATGCGAGTGTTATGCCTTCGTCAGCACTTTTTGATCATGTCTCATTCACAACTGATGTTGTTGCACAGTTTTTCCGTATAGGAATTGTTCTTGACTATGGACCGACTTGAACATCTCGGCTCAACAGTCGGTGATGATTACAATTGCACCACGACCACCCCCAAAATGGCACGAGTGGCACTTTCCACTGGCGAACTGCTGCACTGGACTCTGGTTGGCGAAGAAAAGGGAATCTATTGCGATACTCGGAATCGAAAGAATTCCTCATGGCACAGTGGCCATGCATCGACAAGGACAGCCATGTCAAACATCCATGGTTTCAAGCTCATGCTCTGTATATGGTCGAATCAAAGGGGTCTACTCTAAGCTGCTCAAATCGAATGAAATCATCGCTACCAACTACAATTAATGCGCTTGAGCATTGGGTAAAAGACGTCCGGAAGCCTCTAAAAGACACCATAAAATGATTTTGCAGCGCTGGTCTGCACGTCGCGAAATCATTAAAACATATTTGGAAACGCTCTAATGGGAAGTCCTATTCCACCTGCCACATTGACAGACATTGCCTTTCTGATTCGCACTTGTTCCAGTCGATGGTTCATGGCATGAACAGAAATGTACTTCTAATAAGCACTGCAAAAAGTGGGTCAATTCGTGGATTGCACCTAAAGACGAAGCGTTCTTCCTACCATATCAGAAGGTCTTAACCTGTCCGAAAAAGAAGAGAAATGTAGTGGATAGCGGTGGACAGTACTTTGAATAATTTAGTTTTTCAGTTTCATTTTAAATAAATTAAACTCACTGCCCTATAAGCGTTTTCAAGGAGGCTGTCAATATGCTGAAGATGACAAGCCCCCTTAACGCGCAGCAAATCCACAAACGAAAAAAACGTGAACGAAATGACTTTGAGTGATAGCAGCATCACAATCAGAAAAGTCGGTGAAGATGTTGTCATATCAATTGGCTCATGCCGCCGACATTTTTAATATGAAACGTGTAGCAGCAACATTTTCTCCCAAAACTGTATCAAGTTCAAACGAAAACACCAATCAATAACGAAGCAGAACTACTAAACGTGCACTGCCATGTGATGGAAGGTCATATGACGCAGAAACTAAGGTTCAATCAGCGTTCTAGATTATCAAGGTCGAAAAAAGGTCGCAAAGTGCAGTTGGGTGAAGGTCATGCTTATTGCGTTGTTTTATTTCAACGGCACGGGAGACCGAAAGAAAATATTTATTTGCAGCGAAAGAATTCTTTTGGGAATACAACTTGTGAAGATTCCCATAAGTTTTCAAGTTAGAGGCTTTTAGGTTCAATAAATCTGCGTGAACTTCTCGAGGAGCTAACATCTTTCCGAGAAGTCGACATCGATTCGAACTACCATCATGCTGCAGTCAAGGTGCGACTATGGATATTCCGAACACAGTGGAGTTGGGCTGGACCGTCGGCGTTTTATAACAACAGCCTGTGGTATTCGTGTCTTCCTCTGATTCCCCGAAGCCCCTGCATCATATAAACAATCCAAAGAACACCACTGGAAACCTTGGTAACAAGCCATGAGGAAAGCCTATTCTAATACACTTAGTGGTTTTAAAGTGTATCCTTCAAGAAACCCGTGGTTTGGTGATAATCGCATTAGAGTAAATGCAACGAAATAAGAAGCATAAGAGCCTGGGCTGAATCGCAAAATGAGAGCGGCTCGTGACTCTACGAGCAGAGTAGGACAGAAAAAAAAAGAGCATGAGAAACGCGTGTCTGAAGAATCGGAGAGATGCTTTTCCAGAAATAACTCCCAAAGGTTTTGCCAAAAAATAATCAAACACATCGGATTTAAATCCAGAACAGGGTGCAATTATAGGTAGAATTGTGGGTTGCAGATGGTTTGTGTCGAAGATGTTCGTTCACTACTCTCCGGGGGTGGTTGTCCTAGATAGGATTTTTTGAGAAATTCGACTGATTTGTCGCGTTGGTTGTAGTTCACAGTAACCCTTTTGTTTCCACGTTATTAAGGTGTTGTATTGGAAAATGCACACACAGAGTATGAATTTTGAAATGATCGTATACTGCGAGTGTTATGCCTTCGTCAGCATTTTTTGATCATCCATCAAAAGGCCTGAGAAAAGGTGGGGCGATAATTTTGGAAACTATTTAACATTACCTGTGAGATTATCGTGCAGAAGTCGCTGGTCACACAAAGAGACGATATATTTCAAGTCCGTCCAATAAGATATCAATGGAGCATTGAGGGTCTAAAATGTGACTAGCTATTAGGCACAGTGAATGAGGATCCACACCACCTATGTCTTGGCCAAAACGTACATATTGACAGATTTAATTTTGAGATATTCAAGGACTCCATCATGCACCAACAACCCTTGCGCAGAAATTAAACGCATAATTATTCAGTCCGGTTCTTTCCTTTTAGGAGACGTGTGAGCAGTAAATCTCCCTCTCAAGAAACCATAGTGATGTACAATATTCTTATCATTTTAATCCATATGACAGGCTTAGAAACATGACTCTTGTCAAAGGCGGATGAATAAGCTCTTGTTCGTATAGAGAGGAAGATTCTCAGTGTGGTTTTCGGTCCAGATCATGAAAATGAGGACGGAAAAATAATGTATCACTCATTTAGTTCGTGACATATAGATGGCGCCACTATTGACAAATCCATGTGATTTATTAGGAAGTTCCAATATTCGCACGATTCGTGTCAAAATTGTATGACAATCTGACGTGTAGACTGCTCGATTGGGACAAAATCGGGTTCTACACACCGGATCTAACTCCAAGCGATTATTACCAGTTTATAGACCTAAAGAAAATGCCCCAGGCAATAGAATTTGGCTCCAATAAAGGAAGGTCAAAGATAAAATGTTTTACAAAAAGTTGTTGTTTTATTAGTCATCCTACGAATTTACTGAATGATATGTCCTACGAAGAACTGTACAAAGTCTACAGTAACACCGAACTACAATATATTGTAAGTCTATGGGTCCAACACCTGAGATGGCAGGAAAATGCTGAGCGCATTGACACCAACGCTTTAGACCAACGAGTCATCGAGTCTTACCATGAAGGAATATTCAGATATTTTCAAAATATTGCGGGCCTTATCTATCCCGGGGTGTAGCGCCACCAGGAGTAGCTCCATTTTTTTTTCTAATTCTACCATAGCCTACCTATCTATTCTAATCTGCTAAAAGCTGCTTTATTCCTATCTTGAATATAATCAGGTTGGCTTGTAATCGTGTTTTTATCTGATTGGTCACCATCCTGATTATGGCTGGGCTTCGCCTTCTAGCTGACTCTGCATGCCCGAGATCTCAGTTAGTTCTCGTGTTCATCTAAGCATGACGATATACCCAATCTCACGAAAGATTGCTAACCCTAGTCTTACTTACGAACTAAGGAGTGAGGAGGCTTTTATCGAGGTAGCACCCCGTTCTGGGTAGCGGCGTCACCCGACGACCAACAATTACCATAGCGGTAATAAAACGAATGACCTCATCAGCGCTGCCAACGTGTACCCGTCGCGGATGTATGTGGCGCCCCGGTGACAGAGGTAATTTACCGAGTACCATCCATCATTGAGAAATTCCCTGTGGGGAAATAAGTCCCGATCGGACTTTGTTTTCGTGGTATCTACGGTATAATTCGGCTATTAAGTTCTCGAAACATTTTAAAAAGAAATTTGTCGATTCTTTTATTTAGGCCTTATTAAAGTAATACCTAATAAACTGGGACTCTGGCGCTCTGTATTTTCTTCGAGCCTACGAATCTTTTCCATATCAGAAACCAACCAGAATTAACCACGCCGGAAAACTATGCGCGTTGATGGGCCTTAATAGAAAATGTTTATCCTGTAGCCAAGTAGACTGCAGTGAAACAGGTTTTTTGTCATACCCAAGACTTTCTTAGCTCCAGCAAGACTAAATGAAATACCGATCATCATCACCAGTTCATTCTGTTATCCCTTGAGGTCTTAACCCCCTTCTTGAAAACCGTTTTTATGAAAGATGTCAAAGATTTTGCTGAGAGTAATGCTATCATAACAAACTTCTTTCCAATGCTATAGTCATGTACAGCAGGTAATTTGACAGCATGCATAGCCTGGTGAGCTTGTAGAATAGACTTTTCAAAGCCTTTTCAAAAGTCGATCAGACAAGCACCCTTAAAATATGTTTTTTTTTTTCTTATTCCACTACGTCAAACGTCTTCAATAAGCTCTATGTGCATAGTTAAATAGCATTTGCCTCGATTACTTAGCACATCTGTACTAAAACTTGTTTTCTCTTTCAATTCCCAAATGTATATCGTTGCACAGACTGTTTCCATCTATAGAAACCAATTTATAGATTAAGATTCACAAATTTCATAACTCAATTCGGTTGGCGGGATAACGATGCGCCAATATAGGAAAAACGTGTTCTTTACGTTCTCTACTCTCATCGTCATTCCACATGTGGCTCAAACCAGAAACAACATTTAATCGCCTTCGCTCTACCCCTATTTCATTTTGCCTAGTCAATAGTCAATTCATTCGACTTCCTTATTGCATGTTAAATATTCTCTGAAGTGACCCAAAAATGATTAGAAGGAAACAAAACGGACGATAAAAATTGGATCGAGACGAAACCGTAAAATTGTATGCTTTTACACAGAAGATAAGCAAAGTCAATAAAAACACTGTTAACACCCCCACTTGCTAACCAGTCATGGAGCCGATATAAGAAAAAATAAGTCTTCCAGCTCGACGGCACAGTATTAACTACAAATTTATTTTGTATTCTGTATGGCGAGAGCGTAGCCGCGGGACATGACATTAGCACACAATTCCAGTAGGCGCACGTTGGGCTTCGTTGTCAGGCGCGTAACAAAAAGCCACTGGGAATGGCAATCCGCCTTATTTCCACCCTCATTGTCCGAATGACGTCAGGACGACACGTGTATGCGGAATTGCTGATTTCAACGATCACGTTTTCGTTTTTGCCTACGGCATGTGGCGTGTCTGAATCGTTTCACGATTTCAAATGTCGTTCCTTGGTTGCCCGTCAAATTTTGCTGATTTATACAAATTATTCAACAATATCGCGACATAAATCGACAATCATGTTAATTATGCTCACATGCTCGACTGTTTGGCGAATGATCAATTAAGCTAGAAATGGATTTAGATAAATGTCGCGCGTATTTCCTTCAACAATCACTTCGGGTTGACTTTCACACATTTCGTAAGCTTATCCGAGAACGTGACGAGCATCACATCTCCAAGCGATTTTAGAAGAGGCAATCGACCTTCTATCTGAATTCGTCAGACAAGTAAATATTATTTTTTATCGCCTGCCGGGCTCACAATCTCTCTCGATCTTGACGTCACAACTAAAAGAAAGATCAACGAATGACGGAAGACCGTTTTTCCCTTGACAAATTATAAATAACACATGAATCACGGCAACGAGTTTGGACTCACGATGGTGTTCCCCTGTCGAAGCGTATCGAACTTTGCGGAACTGTTTAATAAAAACCACGAGTTGTTAATTAGTCTCCAGCTTTAAGCATTGGAGCGAAAGTAGATTCGATTCGATTCTCATGGTGTATATGTACTTGGGAAGCACTTTGGTGCAGTTAATGTCACAAAAACAAAGCTCGATTTAGTCTGGCATGGCTTGATGAGTCATAAAAAGTTGAGTGGAACTTGGTACAATTAAGAACACCTTGTGGCGAAAAGGAGGCAAATAATTTAAAGATGATGATTCGCTTTCAAAATGAAAAAATACGAGAGAAGCGGCTCGTTAGCCGCATTAGTAAAAATCTATAAGCCGAACTGATCTTAAAAAGTTTCCCGCCCTGCCCTAACAAGGTTCAAAGGCAGGAATGACGCTAATTTCTGGCTCAATGGGTATGGCAATAAGCAGAATTGACGTATTTGGAGCGAAGATAACCCACATGAGATCATCGGAACTTCCCATACACACTTTGATGCAGTCTGTGAGTTAGTGGAGTTCTTGGACCTATTTTGTTTTTAAATGAACCATGATTAATGACTTTTTCGTTCTCCGAATGAATGGCGTAAATTTGGAAGAGATGTGGTTCCAGCATGATGACGCTACGTTATTGGAGGAAACATTCGATGAACGGGCGTGCAAAATGGCTTCCAAAATTTTGTGATTCGACGGCTTTTGATTATTTTCTTTTGGAAGACCTGAAGTCGCTAGTCTACACTGCCGAATCAACAACAATCGACGCATTGGAAGCCAACATTGTTCTTGTTATTGAGGACATACGGCCACGTACAGCGACAATCAGGTCCAGCAGTGGTGTGTTTTAACCATAGTTAAAACTTTCTTGAAAGAACACCCTTTACATGATAACTGAGCTGCTATCAAACTCAGGGAAACGGGCTTCTGGTCACCTAGGGCGTATGGCCATAGTAGAGCTGTATTATTCCCGCCCGCAAATACGACACCGTTTCCCATTCAGGGAGCTCTAGAAATCCGGATTTAGATAACGAGCTCCTGATTAACGTTGATAAAGCTCACATGAAGCTCGGCGTTCTCGACCCAACTGAAAATGTCCGATTAAATCGAGCATCTTTCAAGCAGAACTACTGAAGATCGTGAAGAAGTGCGATGCACTCAACACAACCTGCTCAACAATACGGTCGAAACTATAGGTATACACAGTGATAGCTAAGCCGCTACCAAAGCCCTATCCTCTGCAAGGAGCAAATTATGGTAAGCCAGCTAGCAACAGAATCAGCATCCCACTGCTTTCCTGCGCGATAGGAAGTCACGCCGCCAGACTCGATATATGGTTTATTAACAGCTATTGCCGTAGCTTTCGCAATGCCTAATGAGAGGACAGGTGGTATCACTCGCTCTTGGAGCATTCGGCACTTCCGCGTAGCATCCGTGTCCCCAGAGACCTCATATCCTTCTAGACAGCCCGCCTTCTTTCTCAGATAATAATCAGAGTTATCGGCAATCAAATTTCTCGGTACTTTTTCAGGACGTAGGGGCAATCAAATCAACAATCTGATTCTCTAAGGCTGGCCACGTTCCAGGCAGGCGGGTGTAGGATGACTATCCGTCGAGTAGCATCGTATAGCCCTATACATGATGGTCTTTAGACTTTCTTCAGCGGTGGGCAGGCGAGAATAAGTCGCACAACAGCACTAATATCCACCGGGTAATTTTTGCTTGAAGGCTTCGTTTTCGACCTAAAAGTTCGCAGCAATAGGGTTTGTATTACTCGACTACGGGGAATATTTTACGTAAATATCTTGATCTACGACGTAGCAAAATACAGCTCGTGCAAAAACTAAAGCCAAACCACTCGCCACAGCGTTAAATTTTAGGCCTTAGGGCCTTAGAAAAGCGGGAGGAATATTCGGTTTTTTATCGAAAAATGGTCGATGAAGCTCATTTCGGATTGTGCGAAGAGCAACCTCAGGCAATACAAGGGCTGCCAATGCACTGTTTGGTGTAGTTTTTGGTCCGGCGGAATCATTGTCCCCTATTTTTTCAAAGTTACCGTCATTGCCGCCCTCTATCATTCAATGATTTCAAACTTTCTTGTTTTATTCAAAATGCAAGTGCTGAAGTCGAAATGTGATCCCAGCAAGACGGCGCTTTATGCCACACAGCATGAATCGATGGACCAATTAAAATTCTAAACCGTACGCTTTGACGCCTTTAGATAATTTTTTATGGGGCTACGTCACTGCCGAGAGGCCAGCATTAATTTCCACCTTGGAAGATAACACGTATTTACACGTGTGAGATTCAAGCCAATATACTCGAAAAAGTGAATCAAAATTGGACTCTTCATATGGACCACTTAAAACGTAATCGTGGTAAACATTTACACGAAGTGGTCCTTAGAAAGTAAATGGCATGTATTAATTTATCAACTTAAATAAAAATTTAATACACTTTTGTAATTTTCCTGTGGCTTTTTTGACAATTGAAAGCCAAACGCTTAAAAAATCACATATTAGTATCATGCTACCGTACTCCATAATAAAATAAAAAACAAGAAATCAGGTGTACGGTCGACGAGCTTAGGACGGCGCTCGTAACGTCGACGAAGTTTTCGTCAGCTCAGGAGGGCGCTTATAGAGGACAGATTTGGGCAGTTCATTCCAACGAAACTCAGCTATACAACCCAACTGAGGCAAAATAATGACGACTACATATAATATACCACCTCTTCCACTAGTTACCCAGTGTTGATCGATCAAGTCCGAAAAAGACCCAATTGCCTTCGAGAAAATGTGGAAAAGCTCACGAAAGCTCCTTTTGGACCTAGTACCCCGAACTATTGAAAATCGAGGACTCACGTGCAGGTCTTCGAAAGTATTATGCAACAAGCGGGATATATCGATGAGCCCTTATCAGGCTTAGGAATTTCGTCCCTTTTCCGAAGGCTACGTGATATTTGTAATTTTGAGATGTTTTTCAACTGACTGACTAAGCCAATCCATTATCGCAATCGATGTTTAAAGAACTTCTTCGCGAAGGTGTTTATGTTTTATATTAGGTTTATAGAGAATTTCATCAGTGTACCAAATAAATTGGGATTCATTCAAGAAGCATCAAGGTCTTATACATGGAAATTGTTGGCTGAGTAGCAAACAAAGTTCAGGGAAATACTTCTTTCTAAAGCTGGGTATAGGGATTCCTCTTCCTATAAAGTGATACTGAATTTGAGTATTGAACATTTTTCCACAGGTCTCTCACACCATCATAAAGGCCAAGGTCTCATTGTCACGCCAAAGCTACGGCGTAGGAAAATACAACTGAAAATGCAAACAATAAAATCATATAAATTACTCCGCCATGGCCACGGAGTACGCCCTAAGCAAAGTTTTGTGGAAAGGGTAAGAGTATGGCTAGGTACGGAACCGTGTTATAACGAATGCGATCCATGAATTTTGTCCAAAGTTATGTGGTAACACCAATGCTGGTGCGTTAAATTGGATTATAAAGTTCGAGGTTTTTACTACGTCGACTATTGCACAAAGGATTTAAATGGTCAAGCCAAGCTATTTTTCCCCATTTTCGATTTCTGACACTTGATGGCTTTATTTTTAGAAATAAGTATTTTTTTTTATATAGGATTCGTGCAGGCTCAAGAGTGTATGCTCTTATGATTTTTGTCACACAACCTGGACGGGGTGCACATGGTTTGAGTCGAAGAAGTTCGTTCACTACTCTCCGTGGGTGGTTGTCCTAGATAGGTTTCGAGAGATTCGACTGAATGTGTGGCATTGGTTGTAGTTCACAGTAACTTTTTTGTTTCCCTGCCATTAAGGTGTTATATTGGAAATACACACACAAAGTATGAATTTTGAAGTGATTTTATGCTGCGAGTGTTATGCGTCCGTCAGCCTTTTTTGACCATCTCTCGTTCACAACCGATGTTGATGCACAGTTTTTCCGCATAGGAATTATTCTTGGCTATGGACAGACTTGAACTACAGACCTTCCACTCAAGAATCGGTGATGATTCCCATCGCAGCACGACCACACCCAAAGTACAAAGTAAGCGGAGTAGCCAGTAAATCGCGTTATATCCTCGTGGGTTCGAAAAAATAACTGAATATCCAAATAGGAATATTACTGATCGAAAAACAATATTTGAAACTTAAGGGTTTACGCGAAAACTATATCGAATTACAGTCTTCATTCATTTTTTCCAAAAACATTCTCAAAGCAGCAGGAGACAGAATAAATGTGCATTCACTGAATTCTCTTCCAAAAATCAGATGTACAAACGGGAATCCGCCATTTTCCGATAGATGGCGCCAGCATCGCATATAGTCAGAAATGTCAGAAGAGAAATAGAATGTCATATGATAAGCTCGGGTAATAAATGTCCTTTGCGGAAGTTTTGATTTTCACCTTAAATACAGCTCTGTGAAAAAAAATAGCACCATGTTGAATTCTGTACTTGTCTTGCAAATTGCGTTCTCCTCTATTGATGATAACACAATGCATCTACTGAAAGGTATCCCTATTGCATGCAGTAGTATTATGAACAGAGAAATTTATCTAAAACTCTCAATGTTTCCGTTGATTTGAGATAAAAATTCCCGTTAACCGTTGAGAGGGTAAATTTGTGGAAACGCAAATGTGTGAAAAAAATAGCACCATGTCATTCTGTTGAGAGTTTTGGTAGTGTATATTCGTGTTTTCAATTTTTTTACATTTAACCATTTCAAGGTAAGATATTTAAATAACTTAAAACTAATATCTCATAAATACTATGTGTTTACCAGCTAAAATGGGTCGCGGTAGACATTGTACTCCAGAACAACGTTCCTTAATAAAAAAATTAATTTCTGAGGGGAAAACATACAAATATATTAGAGAACTAGTTGGGTGTTCTAATAAAATGATCTCAAATGCAAAAAAGTATGTTCACCAAAATGAAAAAAGAGGCAGAAAACCGAAATTGACTCCTGTCGATGAACGACGCATAACGAGATTGGTTAAAAAAAATCCATTTATTACCTCTAATAAAATAAAAGAGGAATTAAATCTATGTGTGACCACTTCGGCAATAAGGAAAAAGCTTATAAAAAAAAATTTACCTGCGAGAAGTCCCAGGAAGGTACCCTTATTGACAAAGGCCCACTTACAAAAACGGAAAAAATTTGCAACAGATCACTTGGATTGGGAGCCAACTAAGTGGCGTAATATACTATGGACCGATGAGTCCAAAATTGTTTTATTTGGGACTCCTGGTACCAGAACTTTTGTCCGCAGGCCAAAAAACAAGGAGTTCAAGCCAGAGTACACCATTAAGACAATTAAGCACGGTGGCGCAAAAATAAACATATGGGGATGCTTCTCGTATAATGGTACTGGTCCCATATTTTGGATCAAACCCATAATGAATGCTAAAATTTATGTTGACATTATGAGGGAAGTCATGTTGCCTTACGCTGAATGGAATATGCCTCTTAAGTGGGTCCTGCAGCAGGACAATGACCCTAAACATACGAGTAAATTAGCAAAAGAGTTTTTCGTCAGGAATAGGGTTCAGGTTATGGAATGGCCGGCTCAGTCGCCAGACCTGAACCCTATCGAAAATCTTTGGGCAGATGTTAAAAAAGCCGTATTTCAAGCCAAGCCGAAAAACACATTGCAATTATGGGAAGCTGTGCAGGCTGCATGGAGGGATATTCCACTTCAGCGATGTCAAGCATTAGTCGACTCCATGCCACGACGTTGCGCCGCTGTACTTAAAAGTAAGGGTTATAAGACTAAATATTAATAAATTGATAACATTCCAAGACAATACCTTATTAATTTTACCCATAATTTTATTTTTTTTACGAATTTCTATTGTTGGTGCTATTATTTTTCACACCCCAAAAATGATATTTTCTTGTTTTAATGAGCATAAATTATTTAATTTTAGTTATAATGGATGAGTGTTTACGTTTCTAGGTTAATTTATCTTCACTTTTGTTATTAAAATATAAAATAAAACACAAATTGACATTTGTTTAAAAAATCTTTCATTTAAAACTACAATAAGTGGTTGGTGCTATTTTTTTTCACAGAGCTGTATGAAAAAATCTGCGGCTAAAGGCCGTCGAATGATTATAGAAATTTACGGTAAGAATGTGTCGCGAATGATTTTAACGCTAGGACATTAGAATCGAAGGAATTACTGAGTCAATATTCAAGTCAAACGCAACTTACAGAATTGCAGGGGAATTGAAAGTTATATCAGTGACTTTATTGTGACGCCACTGCACGTCAGAGTGCGATTGGACCGGTTAAACCTGATAGTGGGGGACGACAACTAAACAGCGCCCCGCCCCTCAGTGTGCTCCGAACATCCGGAGAGTGGGGACGAACCTATCCGTGCGAATTGTTTTGTGACCTTTTACAAGTAAAAATGCAGCACTCGTTAGAATAAAGAGTTGCGATCAAGTTTTGCGTGAAACTTGGAAAGACCGCGACGGAGACTGTTTCTATGATCAAGTCAGCTTACAAAGTAGATGACCTGTCAGATGGGCAAGTCTTTCGGTGGCACAAAGCCTTTTTGAAAGGCCGGAAAGAGCTCGACGAAGGGGACCGCGCCGGACGGCCATCCACAACCACCACAGCCGACAATGTGACGCGAGTGAGGCAACTGTTGAACTAAGACCGTTCGTTTGTTCGTTTAATGGCCGATATGTTAAATATTCCGAAAACTCAAGTTTATAATATCGTCACGAACCATATCAGCATGCGGAAGATGTGCGCTAAGATGGTACCAAAAGTGCTCCTTGAGGACCAATAGTCGCGTCGCGTTGAACGATCTAGGAAAACCTTGCTATGTGCAAAGGTGATCCCCAATTTTTATGTATTGCCATTATAGGTGACGAGACTTGGGTATTTGAATATGACCAGGAAACGAAAAGGCTTTGCCTCTGGCACACGTCAGCGTTCCCTCGCCCGAAGAATGCCAGGATGAGCAAATCCGAGGTGAAAATCCAGCTTATCGCGTTTTTTGACATTCGCGGACTGACTCATCACGAGTTTGTAGAACCTGGTGCAACTGTGAACTCCAAATTTTTTCTGGTAGTCCTCAAACGACTGAAACACAGGGTTCAAGGCATTCGGCCAGTCATCGCAAACAATTGAAGGCTGTACCACATGCTCCGGCCAAAACCGTTTTTATCGTCTCCGACGGGCCGTACAGCCCGAGCGTAGCTCCCCCCGACTTATTTTTGTTCCCACGCCTCAAAACACCCATGAAAGTCAAGCATTTAGGGACAGTAGACCGAATCAAAAGAGTTTGCACCGCGACATTGAAGGACATTCCGGGGGAGGTATACCGCAATGCATTCGAGAGCTGGAAGACTCGCTGGAACCGATGTATTGATGCAGATGGAGCCTATTTTGAAGATTTTTAATCACTTCAACTTCAGAACATACCTCTCGGGTATGTTCCAAAAGCAAGGAAATTGGGTACTATGCAAGTTGAAGCCGAGAGATGTCTACCGGAGGTAAGAAAGGAAGGGTTTTATGGTAATGGATCCACCATTACGATATTCCAAGAGTAGAAATCGTCAGGACGCGGCGATCACCCATCAACAAATTAAACATCCATGGTTCGAAGCTCATGCTGTGTGTTTGATGGAACCAGCAGCTTGCCATGACATATTGTGAAACCATCGCAGCAATTCGCTACCTAACAATGCTAATGTGTTTGAGCCGAACATAAAAGGAAAAACAGGCACAATACGAGTAAAGTGATTCAGCAGTTCGACAACTCTCGGGCACAAGTGGCTCAGGTACTTAACCTGTTTTTATCGATTGCACATGGCCAGCCAGAATAGCACTTTCGATCTTTCAAAAAAGCCAAAAATTGGATCAGCTCGTGAATCGTCACAAAAGACGTGCAGTTTTTTTTCAACACGGAACACAAAATAAAAATTACAGATTCTAATTTGAACACCCGACACGTGGGTGGTTCATCAATTTGTTTTTGCCTCATATGCATATCTTGTGGAAAAGATAATCGGATATCATCCGATGACCAGTTTAATTCCATTCATCAATTTTGATTTAGTCACTATTCTCAAAACAAAAAACTGGAAAATTCATTAATTTGCATGAGACTTCGACAGAGTCTTAAGCATAGCTGCATAGGAACTGCCGAGATTTATAAGTACTGGGGTTCCAAATGGGAAGTTGAGTGTGATTTTAAGGAAATCACGAATTTATTCATCAAACCGGCTTTCTAGTATTTATCATCCACTTCTTTCGAATGTTGCTATAATTAATTGCACGACACGTAAAGAGCTAATAGTTTCCCTAAAGTCTAATCAGCCGTGGCAGCCACGGCATTTCCTCCGAGGTCATTCGACATAACGATCAACTCGATTTGCAACAACAAAAATCTTGCATTCTATTATTCTTATTTTAATAGACCTTCGCTGACATGTTGAAAAGAACAAGAACCTTCGAACCGCAAAAGGTCGCATCGGTGAAGATTAAAAAAACAAAAAAGTAATTTTCTCACAAATTTCCGGTTATCGACTGACTTTGTAGTATTCGGTCGCCAATATTGTTTCCTTGTTCGCATCGATGGGCAGCCTATTAACCTATCTTTATAAGAATTAAATGAACTTAAATGGAAGTCGGGCCTTGATACGTTTCCGTAGAGTAGAATCTATTGAATGCCACTTCCGTATTGGAATTCAATGTCATGAGGTGTTACAAGCCGGGGAGGATACGTTGGGAAAGCTACAAAATTAATAAGTAATTAATAACATTGAGATGCTGAAAAGGTTATACAAATGAAGGTTGTTTTAGGTCGTGTCAGAGAGCTTATGGAGCTTAAACTCGCTCCATACAAACTGATCTACCTTTTTTCACAGAAGAGTGGTTACGATTTTTGAGAGAGGTTTGAGGAAAAGCTTCTCTAAGCTTAGAAATTCAAAGTCATATAAACCCAAAACCAATGGAAGACCTCTCGTTTGAAGCACATTGAATACAACCACCTTGGCTGAGTTTGACTAATCTTGGAATACCCAGCGCCACCTATGACAGTATGGCATGTGATTCATCGTGATCGTGTTTGTTGATCATTTTTTTCGATCAACTGACACCGGCCTTCTTTTGATTGATGGTCAAGTTATTCAGGATCAAACAACAACCTTCTTCACAGTTAAAAGTTCAAACAACTTCTAACGAATGCTGGTCAACTAATGTTTCACGATAAGCCGCATTATTTATTCGCGCGTAGCATTGATGTTTTCCGGCACAACGATCAGTTTTGAACGACCTTCACCCGAGATGGTGATTCATCAAAAGTCGAAGCAACTTGATCGGTAAGTTGATAACCACATAAAATCATCGTTTGAAAATGTTCATGATTTATTTACTTTTTAAAAATGTTTATCTAATTAAAACATGAGCCGTTATCATCGTCGGAGTTCTCTTCATATGATTTATATTCTTTGTAATTATCTTATCCCCACACTGTTCCAAATTCGATGGAACCTGTTACGTTGTATGCAAGTGGGTGTTTATTATTGTAGCAACTACCAAGTTTCGAAGCAAGACTTTGTTTTCAGTTCTTAAGCATAATGACTGGTTCCATCTCGGTTGTCATCTTTCTCTTTCTCATTTGCTTTTTCATTGCGTCCTGATCTCTTGCTTCTTATTCCAGACTTTGCTCGGAGGAATTTCATCCTGTAAAGATTTACCATACAATAGTTCCGAAGCTTTTTGTTATCCAGGATCTCTTGTTATGTGGATCTCTTTTTTGTAAACACGTCCTTTAGAAATAGCTATCTGAAGGCTTTTTAAGATAGAGCGGTTGTTATTCTTTATTTCTCCGTTGGCCAGTAAGGTGTTGAAGTTATCTGTGTGATGTTATAACAGTTTTTACACTCGTATCTGACGAACCGGCGACCGTTGACTTTAGTTAGACCAGTCGGCAAAACATTTCCTCTAGACGATTTATGACATCACCGGATGTTATTCTTCTTAGAAATTCAATCTCTTGACATTTCGAGTAAAATTCAACGACAGCAAAAATATGATCGTAGTTCTGTAGAAGTGCCAACAAAACCATGGACAACCATGACCATTGGGAAACGTATGGTTAAGAGCTGATTGTGATGGTCTAGACCAAATCAGGCAATCTCGATAGGTTTTACAAAGCCTTCGATGTCCCTATTAACCAGCGGCCACTACACTTTTGAGGGGACTCTGCGTTTCATGACCGTATCTCTCGGCCGAGGCCAATTCTAAAATCCGAGACAGCAAAGCTGCAGGTATTACAATTCCGGTCCCTCTTAAAAGGATATTGTCTAGGGTGCAGAAATCTGGACGAAAAAATAAATAAGAAGTCTGAGAACCCAGAGTTTAATTCGTGCAGAAACTTCCGGAGGCTCCTGCATGATACGGGACAGTCGCAGAGAAAGTGCTCTGCTTCTGCCATTATCCTCACAACATGCAGCATAGGTATGCGTCTCACTGATACCAAGCACGCAGAGGTGCTTAGCAAAATTGTAATGGTCCGTAATGACGCCCACAAGTCTTCTGCAATCATTTGTCCTTAAGGATAAGAAGAATATTGCGGATTCCTTGCAGACATCAGGGTGTTCGCGCTTAGTCTTCTTGCATCCGGGATATTTTCTCCATGTACGATTGTGTGCGTCGAAGACCCAATTGTTAATGTAGGAAGCAGGCGGAACTAAAGCGGGTTGAGGTCTGAGAAACTCTCCTCTGAGCGAGCTCAGACCGAGGGACCCATACAAGCCTTAGTTAATGTATTCTTCCGACTTTATTCAAAAAGTTCTTGAGTTCATGCACTTAAAATTTGTTCATTGCATGGTTAAAGGGTTGGACACAGCTTTTAATGAAGCTTGGCTGTCACTGCAGAAGTATGTGCTTTCTCCCTTCCACTTGTGCTTCACAACATAGTCCATGGCCATTAGGATTGCGTATATCTTTGATGGAAAGACAGACGCATATTTGACTCACGAAGAGTGCAGTCGGACGTTTTCGCTTTCAAAGAAAACCCCAGCGCCGGACCCCCGCTCAGACCTGGAGCCATCTGTAAAAATGCGAAGACAGTCCTTTCCCGGGCTATCACCAGTTCAAAATCGATTCCAGTCAAATAGCAGTGAAGACGTTCTACAGCTCAAACCAGTGCAAGTCCCTTCTCGTATGTCTGCGAATATCTTCTCTACCTTCGATAAGCTCTTACTCGCGTACGAACTTTCCAACTGTATGAATACTCTCATGGGAAACCGGACTTGCATCGGCAATAAGCCGAGTGTGATATTCTAGGTCGAAATACAACAGAGTTTTCAAATTCGCTAATACGAGGGTGGTCCGATAAGTACTTAGCCTACAAATGAAAAACAAAAATTTCGGAGAAGTGGCGATTTATTTTCCAATATAGTCTCTTTTTAGCTTGATACACTTGACCTAGCGATGCTCCAGCTTCTTTACCAACCCGTTTGAAAAATACGTTTTCTCGAAGTCTGCAAAGTAGGCCTCCGTGGCGGCGATGACCTCTTCATTCGACTGAAATTTCTGCCCGGCGAGTGTCTTTTTCAAGTTTGGAAACAAAAAGAAGTCGCACGGGGTTAAATCTGGAGAATACATTGGATGGGGCAGTAGTTCGTAGCGCAATTCGACCAATTTGGCCGTGGCGAGGGCGGAGGTGTGAGCCGGTGCGTTAACATGGTGGAAGAGCACTTTTTTCTTCGCCAAGTGGGGCCGTTTTTTTCTTCAATTCGGCGTCGAATCGGCCCAATAATTTGGCATAGTACAACCCTGTGACCGTTTTGCCCTTCTCGATGTGGATCACACCTTGTGAATCCCAGAAAACGGTGGGTATCACCAGTGGGTGTGTATCAGTGGATCTATGTTTCGTCGACTGTCACGAAACGACGCAGAAACTCCTTCGGATTGCGCTTAAATAGCGTCAAACACTGCTCTGAAGTGGTCTCACGGTTGCGCTTGTTGTCCGGAGTGAACAAACGCGGCACCCATCGCGCCGACAGCTTTCTCATGCCCAAAATTTCATGCAGGATATGACCCAAGCGATCTTTTGAAATGCCTACTGTCTCAGCTATCTCGCGCACCTTCAATCGGCGGTCTGCCAATACAAGATCGTGGATTTTTGTCACGTTATCCTCCGTGGTAGCCGTTTTCGGGGCACCTATACGTGGCTTATCAAAAACCGACGTGCGACCACGTTGAAACTCGTTAAACCAATTTTTGATGGTCGCCATCGAATGAGAAGAGTCACCGTACACAGCATCCAAACGCCCTTGATTTCGCTGCGTGATTTCCCTTCCAAAAACAAGAATCGAATCACCGACCGATACTGCTCTTTTTCCATTTTTCTAAAATCCGCGGACACTCCCGCTTCCACACGCGGTCAAAACAAAACTACGAGTCCGTCTACTAGAATGTACTACACGATAGTAAGTTGCTCTTGCGATACTTGCGCCATCTGGCGGTGAGGCTAAGTACTTATCGGACCACCCTCGTAATTCCTATAACCGCTAGAAAAATCGCTGCTGCACATCTCCCCATTGTCGTGTCCGTCCTTATTACACTTATAAGCGAAGCAGCGGATCAACCCTCTGTGTTGCAGATATGTCCTAAAAATGTCAGTCCCAAACCTTCCACGCAGACTTTTCTTCGTTTAGGGCTACCTCCATATCATCGAAAATCTTTAGTTCTCTCCATTGCCACATTCCTCTTCCAATATTTTTGGAAAATATCCGGAACCGAGTTCATCCCAAACAACAGTCTTTTTTACCTGAAGACCCCTTTTTGTTTTATAGGATTCGCGCAGGTTCAAGAGTGCAGATGGTTTGAGTCGAAGATGTTCGTTCACTACTCTCCAGGGGTGGTTATCCTAGATAGGATTCGAGAGATTCTACTGAAGTTTTCGCCTTGGTAATAGTTCACAGTAACTTTTTTGTTTTGTTATTCATTAAGGTGTTTTATTGGAAATGCACACACAGGTATGAATTTTGAAGTGATCTTATACTGCAAGTGTTATGCCTTCGTCAGCATTTTTTTTATCATTTCTCATTCATAGCTGATGTTGTTGCACAGTTTTTCGGTATAGAAATTGTTTGGCTATGGATAGACTTGAATTATAGACCTTCCGCTCAACAGTCGGCGATGATTACCATTGTACCACGACCACCCCTATATGAGTAATGAGGGCTTTAACATATCTTCTCCCTTCGTCTAATTCTAGTTGGTGATAAGTGCTTTTTAGGGCTAGTCGTGATAAGTATTTAACTCCTTTCAATTTAGTCATAAATGATTCAAACGTTGGAAGTTCTCCTTTTGTATGGCCGCCTACGCAGGCCAATACATAAGCGAACCTCTCCGCTGTCCTCAAATGCTTCAAGAATAGGAGAAATCCAAGAACTTTGTCTTTTTACCTCGTTCTAAAGCCTGTGTCAGCTTCTCTTCGATTTTCCCGCCACAGTTGTAATTCGACATAATGACGGTTGTAGTAGTTTGACACTTTATTTTTGGAAACAGTTTAGTGTTTTCCATACAATTTACCTCTAAATCCAGTTTCAAAACTTCTGACTTTATAGTTATATCGCTACTCAGCAGTGATACCGCTCTCAATCACGAAGAATGAAGAAATCGCCTTGTCCCACATGTCCACGGTTATTGATGGATAAAATACCGCCTTCAATTTGATGTCGATTTGCCGGATGTTTTAATTTTACACCACCACCCTGTCTCTTTGTAGTTCACTCCAATCAGTCTCACTAAGAAAAACACATCGACACCTTGAGTCAGTGGCCATTGATATCTGATGGTCCCCAATGTAACAAACTATAATTTCGCTCACGTGACACTCAATCATGTTCACTTACCTACTTGGTCACCTTTCGTTCTTTGGCAACTCACAATTCCATACCTAGTTAGCCGTACCTCTGATGACTCAGTCCTCTGTCTTCTTCCAAACCTCTCCTCCAAGATTTGAGCTTTGCGTTTATTCAGTTTCGCGTACTTAAGCGAAAAATGCCCGATTAAGCCACACAAGGATTATTACGTGAGTAACCCTTCCGACCACATCTATTATTTGACCACAGCTATACGTCACAAAACCTAGCTGAAAAATTGGTTACCACTCTACTGGATGTTGGTAGCATCATAGCTTCTGTTTGATTATTTATCTGCTCATAGCTATGATATGTGTCAATTATTTCCGACAATGAATGTTCTTTCTCCAGCAGCATCTTGGGGCCCAAGAGTCTATAACTCTTTAGATTAAGGCTTTCTGCTTTGTACTCTCGAACGAACATTTTGTTGCTTGAGTCCGTTTTTTCTTGCTCGGTCTTATCGGAAGAGGTAGTCATCGGAAAGAGTGATGAGAGGACAAGACCCGTGGATAAGGACGTCTCATTTCAGAGTCTCCAAGTAGGCTAGAACGACCGGAACAACCTAAGGCTTCAAATTCTTGTTCCTTTTCGTATGAGTCTTGATCCAGTAATTCTGATCTTATGCTCTTATTCTGAGTGTTCAAACTTTTTAGGTTCCGAACGCTGTTCGTCTTCTACGTCGAAATCTCAATTTTAGTAACGTTGAAATCGTAAATTTCTTTAATCACTCGAAGCAACTTAGCCGAAGACATTTTCGAATCAAAGCGAATTTCTCGCAATTTATGCTTTTAAACCGAAAATATATGACGCGGATAAAAATTCACAAATGTAATGATGAGTTGTTGACAGATGCTGCCCATGCTCACCATGTGACAATTCTGATCAGCATGTACCGCTGGCGCCATCTATTGGTAACGCCAAATTTCTATTGCGCATTGCTCTAAGGCTGCAGACTAGGTCAAGATGCCTCTTAACGGCGAGATATGTCCAAATTTTTAATTCTGAAAAATGGATCTATTACAATAACCCCAAAGAGGGAGCTAAAAAGCAGAGTTATTTGGCAAAACAAAAACTGTGTATACAAATCAAACTCCATGACAGCAACATAAACAAACTTAGAAAGACTACGTTAACAGAAATAGCAAACAACTTCCCCAACGATCCAGACGTAGAATTTGCGGAAAGTCCCAGCAAACTGAATTCAAGCGAACTTTGATTAATAACACTTAAGACGCCGAAATAGATTCGTAAACAAATATAAACTAAAAGCACTCCTTTCCCCCAATCGAAATTGTGGTGAATCATGACATAGATTCTGTGAAATGAAGAAACCGATAAAAATGCCATTAATTAATGAGAACAGCAGCCGTAATCTTTATCAGTTTCACAACAATTCAATTCAAATGGTTTTGGCATAACCCGCATGTAGCCGTTGGATGAAGACATTTAATGGAACGTAGAAGCTGAAACAGCGGTTCTCTTTTATTGTCATTAATTTCGTAATATCTAAGAACCGAATTACCTTTTAAGCTGCGAATATATTTAATGACTAATCACACCATCGTTGTTGTGAATTTTTAAGTGAAATTGTAGCTTTTTTAATACACCAACCTCGTGACTAACGAATGCTGCGAGCATGCCTGAGGGTCTGATTTAGCAGCTGTTTCAACGTATCGAATTTAAAAACTGAATGCGTGGGGTTTAGCTTCTCTGTTTGCGGTAAAGTGAGAATTACGGAACTCTATACGTTCGAGATAAAAAATATTGCACATTTAGTGGATTTATGTTATCTGTTTGTGACTATGCGCATAATTGATGAATCGAGGAAATAGGTGGCAGAATAGGCATTTACGGACTTCCGGGTGCCAAAACACAGTGTAGACTACCGTTTGAATCATTTGAATACGTTCTCTAACTGAAAGTTAATTTAAGAGCTGTGATCGAATCAAGGATGGGGCAGAGAGAGCCCATGTTGTTTACCCTACTGTGGTGAATAAGATGTAACATAAGTACGTCACCCATACTTGAGTATCATTCCACGCCTGTTTACTCGTTGTTGTGTATTCTGTATGCTTCGGCTATTATCCCTTTGTGTGGGCTAAGGAAGAATACTTTTGCCAGTTCCCCTTATTAATCAGTCGGCAAACAAAAGCACGATTCTTCAGACTATGACCTTTGGACGCATAATTTAGTGGCATTATTCATCCCCCATCGCGGTTTCGCTGTCTATGTTCGTCTATGTAATGATTTCAATCCGTAGAAACCTCAACAAGGTTGGTGCTCTATCCATTCGATTCAGGGAGTTGGCACTAAAATCGTCTTATGGGAGATTTCAATGTACACATTAAATAGTGGCATCTCAGTGGCTAAAGTCTGTATAAACAACGAGCGGGGAAAGCTTTGTCTGGATTTTCACAGGGTTGAATTATTTAACTGAATTCTTTGATGAAGCGTCATAAATCATCAATCTAAGCGGACTTCCCACCCTATCAAGTACACAACCGATATACTATCCCATTAAGGCATTGCATTAAATTAGCTATTTTCTCCCACCAGCGCCACACAGTTGGAGGAAAAAATCCCAAAAGACCATAAGAAAAAGCCGATTTGGGCGGGCTTTACAACTTCTACTATTATTATTACTCGGAAGTTCAGAGCCTCGTTGACCACCCTTCGCAAGCCTCGCTGCCATGAGTTCTACCTCTTCTAGTTCCATCCTCATATTGTCCACCCAACTACGGTACGGCCTTCCTGGCGGACTTTTACCAACGGGTTTTCCATTCATTATCCATTTGACTGTTCGTCCACTATCCATTCCTTCTATGTGTTCTGCCCAACAAGGATCCTATTTTTCTTTCTCTTAATTAGAGACTATGTTTACATTCGTAAAGTGTCCCTGACATTGTTATAACTCAAACACTTCTATAGGAACTTCAATGCCTTGTTTATAGAGACGTGGACACCGCTGCTGACATGGGTATGACATATGCCAGTATCCTAATATGCTTCATTAATAGAGTAAAAAATATTAGGCCTAAGGATAATGCGCTATTTAAGCTCTTAAATGGCTGCTTTTGCTTCCAATTACTGAGGCAAAAAAACCTTTAATATCCCAAAGATAGCAAAAGTTGTCAGTCATTCGGTTAATCATTTAAAACTCAGTCAAAATACAGTATGAACCACAATTACATACCAGTTGTCACACCCTTGGAAGAAGCCAATTTGCTCGCTGCTCTTTGCAGCAAGCTTTAGCTTATCAATTCGTTTCCTAACCGCCGGCAATTACAGTACGTCAATACCACCATGGAATTGGTTCACTTCGTGCAATACAAGTCTAAGGTTCACCATATAAACGCTGGTGTCCCTCAAGGCTCCATATTTTGTCCAACATTCTTTCTTGTTTTTTTTTAAACGATCGCCGCCTGTCATTCCTGCGCTGACGACAGTACCTTAAACTTAAATATGTGTTCTCCGGTTAATTGCGCTCCTTTTCGGAAATGGAACGGCCGCACAATAGGTGTCGCCTGGAAAGGAATGCACATAAACATAACCTGGAGCCTTCAAGGATACTACCAAGTTCAGAGAATGTCAAACTCTTGCTAAGCCCGGCTTTCCTTGCCGGGATGACCTAAAAATCTTCATGAAATTGAATATCAATCGGCTTTTCTATACTCTTTTGTACTGCATTCCCTATACGATAAGCTTCCAAACAAAGATCACGCGCCAAAAAAATAATTTAAAAAAAAGTTTTCCGAAAACCAAGATGATTGTCTAGAAAACGCTTATCATCCGGCAACATGACCTAGAAGCTTGGACCTCGTCAAAAATGGTAGTAGCAATTCTTGCTGAATTCAAGCGGAAAATTTGGATGCGATCTTTGCTTTCATTTGTCTTAGCGTTTTTCTAGCCCCGAAAGACGACGGAGCAAGGGTACAAAAGAAGTGAAAAAGATTTAGATCTCTGTTCAACAATGCTGACGGTTGATTCAACAGAATAAGTGTTATTATAAATCTGCTCTTACCTATAATAACACAGGTGAAACCCAAGAGAATGCCTTACAGAAAACACGAGAATATATGTACCTACCGACTCTACAGGAGTCTTTCTAAGATAATAACAAACGGATGGCATCTTTACTACTAGTTTCTTCACCTTTCCCTCATCAGTTCTGCGTCAATAATCATCGAATTTTTGAAAAGTAAAACCAACAGGCGCTTCAGCACTGATAGAGTTTTATAGAAAAAGGCTACCCAGTCCTTTTTCAAAAAAAACTGAATCTCATCACCCCGCGTCTGTCAGCTCAGTGGGAACCTAGTTCTCCTACCCAAATCCTATTGTTCCATCAGTTTGATGTCGATCCTTTCCCAGATTAAAATTAGGAAGTAAGACCCTGTACCATACATATGCGTAGCGCTAAGAATAATTAACCGGGAAACCTTTGCCTCCTAATTGGACATATAGAGGCCGATCACGAAGGCTTCATAAGTCTCATGAAATATCTCATGGCAGCATCAATCATCGTAGAAACCATATCAGAAGAGGTCTTACTAACAGTATTCACCTTAATCGTAAACTCAACTGAAACTAAGATCCTGTTGCCGCAACTGAAGATTGAAAACTCTGTCGATTGTACCCATTACCATTGGTAACATTGTATGAAAATACTGAGCAAAAAACTGTAATCACCAAACTACGAGTACTTCTTCAAAGTCTTGCATGTCAAACAAATTTAGGTATTGATCCCAAGTGATTAAGTTTAGAAGAGCGAAGGGTCCTGTAAAATGAAGGTCTTCGTCTTAGATGGTACACAGATGGCATGAAGACCGACTCAGGCGTCGGCGTTTTTATTTCTAGCCCAAACAGTGGAGTTTCTAAGGGACGGACACTGTTCAGCAGTGCCTTATAAGACGGTCTATATAGCTCCGATATAAAGCTTAAGTTTGGTGTCAGAAGTAGACTTGTAAACATTATAAGAGACAGCCAGTATTCAAAACACTGAGCTCATAACATCTGGGCCATTATGGCCTGCAGAGTGTAGCAAAGAAAAATATAGCTTAACCAAGAAAATCCTCTCAATCCTTCCACTCAATCCTTTCATAAGCTATCTAAAATATCCCTAAACTAATAAAAGACTTGTCAACCAACTATCAAGACACTGCCGTCTGAGGTGTCCTTCTCATAAAATGAGCCTCTCTCCCGAAACAGAAGGCAGACTCTCTTTTGAGGATGTTGAGACTGTTGAACACATACTATGTGAACTTGCCACCTTAGGAAGCCTTCCGTTCTCAGTCATGCTATGTATCCAGTAGAAGTTATCTTCATACGGAATCAATCCTTAGCTTCATTAGAAAGGTTGGGGACACTCCCGCCTAATTGGCTGCCTTGCCACGATAGCCGCCATTTCTAGCCGCAGTGCCATCCTTGCTAAGTGTCTTAAATCTAGAATCACCTAGATTATAGTAGAGATTATTCTTGCCAAACCAACGATGCACCTTCAGACATAGCTTCCTAGTGTGAAACAAAGTCCTCCACCTTAGATACGACCTTTGTCAGCAAACTTATTTAAATATGCAACTACACACGATTTCCCACTTAGTTACAGTCAATTGGTTGCTTAACAAACTTATCGTCAATAAGTCTCTATGTCCGGCTGACCTCAGTGTTTACTAACGCCTTCCCTGGAACGTGTTATGTTAATCATTCAAAACAAACAACACTCTAAATGGGAATCAAACCAAAACCTAAATTATACAATGTCGAAACTGAAAACACTGTTCACTCATTCACCTGCAGCTTCTGCTATCCCCAAATAACGAACTAAAAACACATATTTCATGGCAACCAAAACAGGCAAGTTAGACGGCCAGCTGACCAACCCACATTCGTATACACGTTGCCAGCCATGCACTCGAAAACACACATCGATTGACTACCTTGCCATTCAACTTGACCTTGACCAAAGCCCTAAAAGAAAGAAAACAACCTTTTCGTGCGCTGCTCTAGTGCCGCACAACCAACTGGATTGGGGCACCTAACAAACCAGAAACTACTAACAAACCAAAAAAGAAACAAAAACAACGTGTTTGCCATGTAATCAGCGCGATGAAAAAACGAAGTTGTTGTGACAACAGCTACGATTAATCTGCGTCGTCGTGATGTGCTCTATGCTCGCATAAAAGGCATTGATCCGCAATTCAATTCGGCACTGTCCCCGCGCAGCCACTTCGCCTTACCCCGTGGATTCGAAACCAATCAGATCTTGTTGCTACGCGACATTTTATTCGAATTTGGCGTCAAACTTAAAAAGAAAAGACCATGTGACCGTCATGGCGGTAAAGGCAATCAATGAACTTGACGAACTTACCAATTGTAGCCGCCGCCAACTGAGTACTTAACAGACACTTATTCGATGCCAAATTGACATCGACCTTGAAGTCTGTCAATTTTAGAGAAAAACATTCTAGATATCTCACACCCCCCGTGTCCACTTATACATAGTTGCTCTTACCTAGAACGAGAAGAAAACGAAGGAATTGTTAATAAAATCAAAAATAGCTGACAGTCACCTGCCCCGGCGTTTTGTGTTTAAATCCAAACATCACAACACCGCGTCACAGAAATATTTGCTATAAGCTTATAATGAAATCAGAATATAGTACGGAAACCGAATAAGCGAAAAAGGGAGTGATCAAACAAGAAATAGCGGTGAAAACGGATCACGTTTTACGTAATATTTAACGCGCGTTTTCTGCGCTAGTTACACAATCATCATTATTGACAGTGATGCTAGTTTTGCCTGAAAGTTCTTTGCTTTCACAGTTTCTATGATGTTTTTTAGGAAAGTGTTCTAATTGATTGAAGACGCAGTAGGTTTTGGATAGCAGGTGATATGAATCCCATTCTAAGCCAACCAGCCACGCACGTTTAAGAGATTTTTTATATTTTTTATGAGTATGTCACGGATGACGAAGGTGTTTCCTTCTTTTGTTTAAAGGGCAAAAGCTCTCTTCTCCATTATAAACGATATAAGCGTTGACAGGCATTCGTGACGTGACAAGTCACATTTATTCTTTTTAAGTAGCTCTTCCTTTAAGTTCCTTCCTTTTCAAATTTATAGACAGCGTTTATCATTTCAATGCTATTGAGGTTCCTATGAGCAGTGTGGGAATTCGTGAGGCTGCGTGTAATAGCCGACTTAGCAATATCACTGCCTATAGATATGTCGATTTTCATGCATTTTTTTTTTGCAAAATTTCGTTCCACATTTTCCACAGCAGATCGACCGGAGCGACCATCTTGACCTTGTTTTGATAAAGCATCTTGACTGTAAACACGTTTTTTCCCAGCTTGCGCAGTGTTTTTGCCTTTTTCGGAGTAAAATAACAAAATATAGCGATTTTTCCAGATTTTAAACACTTAACTTCGGATGGTTTGCAATGGCAATCATCACCGACTGTTCAGCCGAAGGTCTGTAGTTCAAATCCGTCCATAGTCAAGAACAATTCCTATACAGAAAAACTGTGCAACAACATCAGTTGTGAATGAGAGATGTTCAAAAAGTGCTGATGTAGGTATAACACTCGCAGTGCACTCGTGTGCATTTCCAATCTTCTTCTTTTCCTTTTTATCCCGGCGTCGTTATGGTCAGAAGTGTAGGACCATAACCTTCCCACTTAACTGCATTCCTACTGGTCCGCTTGTGGGGTCCGCCGTGCATTTCCAATATAACACCTAAATGACATGGAAACAAAATAGCTACTGTGAACTGCAACCAACGCAAATTCAGTAGAATCTCTCAAATTCTATCTAGGACAACCACCCCCCGGGGAGTAGTGGACGAACATCTTCGACACAAACCATCTGCACCCCGTCCAGGTTGTGTGGCAAACACCATATGAGCGTACACTCTTGAACCTCCACGAATTATAAAAAAAAGTTTTCAACGGCCTTTTCAGTCATAAATGGCGTTAAAAAATCAGTTATCATGATCCGATAAAGTTCTCCACAGGCGACTAGAATTTTTAGGCTGGAATTTGGGCGTAAAAAATCAACAGCTGGACGTGGAGAGGTTCCTGAGTCTTCACTGGCGTAGGATCGACAATTTAATTTATTCACGATCCCATTCGAAGAAACGCTCATCATGAAATTCACATAATCTAAGCGACATGGCTTGCCAATCGATAAAAGTCGATGCGTTAATCAAATCCTCACGAATTAATGTTTTAAAGAGTCGTTCGAGGGATGCCCAATTGCGAGGAATGACAACGACAATCGGTGATTTCTCAACTCTGGGCTGGTATAGCAAGGCGTCGCGGGTGACCCTGGTCTTTATGATTGACATTACAGAGATTAACTTTATTTACTCGAAATTCGGCACGATAAGCACGTGGCATTTGCATAATTGAGCCCATGTTTTGAAAGCAAAACAGTACGATATTAGTGGCGGTTGAGTGTACTGTTCCATGACACAAAATCACTTGTAAAGATGCTTCGAACGCGGATTGTCATAAATCGATCTGGAAACAGATGTGAAAGCTGCAGGGTCGCTAGATGCCCAAGGTTTAAATGGAACAGTCATGTTGTATAATGACTATAGCAAAAGCTAACAAAACAAAAATAATAGCGCACAATAGGTGTGTGAACATGCGACTTGTGGGGATCGAATCTACTGACCCTTGACGAACTTAGCGCGCGAATATGAATTCACTGATGGGAACAAACGAAGACTTTCAAGAATAATTTTAATTAGTTAAAGCTAGTTGCATTTATAATAGTTCCAGGTCTGTAGTTAGATGTCTGCGGTTTAATTCGGATGGAAACTCACATATTCTGGTCATTGATTTACGACAACATAGTGATTCCGGAGACAACATATCTAGCACTAGGACGAGCCTTACACACGAGAGTGACCAGCAACAGTTTTCACAATTCAAGCTGAAATCGCAGAGATGGGAGAGTATGTCCTAATGTCGAATGCATTGCCCACGTTTTACCAAATCACTGATGTCAACGCTCACTTCTTCCCAGCATCGAATATGAACCTGTGAAACGACGAGAATGCGGGTTAATAGAGAGACATAGAGCTTACTATCCCAATGTGGGAAAACGTGCCTAAACGGTATGACGCTAATCTTCCGTGGAACTATGACTTTTCTTCCAACTAAATGTCGCACTCTATGAGCCCAAGGGTCTCAGATTCAGTGGCGCTTGGAGATCTTGTCCGATAGCATTTTGGTGACAACAGCACGCTGTTGAGTGGCGCAAATGCAGCCGATATAAAGCAAAGCTAGGGCAACACTGACTTACGTATATAGGTTAGGGTAGATTAAGGTGGTTAAATCGATGGTAGGTTAATCTAGCTATAGTCACAGGATAACATCGTTTTAAGGTCAAAAGACATAGTTATAGACGTTTCTGTTAAGCCCAGATTGCCAACGGACCAGTAAGGCAGTTTTAATTATATAATATAGTTAAGCTAGGTCTAAGCATTTTTGTCAAGCGTTGTGACTCACTCGCGACAGGTAGGCTTGCAGCTGCATAGAAAGTGGTTTACGGTCTCCCCCTCATAACAGTCCTTGTAGCCAGGGCACAATTTCATGAAGCTATTTCCGGACAATTGTTCTACAGGGGGTTTTGTCAGTAGGCAATCAGCTTAGTTTGGCTAGTCGCGTACAGATGTTTTCCAGACATATTTACCACACGACCTGTGGAATTCCTGTTACTTTTTGAACATTGATTGTAAATGCGTTTCTTACAGGGACAGAGAGGTTTGGTGATTTGTAATATGATATATTACGCGGGCAATGAGTACTCAATGTCTTATTCCACCGGATCATAGTGTCTATATTCTTCAGGGTTATTGATACTCACTTCAAACAAGTAGCAGATGCTGTTTTGAAGTTGTAGTCAAGAAATCTCTCAAAGTTCCTTAAGCCGTTTCCCTCAACATGTTTTCTTTCTAGACGTAAAATCATCTCTTCACACCTGATGACGTACATAGGATCAATGTGCTCTCGAAAAAAGAATTCCTCTTCAGTCTCGTCCATCCCTTTTAGGAGATAAAACCCCTCAACAACATTGCACATCGGACTTTCTCTGTTTCAAGCTCGATTCGATGATTGATGTCCTCTCCATGCACTCAACCGACCTCGTCACGCTATGAATAAATTCAATTTCGTCCGTCAGCCATCGTTTCGCATGCACCTTTGCCCCGAAATCCATGAGTATGCAATTTAAATAAATCAATTTCACTTCAGAGTCATGTTACCAATACAACTGATTACACCTCGTATCTCTTGAATACGATTTTCGAATGTTGTGTTATTCACTTTTCAAAGTCCGCGTTACAACTCTCTAATTACGAGTATGAAATAGAGTGTCTATACCGCCCGGGGGCATGTCCACTGAGTCACATGACGCAAATTCAAATTAGTCCGATTGATTTCAATTTTTCGTTGTTCGCCCTAGCGGTAATCGTCGACGTGGAACAGAACCACCAAGGCGATCATGTATAGCACGAAATTACATTTTAAAGCACAATTCTATTCTAGAATTGAGCAATGTAAATGTAACACGATTTTTTCTTTTCATTTTTGAATCTGTTTTAACGTTCCTATTCGCTTTGGCAGTGTTTCAAAAACCCAAATTGCTCTCGGCAGGTTCGTCGAATTTATTTTTAAAGGTGGATGTCGTGGGATTTTATAGTCTTACGACTTCCTAGTTGGGGTCGAGGTGGTGTAGCAGAATTGCCATTGCACGTCGGGATCAATATCAACATGCAACTTCCGATGGCAATAGCACCCGAAAAGAGGTCAAAATGCCAGTGCCAAAAATACGTCCTCCAAACTAAGCCCCTCTTCTGATGATACTGACAATGGCAAGAGTTGACTCATCTATTTATTATTTGTTTAGGAAACCAATGTTTTATGGCCCGGTGTAACTGCCCGCAACTTTTTGAACAATTCTCGTGACAATGCATTGCATCGACGCTTTTGATCGAGTGCCAATGAAATGATACAGAGTAAACGTCCTGGCAGCTTCCTGGTTGATTTCGGCTAACTTAAACGTTCGCCAGACCCTGTGAAAGCAATTGTCGTCTAAAGTTAGTCGTTTGAAACGCTTCAGGGGCCAGTTCAAGTATATTTATTCGTACGAGCTATAAAGTCTGGTGTTTGCAGGTGTTAAATTGCTTTATGGTGTTCGAGTAAAACGATAACGCGATTGAGAGAAAAAGGAAAAAAAAATCTGTTTAGTTTGAATAACAGAATTAGACTCTCCTTGACGATGTACGAGTCATTTCACGAGGCAGTCGTGTGGGACGGTGAACAATTCCTGGTTTAACGGCATGAGAACGTTATATTCGTTGCCATATTTATGCCCCGCGATAAGCCACATGACGATCTTGCATTATCAGTTCGTGCATGGTATTGATGTTTTCTGGAACAACAACCGATTTCGGACGACCTCCACGAAATCCGTCCTCGGGTGAATCACGATCGAATTCAACAAACAAGCGCAATAGCCCATGATGGGTAATCCAGGTCGAAAGTCGTAAATATAATAAAGGGTTTTTCAATAGCTATGTACGAGTTTTGAGAGTTTATTGCTCTGACGTTTCAAGTGGCAAAGCTTCCTTGATGTTTGATGTCATGATCATCATTTTACTGTGGAGCACTACACAACTCGATAATGCGTCGAAATTGTTAAAATTTATTGTGTAAATTCCTGTTCTGTTCACCAAATTTCCTTAAATTACGAAATATATACAGCCGAAATGATCAAAATTCGGTTAAAGTGGTTCGGTTGCTCATCGAGCAGACGCTGCACGACATCGAAGATCGCGGTCAAGCGTGCCTATTGCTGCTGTTGAAAGTGCGAGGATTCGGAAACCCTCTCGTTTCCTCGTCGCGCACACAGACTTGGTCTTTCCCTAACTTGCACAATTTCATAAAAAAAAGCTTGAGCTTGTATTCATATAAAATATAATTGACACCAGAAATGAAGCCGGATCATCAAGCTCGTCACATGTTCGCTAATCTTGTTTTCGTGTAACCACGGATCAAAATTTCGGCGGAAAAATCATTTTCAGTGCAGTGCACTAATACAGCAGTATCAAGTCACCATTGAGAAATTCACTGTCTGGTGTGGATTTTGGACAGGCGGCGTGATTGGGCCATCTTTCAAAACAAGAATGACCAAAGAATGACTCTCAACAGCGGACGGTATCGAACGTTGGTAACTCACTTTTTATGGTCTCAGTTGGATGACATTGACCTCTAAAATCTGTGCTTTTAACAACATGGCGCAACGTGCCACACATCAGACATTACAGTGAAATTGTTATAGGAAAATTCCTCAGAACGTGTTATTTCTAGAAGAGGCCATGTAGAATGGCACCCAAGATAGAGTGATTTTAGCATCTTTAGACTTTTCTCTGAGACTTTTTAAGTCGCTGGCCACAAGCTTCCAACAATTGGCCAATCGGTCACACAACCTGGACGTGCAGATGGTTCGTGTCGAAGATGTTCGTTCACTACTCTCCGGGGGTGGTTGTCCTAGATAGGATTTGAGAGATTCGACTGAATTTGCGTTGGTTGTAGTTCACAGTAACTCTTTTGTTTTCCATGTCATGAAGATGTTATATTGGAAATGCACGCACAGAGTATGAATTTTTAAAGTGATCTTATGTTGCAAGTGTTATGCCTTCCTCAGCATTTTTTGTTCTACAGTTTTTCCGTATAGAAATAATTGTTCTTGTTGAGATTAAGGCCGACTTTTGCAACAGCGGTAGATGTTACTTGTATTTGGCGCTACTATACCTATCCCTCATACATGATCCCTACCACGCATATTTCTATTACTTACCAAATATAGACCTAAGCTTTCAGCTTGAGCCTGCAATATCGCTCTAAGATCTGTGCTACCATAAAACAGAGGAAGTAGATGAGTTTTAAAAAAGAGCAATAATTTGGACTAAGTCCAGGTGATCGCTAAGATCGTCGAAGCATGGTTGACCTAAATTACTGTCTTTTTCTCGATAGAGCGCACCTTTCGCAAGTAGGACTGGGTATTCCTGCAAGTGCAACAATGGCTGTTGTAAGGATTTCTATTCTCACTGTATGGGAGCTAATACGCCGGGGACACATGACGACTACAACCTCGTCGATTCAGTAATAATAAATTTCCTTGGTTTCCTGTTTTAGTATTTAGATTTCGATGATCGAAAAGGGGGCCGAGCGACGTCTAGCGAATTCATTGTCTTTTTCGTTACCAGGCAGGCCTTCATGGGCTGAGTCCACCAAAGTATGATATTCAGTCTCGCTAAGATGGTTTAGTGCGTTTTAGCACTTTTCGACTATGTCCGAGTACTTACCGATGCTACCGGAGATATTGGTGATATTCATAAGCGTTCGGCAGGCCTTTCTTCTTATCAAAACCGCTGTCCAGAAGACGTTGGTGCATTAAAGAGTCTATGAGGGACAGCTGGGTTTCGATTTATAAATTGAATTTCTGCCTCCACTGGGCATTTTTGATCCGTCTTTTGGCTCGTTTTCACTGTGGGCTAAATCTAGCGTCTTTGCACTCTCCCAATGCATTGTCATTGAACTCATATTATTTAGCCAGGCCAATATGATGGGCCACCGCTGTGATAGATCCAAAAGATCACCTTTCAAGCCTCACGTTTTACGAATGTTTTGCTACAGGAATCTTCAATATTTATATTTTTGTTTAGCTTTGAGTTTAGAAGAGAAAAAGTTTGAGTTAATGCCTTTTTAGTATATCGAGAATGCGTTCAACTATGCAAACTGGTTCGGGTGTATTGCCTTAGGTCATTGATGGTTCTGTGATTTTTAATAATAATATTTCGAGAAATGGTTTCTACTCTGCTATGCACTAGATGAAGTACACCACATATCTGGTGGAGTCCCTCAAGGTTCTGTACTAATACCCATCTTATGTAATATTCTGTTTAATGTGGTTCTAACTTTAGAATATCAAATAAGCCGAAATCCAAGGCTATGCCAATGATATTGCAATTGTTATGGCGAAAAACCTGGAAGAAATGGAAGACATTCATAATGAATGCTTTCAAAAGTGAGGCGATGGACAGCGGTTGGGTTGGAACCAGCAGAACATAAAACAGAAGCAGCACTAGTAAGTAGGCGCAGGGAAGAAGAGATAACCGATGTCAGAGTTGGTAATTAAGAGGTATTGAGAATTGGAATTGATTGGTAGCTTATTTCACGAACAAAGGTATGTCTTTCCATTTTAGCTTTTCCAGTTTTACAACGTGCGGACGAGCCTTGTCTTGCAGCTTAATCACTTTGTTTGGTCTTTTTTTATTTCAATACACGGCTCAAGCGCATTATTTGTAGTCGGTAGCGATCTTCAGTGAAAATTTCATTCGGCTTCAGCAGCTCATAGTAGACCACACTTTCCTGATCCCATTACCAAACACAGAGCACTAGCTTGGAACCACACATATTTGGATGTTGATGATTGGTCGGGCTAAATCTAAGAGTTTCCGCATTTGGAATCAGAATCGTCGTAATGGAATCAGATCCAAAAGTACCTTCCTATTTTTTTTATTCTGCTGATGAAGTACCTATTCATAGGAGAAAAAACGTCTTTGGACGTCCCTTGGTTTCAATTAGTGTGAGACCCAGTTTCTTTGCGTTTGTATCAGTCCCTATTTCCTACTGTTGTCACATGGGTTTTTATCGAATTCCTCCAATTCTTCAGGTTCGAACTTTTGCAGCGTTCCTTGTCATTTAAGTCGAAATCACAATTTCTAAAACGTGCCATGGCTTCTGACACGTTTGCTCAATTAGAGCATGGTCACCATAAACTGACTCCCGGTAACCTTTCCTATTCGTATTAAAGTAATGAAGTAGAACTAAAGAAGCAAACTCCGAATAAAGGTCGGCACATTTCATAAGGCACGAAGTGTTATTATTCACGCTCGAACCTAATGACAAATACTGAAACTAATGACGCTTTCAAAATATATTTGGCGTTGATAATAAATAATGAAGGTGAAGGGTTTTCAATAAGGGCGGGTAGATGTAGGAATAGAATAAAACAAGCTGCGTGTGAGGTACTAACGAAAATCTTTTTTTATTTGAAAGACCTCTATATGCCATTATGTATGGAATACGACATCGTTCAAGTTCCCGCCTTGGCTTCTTACAATGGCACGGATCCGAGTGGTCCAATTTTCAATGACTCTTTCGCATATATCCGGCTGAATTTGAACGACGGCCTGTGTTATGTTCACCTTAAGGGCATTGGTCGATTAGTTCGCATAGATTGCGACTTCAGAAAACCCCACAAAAAAAAGTCTAGCGGGGTTAAATCGCTTGACCTTGGTGGCCAACTCACGTCACCTCTTCGAGAGATAACTTTACCCTCAAATTGTTCATGCAGAATGTCAATCGTGGCATCCGCTGCGTGGGACGTAACGCGAACCTGCTAGAACCTTATGTTGCCTAGGTCCATTTATGTAGTTCAATTTGGGCCATAAAAAAATGGTTATCATCGTTCTGTAGCGCTCGCCATTAATGGAGACCACCTCACCAACGTCATGTTTGAAAAAGTACGGGCCAATGACGCCGTGACCCAAAATCCGCACCAAACTGTAACTTTCTGAGGATGTATTGTCACCTGGTGACCCTCGTGTGGGTTGGTGTCGTCCCATATAAGGCAATTTTGATTGGTAGCATAGCCATTCATACAAAAATGCGCCGCGTCGCTAAATACGATTTTTCGACCCAAATTGGGATCCCCCTCCAAGCTCTTCGAGGCCCGATCAGCGAACAAACGGCGTTGTTTATGGTCATAAACTTTAAGCTCCTGGGTCAGTTGGATCTTGTACGGGTGTAGGCCCAATTCCCGACGCAAATTTCGCCAAGTTGAAGTCTGCGAAAAACTGAGTCCTTGTGTACTGCGAGGAATTGACTGCCTCGGATTCTGCTGTACATTTTCACGGACCGCGGCGATGTTCTCGACCGATCTCGGCATTTCTTTGACTAACGAAATGTACCCTTTATTTGCTCACGTTTTTCCTGGGTCTAATTTCACCGACGCTTATTATGCAGGTTCAGGATTGTATTCATTGTTACAGAATCCCTGCACTAATGACAGCTGTTTTACGGAATATTTGGCGTAGATAATAAATGAAGAAGGTTTTACCTAAGCCACCTCTGGTAAAACGCTACGAATTTTTCTACTTCCGTCAAAACAGGCTATCAGATTTTTTTTTAATTCGTGTAGGTTCAAGAGTGTACGCTCTTATGGTGTTTGTCACATAACCTGGACGGGGTGCAGATGGTTTTCATTTCTCTTCGGGGGTTGTTGTCCTAGATAGGATTTGAGAGATTCGACTGAATTTTTGCGTTGGTTGTAGTTCACAGTAACTCTTTTTGTTTCCCTGTCATATATTGAAAATGCACACACAGAATATAAATTTTGAAATGATCTTATGCTGGGAGTGTTATGCCTTCGTCAGCACTTTTTGATCATCTCTCATTCACAACTGATGATGTTGCACAGTTTTTCCGTATAGGAATTGTTCTTGAGTATGGACGGACTTGAACTACAGACCTTCGGCTCGACAGTCGACCACCCCTAGCGAAAGTTGAAGTCTATCAAATGACTTTATGCATTGAGAGTGCTTATCGGACAATGTCAGACGATGCTTTATGTGTCAATACAGGAACGCTACCGGCACAGTTAGCTCAAAAGGACTTATGATGTCAACATTTTGAGAACACGAGCTTCAGTCAATTGCATCAAGCTAGAAGAAAGACAAATAACGTAATAAGGTAGTTATCCGGGTTATTGGTGTCAGTATTTCGATGACAGTGAGGATGAAACGGTCATGCCTAAATGACAGCACAATGAACCAGAATAGAGGACAGATGGCACCGCCCTGTGATGTCCCTTACCTGTAAACATGTTGGATTGTTGGATAGTAAGTTGATTTACTCCAAGACTGACTAGAGATTCGTACTTGTGTGTTGAGTTAACGTTGCTGAATGCTATTTCAATATCAAGGAAGATCCTCCTCCATGGATCTATCGGAAGTCAAACAAGCAACTCAAGGGCAGCTGCCTTGACATAAAAGTTGATAGAGTTAGCGTGCACAATGCATTTATTCACACTTTCGTTAATGACTTTAGATTATAGCAGCAGTTGTAGAAAAAGCTTGCGAAATGAAGAAAACCTGTGTAGCGACTATTACTGGGATTATTTCCATAAGTAAGAAGTACAGACGCAAATTCGAAAAACACTTTATTCCTTCCTTGAAAAATGTATTGCTCTGGTTAGGCAGTTATCTCTTTTTCGAACTAGAAGGCCATCTGAACGTTCCTTTAAACGATCCGAAATGGGATCATTCACCCAGTTGAATCACTTGAGCCCTTACAGCTACGAGGCGAAAAAATGTATAATCCTTATAAAGCCTATTGGGTACTGCCTTTATATGTTTACACACTGCCCTTTACGACGTTCGTATTTAATGGCCTTTACATCACTACAATAGGCTGCATGCTAATGAGAATACGTTTGTCGCAATTTGTCCAATAGAAGTTAAGAAATTGGGTAATTACTCATATTCCCAGATGCCATCTCAGTTCAGCTTGAAATTAAGAGTAAAACCATCTTAATTAAGATCGATATTCCTCACATTAAGGCCCATTTACGTCGATTCATTTGTCTCCATACCCCACCAGTCAACTCTGTCACAGCTCGTATTCTACTGAACCCGATTGACACGAAAAGCGTCCATAATTAAGTGCCTAAGTATTAAATGACTCCGCTCGAGCTGAATCATGCTGCACAATTGACCATTAAGCCCCACTATTCTCGGCGCTCCGTGTCAGTTCCTCATTCTAATTCTTCACATGTTAACTCAATGTGACAAGAGCTATAGTCGTCGCCGTTATACGAAGAGAAAGTCGTCCGCACCGACATATCGTCCAAGAAATGATTATTAATCTACTTAGTGTCTCCATTCGGCTCATACGAGGTCGCAGCAAAATTATTTTCCGTATCGTACCGCATCGTACCAGGAAAGTATATAAATATTTATCGATTTTATACCCCCCGGCAGCCCGGAGGTCAGTCCATGGGCCATATCGAAACCAAACAATGATTACATAAACGAAAGCGAGCAACAAAACCGGGAAGCCAAAAAGCGATTTCCAAGTGTTTGTACGGTGATAGGTGATAAGAAAAGTCGACAAGTCGACTATTAGCTTTAGGGCTCTGGGCCGCACTGTCTGTACGAGTATGCGAGTGTTATTAGCTCGAGCCTTATCAGATGTTTGTCTTGTTTTGTTTTTATTTTCTTGCTTTATTTCGTTTCTGATTCTAGAATAGGTTTTCTGTGCTGTCATTGTCACGATTTTGTTATCAAGACAGGACGTGGATTCAACGTGAACGTCTCTTAATGACAGTCGTAGTTAGTGAGGCGAAGATTAATAGGCAAAACAAGGCAGAAACGAAAAACTAAAAACTTTTCCGTTCGAGACATAAGGAAAGCTAGACGGAAAATTTGTTTTCAAGCAATCAGTGAGGAATTTATTTCTCGGTAATGAATTCACACCAGAACCGACTATTAGCGCTGAGCAATAACATCGAGATTTACACGAGTCCACACAAATATTTCTTTTTGTTGTTTGATTTAATTTATGTGTTTGTGGTTTAATTATTGTTTCTTGCACTCACTGTCGGGCTTGTCATTAAAGCGCTTTTATAAATGATAAATATTTTAATTGAAGCGTCCGGGTAAACCACTGGGAGTGGACAACTTGTTATTGTCGAGTTATGGCTACGTGGTATCCATGTTTACGATACCACTTGATACGGTTGCGAAACACAGTGGTGATTCCATGTGCTTTAACGCGATAAGCAAGCGATGATACATCACTTTTTGGTTCTTGGATCTCCCCCAAGAGGAAGCTGAAGAAGGAAAAATGTTCGTAATCTAATCTATGAACGTAAACTAATTTCAACTTAAGTTTAGCACCATTTCATCATTATGAGCTATTTCTGATTGCGGGCTGTTCAGTGCCTGTTTTATAGGAATATGACATGCCAGAAGTGATTATCGCTTTCACTGAAAGTACGAACCGTTTTCAAAAAATTGCAGGAATTTTCAGTCTACAATGCGTCAGAGTTATGCATTTCAAAATAGACCTCACTAGATATTACAACACTCATATACACTTAAGCTGGCGTATCTCCGATCCCTGAAGGACTTCTGGAAGTCTACCTTTGCTTAGCTTTAAGGTCTTACAGCGATACGATTTAAAGGGCCAACTATAATAGACTTACCGGGACTTAACCATATGTCAATACCAAACAAAAATCCTACTTAAGTTTCAACGAAATGTCAAGATACCTATAATGGACTTAAGCGACCTTGTCAAATCCCTGACATTCGGTTTGTCTACCTTTTGTTTGTATTTGAACTGTCAAAATTGCGCATCAAATGTTTCATTTCATTCGAACCTCCCTTAAGTTCACTTGAATTTAGGAAAATTCAACGAAACCGAGCATAATCCCTCGTAATGGGACATTTCAGTAAGCTGGCGTCATTCTATCATGATTGGGCCTTAAATCTCATCGGTGATTAAAACAGGACGCACTACCACGCATTACCTCTACGCCTAACCTATGTATGTAAGCCAGCCATTGGTGTTGGACTTTGTTTTGAAGAGGCTGAACGATCAAACGGTCGACGACGGAGTTTCCTCCAAACAACAAGTGCCGATGCTGTTAGACAACGTCTTTTCTATCTCGTCATGCCAAGACTCAACCTGAGGCGCTTCGGTTCACAGAGCGCGCCATCGTGTTCGTAGAGAAGTCGCCGTCCCACGGAATTGCGGGATACGTAGAAAAATAGCGCTATGGCTAGTCTGTCTTGGATCAGCCCGTTGAAATAGAGCAGTGCTCTTGGGGGGGACAAAGCCGGGTTATTGTCTATTGAGTTGACACTCATAAGAACCATGCGGGACACCTGTAGGCAACCATTCGCCTTATAAAAGCCATGTTGCAGATTTCCTTTACTCTTTTTTTTTTTTTTTTTATAGGTTCAACAGTGTACGGTGTTTATCATACAACCGGGACGGGGTGCAGATGGTTTGTGTCGAAGATGTGTGTTCACTAATCTCCGGGGGTGGTTGTCTTAGATAGGATTTGAGAGATTCGACTAAATTTGCGTTGGTTGTAGTTCACAGTAACTATTTTCTTTTCATGTCATTAAGGTGTTATATTGGAAATGCACACACAGGGAATTTTAAGTGATCTTATGCTGCGAGTGTTATGCATTCGTCAGCACATTTTGATCATCTCTCATCCAGAACTAATGTTGTTGTTCTGTTTTTCCGTATAGGAATTGTTATTGGCTACTAAGAAAAAATCCATCTTGTCACAGCATTTACATATTTATTAAAAAAAGAACTGATCTACCAGACCCCATGGTTCGTTCGCCAGTAGATGCTCATCCGATTCAAAAATTGAGAACCTGCGCCCATTTTTCCTAATGTCTCCTGAAGCTTTACACAAAAGCGTTCTGAATAAAATATAATAGTTTTTGGTAAAGTCCTTTTAACCATACGGTGTTGAAGCCTTTTCCTAGTAAAACCTGCGTTTACCTACATTTACACGATTAGAGGTTCAACGCGGCATGAATAGGAGCACCCAAGGCAAGAAGCCTGAAGGCTTTAAATCGCACAATATCGGTCGTCAGTTCTCATTACTGTTGTGTGTGATAACCATGGACTCGAATCGATTGTGCAGAATATACATTGTGCCATGGACTGACACATGTTGTCAGTGACCAAGTCATCCAGTTAAGGCTTAAAGAAGTTGCTTTACATCGATTTGTATCGGTGTAGTCAAATACCATGGTCGCCTTTGACGGGTTTCGTTTGGAAGATGTCAGACCGTTCCGTCAGACCAAAAGCCGCACTAGACTGTGATTTTCTCCGGCCGCATTTGTTGCTGCTGTGATTCGTGTAAATTGATAGAATCCCAATTCCGACAATTTCGCTTGTCACACACCTATTCATCCGAAAATTGGCTTCGTCATTGAAGGTGATTTTTTTTTGGCAAAATTTGGGCCAGCTTGTAGCTGCTTCAGACCGGCTCAGCGAACCCACGACGTAGTCTATGGTCGTTTTGTTCGTTAAGTTCTGGGATCGGTGGGTTTTTAAAAGGGTAATGGCTCAAGTCGTGAAATGAAGTTGAGGTCGCAAAAAGATCGTAAAAACATTCGCCGTTTTACAATTGATGGCGTTAGGGGTTCATGCTGGACGGAAATATTAGGTCAGAAACATCGCATAGTAAGATTGGGCATTGGGTGTAAGCTTGATTTTGCTTTTAACTAAAATATGCGGATGCGGTGCGTCGAACGATTATAGACATTTACAATGCGGCTTCTATTGCTTAAGAGAGTTGTTTTAATGCAAGGGAGCCAATAGCGTCTGAATCAATATTCAAGTCAACTTACAGACTCATTCGTTCTAACGAAGCCCATTCTCATCGTTGCTAAGCCTAGGGAATGGTTAAAAAAAAAAAAGAAATTGGGTTGATGGTGACGACGTTGAACGGCGCTTTTTTCACGAGTAAAATTCTGATCCAGCAGCAAGAAAGGAAGTGTTTTCTGTATCGTTTTGTAACTGGCGATGGTGAATCATGGCCAGGCTGAGTAGCACTTCCGATTTTTCGAAGAACCCAATAATTTGGTTGTTTGCCTAAAAAGACGTGCAGCTGTTCCAACGCGCAATTTGTACAGATGGGCAGATACATATAACTCCATATTCTGACTATCACACCTGATGTAATAGGTGTGTACGAATAAATAGAAACCCACAGTTAAATTGTCTTTGGAAACCCACTTCGTGGAAATGATTTTCGTAGATATGAGGGTTTTTTGAAAAATTCAGAATATTTAGTTTGCTAAATATAAAGGATAGACATGTTTTGGTGTGCTTGACGATTTTTTGCTATTGAGAAAAATGGATCAAGGAATCTGTATAAAATTTGGTGTGAAAAATTAAATCAAGTGCCTTAACGTTTCTGAAAAGTTGACTGTGGCATTTGACGAGTCTACTTTGAGCAAAATTTGTAATAAGTGGTACAAGTTCTTCACAGAAGGCCGAGATGTTTATGACGATGCCCACTCTCGACGATCTGATGAAAACATTGAAGGAGTGAAGACAATTCTTATGAAGAATCGCCCAATCACTATCAGAGAAGTTACTGAGGACATTGGCATATGTCATGAAGCTGATGTCATGAAATGTTTTCATAAATTTGGGGAATAAAACGTGTCAGCAAAGTTTGTTTCAGAATTGCAAAATTTTGATCAAAAGAATCGTCACATAATTATCGCTCAGGAGCTGTTGAATGACATGAATGATGATCCAAATTTGCTGAAAAGGGTCATCACTAGTGACGGAGAATGGGTATATTGTTATGAAGTCGAAACCAAAGCCCAATCATCCCAATGAAAACGACCAGAAGAGTCTTGACCGACAAGATCGGTTAAACCAAAATTGTTGCTCACTGTTTTAATTCCGCTCTTGAGCCCTTGCCGGGAGGTCGTGTGGCCAATAGATAATATTACCCTGAAGTTATGTACAATTTGCATTAGGTAGTATGAAGAAAGCATCGGGATTTGTGGGAAAAACAAAACTCATGGCTGTTGCATCACAATAATGCACCTGCTTATCCATCGTTGCTTGTGCGTAATTTTTTGACCAAAAACAATACCATAATCATGCCCCAGCCACCGTATTCACCGGACCTGTCCCCCTGTGACTGATAACCCTTCTTAAAACTGAAAAGACTGGTCACGATTGAGCAGATTCACCTCATCGTTGCAAGTGCTCAAGGCTGTACCAAAAAGCGCATATCAGAATTGCTTCGAGGATTGGATAAATGCTGGCGCAAGTGTATTATATTTAGGGATACTACTTTGAAGCAGACATAATATATATTTATAAATAAATTTTGAGGAAAATAAAAAGTCACCTTATCTTTTGTGCAAACCTCATACAATTTCTTGGCACTCAAAATAATAGAAGTGCTTTCGTTATCTTTTAATTGCCTTGTTTGTTCGCATTTTTGTTGATCGAACGATCCTGTGAAGACATTATTTTTGCTATAGAAGGTTCTACAAAAACGAAATCGATTGTTAAGAAATATGAAGAAAAGCCTGAAACTCGCGAAGAATGGTGAAGTGCATTGTTAAATATTTTAAGAACAACCCCAAGATCCTAACTAAAAGGATTAGGAAAAAAATTATTTAGGGATTGGCATTGTAACGCCCGTAGTCCAAGAAGTCTTACTTTTGAAAAAAACAGCATCTTACAAAAAGCCTTGCGTTTACTTAAATCCATAATCACTGACTCATCGAAAAAGGGTCAAGTATTATTGTCTGAATATGCTTTCATTACTACGGGTAGGTCCAATATTTTTAGCTAAATAGATCTTTAGATCAGCATTTTTACGTCGACATCACTTTGAAAGGACATTTCAGCAAAAGAAGGACCCGAAACACCAGCAAATTGGATCGGCTCAATTTCCTAACATCAATTCAATCAAAAGACTTTGGGCAAATGTTAAAAGAAAAAAAAAACTGCTTAATAAAGGTGTGACAGTGGAAAATTTTCAATTTCGAATCAAAATAAATAAAAAAACCAAAAATTTTGGGTAATACTGTATTTTGCCCCGTTTCTTTCCCGACACTCTTGCAGCCGGACCCTCACATTTGCAATAACCGTGAACAAAAAGCTGGTTCAATGGCGGTAGTTTCGCGACGAATATTTTCTTGCAGGGCGTGAATTGTTCGAGGATTGTTATTGTAAACCCTTGACTTCACGTATCCCCACAAGAAAAAGTCGCAAGGTGTGAGGTCTGGAGAGCGAGGTAGCTGCCTTCACTTTCTCCATCGAGATCCTAGCCGTGTGTGGTGTAGCACCGTCTTGCTGTAATAGCGTTCTGTTGTTGTGCCCGGGGAACAGCTGCAGTTGGGGCAACAGAAACTCGTCCATCATTCGCCAATACACTTCAGCAGTGACTGTCTCTTGTTGGTTAAAAAAATAAGGGCCAATTATCCCTCGGGCAGTAAACGTTTTTGATGGCATTCACTAGGGTTGTTTGGGCACCAGTAACGCTAAGGATAGTCACTTTCCTTAAGACCTTGAACGATTTGGATATTGTATGGGTTGAACATTAATTTCTTTTTTCAAATTTACGCGGGTTTCGCATAATTTCATGTCGAATTTGAGTTACATGTTTCGGCCTCACTGGCTGATGTCGATGGTTTCGGAGGACTTCTATTCACCATTGCCCTTCTTGTCTAAACCTTTGTACCTACGAACAGATAAGTTGTGTGCTCGAACCGTCACTCAGGCTGCGTAAATTGAAGTCAGTACAAAAACTGCGACGCGTAGGAACCAACGATTCACCAGTTTTCAAATATTGGTCATCCGCGAATAGGCGGCGTGCTCCCGAAGAATGACTCATCGCGATTAATAAATCCGCAAAAAATGCGCATCGAACGATGCCTCCCCAATTTATCTCACCCCGCTGGTTTTCGGACATTCGAAATTTAAAGTTGAACATTTCCCGCTAGACACCCTTTATCAACAAGCTTTGGAAAGAAGGAGAAGACTTATGGAAGGCAATACCGATGACGCCTCCATCAGTCCTTAGTGGCCCTACGTACCACCTTGAGATTTTTTTTTCTTTTTGTTTTTAATTCATTCAAGCATTGGAATTATCATTGATTCGTTTCCTCGACTTCTCTTCTTCATCCAAAGATTTTCGGCTTTCTTTTTTGAAACTATTGAAACTAATTGAGCCTCAGTGGCCAATGGCTCCGAAGAGAATGACATCCATACTAATGAACTTTAGCTCTAGTTGGGGGCACATATGCATATAGTTATGTTAGGACCTCCATGCCTGGGAGAAAGATTATAAAATCGAGCTTTCACTGTTTACTTATCGCTGTAGCCTTATCGACACAGAAGAATAAGAAGTCCCAAAACAAGCAGATAGCACACAACGTGTCGTATATCTAACAGCCTTTCGGCCAAACGGCAAGCTTATCAATTTATAATTTATTTTTATCGCTTCTATTGCGACTAATGGCAAACACGTGAAAGGTTAAGGCGCATTCTAGTTTGTCCAGATGGAAATCCGGAAGCAAAAATCTGCGGAACTAGTTTTAATATGAAAATCGGAACACGTTACTTGTCCTTGATTGTGCACATGTAGGCAGAACATTGTTTAACAAAGGCTTTAAATGGGCATCAAGTTAATTTTTATCAAAGTCAAATTTCCCGACTCTTAGTAGCTTTATCGGACTTCTATTATGTCTAACACACACGAGTAGAACAGACAATTGTGGAATCAGGTCGCGAATGATCCATGCCGGTTATCTTATCTGAAATATACAACCCTAAGAAGGAGTCTTTTTATAAATCAAGCTATTACAACGAAATCATGAGCATCTGTAATTAAGGTCGAATGAGTTTTGGTTCCTCATAATCAACTTTTGCCTTACATCTGCTTATAGAATGTGGAGCACAAGCTATTTTTAAACGAATCCGTCGTCCTTCGGCGCGGCATGCCCCGATTTGAAATCATAAATAAAAATAGTATTCACTTTTGGCTGCTTTCCATAATCTTTTCTTTCTTAAATGAGCAGAGAGAAAACGAGGCGCTGTCGATTTTTCTGGCAACTTTCCCCCACCCTCATGTAACGATCGTCAGTTGGTCTTCATGCGATTTTGAATATAATTATTAATGCACATGCGATTGCCTTTTTTATCATTAGTCACACTTGAAACCTTTCTGGGATTCTTGCTGTCTTTGTACTGTTAATTTAATAGCAAATTCTGCATGACTCACTAATATATAGATAAAAACTGCTTGAGGATACGTTTTTTTTTCGCTAAGACACTGGCCATTTGGAAGAAACCCTGAATAAGTCATGTTTTTTTCATCGTTTGACGCGGAGGTATGCAATGTACGGTGTGTTCAAAAAGTACCGGAAATTATACAATTTCGCTGGGTGTATTAACACGATTCAAGCGATTTTTTCTTAACTTATTTGATATACAATACATGTGGCAGAGGTTATTAAATGATATGTCGAGCTTGGCGGCTTAACTGCGTAGAAGCTAGTGACCTGTACTCACTGCCGCGATCAGGGCGATTGTAGAACGACGTTGTTTAAAAGGTTTTATAGGTCAGGACTACCTTACCTGGCTGATTTCGCCTACATATGGTTAGCCGTGGTTAGAAAGTGTTGGGTGATGTTTGAAGGAGACCCATGATTTCGATTTGGGTACGTTAGGTGAGTCTGAGCCTTGTTAGCTTGCGGGCCTTCTCATTTCCCTCTATGTTACTATGACTTATAACGCACAGCGAAGTAATCGGAATTTTGCCAATTGCTCTGCCAATCTAGAACAGGTGATTGCTGAAAAGGGGGCTTTAATGGCAATTTGGCTATCATTGAAAATAGTTGTGACCCTGAATGTTTTGCGGGCCTCCCTAATCTCTTTGACACACACATTGGAATTAAAACTAGACATCGCTCATCTAACGGGATGGATGATAACATTAAAAAGCTAGGGAGACCTAGCGTAGCGTCGTTGGAAACGATGTAGAGCCGAGGCTTTATGTCTATCGTATCGAGGAATAAAATAAAATAAGAAAAGCCACAAACAGCTTTAAACAAACCACTGACCCCTTAGCATCGGGTAAAGGCCCCTTGAAAAAAAAACGTCCACAAAATTGGCATAGACAAGCGTAGGCTCAAACTCTTGCATGAGGTTAATTGCCCCATCCTGCGCTAGACTGCTAATGGAACTGATGGGTTTAACCACACGTTTCTAAAGCCTTCACTCGCTCTTACGCTGCAGTTTATAACCTATATTTTCAACTGTATTCTCACTACCTCTATTTTTCCGTCTGAATGATAAATGACTTAAACTATTCCTGCTCCCAAAATAAAACCAATGCAGCCTTATCTCGTATCGATCCATCTATCCGTCGAAAGCTGTAAAACTGCCTCGTTGATTGTTATACCTATGAAAGCAAGTGTGCCGCAAGGCTCTATTCTAGGTCCCATTCTGCTCCTCATGTACGTCAAAGAAATACAAGACAACGCAGAACATTGTTGCGTACACACAGATGACGTGCACCTACAAATGTCATTGTCTCTTGGCTCGGCAGAACAATTATTATTGCCGACCATTTAGAACTCGAAAGTTCAGAGCCTTTCTCAAGCCTCCCTCTCATAAGTGCATTCCTCCCTTGCTTCGCGAAACTATACATTGCCGAAATGACTATAGCTACAGAGTACGGAATATATTTAACTGAACCCAATATCATTAGGTCCAAGTCGCTTGTATATAACGAGCTTGGTCTATATTTTCACTATTCTTTTTGGGCAGTTCAGTATGGACTACGTTTAGACTACAAGGAACTAACTCTTAACAGGAAATATGGTGTACGAACCGGATATATTCAGTTGGGTCGAGAGGAACCCTACTCTTAAGTCGAACTCCGTCTTGGAGCCATCAGTGTAGATCAGGAGTGGGTAACAAAAACTAAGCGTGCAAGCCTTCTATTCCTCTCTGGACTATACGCCGTGCTGTTAAAATCAATAGTTGAAGTAATGCAGTGTGTTAGAGTTAATCTCAGATTTGAGGTTAGAAGTAGCAGAGCTCAGTAATGGCCATACGTTCTAGGTGCACAGTATCACCTAGGTGTAGGTGACTACTTGAGTCTGACGGTACCACTAATTATTATGTATTTGATATTAGAGGTCTAAGGCAAGGATTTACATCATATGGGCAATGATGCAATGGCCTCTGCGGAACTAATTTGTGCCGATTTTGGTACCTTGTTAGGTTTGTCTACGTACAGAATTTTGCTTAAGGCCAAACTAGCAAGCCATAGGTGAGGATGAGCCAGACAACGCCTGTGTACATCCAAAAGTAGTCAACTAAGGATTAAGCTTAGTGAACTAAGCCGGAATAACGCATAGAAAGCCGTTTTCCTGATGGATTTCCAGCTTAGCGGGCCTGGGATAATGCCCAAGTAATTTCGACTTGGTGGGTAACAACATTAATTTAATTTCTTTCGGTTTACGTTTTGGCCACACTCGATCGCCCAAGCGCTAACTCTAGCCTGAGCGCTGTCCACGACTGCATTTATCACTAAACAGTACGATTCTGGATAGAGGAATACTTTTTTCTCTTGCCCTACAATTCGACTAAAATCTAGTTAATAGCTTTGAGCCATAAATGAGGTAAGCGAGCCCTATCTTGAGGTGTGTCACTATTTACTGAGTTAGTACAGGGTCTATTCACTAACTGCTTCGAGTATGAAAACTACCCAATTTCTGAAGAACTTCCAACCACCAAAGCAGTTAGGCTTGGTGAAAACATTGTCCGTGAAGGTCGCTAGAGCAATATATTATTTAGCGCTATACTCCTCAAGATCGTGGAGCACTCGTGTCATTCCCGCAAGAATATTGTCTCTACGGCTGAAGATGCCGCGGATGAGACATCAATGTCGACCAAGCGACATGCCACGTAATTGGCTTTGGGCCGTCTTTGCAGCGAATTTTGGCGAAAGACTTGAAAATGTGTCTTTTCACAACACAGACAGTTCATCAGCTACTGTCAACAGATCGTCAGTGGTGTCCAAACGAAGCCCACGTTTTCTTGATTTTCTATGACGAAGTGAATGATTACTGTTCGAAATTCATCATGAGCGACGAGGCTCATTACGTAAACAAACTAAATTTTGGCTTCTTGGGCACTCCATGTTTTACTCACAGAGAGCCATTTCACCCACTTAAGCTCAATGCATAGTGAACCTTTTACGCAGGAGGTGTCGTCAGTCCTTAATTTTCCGAAGACGCTATGGGTATTACGATTATTGTGACTTACGAGTACAGAGCCGTGATCAATGAGCTTTGTTCGTGAATGGGAACTGGAGTACATGTTGTTTCATTAGGATTGTGCAACCGCACACGCATGTCACGCGGCAATAGACATTTAGCATTAGCGGGCAAGTTTGCCTAATTTGATCACAACCGGTTCTGGACAACCGAATTTGGAAGCTCTCAAAAAGAATATCCGACAAGAGTGAGAAAACTTATCGCCGAAACGATGGGGTAGGTGTGTTGTTTGCAAGGGGACATCTTAGGAGCTCGCAAATGAGTCGAGTACTCGGTTAGGCGTCTTTTGTAAAAAGGATGATAGAATAATGCGGCGACAATCCTTGGAAATGAAGACTGTCCGGATCTTCCTCGAGGACTAGGGAACTATTTGTTTACAAGATGCATCAGAAAATGTTGCTACAATTTGCTACAAGGTGCAGCAGAGTAAATGTTAAATGTGGATTTCCGAGCGATATAAGCGTTTCCAAGAAGGTCGTAAAGGTATAAAGCGCCTTAGACATTCAAGCTTATTATCAACCAATCTAAAAAGTCAACAAAAAAATTATGTTTTGTTGGATGTTAGGATCTCAAATAGTTCACGCCATGAAATTTTCTTAGATGTTTTCGGTATGAAGCTTGTGACAACAATATTTATTGCCGATTTAGAGGGAACCAGTGACAAGTAGCCGCTAAACAAAGTCAATAACGATGCATTACTAGTGAAACGTGTCATATCAGGTAATGAAATTTGATTCTATGACATTGACGTCGAAGTTAAGGTTTAATGGTCCTAGTGAAAGCTTTCTAGATCGCCAACACCGGTAAAGTCAAATGAGGATTATGTGCCTCGAAGCCATAACCCTAAGATCGAGTTCCATAAGTATATTGGGCATTGGAAGAAGAACCGTCTGTACAAGTAATGGGGACTGCGTTGTGTAGGAGCACTCTGATGCAAACAAATAAATAGAATTCGAAAATTCCTGTTATTTTTTGAACATACCTTGTACGCTGTTGAACACTTATTGAGAGAGCAAGGTTGAATTACCCCGTAGTCTGGCCAAATGCTCAAATTAATCGATATTAACTGAATGGTCTGATGGTGATTATATCCATTGTGTGACATAAATGCATTACTGACGTACAATCATCTTCCGCTTTATAATATCGTAAAAGTTCCAAGTTTCCAAATCAGTTTCAAGTCTTCAATTTGTTTCAAGGACATTGTGCTTATGGTTTCCAGAGAAAATATTTTACGATTGAGAGCACAACTTTTACCTAACGCAGTAAGGCCAGGAAACCATAAGGGCACTAATGTCGCCGGTGAGTAATCGACTTCCAGGAAAGTGCACCTCTAGGAAAAGTTACTTGATCGTTTGACAACTTCCATCTAGGTAGGTACTAGGTAGGATAGGTTTTCACAAGAATTACGTTTCGTTCCCTCTGAAATCGTAATAACATTGTATGATTGCAACTATTCAGAGTCTCTTCCAACTTTTGCATTGTTACGGGCGTCCTGGACGTCCGTCGTTCAGTCTTCCCCCAAGTTGGCTATTCAAAATCAACTTGTTTTCCAATTAAATTCTCAATGCTTCAATGTGCAGTGCTGCATATGCTGACTTGACGTCTCTTTATATCATCACCAGGCACGTGTTGTGTCGCCTTACACATGCTCATCCAGTGTTACGGCATTAATAGACCTGCCTGCGGGTGGGTTGTGTACGTTCGAAGGCCCTCGAGCTTTTCTTCGAATACAGTCTTACGTATTAGAAACGAGTTTCTTTCATTCAATTGAAAGCGCAAGACCAAGAAAACAGAGTCGAGTACCCATGTACGAATGGCAGACACACAGCACAATGCATTGTACAAATTACACGTTTGATAACCAGCTCACATTACGGTATGGATGCTAATGGTGCGGTGACATTGAAAAACGTAAACGTCATCTCTTGTTCATATCCGTGTAGGTATCTCTATTTCTCTAACATCGCGCGCCAGTGAGGCGTGTGCACATTGGAATCATCGTTAATTACGGTCTTCATCGGTTTCGGTTTCAAGGTTAATTCATGGATTCGGATCGGGGCGATGTTCGAATTAAGCTAATCCGAAAGCACGAAAGGAGAGAAAGAAAGACACAAGAGAAACGCGTCTCGGGTCTCGGCCATCTATACGTATTCGTGCGCTCATTGTGTGCCAGTCATTAACAACATTAAATTGTTTTTTTTTTCACACGGAGCTGCACGTGAGGTTCAACGATCGCACGACCGCGATGATGGTAACAATTTCGTTTTTAATTTTTCTTCTTTTTCGGAAAAGTGTGTTGTAGGTCGTAAAGGTTTCATCAAAGACGGGAATTGAGATATGGAGCACGGAGGAGGAACAATGCCGAAGTCAACTCATGCAGCGATTTTCCTTTTATTTTTATTTTCCTCGTTCCTTTTCTCTGCATTATTTATTGACGATAGCCGCACGTTGTCTGAAAGCCGGATAACCCAAGAATAACCGAAAAACATTCGCAGAACAGGAAACAATTACAATAAGTCGTGCTCCTATGACTTACTTAGACATATTGTGGCAGTTCGTTGACTTTCGTTGGAATCCTCCGCCTTCCGCATCTGGCTTGTGCGGCAATGAACTGGAATCGCATAATTCTTTCGCTAATCGGTTACTTTGGGTCATCGTTATGCAAGAGTCTCTTTGTACCTGGCATATTAGGGGCTGACGGGTTGAGTAATATTTTGTTACAGATTTGGGGAGTTGCTGTCGAGACGGATTTCGTAAGTCATCACCCAGATGTGGCGTTTATATAAACCGTGATAACATTTACCGATTTGTTGCTAAACAACACGCCCACTCGGTGTCAGGTGCGTCATTGCGGCGAGATTCCCTTCATTCCTTAGTTCGTAGTTCGTTAGTTAGATTGGGGTTTACTAGGGGATCTTTTGGAGGCAGTGCACGTCATCACGTTGCATGAGAAAAGTTCAACAGTTTTACAGTTTCCAAGTCCATAAAGCCTGGGCGAAAGCCTTGTGTGTTTAACATGAATAACGTCTAGTGGAGTCACGGTCGATGCTGAGAATATGGAAACAGTGTATAAATTTAAATTCCGTGGAGGCTCCAGGTCAGATAATATCCATGCCAGGATCGCGAATGGCCTGAACGATAGAGATGGGTTGATTATTGAAGAAGTAGAGACGAGAAGGAGGTTTGATTTGTTTACGTGAAAAAGTGATTGATTGGCATTTGGAACTGTTAAGCTCCAAGCAGTTTTTCGACCACCAGACGGAAAAACTGCCGAGATCCGATTGAATAAGGGAAGAATCTTGTTGCGAAGAAATGGTCATCAGGAACTTGGTGTCGTCGACGTACAGTGAGAAGTGGGAATGTTTGATAACAAACTCAATGTCTTTAATGATAAGAATGAAAAGAAGTGGACCTAGGTGGCTGCCTTGGGGAACGCCGGAAGGAGCTAATAAAGGGTTAGAAATGGCAGATCTAAAATGACCACTGTAGTGACAGGTTTATAAAGAAGAAGATATCACTGTGATCAACGCCAAGGGGAGACAGTTTGAAGAGTATTAGTTTGTGGAAAGTTTTGTCGAGGGCTTTACTGAAATGTTGGAATGACGTCTACCTCATTCCCATTCTCTAATGCTAAGACGGTAAAGGACACAAATTCGACAAGGTTTGTGGTTGTAGACCTGAATTTGAGGAATGATGGCCAGTGATAGATGGTGATACAACTGTCTGGCAGATCAAACCATACACGCTGGACCAAAATTATCGTTCCACCGACTTAGACGAAGTTAACATAGTGATATTGGTTCGCAAGTCTAAAAGAAAACTGTTGATGCAAAAGACATTGAGGAATACAAAGAACATGAAGCTTTTTCTGAATCGTTCGCGATGCGGGAAAATTATAACAAGGCGACGCCATTTATCACGCTTTCGTTTTAATTTTAGAAATAAATGACGAGAAAATCAAATAAAAGATGAATTTTTCAATGTTTGGCTTTTCGATATTCTATATTCAACAGCTCCCTTCGTAGCATGTGTCGAAGTCAAACATGCTCAGTTAACATTGCTATTTTATTATGGAAAGACTTACACTCAACATTACTCGCAATTTTTTTTCATTTTATTATCAAAATTCGTGCTCTGTGAAAATTTTTTTTCGCACACTGCTACTACGGTCGTCATATTCAAAATACTGAGCAAGAAATTTAAGCTATAGTGACCAAATTTCGCAACTATTTCACGGTTTTGGACATCAAGCCTCCTACCCACACTATTCGATGAGGTTTGTGGTCAGGCGGAATCACCGCTCGTATTTTTTCATAGTGAGGAGAAAACCTTACCGTCAATGGCGCCCTCTATCGTTCAGTGGCTTTGTACTTTTTGTATTGCCCAAAATGCACGAGACGAACCTGGTCGACATGGTTTCCGGTAGACGACACAACAGGCGAATCGATGGACTAATTAAGAAATGAGTTCGGTGAGCAGTTCATCTCTCGTTTTGGACCGGTGAATTGGCTGACTAAATCATACGACTTGACGCCTTTAAACTATTTTTTATGGGGATACACCAAATCACTCGTCTATGCTGCTAAGCCAGCGGCAACTACAGCCTCGGAAGACAGCATTACAATTACACTTAGTTTGATACTAGCAAATAAGCTCGTGGCTTGAAATTTGACTCTCTGTAAGGACCACTTAAAAATTAGCCGTAGTCAACACTTAGTAAAGTTCAAGTAAATGGCCAACATTGATTGATCAATTGAAATACATTTTTTATACACCTTTGAAATTTTCCTGTTTTTTTTTACAATTAAAAACAAAACGCTTAAAAATCACATATTACATGGTCACTAACCGACTTGGATCGATTCAAACCTCGCATCTGACTGTAATGCTTTGAGAAAGGAGACGAAAGGAGCCACAACGTGGCGCAAAATTAATCGGAAGATGTTATAATTTTTGCAAATAGCGTCGCACGTCAGTCATATTTGACATTTGTGAACAAGGCAGCTGCAGTATACAAAGAGAAGCAATGAAATGCTATACTCCGCAAGAATTGGGAATACTTGGGTCGACTTTTTGACTAATAATCGGTCGGTGATGTTAGCCCAGCGTGAATTTCGACGTCGATTTCCTAATCGTGTCACGTCAACTGGGCAAACATTCCGGCACTTAGGTACTCGTCTCGAAAAGACTGGAACCACAGAAGACCATGCAGGGGACGGGTGCCACCGGACTGGTCGCTTAGCCGAGAAAATCGTGGCTGGGGCTGGTGATGTCGCTGAGAACGAAGAAACATCAACCCTACAGCAAATTTGAGTGAAAGACTTACACACGTTTCCGTACAAAGTGCAAATAGTGCATCAGATAATGCCTACTGACCGTCAGTCGTGTGTGAATTACTGTCAAGCCATCCTTAATCTCAATAACGAAGAGGACGACTTTGTGTTGAAAATCATCATGAGCGACGAGGCGCATTTTCACTTAAGCGGTAGCGTCGATAAGCAAAATCTTCGTTTCTGGGGCACTGAAAATTCAGGTGTGATGCACGAAGAGCCATTACATCCACTCAAGGCCACTGTGTGGTGCGGCGTTCACGCGGGAAGAGTGATTGGGCCGCATTTTTTTAGGACGCCATCGGCTTCACTCTTTTTTTTTGAAAGGGTTTGTGCAGGTTCAAGAGTGTACGCTCTTATGGTGTTTGTCACACAACCTAGACGGGGTGCAGATGGTTTGTGTCAAAGATGTTCATTCACTTCTTTCCGGGGGTGTTTGTCCCAGATAGGATTTTTTGAGAGTTACGACTGAATTTGCGTTGGTTGTAGTTCACACAGTAACTCTTCTGTTTCCCTACCATTAAGGTGTTATATTGGAAATTCACAGACAGAGTATGATTCTTGAAGTGATCTTATGCTGCGAGTGTTATGCCTTTGTCAGCATTTTCTGGTCGCGAAATCTCCCATTTCGACGATTCGACATGGCCAGTAAGATCGGCCGATTTAACCATCCCAGACTTCTGGGAAGTCGCGGGTGTATGCTAACAAGTCTCAAACAATCGGAGCCCTTAAGGAGAATATTCGACAGGACTGCGAACAGTTATCACCGGAAATCCTGGTAATGGAAAATGCGTTAAACGGGTATAAATGTATGTCAACACTAGCTCAAAATAATTTTTTTTTATTTAGTTAAAAAGTAATTCAAAAACAAAATTGGATGATTAATTTGGCGCCTCCTTGTATTTACAACTGGGAAGCCTCATATGAGCAACAAGTCGTGATAGGGAGGCTTGGTGAAGCATTGTTAACGAGGCTTTAAATTTCCATGATATAAAGTCGTAATAATAATAATAGAGATGAATTAGCTGGCAACGTGGACCAACTAATCTCTAAGTTATGGTCGGAAGAGAACAAATCCGATCGATGGGATCTTAGCATTGTTTGAACAGTCCGTAAGATTTGGCGCAGGGTTAGGAACTGCGCCAATTATAGGAAATAAGCATCCTAAGGACCTTTTAAGAGATCTTTTCAGCTTTGACGCCTGAAACAATCTAGACTACTACTAGACTACGGCCGATCTTGAAGAAGACTTACGAATTTTAAACCGCCTTTTTCCGACTTTAAAGCCGCAAATAAAAGTATCTATAAAGAACCATGTCATATTTTAGCTTACTTGCTAAACTCATGTCGATGGGGAATTTTCGCTGCTCCATCAAGGTCGGGAATGTAAACTACCTGAGACTTCTGGTGTTATAAAAGGGTTTAGGTAGGGCGACGCTTGCCATGTGATTTACTCAACCACATAGAAGTCAGACGTGGTCTATTATAATAATTGTTTGCACACAAAAAAGTCCTTGACGCAATTGGATGAACACAGTGAGGCTTAATTAAACATTGAGTGGCACTCCAGCAGAAGCCAATAATATGGGTGTGAAGGTAAATGAGGGCAAAATCAAATATACGCTGTTATCAAAAAGAGACGTGCAAGGCCGAATGTCACTTCTGGTAGAAATTACCTTGAGGTTGTCAAAGATTTCGTTTGCCGAATCAAACATTCTGAAATATCTTCATGCTTTAAGGTTCCTAGAACTCACATCCATTATTTTCTAAAGAATGCCTGTGCGCGTGTGAACGATGTTCGTATATTCTTGATTTTTTTTTTGCCTCGTTACTCTCATTACACTTGATAAAATCTGCAAAAAAGTTGGTTTTTGTGAAAAAAAAACCGTCGTAAGATTGTTTTAAAACATTTCTCTTCTCGCACCTCTCGAAAACCATTCAATGATGAATCGAGTTTTTATGAAATCAATATAATTAAATATTTTAAGTGAAAATGGGAGCATTTTTGGGGGCAGAAACTAAACTTTTCCCTGATCCCTGAGAATTCTGATGCCAATATACATATTTCAATGTGTTCAAAAAGTTTCAGGAATTGTACAATTTCCAGGGTTGCATTATTCTGGTTACTTAGCTCTGTGTAATTTCTCTGTTGTATTAGCAAACATGTCTGAAACGTCTGATCAACATATCTCTGAACATTTTTAGTCAAACCGATTGTTAAATTTGCTGACAGTTGTAAACTAGGTTAATAAGAGCTCCTTAAGTACACTCCTTGCCAATCTTCGAGGGTTCTTCAGGGTTCCAAATGCGAAATTGGTATATAAAATAGGCTAGTTGCGCCCAAGAATCCTTTTTTATGTTTTTTTTCGTTTCTATCTGTGTTTGTTTAACTAATTTTTGCCCATTTCAATAGCAAACAGTTTTAATTGTCGTATTTTTAGAAAATACTTTTAGGTCCCTCATGATGAGAGGCATATTTGCCATAGACAGAGAACCTAATAAAGAGATAATCAACAGAACTGAAACTCCGTGCCATTTATAAACTTTTACCATCCAACTAATATTGCAATGACTTTGATTTTAGCTTTTGATTTGACTAAGAGGTTAATAAAAATGGATCGATATACGAGTACATACGATATGGTAAAATAATTTTGTTAAGCTCATAGTGCAGTCAGTTATTATTAAGCGTCGTCTCGCAGAGCAATAGTGAATTAAATGATTGATGTGAAGATTCAAACTCGTGTTCGACCTACAAGGTCAGCTGAAAATATCGCACAACTCAGGTATGTTCATTTCGAGAAGATGACAGAAATTGGGCCAGTAAGTAACCACTTTAAGCAGCATTTTGCATAAAGATCTTGACCTACATGCTTTTAAGGTTTATTTGGCACAAAAATTGAAGTCAACAGTCCACGAACAATGCCATACTTCCGCTGATTGCGTGCCGAAAATTAATGAACAAGATCATGGTTTTTATTTCAAAAATTACTTTGAGTAATGGGACTCATTTCCACTTCCACCTCATTTCTGAGGCCAACGATTCACCAACGATTCATGAACAAAAAATAATAATTTCCACAATTATGCGGCAATGTAATGTCATCAAAAGAATGACTATTTATAACACTGGCAGAGCTGAAGCGAATGTTTGGCAAATATTTTATTTCATTATTAGCTTTAGAGTCATTGTTGAGTTTTTCATTAATTATAATGACACCCCTTGTTGGATAGCCTTTCATTTTTACGGCGTCAAGTTCAAGGTAACCCCCGAGCAAGTCAAGTAACGTCACAGACCATGGAAAAATTAACTGAAAACAATTATATTTCGATTAACCGTGAGAAAAATCAATTGTGATTAGTCTCAACAGGCGAGAAATGGGGATTTGTTCGGACTAATACCAACTTAAAGCCAAAATAAATCTCAGACGCGTTTAAACTAGCGTGAAATCTTTACATGGTGTAAACCAATTACCGTCGTTAAACGACTGTTGATGGCTGGTGTTACATTTCGTTTCAGTTATTATGAAATATTAAAGAAATATTAACATTCCGAAGACAAATCTACACGAGAACAAAATGCTATTTTGTGAGAAGAATTCTGTCTTTCAACAAAATGTAGACCCTACGACCATGGCGTTCAATATCCTACCTACCTAAAGCAGCAACTTATTTGATCTCACGCCAACACTGCTTTGTTAAAGAAATATTGACGACCACCAACTTAACTGAATTTGTCTCTAATTCATCTCCGCATCTGAGTATGGCGAAGACACTGATGTAATTGCCAACTCTTTTAGCAGAGCCTTTGATTAGATTTCATACAAAATCATTGTCCGTATAGTTAGAACTCTTGGCTTATAAACTTAAAAGGCGATAATAGAAAAAGCATCTTCAGATATCCCGTACCCGATCCCCGTACAGAGTTCTATGGAGTTCCTCAAGGTAGTCATCTTGGCCCTCTAATTTCAATTCTTTCCGTCAACGACGTTGTCTTGAATAAAAATTCTTCTATGTCTATTAATTCGTAAAAACTTTTCAGGCACATTTCATTTCCTGATCACCTTTACCTTACTTCAAGTTGGTTTGAATAACTTTTTAGCCTAATGTCAAGAAAATTCTTGAGTTCAAAGTCAATAAAAAGGCAAGCCATTCCATATTCTCGTTTACATATTCCGATAGCTCCCTTCAGTGTCGTTGTTGTTTTTTCAATCTGTGAGAGAGAACCCAACTTTCGTTGTCATATTCATGGCATTATTAGTGGAGCCAAATCCGCACTTGGTTATGAAAAACGCTGGTCAAAAGATTTCGCCGACAAACCACAACTTTTTACTTTTGTTAGTGAAAACCCTAAAATCAGATCTGAACCCCTCTTTCGCCTTAAATTTTACCAACTATGGCTATAACTAACCTGCGTACATAACTAGCCTAGAGTGCTGCGCATGGCTCCTTCGATTTTCAATGCAAAAATCTATCCTCTCCCAAATGGGGCAGTTTTCCCTCCCTTTCTTAGTCTCATAGTCAAGTTTACGTCTTGTCTAAGTTAGGTATAATATTTATAGCTCTTGCAATTCTAAATCTAAATAAAGAAATAGTTTAACTAGATCAACTAGACTTGGCCACCCAGAGCTTATGATAATGTATCATATAAACAGCAGCCCGATTGATCGTATGTAATGTTATCGTAATCGTAGAAAATAGTCCAAAAGAGCATTTCTAGGTTGGCTTAACTTGATGGCATGCTTCTCAAACTAAGTGTACACAATAATGACAGTAATTAGGGAAATGATAAGTCATCTCTCTGACAAAAAATGTCAAAAGAGCGATTAAGCGCTTCACCTACGAAAAAAATCCCAAACTTTGGTATTCATCTAAGATAAGGATACAATCAGGAGTAAACTAGGGCTACATTTCTGAAGTCGGATAATGGATTCCAAGGTCGAAATAAAGTCGAAATATGATTCAGCGATTATAGAAAGGTCATTATCAAAACAAGATCACCGGAGTCCAATTAGACTCTCCGGAAGGTCGGTCAGACAACGAAAAGTCGGATGTGGTAACCAATAATGACAACATTTCCCAAGCGTGTAGTGGGAAAGTTTGGTTGCTAGAAAAGTGCATTTTTTTAACTATGTGACTTACTCGTATTTACGAGTATGCTACCGCTAATAAAGTGAGGGCATGAGCTTTTGCAGAAAGGTCTGTTGTGCCGAAAAGCCAACCTGCACCTTAGATTAATTTTGTTTTCTGGCTTCTTTGCTCTTGACAGATTTTGAGTTCATGCTGTGAAAACTCAGTACTTTGGCAGAATATTAGCATATAGCTCGGCTTAAAAAACACCGTTCTACATGGGGACTTTATAAAGTTTGAATAAATAAAAGTGTGTTGGTTTGACTATCAGAAGTTCGGTGCCGTCTGGTGTGATGTCGAACTGGCTATGTTGAGTGTTAGAGCCAGGGAAGTGTACCTCAAACCAGGTTTCTAGAGTTTCCCTTTAATCGGCAGTGAAGGTTCCATATTTCCATCCTGCTATCATTTGTGTGATCTTTCAACAGAGCTAAGTCTCGCAACGGTATTTTCTCTAGAATCCTCCTTTGTAGGTGGAAGTGACTAAGAGTCAGCCCCAAAGTTTAGGAAGCCCAAACTAAGACTTTGGTGTGCTGTCTCAATACTACAAAAACCCACCTACAAAGGAGGATTCTAGAGAAAATACCGTTGCGAGACTTAGCTCTGTTGAAAGATCACACAAATGATAGCAGGATGGAAATATGGAACCTTCACTGCCGATTAAAGGGAAACTCTAGAAACCTGGTTTGAGGTACACTTCCCTGGCTCTAACACTCAACATAGTCTACGGATCTATTTGTTGGAAATCTCGTTTAGGTCATTAAAAGATGTTTGGCCCAGTCTTCCTCCGAACGTGTGGACTGATGATCGCACTAAATCCACGTTTACGTGATCACTGTGACCCCGCGAAAATGGTGGCCAAGCCAAGATAGGCGGACACGAAAGTTTTGCTGTGTGCTTGATGGGATTGGCAGGTAATCATCTACCATGGGTTCCTCCCTTACGGCAAAACTCTTGATTCCTCTCCTTCTCCTCTTCCTCTTGATTCTGTACTGTCTACAATAGGACCGTCGGAAGAAAGCAATCGCCCAGAAGTGGTCAATAGCAGAGGAATTGCCTTCCATCAGGACAACGCTAGACGACCTAACTGGTCGGGAGCTTGGTTTTGAGGTTTTTATGCACCCAGCTTATAGCCCGGCCGGACCTGGCACTAAGTGATTACCCTCTGTTTCTGTCCGTGGAGCAATAATTTTCTGTTGAAAAATTTGCCTCAAGAGAGGCTTGTAAAATACGACGGTCCCAATTTTTTGCCAGTATGGACGAGGGCTCATTCTAACTATGCTAAATAAAACTTTAAATTTCAGGTAAAAGTATAAGATTTCTTTTTAAGAGTAACTACACCTATTACGGAGAGCTAGATATAGGGTATGTCCAAAAACTGGAAAAAAAGCCTACCTTATACTCCTGTCAATTACTGTCTTTTAATTCAATATGATTGATCTTCTTGACAAATCTCAGGAATAGTCTTTTCATGAAATCGTTTCCCACGCAACAAAAGCGTGGGCGAGCTATAAAAGTCGCATTTCAAAAAATTGCTGATTTTTACTGCCAACTTATTTAGTCCCGAATTCGCGCAATGATAATGAAACTGATAGTGTATTGGGTCAAACTCCAAATCAACAAAACATCATCCCTGTGAGCGAAAGTGTTCGAAACCACTCAGACACCTCTTACTCTTATTGCTTTTTATAGCGAATTTTTAAGTTTGATCTGCAAATTCCAAATTTTACAACAATTGAAGCCCTTAGAATCATTTCAAAAAGTTGCGTATGTTGCGGATTACGGGTTGGATTATCATAGGCCCGTACTTTTTCGACGATGAGGCTAGAGCAAATAAAGCAAAGTGATGCAGTTGGAAACTTTTAGACATTTGCTGTGGAATTGTACAAAAAATAAGGTCTATGCCTATAAGCTAGCGACAATTCAGGGCCTCAAACATAATTTCCAAACTACCACTTATTCTTTAACAACTCATCGATAATTATAATCTTCGGATAACCGTTTTTGCGCTTTTTCAGTTTTCAATGTTGACCGTAATGACACAGTGATCAGGAATTGTCTATAGCGATGTTAGTAGCTTATCAGTTTGTTAGTCACTTACACAGCGGCACAGCGGCTTTAAAGAAATCGACATTCGATCATATCGTTGGCCTTCCGGAAGTTATGCGTTCTTTTTAAATTCTTTTAAACATAAGCAGTGGTGATCACATGGACAATATTCCGCTCCATTCATAATTGCCAAAGATCGAACTTAATATTTATTTAATTAAATTTATATTATTATTAGCCCGCCCTATATAAAAGGGATTTTCGAAGGCTGTTTTTAAAAATGTCGTTTTGCCTTTAATTCAAAGACCAAGCTTTGCGATTCCTTTAATTCATTGCTTACCAATCAATATGTGGCATTAACTGTTTGCTTTTTTTATTTTGCTTACCTGGAAATAGACAAAAAACTAAATTTAATAAAAATGCCAAGTCATCATCTTAAGAAGTATTTATATAGTGCGAAAAAAAATTTAGTTTGAATTGAGGTGTAATTCGATGCTAAATATCAGCAACTGACTTGAGACTAAAAAGTTAAAATATTGACTTTGATTGAAGAAGGGCTATGTTTTCGTAAGATTAAGACTAGAATAGGTAGTCCTCATTCAACCATCATGCGACTGATGAAGGAAAAAGAAAATTAAGAACTATTGGATAGGGAAAAAGGTTCAAGGCGACAACACAAATCTAAGGATAGACGGACATTGTATTACAAAGAATTGGCATGAAAAATAGTTCTAAAAGTACTGCCGGTATAAGAGCAGAGCTGCGTGAATTTCATTAAGTTGATCAAGATAGGTTTATATGGAAGACCACCAACGAAAAAGCTTCTCTTAACTAGAAGTATAAAAATACCTCGTTTGGCGTGGCAAAAAAAGTATAAAAGTTGGACGCAAGGTGTTTGGAGTCGTGTGACATGGTCCGGCGAAGGTTAATTTAATTTGATGTATGACGAGAACCTGCCATACGTTCGACGCTAAAGAGGTAAAAGGTTTGGGGTCGAGTGCATAGTCAAGAGAATGAAGTTTCTTCCAAGCCAAATCGTTTAGGGATGTTTTTCTTTTTGCGTTTTGGGCATTTTGCACATTATTTATTGAAATACGGACGCTCAAAGACTGGAGAGTATATGGTATCACTTATTGAACAGTATCGTTCCTATACTGACAAGTGCATTTTTCTCTACTTTATAAATAATACGTAAAGAAGTAACCAGTCTTTCAATAATTTTCAGCTCAAAAAAGCGTTTGATGATCTCGGAACTTCCAAACTAGACTTGCCAGACAATTCGCCCGATTTAAATCTAATCGAACTTGTGGCATATAGTGAAACGTAACATGCCTGAACTTAAACCAGGGAGTACGAAAAAGGTAAATGAAGTTCTGGAACATGTATGGAGTATTAAAATATCACAGAATAGTATTCAACATGTAATAAACTCGATATAACCGAGGGGTGATCCAAAAGTAATGATAATGAAAATAAAACAGGCTGATTATAGTTAAAAAAATGATTTTTATTCCTCATAGTCTCCTAACAAGTCAATACACTTAGCCCATCCCTCTGCTAAACCCAGGATTCTCTTAGAAAAAATTAATTGTCTTGACCCTCCTGAAACGCTCTAACAGCAACCATAGCTTCGCTATCGTCTTCAAATTTCTTGCCTTCGATGTGTTCCTTGAGCCAAGGAAAGAGGTAAGTAGTAATCACTGAGAGCTAGATCTGCCGAATAAGGCGGGTGTTAGAGCAGTTCGAATTCATTTTCCTGACTGGCAGCCATCGCAATAGCGGCTTTCTGAGCCGGTGTATAGTCTTGATGGGATAGCACTCCAGCAAGCAGTTTGTGGTGCCTTTTTTCTTTAATGTCCTCCCGCAATCTTCTTATTTGGTCCGCGTAGTAGAATCCCGAAATACTGACTCCCTTTTCCAAATATTCCTCCATAATTATTCCTTCAGCGTTTCAAAAAATCGATGCCATAACCTTTACCGCCGAACTTAACACTTTGAATTTCTTTGGCATCGCTTCCGAGCCGTCGATCGTTGTTTGATTTCAGGATCAAAATGGTAGATCTCTTCTATGGTTACGAAAGGCCACAAAAATATTTCCTGATCTGCATACAACTTCTCGAGATTCACCCTCAAAATGTTGACTCGTTTTTTTCTTTTTTTCGTTGGTTAACATTCTCAGTTTCCAACGCGCAGAGACCGTTTTCATATGCAATTCGCTCGCAAAGATTCTTTGAAGGCTGCCATATAAGATCCCTGATCTCCACTATACGAGTATGCCCGATGGTCACTCTTCGATTTGCCAACTGCAGTGAGGGACGTGGGTCGAATGCCCAGCTTAAACTCCTTGGCCCTTGCTACTGTGGAATATGAGGAAGCAGAGTCCCCCTAAGTTTTCAACAAGTATGCTATCCATGTCTTTTGTAGACAATTTTTTTAAACAAATGTACCTGATGACAGCTCTAATTTCGTTTTTCTACATTTTGATGTTATCCCTTCCACGGTTCGTATTCTGTTTATATGAATTTTTTACGCGTACCTGGTAGGTACATATATAAACAAGCGAAAAAAAATGTTATTTTTAGGCGGACTGAAAATAACCGATTATTCGAAATTTTTCAACCATTTCGTGTCGTTTTTATGGCTGCATGTGTATATGCATGGGTATATGAAGGCTATTGTGACCTTTATTGTACATATCGCTCTCTTTACCTAACCACCATTGACCAGACTGATTAGTTTCTATATGCAGCTCAACTTTTAAAACGGACGGTTTTAAATGGCAGCATTAATTGCTATTGCTTTCGAAATATGACAACATGGTAAACATCAGTCTAAAAAGATCCAAACCAGCTAAGCCGTTTACGATCCAGGACCGAAAGAGATAAGAAAAGTAAATGACTATAATAAACACCAATGTTAGAGGTAAGCCGCCTTACACTAGATCATTACAAATTTAAAACCTTTAAGACCCACAAGCAAGTAGATACTATTCAAGACGGCACAAGACTCACATGTCCATGTGTCAAAAGTTATCTCTCTTTCCACATCGAACCTCAATTCTATCTTCAAGATGCCCACCGAACAATAAGCCAATTGTGTAAATCCATAAAATGTACACCCGGAATCCATTTACTCTCGGCGCGGTTTGTTTACAAGGTACAAGCACACCGAGAACGCCCAGCAACAGAACGAGACCAGGAAAAGCAAAAGCCCGAACAAAAGTAGATCGCAAGAAATTAATGATAAACTCCCTTTGTTCTCCGTGCAGCAGAACAAAACACGAAGACGAAAACCAGCAGAACCCCTGCCATTGAAGCCAAGCATACTCGTATACGAGTACGAGTATATGCCAGTATGACCCCATTTCATGCCTCCTCCATCTTTGCGCGCCCATTCTATTGTGTACTGTATCACTTGAAATGAGATTTTTTCTTGTGACACATATGTACATAGAACTGTCGTACTGGTTTACCAGTGCTCCTTCCGTTCAAAGGCCATAAAGCAATTAGCGAAGGAAGCGAAGGTAGCATTATACCTACTACTTCGTTGCCGATAGACGGTATATTGGTGTCTGTTTAAAAATGTATCTGAAGTCTACTTAGCGATGGTGAAATTTTTGATTCCTAGAAATCAGAAAAGGAACAAGCCCAGGAACGAGCAGGCTGCATAATAAAACACTTTAAGCCAACCAACTGAGCAGAGTAAACGGCCTTGAGATTTTCTCATTGAGGACGCCACAGCATCAGCACTCGTTCCAGCGGTGTGCACGAAAGTGTGGATTATGTTCAAAGGAAGCAACTTCTCCACCTATAGGCTCGGGTATCCTTTTATGTTGTTTCGTTTACCCGGTGGAGCTTGATTTGGCAATACATTTGACATCTCAGCTGTCACAAGCGACGCTTCATTTTCATAAACTTACACATTTTTCATTCGACTTTTCTGACAACGATAAAATATGTTGATGATAAAAGGCGACAGGATGAGGAAGTTCCTTTTACTGTCTCCTTAGCGGCATGGCAGAGGACCTTCGAGCAAATTACAGCCTTGATGGATCGAGCATTTGTTTTTCACTTTTTTCATAATTTCTCTTTTTGTTGGGTAATAAAATTGATATCCGACACCAACGTCGAACGCATGTGTTAAAATCGAGGTTAGAAGACACTTAAATAGCTGCATAAATCGATTTTCCTTGTCATTGATGAAAATTGATTTAGTTTCACTAGTTTACGCCGAGGATATCGAAACGTGTTTACAAGTTCTACTACATTCCCAGGCACTTGATAATATCAAGCGTTAATGGGAGAGAGGAAGGAGGAGAGAATTGAAATTTAGGAGATCCACTACTTATGTGGTTTTATGTCAAAGACGTGAGTACGACCCTTTGCTGTCCTCGATAAACTTGTCATTGACGCATGGGAGAAAAAAGGTTCGAAGGTGACATTAAGAGTTTTATCACGGGGAATACTGTTGATAAAATCGATAACACAATGATATATTCATGCGGTTCCAGCGACTGCACCATAAGAGCCTTGATATAGGAAATGTGTTGTGAGGAGGAGTCGTTTTCAAAGACAACAAAAACAACTTTCAAAGCCTCTTCAGCATTCGAAATTCCTTGAGTTACACTTTTACTTCTATATAACATAAAGTTCAAGATGAAATCGAACGAGAGGTGGCATTCTTCGCGCCGTTGGAGAACTGACACCATTCAAATGTCATCGACTTTTGATTGGGGGGATTTTAAATATGGTTCAATGCACAATTTTGCATCGTGTTGGAAGAGTAAAAAATTCAGAACAAAAACGGTGAAAATATCATGAAAATGTTTTATTAATTTGTCCTAGTTTTGATCATCGTCAAACACCTTCTTGAATAGTTGCAAGGTAGGTTAAAGTTGTTGTCACTGTAGCTGAAAGTGTGACCATTTCAAGACGATCAGAGGAATTGGGCATATTCGTAAACACTTTGTACCGCTTTTTGCACTAGGAACTTGGTCTGCATACTACTAAGTAGCCTTTGGACAGGCACAGCTTACAGAGTGGTTATAACCAAATTGAAAACCTGTAGATCCCAACAGTCAACAAAGCCCTCTAAAGAATAGGAGACAAAAAGTCGCCTGGAATCGATGAAATTTCAAACACAGCATTGGAGGCCATTGTCCAAAAGAAAACCGACATGTTCATCGCAGCTCTACAAAATGTCCAGAGGAAGGCGTGTTTACGGAACTGCGGATGGTGTAACACTCAGTTCTTCCAAATGGTCAAAGTCAAATGGGAAAGATACTAGAGAAAATTACCAGCGCAATTACTGCAGCTCAGAAGGAGGGGGCTTTATTAAACCACCAGTATGGATTCAGTAAATCGCGTTTTACTATCGGCGCCAATAAAACAATAGTCGTCATTCAGCTGAAGCCTTAAAAGACACCACAAAATACTGCGCGTTCACGACACTAGATCTCAAAAACGCAAAAGAGCATCACATTACCGACAGAAAGTGGACAGTTGAGGTATACCTCAAGGATCCATGTTAGGTCTCTCCTATGCAAACCAATATACGACCCAGTACTACAAATAATACTACCAATGGAAGCCAATACCATCAATTTTGCAGATCATATTACCATTGGGGCCGTTGTAAAACAATCACAAGTAATCAAGTCAGCCGCAAGTCAGTCAAGTAGCAATTACCCAGATGAGACAGTGGCTAGAATCCGCAGACCTCGAACTGGCCGACCACAAAACACAAACCCTTCTTATTACAAGCAGAAAAACCGGAAAATACTTCTTCTAAGTCCTTTATGTCTAATCCGAAAACCGCAATATCAGACCAAAGGAAGCGGTAAAATGCTTAGGAAATGAAATAGCAATGAAACAGATCTCCGCGATCGACAGAACCTCAATATATGATTTCTTAAGCATTTGGTTTTTAATTGTCAAAAAAATAAACAGGAAAATTGTAAAAGTGTATAAAATTATTACTTGGATTGATAAATCAATGCTTGCCATTTTCATGATTACGAGTATATCGACGAAAATTACGTTACTACCTCTGTACGAAGAATCCAATTTTGAGTCACTTTTTTCAGCATATTGGCTGATATCTCGATCAGTCGTAGACGAAGGAATTGATGTATCCCCATCAAAAATAGTCTACAGGCGTCGAATAGCACGATTTAGTAGTTGGTCTATTCACCTATTCACCGGTCTAAACGAGTTGCTCTTGGAACTAGTTTCTCAATTGGTCCATCAATGCGCATGTTATGTAGCATATAACGCCCTCTTGCTGGGACCACATGTCGACTAGGCGCTCAGCTCGTGCATTTTGGGTAAAAAAAAATTTTGAAATCATTGAACGGTAGCCGGCGCCATTGACGGTCTCACGGTCATCTTTGATAAAACAAGACCCAATAATTCCACCTCACCTTAAACCGCACCAAACAGTGCATTATTCCGGGGGCATTAGCAGCTCTTGTATTGCGTTACGTTGATCATCGGATTTTTGTTGTTCTTTGTTTTCAATTAGAAATGAGTTTTGTCGCCGAAGACAAATTTTAAGGCCCACTCAACGTAAATTCGACGTTATGGGAAATTGTACGGCGTCAGTCTTGCACGAGTTGTATTTTGTAAATGGACAAATCATGGTTTTCCTTAACATTGGTGGACACAGAAGGCTTGATTAGTTGTTCAGTAGGTCGACTATCACGATCCTAATTGGTCAAAGTGTGCGAAAAACATATTTCGCAATTTGTAAGGTGTAAGTCTTTTCGTGATGAAATGGCATTGCTAACTGTGCATGCTTGACTTTGATACATGTCACGAATCACGCGCGAGATTTCAATAATAGAATACTGAAAAACCACACAGCAAAAAAATTCCCTTTACAAACGGCAGCCTCCAATATTCATGTGGCACTGGCTAGCCCTGTTCTCTTATGCGCTATATCGGTTTTAGGTAGAAGCTCTCAAAATAAAAGAAACCTCCCGAAATCTAATTATCAGTCCTCTAACTTTGTGGACTTATAAGCAGCGGTTGACAATTATCGGCTACCAGGCAATATCAAATGAAACTTCATTGTTATTGCTGTAATGATCCCCACTGAGGTACACGCGGACGAGATGACGAGAATTTATCGCAGGAGACTCTCAATGAAGAAAGAAAATAGGTGTCCATCGTTCTATGCATTGATTGTACCAATCAGTTTATGAATAAACCAAAGGGGTGGTCGTGGTGCAATGGTAATCATCACCGACTGTTGAGCGGAAGGTCTGTAGTTCAATTCCTACACGGAAAAACTGTGCAACGACATCAATTGTGAATGAGAGATGATCAAAAAATGCTGAGGTATAACACTCGCAATATAAGATCATTTCAAAATGCATACTCTATGTGCGCATTTCCAATGTACAATAATACCTTAATGGCATGAAAACAAAAAAGCTACTGCGAACTACAACCAACGTGACAAGTTCAGCCGAATTTCTCGAATCCTATCTAGGACAACCACCCCCGAAAAGCAGTGAACGAACCTCTTCGACACAAACCATATGCACCCCGTCCAAGTTGTGTGACAAGCACCATAAGAGCGTAACTCTTGAATCTGCGCGAGTCCTAAAAAGAAGGCCACTTCAACTATGTAACTGAGTATTGTGATTTTTCAAAACGATGTTTTGATGTACGCAGCGCCCTCATGATTTCTTTTGTTGTGGATTATCGAAAATAACAGTTACAATACGATGCATAAAACCCTTCCTTCTTGCCGCTGGAGAAGTAGTTCGCTCGTGAAAAACGACTTTCGACGTCTCTCGACTTTAACTCGGATGACACCCGCTTTTGAGCCTCTGCTAAGCCTAAATGGGCAGGGTACGTCAAACGAATGGACAGTGGACGAACAGTCAATCGAATTATGGGTGGGAAACCGGTAGGAATTTGAACGCCAGGAAGGCCACGTCGTTCGAGATCGACCTAACGATTAGTCCGGTGGCGGTCACGGCCTGCATGATCTCCTGTGGTTCCCGTCTGTTCGATTCGAGTATAGGTGCCGGATAGTTTGCCCAGTTGACGCAAAACCACCAACTGATTATTGGTCAACAAAATTGACACAATTATTCCATGCTCTTGCGAAGTATAGCGCCGCTCCATTGCTTGTCTGCTTGTATACGGCAGCTGTCTAGTTCACAAATGACAAATATGATTGATGTACGACGCCATTTGAGAAAATTATAACATCTTCCGATAGGGTGATTCATTTTGCGCACCTTGTATCAGCTGTCCTTAGTGACTCGCTTTTAATTTCAAACCAAATTAATGGGACCAAATTACAAACAAAAATTATGTGCGAGCTTGTGCATAGTACAAATACGAGTACTTATTCGAATTGCAAAAGCGTAAACTCGTACTCCTTAATGATCGTTCGACTTTATGGCAAGAGTTTATGGTACACTAGGCCATTACAACTGAAAAGTACGATGAACATACGACCATAGTTGGCGAGCTTTTCATGGTTTTAGCAGTGCAGAATGGAGTCATCCACTGGAACGAGTTTTATGATACATTTCTATAGTTGAGCGTAGTTATTGACCTCCTTCAGAAGCTTCTGCACGACTTTTATATTTGTTCCAAATTGAACCCAAAATATCGCTGCAAATATCGGAATGCGAGCCGATTAATATAGCTACCTTCTCAGCTACTTCTCTAATAAATCGGCTTAATACAACCCGCGAAATTACAAAATTCCCGGTACTTTTTGAACACACGTATGTTTACATAAGCGAAGGCTATCACAATCACCAAATGGAAGAAACTATTATAGATTCAGAGGGACAGAGTAGACAAATAGGTATAGATTCGAAAACAGGTCAAGAGAAATAGAACACAACTCGACTCCACAGCACAAATTAACGAAATGACAGATGTCCCTTCAAACGTAAAATAAATGAACTGTCACAAATCAGACACAACTGTTCAAAGACTATTCATAATGAACCAAGAAATTTTGTTTATTTATTTTAGTTATATTTTTAATAAACAAATACACTTTAAAGAGGCAACTTCCATGTGACCCACTTTGTTTGGTCAAATGATCCAATTTGCACGTGGAAGACAAATAGACGACAAAGAAGACTTTAAATCAATCTAAACTTATTTTTGTAAGACTCCGACGTATGGTGCGAAAACATGTTTTCGTGCTCCATAAATTCGTCGAACCACACCTACTCGTATATACACCATATGTAGCTGTAGATGTTTCTTCTTAACGTCAATTTGACATTTCTCATTAGCAATACAATTCGAAGGAATATTCCCAGTAACCAGACGAAGATTCATTTCCATAAGCAGTAACGTCAAGGACTTTGACTAAGAAGTCAACAACCAAGACAACGTCCACAGCGTTCACTTTATTGGAATCCTTCAAACTTGCAACTGATGTGAAAGGAAGTCGTGCGACGAAGGAGGAATGAAAGGAACAGGGAATGAAAAACGGGTAATGAACGTACGTTCGCTCATCTACTGCTCCCTACACGTGAGGAATGAAAATGAAAACACACGGCTTGAAGTTGAATTTATGACCTATGTACGAGCGTCCATATACGAGTACACATGCCATGAAGTCTCGTTTTTGTTTTCTCATCTATCCTCTGTTGCTGTTGCTTTGTTCGTCACAAGCAATGAGGAAGCATTCAAAGCCAACGCTCGGTTTGTGACAACGTTTATCGTACATCGATCGTAGATTATAAATCCCGAGCTTTTCATGGCCGACATGGGACACCATATAAGGGTATTTACGCCTTTACTACAGGGTGTTGCTGAGATTATTGTACACACGAGTATAGCTTTCAGTGCGTTTCCGCGTTTTGCGCACTTCCGTCAGTTTGATTGAACATCGCATCCGATCAAGCTGTAATGGAAGGCGTATAGACGATAAGAGCGCAAATGCTCGACTTAGCAATTGGTTCATTGCCTGCTTATCGGCTTGTCTGATTCAGTGACCGCACCAGGCAAGCAGTCAAATATATCAAAAGATTCCGCTAAATGCGCATGCAGCCGGAAATTATGAATTAAGCAACGATCGTGAATCATCATCACCTTCCCTCCATTTCTGCGTTTCTACGCCTTTGTTGTCTTAACCAACAGACCAACAGACGAGAGAGCGAACGCACTTCACAATACAATGACCAATCGCACACGATCGTAGAGTCGTCTACGTCAACGTTGTCTTGCTAGAGAGTCAGAGGCAGTCTGTCGGAAGGCAAGCAACTCGTAAACAAATTCATTTTACGAAATGTGTATACTTTCTGCACACGCACTTGGTAAAGATGTTTAGACTCTCCCCGCTGCGCGCACGACCAGTGCATGAGTGTGTCGACTAATGACATTCGTTAAATTTCCGCTTGCGAATCTCATCTTTCACATAAGGCCTTTATACGGGGATGCATGTGCGCAGCAGCAACTGCACGTTGCTGTGACTAGTTGACGATCTAATTACGAATACATTCCCAGCCATTCCCGACTTGTTTATATTATTCGCTAAAGCGTTGTTGTTCGTCTAGAACTTGCCATGAAAATGTAATGCGAATTGTAGGGGTACAACGTCGAACAGAGAGGCGATAGTCTCCACTGCGATGTTTGGATCAGGACTAGCGAGTGTGTGTTGCGCATAAATTGCACACAATGACTGACAATTATTCCTCGATTACAAAGGTTATTGAATTTATTATTGTACATATGTATATCCGTATCTCATTACAGCGATGAAATGACGTTTTGTCTGATGATGGGATGCGAGAAGAATTTATCTGAATCATGTGTCCAAGCACGCGTTCGAACGGCTGGCGAATTCACATTTTCTGATATGTCGCAGCTAATTTCCTTCTTTTTGTTTGTCATTGTTTCGTTGGAGTTTCTTGACATTTACAATGACACTAACAACACTTGTCAGACGTCATCGAGCTGGAGAGTAAAAAACTCACTTTCGAACGTTAGGTTCGAAATTACCGTAAAAACACCAGAGTGACGCAATGACATCTGGAAGTTACACTGTTGATTTACGTCAGTATCAACATTTGATTTAAATACTACTAGCACCTAATTAAGAATAATGACTTTCAGTTTTTTTAAATCAAATTCCCGTGAAGGTCACTTTGCGCATAACCTATGTAGGTACTTATGTTGTCTTGGCTAAGCTGGCAGTAGTCACTAGTGAGTGTAGATTATTGGGTCAATAGCCGGTGATTCAGTACATGGGACGGTGGAAAATAATTCTCAATCCGAGAGCATTGAGAGAATAGAAACAGAAAGTTTAGAGCCTTTAACAGGAAGGAACCGTGAACAACAATTTCAACAATTTCTTTACTACTCCTTCTTATTGTAAGGGAGTCAAAAAAAAACCCTCACTGTGCTTCCTAGCCTGACTACTGAGCACTGAAACCAGGTTTTAGGCTACTTGATTTTGGTGTAATTATATAATTGGATTGGTCGAGTTTTTGTTATGATTCATGCGCCTTTCGGAGAAGACAGAAGGTGATTGCCAAAGTGGTATGAATGGGAATTCCAACATTAATGACACGCCTCCATCCGGTTGCCTATTTACATCAAGCGATATTAAGACCATAATTTTCGCTAATCTGTCCCCTAATCGGTACTAAAGATTTCAGCAATTTTGAGAATACCCCACACAAGCCTCAACTGGTTCTCGTCTTAATATTGGAAGGTCATATGAATTCAGCGAGGCTAGCTTGAAGAGACGAATGTCCATTTGCGATTTACAAGGCAAATGGCGAGCAAATGGTCTGTTTTGAAAAGAATAGTAGCGGTTGAGGGAAACAGCCATGGAAACAACTGGAAATAATGAGATGAGAGAGAGTACTTACAACCGAGCGCTAGCCCGATATCCCTGTTTGTCGGCCTGACCGGCTGTCTCACTTTATCTCTCAGAAATTACTGCAAACAGAGACACGATATAGAGCTTTATCTACGAGAAACATTCAAAACCGCTCTTAGGCGGTCACGTTCCTGAGATATCACAATAATGACAATGGGTCATACAGAGTCATTCAGGACGGTCCAATTGAAGTGAAACGTTTTTCAATGGGCGCGGGTAGATTTTGGCGGCCATATTATTTTGGTGACATCTGTGAAATCTATAGCTTATTATTCAGTTACTGATGCCAAATCACTATGGGAAGGAACACGATTGAACAACACGTCCAAATGATACCAAAAATGATTACCAAAATGAGTGTTCGTTAGAAAGTGTACAGCCGAATCCGAGGCGTTCGCCGTACACAATAACTCGGTTTTTCGCAGATTTCAACTTGGCGAATTTCGCGTAGGGATTTACACCCGTAAAAGATCCAACTGACCCAGAAACACAATGTTCATGACTATACAAACGCTGTTTGTTCGCTGACTGGGCTTCAGAGAGTTTAGAAGTGGGCCCCAATTTTGGCCGAAAAATCATCTTTAACGAATAGGCGCATTTTTGGGTCAATTGCCATATATGGGACGACACCAACCCACACGAGGTTCACCAGGTGACAATACATCCTCAAAAAGTTATCGTTTGGTATGGATTTTGAGCCATTGGTCCGTACTTTTTCGAAAACAAAGTTGGTGAGGCGGTCACCGTGAATGCCAAGTGCTACAAAACAATGATAGTTACTTCATTTCTTATGGCCCAAATTGAACCATATGGACCAAAACGATGGTGGTTCCAGCAGGACGACGCTACGTACCACACAGCGGACGCCACGCTTGACCTATTACATGAACAATTTGAGTAAGGTGATCTCTCACAGAGATGACGTGAATTGACCACCAAGGTCATGCGATTTGATACCGTTAGACATTTTCGTGTGGGGTTTCCTGAAGTCGCAGGTCTATGCGAATAGATCACAAGAGACCGATGACCTTAAGGTGAACATAACACAGGCCATCGCTTAAATTCAGCCAGGCCTATGTGGAAGAATCATTGAAAATTGGACCACTCGGATTCGTGCTACCGTAAGAAGTCTTTGAACGATGTCATATTCCATACATAATGGCCTTATTCCATACATAATGGCATAAATGGGCCTTTCAAATAAAAAAAGATTCTATTCATACCTGAAACCTAGCTTGTTTTATTCCATTTTAACCATCTACCCGTCCTTATTGAAAAACTCTTTAAAAAAAAAATATTTGGAAAATAAAACACTACAAACGGTACAAACCTACCCTAAGCTGCTAAATTCTATTCTTACATATGTACGAGTATAACCTAGCATTCGTGTGATTCGCTCCGAGTGGTCGCCCTCCTGACAGCGTCTTTCAGCCACTCTGCATGCCCGAGACCTCACCAAGCCTCAGTGAGTTCTCAGGCTCTCAGTATGATGACGCGCCCAGCCTCCAAAAGATCCTTCCAAAGTACGCACCGCTCTGTGAGATCCAACTCCGCCGTTAGGGTACTAACAAAAAAGGAGCTCATGAGCGCCGTCAACGTACCTGTCGTGGATGAGCCGTTTGTCCCTGGCGCCCTGTGGCTTTCTGTGGCCCTCTATTTTGCACTAAAATTTCGGAATGTATATGGAGAAATGCTTCTAGGGGAATAAAGTCCGATCGGAGCGTGATTTTGTGGTATTTACCCCCGAGATCAGGTTTTGTCATTGGTCATAACCCCTGCGATGTGCTTTCGGGTCATTTTAAGAAGAAAATGCAGTTTTATTTAGGCCTTTTATTTAGGCTTTGTCATACAAGACTTTATTAGGGCAATACTGAATGAACTCGGGCTCTGTCGTTCTGTACATTCTAAGATAGATTATAAGGCACTGCTTGTCGAATCTTTTCCATACAAGATGGTACTACGTTAAACCACATCGGCAAACCATACGCAATGATGAGCCACGTAACATACGATTTTAACACTGCGGTCAAGTTGACTGCGCTGAAACAGACTCCTTGTCATACCAAAAGCTCTCTTAACTCCAGCAAGTCAAGCGTCTATGCAATTTTGGTGGCCAACGAAGGTTCCAACTATCGTTGGACCTTTCCGTTAAATAGCCACGATCGTTCTGCTCTTTGCTCTATCAAACGTGTCACTGTGCTTTGACCGTTTCATTGATCGTGGCATCACAGACCTATCTCGTCTTCACCTAGGCAAATACGTTTTTTTTTCTCCTAACGAATCAACCATACTGAGCAGCTTGGACCACTAAGTGCACAGTCAAAGTCTGAGGAAAGTTCTGATATAAGCCAAGAACTATCATCACCAACTTCGTCTCTAAAGATAAGCATGACTACTGTGCATCCTGTCCAATGGAAGTCCAAGAGGCTTCAGATTTCCAGACTTCATCACAACAATTATAAGTAGTGTAGAACATCAGGTCGCATGTCCGTCTTTCACGAGCTTCTTGAACACGAAATGATAACTACGGATCATATGTGGCAACCTGAATTCCAAGACTGCCATGAATGGTACAGGACAATCCAACAAGAGATTTCTTTTTAATTTAGAAGAAAAACGCATCCAACCCACGCAAAGTACCATAAGACAGTTGTATTTCGAGAAATTCTACTTCATTTCAAAGAATCTATCGTCTATTCGAGTTCGCTTTCCTAGTGTTTCCTTATATCATCACGACAATCATTGTATTTGTTCTTGAAGCCTCCCAAGATCATACTCAAGTTAGCCTTGTCGTTGACCTCAACATCAATGAGGGCGAGTGTTGTGCAGGTCTTACGGCGAACTAAAAATCCTAATCGAGCCTTGCACTCGACAATACAATATGGGACAACCGTCTTGCGGCACAAGTCTGGCAAAAATATCACCAACTCTAGTGGGCCCACATCGTGAGCGACCACGACCAGTTATGCCTTCCTTTGTTCGACCAATTTGATGACTGTTAGTTCCAGACCACATAAAGATTAACTTCTTCTTGAGCTTCACCTCCTTTCCCTTAGTCGTAGCTTCGGCGATTTTTTTTAAATGCTGCTTCTTAGCCAGAACCGATCATTTATGGTGACCATGCTCGAGCTGAGCAAACGTTATGGAAGTGGCTATCGAGCAACTGCTCGATAAAGATCCATGTCAAACACATCAAAAAAAATTCTGATCGTTGAATCGAATTGACTTGGCAATAGTAGGCAAACCGCTTAAAGCTATGGGTATGACCCAAAACCAAGGAAACTGGGTTCCATACGCATAGAAACCAAGGGACATCAAAAGGCTGTTTTTTCATCCACGAACAGGTGCTTCAAGGGCAGAGTAGGAAGGGATTTTTGCATCGTTTCGTGACTGGCAATGAAAGGTGGATTCTGTACGATAATCCTATAAGATCATGGGATAAGCTCGACCATGGTGCATGGATAGCGTGTAATTTATTTTGAGCTGCTCAAATCTAACGACATATCACTGCTGTGAATTGAAAAAAAAAAACACTGGAATATGCTGAAAGACGATAAAGTGAGTTTGCTGCACGATAGTGCCCGTGTGCATGTCGCGAAACCAGGTGAGAAATATTTGGAAACGAATGGCATACATTTCTGAAAACTTCGCTTAACTACGCAAATAGTATCAATTTCAGGCAAATTCGTTTCGTCTCAACAGCATCATTTTCGTGAAAAACTGAAGCTCACCGCCAAACCAGGACCACATCAAATTGTCACTCGTTGTAGATGGAAGGTGTATGGCTCTCTCATACACACAGCTCAAAATAAATTTGTGCAAAAATATATTTTTTTTATAGGGTTCGCAGGTTCAAGAGTTACCCTCTTAAGGTGTTTATCACACAACCTGGACGGAGTGCAGATGGTTTGTGTCGATGGTGTTCGTCCGCTACTCTCCGGGGGTGGTTGTCCTAGATAGAATTCGAGGGATTTGACTGAATTTGTCGTGACGGTTGTAGTTCGCAGTAACTTTTTTGTTTCCATGTCAATAAGGAGCTATTTTGGAAATGCACATACAGAGTATGAATTTTTAAGTGGTCTTATACAAGAAATGTTATGCCTTCGTCAACATTTTCCTTGATCATGATCTTCTTTGTTCATTTCCGGTAAAAGTTGGGCGTCTGTGTCAACTAGACTTTACCATAAAAGTATGTTAGCTGCCTACAAAATGCAGCGTAAAGAGGTTGCGAATATGCACATTTCCAGTGATGGTCTCGAGATGGACACACTCGCGATTCAATCACGTACCTTACTACGGCGGCGATTTATTCGAGTTAAAGTTTTCACATAAATACTCCGTTCACTATAGCTGGGCGAGAAGACACTTGATGACCAAAAGCGGTACGAACTTTTCCTCAATATTTTCACCGCTTTCATAGTAAAGTTTCACCATTTCCAAACGGTATGCGAATGAATATCGATTCATTGACAGTTTGACAATGGCGAGGGATCTAAAATGTCATCCCTTGTTGTATGAATATTTGCGTTAATTGATTCCTGCCACCTTTGGAAACGTAACTTTCTCAGAGAAATCGTACAGCGAGAAACTGAAAAATTGTCTCTGAAGAAGTTACGTCTATTCCTGTTGGATCTATACTCAACTTCATTAAGGATTTTCTCGACAACCTTCAACCTTAGCTTAAGCCACAAGACAAAAAAAAAAAAAACTCCACTGACACGTCAGGGTTCTGTAGTAGAGGTGGCAGCTGGCGAATAATTCGTGGACCAATAACAAAGTCTACAATCTCAGCGAGATTGCTGAAACCAGATGAAAAAAGTTTTTGGCGCGATGGTAGATACGGAATTTTGGCATTCACGTCTATGCTCTTCCAAAACTGTTAGCATGGGGCACCAGAAATATAAAATATAAACCATCTTTACTGCCCTCAATAGCACAGTCCGCGAAGGTTAAAGTGTAATACCACAAAAAATGTACGCCAAATAGGCTTTAAAATCATATTAAGTGCTCGTAAATCATAAACGCAATGAACAAGAAAACACGAGTTCAAGGCTAGATAGCGTTCAAATCGCAGCAGAGCAGAGTTTTCAATTACCTTCTCCCGGATCAATGAGATACGGAAATTACCATAAAGAAAACAAAAGCAAAATAAGGCCGGAGAGCGGGAAACTTCGCCTAAGGCCACGATCTATTCCCTTTTATGGACGTAAGCATGGCATTTTTTTTTCCTACGAACCGCACCTCGTCCAATCAACCACCAGCGCCATCACCATCACATCGAACGCAGTTCTCCTATCAACTCACCGCCATAAAATTGCATCGCGTATTTGGCCTTCAAATATAAAAACAAAGGAAAAGAACAATTCCACTGTCTCTTCAATTACATTCCGTTAACAACGGCATTCTTCGAAAATATAGTTTTCCATTCTACTAATTCCGCCTCAATGCTCGTTCGTTAAAATCGCCGTGTACTCGCGCTGTCTGAGTTTTATTCAACCATTACAGCGAGCTGCCCAACCATCGTCAGACGGCTGCGTTGCTTTGTTCTTGTACTCTAAATGCACATCTTTGTTTGCTCGATGCCAGTGCTCAGTGTCGGACGTTTCATGATGATTGCGGAAGAAAAACGCGAAACAAAAGCTCGATACAAAGGATCTGGGAAAGATTGAAAGATTGACGACTCATTAAATCAACACTGTCACTGTACGAATAAGGAAACCAATTTCAATAGTCGCTCAAAATGGGATGGGAACTGGTTACTGTTTGGCTGAGTGAAGCATGATTACCCTTCACTTTGGCTGGGAAAGGGGATAATGATGCGACGGCGGAGGCGACTCTTGTTCCTTCGGTAATCTGCTCTCTGTTCGTCTAAAGCTCTTTTACTTCTGATGGAATTTGATTTTCTCGTAGGTTCCTGGGAGACGAGTCGAGAAATAGATTTTGGCACGTTGCCAGCTACACATTAAGAGGGAAATCTAATTTTTTTTTTTCGAATTTGTTGGTGTTCCTATGACCAGCGGGTGAATGTAAATGTTGCATTTGTTACCATGCTGTGGGGAGATGAAGGCGAACCTGTGAAGAAGGCAACAAGAGCAGGGCCTGCCGGAAGGACAATTGCAAAATGATATTCAGGTTACGTTCGTGATTTACTTGAGAGATGAATTTGAAAGAGGCATTTGAGGAGAATATTTTTGAATTGCGGACGGAGGAAGTGGCGTTTGCATATGCATGTTACGGTCACTTGACTTTGTAATGATACAAGATATTCTATTCATACCAGCACAGCTATTTCAGTGAAGATGCGCAGCATTACTTAAACATTGATAATGACCTGTATAGCCACGTATATAATAAGTCATTGAAACGGCTCTCGTTAATTGTTCCGTAGATTTTATTTTCCTGTATTGGTACAATTGCCATCTATGGTGACCCTAGCCCTCTCACTCATTCACTAACTACTATTAGTTCGCCATATCATAGTTTATGTTTTGTGTGTGAGATGCGTTGAAGCACGACTTATTCCAAGAGAACTGAATTTTCTTCAATGAATCGCCGAAAGAGAACTGCTGAAAAGGTAGAACAAGTCGAATTGGGCCTCACATTCCTGGAGCGCATCGCTACAGGTGACAAAACTTGGGTTTACGAGAATTGCATGCAGACGGTTTGTGCCGAAGATGTTCGTTCACTACTCTTCGGGGGTGGTTGTCCCAGATAGGATTCGAAAGATTCGAATGAATATATCGCGTCGATTGTAGTTCGCTGTAGCCTTTTTTTTCCATGTTTCTATGTCATTAAGGTGTTAAGAGACAGAACTAGATTTTGCACCACGATAATGTGACATCCCAGAACTCCATCCTTGTGACCACAAACGCTACCAATATGATCCAGCAAGCATCGTATTCTCCAGATATGGCACTCTGTGACTTTTTCCTGCTTGCGAAATTAAAATCACCATTTCTTTGGGGCCCGTTTTGAGTCGATTCAAAAAGGCAATCCCGGAATATGGTACCCCTTCAAATGGAGCTTATTTTAAGGAAGAGGTTATATATCGACGGAAGGTATATCTAAGTTAACGCAATGAATGAATTTTCATGCCGTCCTTGCGTCGATAGCGCCATCGGAGACTACATTTCCAAACGTCGCAAGCGCTCTGGTGTGACTGAATAGAGTTCCAGTATTAATAAGGAGCGAGGGCTTTTCAAAATCAAGAAGTGAACTTTTTAGAAGTACTCTCTGGTTAAAAGGAAGAAGCTTCTAGGTATGGTTTCACAATCGCCCTTCACTCCTGTTCTACACCCTGAATAAAATTGCCTAAACTTGCCCTTTGCGTCTTTCGCGAGATCTTCAACAGCAGCCCATGTCTCAGTCTTATCCCATCTCATTACTTGCTTCTCCTCAAGCTAACATGATTGTTTCTGTGTATCAATGTTTACACTGTTATAGGACGCTTTACTCACTTTCCCTAAAAAACTGAACTGTGGAATAAGGCGAATTTGGTACTCTCAGCAAAAAAAAAAAAAAACCACAATACCGAGACCCAGGCTGCAGAAATGAAACCATAGACAAGTCATCTTAGACAAGGAAGTGCACTCAAGTCTGAGTCGGGATTTCCATGAATGTGTGGGTCTCGGGTCTGAAAATCCCCCTAATTGTGACCATTAAGGCTTTGCTTTATTAACCAGCTTTGAACATATCGGTCACCATCCGTGCAGGGACGGGTTAAGAATATCCCTGCAGCGATACCTCTCGCTTGTCGTAAAAGGCGACTAAAACAAAGGTAAACGAAAATCACATCTAGGCAATTTAGAAAACACCAAGGTGAGCCTAGGGACATATATACCACCATTAAACTGCCCCACAAGTGTACATGCAAATCAGTGGGTTGACACGACTGGAGATCACCGGTGTTGTAAAAGTAAGATCAAACAAAAAAATCAAGAGCATGCCCGTGTCCCAAAAAAAAAAAAAAAAAAAAAAGGCAGGCCGAAAAACAATTGGTGCAAACAAATGCAAAAACACCAGCATTTGATTGGCCTCAGCGATGAAGTAATCCCAAACCGGGAAGCCTGCCGCTACTTTCTGAGGTCAAACCGGCGGACCCCACAAGCGGACCAGTAGGAATGCAGTTAAGTGGGAAGGTTATGGTCCTACACTTCTGACCATAACAACGCCGGAAAAAGGAAAAGAAGAAGAAGAAAGAAGAAGAACATATCGGTCACGTTTTAAAATAGGTAGGGATTTAAAGTTCCCTTTCTCGGGCACCTAACATATTGATTATTACCGCCAAAAACGCTAAAAGTTTTCCAAGCAATATTTCTTCTCCTTTGGATTCATGAAATCCAAAAAGGACTAATTGAAAGGGTATTCTGGACACTTAGAAAACACTGTTCTTGCTGAAATAAGAGTGTCAAACTGGCACGCTTCGGAGGACGAAAATACGTGGTTCGAAACTCGCAATAACCGCTTTCGCCCTTATGCTATTCCTTACGATATTCGCATCCGAAACATACAGCTGCTAGAGGTAATGATCCAAGTCGGATGTTGTTCCTCGAAAAGTTTAAGCATCCAGAATACTGTAGAATTGTCTGACTTCGATCGCAATATAATCAATTCGATTGACTAATATGGTACTTGTAGATGATCGCTGTAGATGACGTTGCTGACTACTAAAAGACTACGCCTCGTTACAAAATCAACTAGCCCTAATCAGTTTTCTAGCTTAGTGTCGTGCAGGCTAAAGCCCCTCTTACTCAGCTAGAGAATAAGGGTATGTTCTACCTAGCAGGTCATAGAAGTCATCATTGAGTCAGTCGCCTTTCTCTTCGGTAGCAGGGCATGAACGCATGTTAAACTTATGTTACCGAGACTAGCCACATCGAGAGACACATCGTTATGAAGTGTTAGGTCCTACTTTGAAAGCTTTTTGTCTAAGTCGTCCTCGGATAACAAATCCGCATTTTAGTAGGCGTTGTTTGTTCACTTTTTAGCTGATTGTCCTATAATCGTACTCCTTTCAGTCGGATAAGGTCTGATTTACTGCAGTTTAGGGCTTTTCTCAATTATCGAACATAACTCATCACCGTTTCCACAGATCGTCAACATGTTATCCGCCTGTATCCGCAGCTGTTAGTTTTTTTTTGAACAATTAAGTTGATATATTGCCCCTATGTAAGTTCACCATCCCGCCCAAATGGCCGGTGCTTATTTGCCCCGGACCGACGGGAACCCCAAATATAAGGCTATCCAATTCGTGGTCCGGATTTGACATCCCTGTTTCAATCAAATACGTCAAACCGAAATGTCATATAAGACTTTTTTTGTTTAGTATAAGGTTTACCATTTTACAATATGGGTCAATTTACAAAAACTGAGCGTGGTAAATTGTGAAAACTTACGACAAAAATAGTGATCATGTAGTAGGTACATTTGGCGCATTACGAGCAGATTATGATCGACTGAATCGTCCACCTGAGCGTATTTAGCCTCTGAACATAGATAGCCATGTGGTTTTAAAAAGACGTTGCCACATCTCACACAATAAGACCAGTATTGACTTTATTGCCAAGAGAAATTTCCTAGGAGGGATATTTGGTGATATGAACTGATCCCCACCTTCGGCTGATTTGTCGCATTCGGATTTCTTTTTTGGAGATATGCAAAAGATCGTGTTTATGCACACAATTGCACAGTTAAGTTATGGAAGATTTATTGCCCGATATACGTATCGAAAAATTTTCGAAAATTATCCTGTCAGAAACGAGCCCCGCAAGAATTCCCATGGAGGGCATTTGAATGATATTATATTCCATTCATAATGGCAATATCCAAGTAATATGTTGAAATAAAAATTTTATTCAAATCAAAATCATAAATATGTTTTATTCAAATTTATTTTCGGAAGCACAAACTGGATTACTTTTTATATTATTGTACCCCAGATAAGGGGTCCATCAAGTAGTTCTTCTCACTCGAACCCTAGGCGCCGCAACTGACTCCATTTGGAAATACTTCCCCTTACGCTTCGAAGTAGAAACCGAGCATGAGTGACGGCTCACACCAGCTCTCTCTTGCTTGCCGCCGCTAACAACCAACCAAAAAAGTTGAGGTACTAGGCACCCAAGAGCCAATACGAGGAGGTGAAAGTAGGTGGTGGTTGACAGAGCCTTCAATGTCTGAACAGCAATGAAATTAGCTCCACTAACGTCCACCAAGGCTTAGGCTTTTGTCTTGATGAAGCTCACGAACGAGCGACGTTTTTAAATCACAACCAAAACTCTTAGCCAGAGATCACAACTTTAAGAGCGCTTACGCCAATTTTCAGTCGTATTAAGCGTCCAACAATGGAGTTTGTCCATGCTATAGTGGATAAACTCGAGTCAACATATTCACTATTGAATGTTCCTGTGCCAGTAAGATAACGCACCGGTCGAAGTGCCGAATATATCAAAGCCGTAAGGGCTTCGGTTCAAAATGAGCCAAATCTGTCGCTTTCACGCCATTCACTGAAATTGGGAATCTCCCAGTAGCGAATTCTCCGTAAAGATGCCAACATCCTAAGATCAAATAAACTGAAAGCCTTTTGATCGTTTGAAGCGCCGAAACTTTTCCGGTTGGGCTTCGCAAAGAAAATTCTGAATATCATCGAAAAGCCATCTTCAGCGATGAAGTCAATTTTTGAGTCGTGATAATGGCTTTGTCACAAACTCAGATGTGCTCCAAGAGACTCCACTGTATCCACAAAAAGTTCCCGTATGATGTCGATTTCATGTCAGGGATGAAAATGATCGCCATGTTACGGCCAAAAGAGACCGCTATTATGCCAGGTTGGAAGACTACTTTCGGTCGGAATTGTATCAACTTAACATCAGTAATATATAGTTGCAACAAAATAGTGCCACACGCCATACAGCTGGTCAAACAACTGATCTATTGAAGGAGAAGTTAGATGATCGTGTAATCTCGAGAAATGGTCCGGTCGAGTGACCACCTCATTCAAGCGAGCGAGGAGCTCAGGGGCAATATTGAAAGTGGTGGGAAATGGACATCGATCAATGTGGTCATGTAATCGAGACGATTTATAATGTCTCGAATGTCTATAAAGATTGTTGCTAGCTTGAAGCTTGAAATCCCCTTTCTACTGTAACGAAACTTTAACCCCGTTTTACTATTTACTTATGATTCGCCTGTTGCTCCATATCGCACAAATGACAAACGAGCAATTGTTGGCTCTTTTCAAATACCATACATTTCCCAAGTACTGCAAATTCATACCGTTATCTTATCAAGCAAAACAATTATTTTTAAAACTACGTAGGCAGTTCTCTTGAAGTAATAAATAATTCATCAACCTCTTTCCAGTCGATATAAATTCAATCTGGCCGCTTTCCAGAACGCGGTCATTTGCTAATTGTTTAAAACGCAACTAGACCGCTATCATTTATTTTCCTCGTCCTCTAAGTGCGCACCTTCGTGCCTGTCATTCTCGCCAAAATCAATCACAGAATGGCTTTAGTGATTTCTCAAAAATCTAAACAGAAAGATGACGCAACGAGAACACAAAGTAACAAGGGATTTAGTCCATGGCCAGTTGAACACTTAAAAGAAAAATTATAAAAAATAAAAAAATCAAGAAAAACATGCGGTGAATGAGCATCTGCTCGTTACAGAGGTTGTTTTGTGGTGTTTCCACCGCAAGGATGGCAAGCAATATGCTAAATTGTTTTATTGTTATTAAACAGCTTATTGCTTTCCAACTGAATGCCGGCGACTTGATGGAAGACCTGGAGGCCTACGAGTATGTATTTGGCAAGAGAAACAAAAGCAACGGAGCGACCAAAGGGCAAGCAACTTCATTGCCATCGAGTGGTTTCCAAGTGATTTTCCGTCCGGCAGGTTTATGTCAGTTACTCTCATCGTCTTGGTGCTCGATCACAAGCAATGGGCTTGTATCATTGACCTTTTGCAAGTGGTGTGCGCAGACATTGGTGACATTCTTGCTCCGCATTGAATATTGAATACATTCATTTCGGGCAAGGTAATCGTAACGACTGAACAGGTATGTACTTTGGACAAAGAGAAGGAAAAAAAACCGGATTGAGCAAGAGTTGGCCAACGGCCAGAAATAACAATTTTGATTTAGGGGGGCAATTATGGTGCTTAGTTGCGATTAGATTAGATTTACGTGGCTCGGAGAAGCATTCGGGCAAGTTTATATTCTTGGTTTGTCTATTTCTACTCTGATATAGTCGTAGGCAAGTTGGAAGTGCATTCGTTAAACCGTTTTCAAGGATCTTGACATAGTGCTCCAATTGTTCGTCCTCGTGCGATTTTCTATCTGCTTTTAGACGTCACGGTGCTTAATGAATAATTAATGCCGCATTATGCTTAGAAGAGGTGTGACTTGAGGACGTAATCTTTGATTTCAAATGCTAGTGGACGCCTTCACTCTAGTGTTGGGCAAGACCTCTTGCCCGAAATGAGTAGGAAACAACGTCTAACGCATTGGAGACTAAAGATAAGGCGGAAATATGTCGTCAAAGCGAGGAAAGACTTGCTAAGATGCGGTTTATAATGCCAAGAAACATAGTTGAGACGGTGGGATGATGTTGCTAGTATAAGACACCACCAGCAATCGACCCTTAAAGAGTTTAAGCGTGAACGAGTGTCCACTTCCACTACAGTTTCAGGCGTTTTGTTTACAGTTGGGGAGACCAAATTGCCTAATAACCTCGATCACCTGGTCCCTAAACCTTAGGTTCAGTCTTCATTGTCTTCTCGTACCAGGTGATTAGTCCAAACCCTCTTATCTGTTGGCCATATACTCGACTTGGTATAGATGAACCAGTGTATACGTCAGCCTTGTAGAGCCCGACGAGCCTTAAAGAACCCGACTTTTCTGGTGATTTTTCGCCTGAGCTCCACTAAAAGGTCGTTTGTCCCGAAGTAGATGAACTTCTTAATTACCTCAAAATTGAAGCTATTGATGATTATATTTTGCCCAGGGCACTGTTCGACGGTTTTGACAACGGCATATTATCCAACTTGTATCACTTTTCCTTCAATTGCCGTATGTGCCTCTGCTAAAAACACTGGCATACCCCTAGCTTCCAAGTTGATGACTTGTGATTACTTGCCTCATTATTTGTTCAAGGATTACGAGTAGTTATATCAAAGAAATCACACAGTTGTGCATCTTCTTGAGTACATTTGGGACGGATTTTCATGTATAGCGCAATTCTTGTAGAGCTCAGGACGATGAATACTTTTGTATGTGAAAAACGCCTTGAAACTTGTTGTTTGCCAATCCTTTTCGGTTAAGACTTTCCCCTCTCCGAGTCTCAAGAGAGAACAAGCATACAACTTGTCGAAGATAGTCTGTTACTCTAGAGTCGGAATAGCCTTGAAGATGTCGATCAAAGCTTTGTAATGGATATCGTACTATAGGATGCTAACTTGTGTTTAGGAAACAGCCATAAGTTGCACGGAACTAGATCAGGCAAATATGGCGTGTGGTCGAGTTTTTTTTGGCAAGGAACTTGTATAAAATAGGGGTATGTGCGGCAGCGCATTGTCTTTCAACAAAAATCAGCCGCCAACTTCCTTGTACTCCGGTCGAACACTATGAATTATGTCCCTCAATCTCTCCTGAAAACCCAAATAATATTGAACATTCAAGGCCTCGCCATCGAACGAGGTTCTTATGAATTATTCCAACGTAGTAGAAAGAGGTGGTCGTGGTGCAATGGTAATCACCACCAACAGTTGAGCGGAAGGTCTGTAGTTCAAGTCTGTCAATAGCCCAGTACAATTCCTCTTCGGAAAAACTGTGCAACAACATCAGTTGTGAATGAAAGACGGTCAAAAAAGTGCTGACGAAGGCATAACACTCGCTGCATAAAATCACTTTTAAATTCATACTTTGTCTTGTGTATTTCCAATATAACACCTTAATGGCATGGAAACAAAAGGGTTACTGTGAACTACAACCAACACGACAAATTCAGTCGAATCTCTCGAATCCTATCTAGGACAACCATCCCAGAAAGTAGTGAACGAACATCTTCGACACAAACCATCTGCACCCCGTCCAGGTTGTGTGACAAACACCATAAGAGCCTGCGCGAACCTTATAAAAAAAAACAAAGAAAAAAAAATAATTCACTTGAACTCGAGAAAAACCGTGAGCTGGACTCTTCTGCATCCGTACTTTGTTTTCACGTCGCGCTCTGCCTTTTGTTATTGGAAGCTTCACGTTTCAACGCCTGATGATATGAATGCAAGGTCCTATTTGGCGGATTTCATGTCTTTGCTCTGCACTCCCATGCCTTTCTCTCTCCGAAATCCTTGGCGATGGACCACACTATGCTAGTCATCTCCGCAATAAGTCTCGCGAGCACACAACAGCTCGAGTGCAGATGTTTCTGACTTTCTGAATATTTTCTTAATTCCTTGAGGTTTCGGTTTCTCGGCTTCAAGGAGAGGTTGCCGATCAGGCTTTTAAAGATAGGGGTATGAAAACCTCAGGAAAGCATCTTAAGAAGAAAGTTAGAGAAGAACGTAAAGAGAAACATTTACATCCCAAATAACACCCCAAAATTTCATATTATTCAATAAGTTCGTAGGATTATAGATGGCGCCACTATTGACAAATTAATATGACTTTGAAAAAGTTCCAAATTTCAAACGATACGTGTCAACATCTTATAACAATCTAACATAAGACTCTGCTACATCGGGAAAAATAATCGAGAAACGCGGCCGTACAACAACCGATGGTGCTGCACCCTCTGCTCACCCAAAATCGGCAGTGGGTCCAGGAACGATAAGAAAAAGTTCATAAAATAGTTTTGGTCAGCCGTAAATTGAAATAACGTGAGCTATGACATTTTAACGATATTAGAAGGCAGTGTATTCCCCATTTAGAAGCTTGAGAAATTTCTGTTCAAAATGGGAACCGCGTTTTCTCACTGTCGATTCAAAACAACAACGATTTCACGATTCAGACTATGCTGTTTGGAGGTATTTCAGTAGTTAGTTACAATAAAAATATTTTTTTACATGGGGCATGCAACGGACGAACGGAGAAAACAATCAAAAACTCGATGAACTTTATTTAGTCCCAAGCGTTATCCGAGTAATAAAATAGCGAAGACCAAGACGGGCAGGGGACGTAGACTGAATGGACGGTGGAATGACAGTAGAATAATGAGTGCGAAACCCGAAGGAGAAAGACCGTCAGGAAGGCCGCCCCGTAGATGGGAGGGCAATATAAGGATGGACCTAGAAGAGCCGGGGAACGGAACATGGAAGGAGCACACTCCTGACAGGGAAGGTTGGCGAAGGGTTGTCAACGGGTTTCTGGACTTTCGAGTTTCAAATGTAAAAATAATAACAAGACACTATCACTATCCAGAATACGAGTACTTTCCGAGTAATTTAATCATTCCCGCGAAGAAATGTTCCAAATAGCTTTGTAAGAATTCATGCCATGCCAAGGGAGACTTGCAGCACCAAAGTATAATAAATGATAATCAGACGGCGCAATGTCGAAAGAATACGGCGGATAAAACTCCCATAATTTTTGGCAAACTTATATAAGATATGGAGTCATCATGATGAAAAACGACGACCTTCTCATTGATAAATTCCAGACACATGCCGAATTCTATATTTAATTGATCCACCTACAAACAGTACTCGTCTGAATTGATTGTTTCGTTGACTGGTACTAATTCATAGCATACCATCTTCTTCCAATGCCACCAAATGCAGAGCACAACCTTCTTCAGATATAAACCTGTCTTCTAAGTGGTTAATGACGGTTAATCCACGACCTTTTCCGCTCGATGATGTTATAAATACTTATCCACTTCTCATCACCTCTTACGATTCGTTTCGTTGAGATTTTATAGTAAATTACTAATGGACATGCTACAATAATATTTTTTTCAGTCAAATCGTACGGCACCAGATTGTCGGTCTCCTTTATCACAAGTATGTTTAAATATTAGGGAAACAGTTGGCATTTAATGTCGCTGTGATCTCCCGCACTGTGATTTGCTTATCGGAATTTATTAAAGCTGCCATTTGTTAGACATCCGTGGTAAGCGACCAGAACGAGGAGCATCTTGAACAACCTAGCAAACCTAAGAATCATAATTGGCTTAACCTTCTCAACTCCAGGTGACAGACGTTACACATTTTGAAAAATAAGCTAGGATTCAAGAACTTAAAGTTACAAATAAGATGGGTTCAGCTTCCCGGGAGCCAAGCTACAATTATAGGTCTTCTACCTTGAATTTTGCAAACCTTAACCTGGATCTCGGGAACCACAGTAGCTAGGGTTCTAAAACGCTATGAGCTCAGAATCATGTACTCTATAACATAGCCAAATTTCAGAGTCGTAGCTACTCGACAAGTTTGGTTTGATATATGCGGGCAGACAGGCAATCCTTTGCATAAATCTGCCCTACCCCAGCTTTGCAAGGTAAAAAACTCCCATCTGACCAAAATAAGGTAACTAGAGTGAAAAGAGAAAAGGAGCATAGCGGTTTGCTGAGTGGCTCGTTGCCAAACTTTGTCAATACAGGGAGTCTCGTTTGTTGTTTTCCGCTCGTATTTTTGGACCTTGGCGTTAAGATAAACGTGATCGTTTATCATGAAATATTCTTGGAAGCTGTGTTTAAACGGTGGGCACACAAATATGACGGCTTAAGACTCTGGGACATTTCGACAGATCTGTGCGCCGATAAACCCTATCTGACGCGCTCAAAGATTAATTGGAATGCCGTTTCCATGCATTCGCAGGCTTCCATTGTACCTTTGCCTGGGAGTATGACCACTACAATGACTTCATGACCGAAATCAGTTAGAACGTACAAAGGGTCGTGAATGACAATTGACTAGTTACAGAAGTGGTGAAAAGACTCCATCCTGTGGGCAGCCTTCGTAGGGCTTTCTCGATTAATCCTTCCTTAAGGTGAATTATGATGCCAGGGCCTATTTATGACTTAAAAAGCATTGACGTAAAACTGACAGAACGCCAGAGGATTTAAGCGGCTCACTGAAAAAGGTCGTAAGAAAATCCAAGTTGACTTTCCTCCAAATTTTAGTGATACATCCCTGATTGAAGCTGGACCTAAATAGGATTATGAAGGGCACAATGATGGACTTTTCTGAGAAAGGCAGAGAAGACTGATCGCTTAGCATTATAGACGATCTGTCAAAGTCAAACCTGTTCAGTTTGCATTGCCTTTTTATCATGGAAAGACTCGCAACCGAACAACGCTTACGAATCGTTTAATTTTAAAGAGTGTTTTGTTTAAAGGTATACAAATTCAATATGAAATAAAATACTTGTAGCTTATGTTAATGTCTATGATATTAGCTTTACTTAATAGGTAATTTTATGCCATTAGCCTATGTATATGATTCCGGGCATATGCGTGCCGCGTCTAGCTCGAATGGAGCAAAATCGTGATGTATAGACTAGTGACTCCACATACCCCCAAAAACGGTAATCTAAAGGTATGAGATCGTGGAGGCTAGTTTACCATTACGTCCATTACGCGAAATTGTGTGCTCAGCAAATGTTTTCCACAATAAACAGCCGTGTGGCATGTTGTGCCATTTTGTTGAAACCAAAGCTCTGTCACGTCAATGTCATTCGACTAAGGAACGAATAAGTCAGAAATCTTGTTTCTATAGCGCTCTCCATTGACGGCAACATTCTGGTCCTTACAGAAATGTGATGATCTTGTTTGCAGATCTATTTAAAGAAAATGGGCTTCATCGGAAAACAACATTTTACGTTGAAAATGAGGATCAAGCTGAATCTTGTATCCGGGCCATTCACCAGAACCTAGGACGCGTGAATTTGAATTTTTGCACAAGCTGGATTTTATAAACTTTTAAGCCAAGATCTTTTCGTAAAATCTTCCACAAAATGGATATATGGAAATGGCATAGCTCCAATTGCAGTGCACGATGGCGGATCGACTCATTCTCTCCTCAACACTGCGCTCCTGAACGGCAATAACTTCTTCTCTTCGCACTGTTTGACATCTTTGGGGATGCGTATTATCCACTAGAGTGTACGTGGTGTGAAAACAATTCATCGTGTTCCGAATAACTCAGATGTCGACCGTAATATGAACATAGCGCACGATAAATTTGGCGAACCGCACCATGGTTTTCAAAATAAGTTTGCACAATTTGCATGGGTTGTTCTGGCGTTAACCTATTCATCGCAAAATGCCAAAACGTACTAACCAAAAACCAACTTTCAACTGTCAAATTGACAATCTGTAGAAACAGTGTTACCAGTTTAAAAACCCAACCTCTAACAAAAACACCCTTTTAAGCCCCTTTAAACACAATTTTACTGTCGTTATAATCAACCCGACGAACAAGCAATTGAATGACCAAATTTCACACCAATTTCGCGATATTGGACATCAAGCTATTTATTCAAATGCAGAGGGGTCGTATAGAGAAAAATATTGCTGCTGCATCAGCCAGTGTAAATGAAGACCGTGATTTGTACACTCGCGCCGTTCACTGCTATTGGGACTGGATTACTCGACCCTGTGGAAGATTTTACAAAAGGATCTTGATCTACAACCTTATAAAATACAGGTCGTACAAGAACTGAAGCCAAATGACTTGCGTGTGTGAGACTTAGAAAAGCTGGAGGAAGATCTGCTTTTTTATAGAAAAATTGTTTTTAGCGACAAAGCTTACTTCTGGCTACAAAACTGCCGTATTTGGTTCGATGAGAAACTTCAGGCAATACAAGAGCTGCCGATCTTCTTCTTCTTTTCCTTTTTCCGGCGTTGTTATGGTCAGAAGTGTAGGACCATAACCTTCCCACTTAACTGCATTCCTACTGGTCCGCTTGTGGGGTCCGCCGGTTTGACCTCAGAAAGTAGCGGCAGGCTTCCCGGTTTGGGATTACTTCATCGCTGAGGCCAATCAAATGCAGGTGTTTTTGCATTTGTTTGCACCAATTGTTTTTCGGCCTGCCTTTTTTTTTGTGACACGGGCATGCTCCAGATTTTTTTTGTTTGATCTTACTTTTACAACACCGGTGATCTCCAGTCGTGTCAACCCACTGATTTGCATGTACACTTGTGGGGCAGTTTAATGGTGGTATATGTGTCCCTAGGCTCACTTTGGTGTTTTCTAAATTGCCTAGATGTGATTTTTGTATACAAGAGCTGCCGATACCCCGAAAAATTCACCAAGTAGTGGTTTGGCCTGTGCTTTTTCAAAGATGGCCATGAGAACAACTTTACCGTGAATGGCGTCCGCTAGCGTTCAATGATTTCAATTTTTTTTTTTGCCCAAAATATGCGAGCTGAACCTGATCGACATGAGGTTTCAGCAAGATGGGGCTACACGCCACACAGCACGCAAATCGATGGACCAATCGAAAAATGACTTGAGCAATTTATCTCTCGTTTTAGGCCGGTGAATTGGTCGGCTAGAACACGCGATTTGACTCTTTCAGAGTATTTTTTATGAGGATCAGCCGTCTTTGAGTGAGCCAGTGCCAGTGTCTTGGAAGTCGATACTACAAGTGTTATTAGCAAAATACCAACCAACATTCTCCAGAAAGTGACTCAAAATTCGACTCTTCGTATGAACCCCTTAAAATGTAGGCGCGGTAAACATTTACCCGAAATAATCTTCAAAAAGTGAATGGCAAGCCTTGGTTTATCAATTCAAATAAAAATTTTATACACTTTCGCAATTTTACTGTGCTTCTTATTACAATTGAAAACCAAACGCTTAAAAAATCTATAAAAATATTAGTCAATCGCATTGATGTTATATTATTTTTAATTGTGCCAAATTGTTAAAAATAATCATACACTTCTCAAGCACAGTTGTTTAAAATTTAATACCCACGCGACCTCAGAAACAAGAATCTGTCTATTAACTCATCAGCGTCTGAGTCATCAGTAATGCTACCTTCGCCGCACTTTAATCATTTCGTCCCAGTCACCAATGACGACAATCAATTACCATGTAAATTCCTAGCCTTCCGACCAATTGTATGAAATGACTGACCTAAAAAACATCTCATTCCAACTCAAATCGAGGAATTATGCTTTGATCGATGGCATTCAGTTGAAATTTCATTTCTGAACGTTCACGTTGACAACAAGCATTCTTCCTTTCTACATCTAACTCCCGTTCGCTATCGATATCGAGGTCAACCATGTGCTAATAAAACATCCGCAACAGCCAGCCACTTATTTATAGTCCAATGAGCACAATCCACTTGTTTGGTTCTTCTCAACCAGACTTTCTAGATTCCTGTCCAACGGCTGTTGATTCGCGATTATCATTCGATCAATATATTTGTTTAATTTCCTCGTGTCCGATTTAGATCCAGTTTAGTCCCGAAACCAGCAACCGATACTTCAGCGAAATTGAATAAATTATAATAAATCCAAAATCGAAACGAATATTTGTATGCAACCGTCACGTGCTACTTATGCCTCGCGCGTTAAATAAAGCAATCAACGCTGGTTGGGAAATAAGTTATAAAAAATAAAAAAATAATTCTTAGAATGGTGTTCCTGTTGACAACTACTTTAATTGTTGCAGCGAAGAACTATAGAACGGCTGGGGGCTGGAGACTTTTGACTGTTTAGCGGTCGACGTCTAGTGGTGACTGGCGACAAGCGTTGTGCGTGTGTTGGAATACGCAAGATTAATTTGCATCTATTACTGTCAAAACAGGCAATTAAGCAGCTGTCGGGTCAGTGTTGTTCACTTGATTTTGCTGTCCTACAACAATGTAGGCTCTCAATCGAAGGTTGATGAAAAGCTGGAACGGGAAGAAGATTAACCGACAAATACCCAGAATCTACTCTGATTACGAAGATCTTAAAGTCATCTTCTTCCAAGTCTACCTCACACTTGCTCTTGCCGCTCGTTGTTTATCGACTGCTATTTACTCTAAATGTCGTTGTCATAATCACCACAAAAAGTGAGTGCAACGAACCGGCACGTGATATACTCACAGCAAATAACCAGGGTAACGCAAACACAGTAGTCCACCAACGAAAATATTACTCCTCAGACGCCACCTCGCCACGACGATGAGGTACACAAACCAAGTGTTTTACTCAATTTTGCACATTATAGTACAGCTGCCATCCAATGCTTTTTCGTTGATTTTCCGCTTATTTTGTGTTCATTTTTTGCGATTGAACTATGCTGAGACCTTTGCCGGGTGATGGCCTTTCGCCTCCACCGTTTTCCTCTTTTCCTTCTCGTCGTCTCGTTGCTCGTTGGCTCCACTGACCGTCGACAGAGTAAATTGCCAAATACCTTGGCCTCGATGCAGTGTGATTTAACGATTATTATCATTACCGCTCATGCCTTCGCGTCTTGTTTGTTCCATTTACAGCGATTAACTGTACTTTATCTTAAACCCTCGAAACACAAGTAGGTTTTAATGATTTAATTCGAAGGCGACCCTTCACGGGATCATTTTGCAATTAAAACACTGCGCCCGGTTTACAAATCGACTGGTCGTCGGCTAGGGTCGACCGCCTGGTTGTTACATCGTGTTTGACATCGTATCTGGTTAATAGGTTATCGTGTGATCGCACAATCGAACGAGGAGGAGATACTCAAAGCAGAAAATATAAATGTTTGCACGGCAGTATGTGCTCGGACGAGTAGTCGATGCAATGCAATTATTTTTCAGTTCGTAATCGAATTGCATAAGCGTCCCGCCTCCCGTGCGTATACACTTGAGCCAAACACACTTGATCGATTAACGATCGATCCACTTATTCGTACCACTTGGCTTCGAAATTGTTGATTTTCCTTTCCATTTTCTGTTCCGCATAGCGCGGATGATTATTATAAAGTTTTTTTGTTTTCTTTTCTATTTTTTATTTTGCTGATGAACCGAACTAATTCCGTTTGCCATCCGCTAACACTTGATTTCGTTCTCGACTGTTTACTGGATTCGACAGAGCTGAAGCTGATGGAGTGGGGTCTGTTCCGGGCGACTTTTTTGATGTGATAACTATGTATGTATGCAATTCCTTCAGAGAAGCCTCTCACCTCTTTGTCTTCGTTTTCTAAAATCTCTACTAGTTCAACGCAATTCCGTTCGAGCCACTTGATGAACTTTAAAGACGAACTTGTCGATCACTCTCTAATGAGGTATTCCTGGCATCGAAGTGATAAACTGGTTTCTGTATCGAAAAAATCGATTTGACAACGTCTTGGAATAATAATGGAATATTTCCTCGATGCTTCTTAGTTTTGCTAATGATTGAGTGGTCAATGGTGAAAGGTTAAAACTAGCGTCCGAGCCGAAGACTTCGCGCAAAAGTGAAATCAGCAGGCGCTCGATTGTGCTAACTCAACGTGCGTATCGTTCAAAATATCGTGATCGTGTTGCGCCCAAAAAAAATACAATTCGTCGTTGGGCCTCGAATTTTTTTCAATTTGGTTCTGTGGCAAGCCCTCGTGAGCAACCTAGGCCACGGCGTTCAAACTCATCTATTCAGTCTGTGAAGGCCAGTGTTCAAGAAGACCCAAGTTTGTCATATCGGCGCCGTTCGCAGTAATGAGGCATCAGTGGCATCACCACTTTCCGGATGTATGCGCTAAAACCATCATTGGACCGTATTTCTTCAAAGTTGGCGATACAGTGGATGGCGATCAATATCGATGGATGTTGGCCCATTATGTGATCCCAGAAATGCGTAAAAAAGGTTTAATTCACTTTAAGTTTCAACAAGACGGCGCGACATGCCCTACTGCGGACAAAACAATGAACCTTTTGCGTAAGAAGTTCCCTGGAAGATTGGTGTCAAAAAAGGGCGATATTGACTGTCCTCCGAGTTCGCCGGATTTGACTCCTCCAGACTTTTTTCTTTGAGAATACTTGAAAAGCAAGGTGTATGCTAACGCCCCAATGACAATAGAACAGCTCAAAAGAAGCATTCGTGCGGAAATCGCAGAAATTTCGACCGAAATGCTCCAAAATGTCATGGAGAATGCGCGAAAACGAGCCCATTTTTGCATCGGCAATAAAGGCGGTCATTTAATTGATATTGTTTTCAAAAATTAATCAAAATAAAAAAAATTTTGAATTTCCAAAATCGGTTGAGAATTGTTGAAGTTATTCGCAATTTACATCGACCCATATGAGCTGGCGCACGCTGTAAATGAGATGAATGTGGAAGGAAAAGTTTCTGTTAACACAAAATTTAATAGTGCCAAAGGGTCATCCAGTAAAAGGTGTCATTTTAAACTTAGCGCCATTGTCGGACTATCAACATAAAAGCCACTTTTCCTTAATAAAATAAATTATGAAATCTGAATCTGTCTACCTTTGCACAAAATACCTGTTAAGTTACGGGAAACTCTCTACAAAAAGGGTGAAATCGCCAATTGACGGCTGTGGTGAATTAAATCGGTCAACTTAAACGTCTCGAGTATCTGCGGAACTCGTCTGAAAATATCTCCTCCAAAGCTGAGAGTGTGTCTGAAAACCCAGATCCATTTCGTCCATATCGAGATCATCACATGGATTGAGCATATTCGCAACCACTTTTCTTAAGATCTTAACCAGGTTCAGTAAACACAAGGTTTGAAGCCAGCAATAAGGCACAACGCCGTACTTTTGCTTGTTGTCGGCTGGAAATAAATGAATAAGATCATGATTTGTTCAAATTTCTTGTCTGGCTCCGGAGATTCAGGAGAAATTGTGGAACAACCTCTGTGTCCGAATTTAAGACAGTTTGGCATACGTTTTGGCCAAGGTTTTTAGAAGGTCATTGGGCCAAATTTTCTCGAAATGATGCTGGCACGACCGTTCCAATGAGGGGATCCTTTACAGACTTTTTTTTAATTCATTTCAGCAGGACGGGACTATCGGCATAGCTGATAAAACAATGGTTCTAAGCAAAACAAATTTCTTGGACGTGTGATTTTCTGAAATGGGGACTTTGATTGGCTGCCGAGATCGTGCGATGTAGCGCTAAACTTTTTCATTTAGAGTGACGTTAAACAGTCCACTCCAATACAAATTGCCACCAGTAATTCTGATATGTTATTATCGATATGAAGCCACAATTGTAAGAAAGCGTTTCGAAAAATTCATCCAAAATTGATTATTTGTATGATACTTGTCAGATTTTGTATTCCCTTTCTAACCCTAGATTTTGTACTTCCGATTAAAGTAAAAATATCAGCACTTTCGATAAGGATGTTGCAATTTGCTGTTGATTTAAAATTACACCTCTTGTTGGATGGCCCTATACTTTACTCTTCGTATACTTGCCGAAAATAATCGAAAAACATTATTACCTACAAAAGCAACAGGTATTTAGGATCTCATTTTATTGACTTCATTGGGATTGGATATATTTATTTTTTTGCTGACTGACGCTAGACAGACTCTTTTGGTGGGTAGTAATGTCTATCTAGGGGACAACCCTAAGTAAGGGGAGTGTGGTGATTGAGCATCACTTCCACTCGGAGGCCAAATGCCCCATTGGGATTCCCTTCATTTGTGGAGTACACATATAATTAACCTGTCCTATCACGTGGTGGCTGAAACTACCCCGTGCTCCGATATATCTGCATTTGCTATGTCCGCAATCTCTGTAAAGAATCTTTGGCCCAGCGAAGCTAGGCGTCGATTCTGGAGAGCTGGGCAGTGGCAAAGCAGATGTTGGATCGTTTCGGTTTCTTCCTCATCGGCGCAGCTCCGGCAGAGATCGCTGGATCCCGAGTTCCATTTCCGGAGCATTGCTCCGATGTGACAGTGTCCTGTGATCACTCCGATGAGCATACGGATCGAATTTCGGTCCAGCGCCAAGAGCTTCTTTATTTTTCCCATATTGAGCTCTGGGCATGACGATCTTATCGTGTGGCTGACGTTTCTTGTAAGCCAAGACGTGTTGGCTTCTTTTATAATTGTTTCATTTATGATCATTGCCTGGCCAATTCGTCCCCTCTTTCGTTCCCGGCGATTGAGCTGTGGCCCAGGACCTAGCAGAGTTTGACTTTGTGGTATCTAATGGACTTCAGTGAGTCGCGACATTTCATGACAGCCTTTGATCTCGTTGTACAGGATATTATTGACTTCAGTGCAGCCTGGCTGTCTAAAAAATAGTGATATCCGATGGTCGGATATCGGTTACTTGTAGGTGTTTGGCTGCTTCTCTTTTGCTAGGATTTCTGCTTGGAAGACGCTGCACAAATCAGGGAGTCTAAATGATTCCTGTTTGTGCAGGGTATCAGAGTAAAACCCGGCCCCAGTGCCTGTGTCCAATTTCGATCCGTCGGTGAAGAGGGTAATCTCGTGGTCGTTGATCACGGTGTTTGATAGCCACTCTTCTCTGTCGGGGAAAAGGATTGGTATTCTGAGAGATAAGTCATTTTGGGGGAAAATATAGTCGGTCGTAGCTGCGAGGCTACTAAAACCATGTTTCTTTCAGAGGTCATCTATTATTCTGAGTATGGCCGCATGTCCACAGTTGGCTTGTTTCTACAAAGAAGACTTCCTTAGTCTGAGAGCGCTTTTTGCATCGTGGCCTTTTATGAATAGATCCAAAAAAAAAGAAGATGAAGTATCATTTCCAACCCTGCTTGCGGCGTGCTTCACATAACTCCCGTTGTACAAGCAGCGGCTGAACTTTGTACTTTGTTGAGCATGCTCATACAGCTTTTCGTGCTGCTAGCAGTCCACCAGACTAGGGCCCCATAAGTTATAATGGGTCTGATGATTGCTGTGTACATCCAATGAATGATGTACGGTTGCAAGCCCCATCTTTGCGGAAGGCTTTTTTGCATGCATAAAAAGCATTCAATCCTTCTTTCATCCTTTACTCCAAGTCCCTTTTCCAGGAAAGTTTGGAATCAAGAATAATGCCTAGATACTTGACTTCCGCTTTGAGTTTGAGTGGAGTACCCTCTAACTTTGAGGGAGCAAATATCGGGATTTTCCTTTTCCTGGTGAACAAAATCAGCTCGGTTTTCTGGAGGTTTATTCTCAGACCGTTTTGTCCTGCCCACGAGGAGCGTTCCTTCAACGCAGATTCCATTAGTTTGCTGATAGTTGGTAGACATTTACCTTTTATCAAGATAACTAGGTCATCCGCGTATGCTATAGTCATTGCGCTTTTTTCCATGAAGATTTTAAGGATTTTGTTAACTGTAAAAGCCATAGCAGGGGGGAGAGAACTCCTCCCTGTGGTGTGCCTCTAGTTGTCAATTTCCTTATAGAGCTGTGTCCAATGTCTGCATTGATAATTCTGTCATTTAACATATTTTCAATCCAAATTACAATGGATTTGTCTAATTTTATGTCCTCTGAAGCTGTTAGTATGGCCTCTGTGTTTACATTGTTGAAGGCTCGACAACCCTAGGTAAAAACCCGTTGTTGTCGTGACAACTGACAAGCGATGGCAACTTTTTAAGAGCACTGGATGTAGCAGCGTCCACATCAAAGTAGCCCAAGGTTAGGCCCTTTTATGTAAAAACCCATCCAGAGATGTAATTCTCGTGTTACCACTGTTTGTTCTTAGTTGCGCTTATTACAAGTTAACTGTAACCCACTTGAGTAGACTTAAGGCCGCGCCTTCATTCCCAGCTAAACAATTGTAAACAATCGCTAACATTAATTTGTTTCCTCTTGGATGATGGTTGTTATGAAATTTGTTGGGAAATTCCGCTACCCTGAGCTACGTCGTTTCATTATGCACTTTGGTTTTACTTGAATGGAATGATCTCGCACTAGAATATCTCAGTGCACCGGGCACGGTACCCTTGCACTCGTCACACTTAATGATCGAGACATTTCCCTATTTACGAGACTAGTTACGGCTCTTCTTTGTTTTCCTATGACAATGCGCAGTTTGCTTTTTGTGTGGAAACATTTTAGATTTTTGGTTGACTTCAGAATAATTCTATTAAAAGCTCCATCAAGTTCTGTGTAATTTTAGGATGGAGTGCTTGTAGATGTTTAAGAGTTTGGGTTACAGCCGAAGATTTTTAGAGTAGTAGTTATGAGATTTCTTTTCCCTTTAGATGAAAGGAACTTAATGGTTATTGATGACTTCACACGGCGGTTAGGGAAGCTATTTCGCAAGGTAAAGACAGAAAACACCGCATTTAATGTAGTTACAATACCAAATTGCCGGAATTAGAAGCTTGTCATCGGCGTTAGATGCTAACATACTAAACAATGAAACAAAGTGCTTCCCCTAAAAGAGCTTATTCCACACTAAACTAAATTACAAACCTATTTTTGTATTTTTAATTAACTATTTTGTAATTTTTAATTAGTTATTAAAATATTAATTTTGATGGCCGGCTGCCTTCAACAAGTGGTTTAGTACACCGTAGCTATCGTTTCATGTCTGCAATGCTGAAGGAAGCTACTACCTAATCAAGATCAAGACCGTCCCGAGCTTACTGGTCCTGTGTTTAATCAATTTAGGGATTCTTACCAACTTTTCTACTTTTTAGAACATTAGCCAGGATTTTGCACCTTGGTTAGCTCATAGATGTCGTAAGTGATATCGACTAATTTGGAATACGGCATTAAAGACAAAAATCAATAAGTATGCCATGGAGCGATCGGTGATCACCTTTAGAGACTAGAAAATAGGGAATAAGGTCTATTTTCTTTTTCGATATAAAATTAAACTAATCCAAGAGTGGAAATGAAGCCTACTGGAATGTATTAAAGCTCTCTAATTGAAGTCTGTCCCGTACTCAAAAGTACCCACTTGACCAGGTCTAAACTCAAAACTGTCAATGCTTACCTTGTAAATCTATTGGATGGAAACGTCTATGTAGTCCTATTATGAGTACTAATAGTCAGAGGCAAGCTTAAATAATTAAGCTAATTATGTAGTTAGGCAAATTAAGCAAATGGTCTTTGCTCTGGCGTTTCAAGTAGGAATATTGCAAATCTCTCAGTTCCTCGTCGCAAACAAGAAGTTGATCTTTCTACGAACACGACTTGCCGATTTTGCAAAAAGACTTGGGCATGTATCTCAAAATTACCAAGCTCCTCGTACAACATTCGTTGATTGAGCTCTTGGGGGCAGTTGGGATCGAATCAAAATTTTGATAAAGAATTTCATTTTCAGCGATAACGCACATGTTTGTTAAATGACTTTCCGCATTAGGGGAGTGAATAATCCATTGCAGTATCAAGAGTCTCAATTTCATCCGGAAGAACATACATACGTTAAATGTGGATTTTGGGCAGGCGGCGTGATTGGGCCATACATATTAAGAAATGAAAAATGCCTGACAATGACCGGGGCTTTTTGTGACCACAATTGAATGACATGAATCTGCTTCCAACAAGACGGAGGAACGTGCGTCGATCGTTAGATTTGAATGTGACTTTGAATGGGATTTAGGGCCCTTAGACTTTTTTCCCGGGCTACGTTAAATCGCTAGTTTATGGCAACAAGCTAACAACAATTGAACAACTGGAGAACAACATCATTCAAACCATTATTAAGATCCAGCGCAACGTATGGAACAAAGCCATACAAAATTGAACCTCTCATTTACTAACTGTGGTATGCTTGTCATTTATTTCAAGCCTTCTGCTTAAATTTATAAGACATGTGCAAAGTAGGTCTGTTGGGCTGTTGTACGCTTGGTAAGATTATATACTGGTAGAATACCAGGATTTTCGGCTTTCTTTCCATTATTTTTTTAATTCGAGGCCTGGAATCAAGGTGGAAGTCTCGGTGATGGACATGAAGGATTTGATTATCTTCTTAGTAGGCATTACAACTCATGGAGAGCCAGAGCCAAGCTTCTCTCATTCACTTTTATTATGTGCGATTTGTTTTTTCCACACAAGTGAAGGGACCTACAGTTTAAGCCGATTCCGAATGGCGAGAGCCGAGAAACTTTTTCAAGGTAAGTATACTACAGGGGCTTTGCCAGTACCCCGCGGACGAGAGAAACCGCGAAGTCTTATCGGTATCCGAACTCATCGCGCGTCAGAGGACGACACACTACTGATCTGATTACCAGTTGATAAACTGAAAATGCCGAGTCAGGTCTGGCGAGTTTATCCGTTTTCTTACGCCTAGCTGACCTTATGGCCTGGAATCCACCAAAGAATGATGTTTCACCACTGCCTAGAAGATTTCTGCGCGTCTGTGTCTATACAGAATGTGTCTGTAACCAAGTCCAAGGCAACTAAAGCGATGCTTTCGAAGATATTGATGATGTTCAGAAAGCGTCTCTTATGGTCAGAATCTCGACTTGCAAGACACTGGTTCCGTTTAAAATTATATAGGACACAGCTAGGCTTAGATTTTCTGAGAAAACGCTTGCCCTCCTTGCTGAAACTAACATCAGCTCAACTGTCTTTCCATTCCTTCTCAAAGGGAATGGATGAATGGAATTTTGTGTCGAAATTGAATATGGGGGATATTAAACCAGCTTCCCTCCTGATGCCAATTTTTTGACTTTTATGTCCGTAAGTATTTTTTTTTTTTGAATAATTCACGCGTGCACAAGGGGTTATGACTACCCTTAAATTTATCTTATCAAGACACAGGAGGTATCGGTGAACATTGGTTTTAAATGTTGGATTGTAATGAGTGGGAAAAGTTGAGCTATGAAGAGCATTCCACATTCGTGTGGTTCGGGTAAGACACGAGTCTCTTAATTTGACTATAAGTCCAAAGACAGGCTTGAGGGTGAACTGATGAACACTCCTTGAAGGAGCAGAATGCAATTGGCTAGCTCACTTGACCATTGTTTGTTAAATTATCGATAAAACACAGAGAGAGAGAGAGAGAGGAGACATTACGTCGATGTTCGAGTGAGTCGATCGACTTCGCGATATTGCTGTCTTTTATGAGTTAGCAGGTGCAGAGAGGTCTTGGGAGCGCCAGACCAGACATGAGCGTTGTACTCAAGCTTGGGGCAGATGTAAGCCTTGTAAATTGAAGCCAGATCAGAGGGGGTGAAATATTTCTTGCATCGTTTGAGGAAACCTAGACATTTTGCAGCGTTTTTGGCGATCTCGAATATTTTATTAACACACATACCAAGGATAGAAACTCTTTAGGTTCATCGACACAAGCGTCATTCAAGGATAATGGTTGATTATTGATGGTTAACTTGAGTGACGGTAGACCACATTGTGTTTTGGAAGCATTAAATTCCACTCTATTGTTTATACCCCATTTAATTATGCTGTGAAGGTCGGAATTTAATGAGCTTAACATACGATGGCGTTCCAGTTCTACTGTCGAAGAGCAGGGACGTGAGTTCTGTAACGAATATGAAAAGCTAAGAATACTGTAATAAGCGAAAGAGTGTATTGTTTTAGAAGTAGCTGTTAAGAGATCGTTTATAAAAATGAGGGATAGTGTCGGTGACAGAACAGAGCCCTGGTAGCACCAGCGTTTACTTAGTGAATATCAGGCTTAAAACCGTCCAAAAGTACTTGAATTGAACGGCCTGAAAGGTAATTTTTAATCCAGAAGAAACTCGTCGATACCATAAGCACGCATTTTCGACACTCTAATCAACTATCTTGTTTTCGCCGTAATGATGCAAAGATTGGTTCCACTTTTAGGTGAGATATGCCATCAAATAACCAGTGGACCTGTTGCTGCGGAAACCGTCATTATGAAATTTACAAGATATTTCATAAGCTGACGATTTATCTGCGTTCCCATGACCATAGAAAGAAGGGACGTTAGTGCTATGGGTCGGTAGGAGGTGGGAGATGAAGATTGCCCTTTTTAGGCACTGGCTGGACAAATGCTGTTTTCCATCTTTTTTGTGTTTTTTTTTTGCCTAATTTCATGATAAGCTTACATTTAAGATAAAATATCTTATTGATAGCAAAACAGCTACGTTATGTGATTTACAAAGATTGATTGTTTTATATATGAAAGTGAAAAAGCAATATTAAAATTAATTTAATTTTGTGTTCAAACTATAAGTTACGGAATAAAGGCGGTTGCTTATGCTGACGACGTGGTCATCCTAGTATCGGGAATGTTTCCCTCGGTAATTAGCGAAATCTCAGAGAGAGCTCTGACTAAGCTAAGCGCCTGGGCCTCAGGATGCGGCCTAAGCGTCAATCCGAGTAAAACAGAACTGATGCTGTTTACCACCAAATATAAGATACCGTCCTTTAATCTCCCTCGACTCAACAACCAGCCACTCTCCTTGTCTTCCGAGGCTAGATACCTAGGAATTATCCTAGACCCCAAGCTCAGTTGGAAGATAAACATTGAACATCGGGTACGGAAAGCATGTGTCGCTTTCTATGCCTTTAGCAAAACCTTCGGCAAAAGCTGGGGACTTCGACCCAAAATTGTGCTGTGGTTGTACACGGCTGTCATCCGCCCCATCCTCACCTACGGAGCGCTCGTATGGTGGCCTGCCCTAAGTAAGGCATACAACATCAAAAAACTAAGCCGCGTACAGAGATCGGCCAGTATCGGGGTAACCGGTGCCCTTCGGTCTACTCCGACCGAGGCACTTAACGTACTCCTAAACCTCCTCCCTCTGGACCTCTTCATCAGATATAATGCAGCCTGTAGCGCCATTAGACTCAGAGAATCTGGGTTCTGGTCATCTAAACCCTACGGTCATAGCAAGGTGCTGGACCTATTACCTAGTGACCTGGCCACGACTGCAACCGATTTCACGACAACCATACACAACCCAAATAAAGCCGCCCATGTCCACTTCCCATCCAGGATGGCATGGAAACAGGGACTGCACTCTGAGAACCATCAGGTAGCTTTTTTCACCGACGGTTCGAAAATGGAGTGTGGGGTTGGCTCGGGTATCTTCTCAGCGGAACTGAATATCTCCAAATCGTTGCGACTTCCAGACTCGGCCAGCGTGTTCCAAGCGGAAATACTGGCGATTAAGGAAACTTGCAAGTTACTCACGCGCTATCCTATTACCAAGAGAGATGTAAATATATATATTGATAGCCAATCAGCTATCAAAGCTCTCGACTCTCACTCCATAAAATCCAAATTAGTTGCACAGTGTAAGGATGAAATCAGCTGTGCAGGAGACTATTTCAACATTACTCTCATTTGGGTTCCTGGCCACAGCAAAATAGAGGGAAACGAAAAGGCTGACGCTTTAGCAAGGCACGGCTCTTCCCTCGACTGTTCTTTGGCGGAGGCAGTACTCCCCCCCATCAGACTGGTCAAGGCAAACCTTCTACAACACTTTCTCTCGAGGGCGAACTCCAGATGGTGCAGTCTTAGCAACTGCGTCATATCAAGGAAAACATGGCCCTCCTATAACAGGAAAAGAACCCTCGACCTAACTAACAACCCCGACAAGAGATTGCCAGAATTGTAGCCATCTGTACTGGCCACTGGCCTGTCGGTACCCACGCTGCTAAGTTAGGCATCCCATTCAACACCTACTGCCGAAGTTGCAAGAACCCACTGGAAAAGGAAACTCTCACGCATTTCCTGTGTGAATGTCCGGCTCTAGCTAGAACCAGACAGCGCCTACTCGGCAAAATCTCCTTGGCGATCTATCAGAATTCAGGGAAATAGGATTCTGTAATATCATCAAATTCCTTAATTCCACAGGATGGATATGAAACTCCAATAATAGCACACTAGGTCACTGAGTGGTGGCATCAAAACGGCGCATAAGCGCTAATTGGGCCTGGCATCTCGATATCAGGCGGCCACTCCTACATACCTACCTACCATAAGTTACTAAAGTATTTCTTCAATTCCTTTCCTACCTTTCTCGTGCAACTCAGACTTTTTATTTCTCGCGACAGGTTCGTGCGGAGCTTACAAAAAACTGACGTTCGGATGTCATACAACTAAAGTGTGGAATCAGGACATTTAACGATCGATTAGAGTTAAAAAAACTGATTTCATTATAAAGAACCACAGGTTGGCGGGTTATGAGTATATTAGAAAGGAAGTTACAGAACGATATTTCAAAAAGTTTTCGAAGGTCATACCAAGAAATTGTGAAATTTTAGCAAAACGACGAAGACTATAGACAACGCACTGCACTGCTGAATACGACAGTTAGCTTTCTTTTGCTCTCGTAATTCAAATTACAAAAGATCTCACAACCATAAGTAAGCAAAGGAACAAAAAAACTTTTCACTAAGAGAACCCTGACTTTCATTGGAATTATGTGTTAGACAGGCCAGATCGTTCGAAGGACACCATAGGCTTTTGCAACCGTATTATAGACATGAGGCTCCCAAGTTAGGGTCCGGTTACAGATTACACCTAAATTTTTGGCTGACTCAACATAAACAATATGATTTTTATTGAGCAGTAGAAATAACAAGACATTTAGATTTTTTTGGATTCAACTGAAGGCTTTTATTAATAGACCATCGATCAATCATGTCCAGGTCTTCATTCAAACACGCTACCGAATGTTCGATTAGCCCTAAGGGACAGCTTAGGTATAGCTGTGTATCATCGGCGTACATACGAACCGAACAATGTGTAACTAAATCGGGTAGTTCGTTGACGTACATTGAAAAAAACAAAGGGCCAAGGATTGACTCTTGTGGTACACCACTTTTAACCAGCAGAAATTCTGATTTTAGTTTGTTGAATTCAACAGTTTGTTCACGATTAGTTAAATATGAGAACAGAAGTTTGACTCAGAACAAGAAAATTTGAACTTATGTAAGAGCTTTTGGCAAAAAATGACGTGGTTTACCATATCAAAGGCTTTCGAGAAATAGAGGAGTATTAAAAACGTGATCCTATCCTGATTGTCTGGGTGTCAGTAATTCGAAGCAAGTAAGAAATGCGTTCAATTGTTTTTGAACTACTCTTTACTTTAAGCAAAAATGGTAATATTGAAATTGGTCTGAATTCGTCTCCTTTTGATGTTTTTGGGATAGGAATTACCTTTGCTCAATTTCATTGCGAAGGAAATTCACATGTTTTAACAATCGAATTGAAAATATGTGTAATAAATGGCAAAATCGGGGGAAAAATGATTTTCAAAAAAGAAGGGTGCATGTAATCCAGTCCTATGGCATTTGATTTGACGGAAAGCGGTGCTTCAATCACATCCTCATCGGTAATAGAACAAAATTTAAAGCCAACCGAATTCGATCTTTGGGTTAAAGAAAGACTCCTTTTGCTCGAGGTCAGCTGAGTTTGTTGTGATTGATGAACTAGAAACGAAGGTTTTATTGAGAGCCTTGATATTCAGTTAAGCCACCACATATATTCCCAACACCGATTTTTTCTAAGTTCTTCCAAACTTGCTTACTTCCAAGTGAAGTGTTGATGTGAGTCGAAAATGAATAAGCTTTAGCTTTACGTATTTCTCGCACAGTTTCATTACGGAGAGCTTCATAATTTCGATGAAGGCTGTCAATGTGGAACATTATCCAACGCTAAATCTCGTTTTTTCATAAGGGAAAGAATTTTTCTTGAAATCCAAGGTTTATTTTTCCAGGCGCAGTTTTTAGTTTTTAAGGGCACGTGGTTGTTGAAGAGATAGTTAATGTTTCTGTTGAGGAGTTCCACTTGATCAGAGGGCGAAGAAGTTTGCAAAATAAAGTTCCAGTTAACAATGTTTACATCACTTTCTAGAGCACTATAGTTGATAATTTTAAAGTCTCTGTATTCGATAATATTACGTTGTCGAGGGGTTTTAATCTGAAAGTCAAAGACTAAGTAGATCAAATCGTGTTTTGAAAAGCCAGGGACATAAAATTGATCATAAAGAATAACCTTGCTTCGGTCGGTGAAGTGGGTAGGCGTGCTGGTGTTAACAGAGCAAAGATTAAGGGATGAGAACTCGTTCATGAGATTATTTTCTTCCAGAAGGTTGCAATTGAAACCGCCATTTAAATGCAAAGAGTAGAAATAAGTGGTGAAATGAATACGTTATTGTTCGGTCTGTAGAACCGCCGTTTGGCGTGGGCAGACCTGCATACCAGGTAAGCGAGTCCGAGTATAGAACTGCCATATTTTCAGACCACATCTTTTGTGAAATGTTTAACAACAGGAATAATAAGTTATGCAAGCCTTGCTTAGCCTTTGAACAATGTCTCTGGCATTCTTGAAAGTATTTTCCATCACCAGCTACACTTTTTGCCACTTTTCTGGCAGCATATCACCCGACCGACCCAAATGGCCGTAAGCTTGTTCGAAAGGACGGAAGTGCTGCTCAGCTAGGTCATGCGTCATCGCTCAGAATAGGTAGCGGTCCGAAGGGGTAATGTCTGAAGAATGAGGCGGGTATGATACGATGTCCCATTTCAGTGATGTGAGCAACATATGGTCACGCCTTCTCGGGCAGCAAAATCACTTTGTGTTGCCTTTGTTCGTACTGTGCGCATTTTTCCTTTGATTCTAGGCATTGGGTGTATCCGGTAGCGAGCTCCTGTGATGGCTTCAATCAGATGCAACATACCATGCTGAGCTCGTGTAAATACACAGCAACGCCTTTGATCCATATATGTATCTTTGCCTTGGCATTTGATGTTGATGCAAAGCCGTAGCGCCCCATGTTTTCATCACTAGTCATACTACGGTGCCAAAAATAACCGGTAGCAGTTCGCTCGTGAAAAAACGCGACGCGATATCCCTCGGTTTCAATACGTATGGCGCTCAATTCCCTCGCTTTTGGACCACGACCAAATAATAGGAAATGGCTTCTTAAATTGTGATCAGCCAATCTACAACAGCTTGTTGCGTTTCACATGAATTTTGTACCAGAAATGCCTCCAGTTTTGCGTCTTCAAACTTGTTCATCGCTCCCGAATGCTCTTTGCCTCCAGAGTCGAAATCACTATTGCAGCGTAGAAGCTATTCGCGTTGAATAGCCTCCAATAGAAGCCTAACCGTTATATCCTGTGGTCATTAGGAACGCCCCAGTCGTACATTTTTTTCGAATTGAAGGCGAAAAGGAACACTTCCCGTAAATGAAGGTTATTTGATGCGAAAATCGCAGCAAAAGCCCGATAAAAATTCACAAATATAATGAAAGGGAGTTTTTGACAGATGCCCAAGCCTATCAAGTGACCTTTCTAATCTGACATTCCTAACCAGCATGTACCGATAGAGCCATCTATTGGAAACAGCAGATTTCCATTTGATATTTGTCAAGCTGGTAGCTCACTTCGTTTCTTTTGTTGTTTCAAAGCTGTTTGAATCCAAAAAAGCAATTCAGCCTCATATCATCTAGCCTTCTTAGATCCAGAAGAATGTTATTGACATCGATAAGCCAACATACAGAGGGGATGAGAGCGCCAGAGGTGTTTCTCACTGAGCAACTTTAATCATATGGAGAGAGCCTGAGAACTGAGGGATAGTAGGTCGTGTACTCGCCACATGACCAGAGACTCATATATGGATGTGGAATTGACGTGACTAAGGATGCTTCAATAACAAAAAAAAAGACCAAAGTGCTTTGGCTACCTATTACCAGAAACGAATCCAAGTCCACCCCGCCACATGGACCTCTGCGAAATTAAAAAGACGGGAAAGATCGGCAAATAATTCATCATTTATTAGACTTCGACTATCGACAGTTTTGATCACGAGAGCTCTACTTATCAAAAACAGGCAGACGAGTAATGACTCTCACAAGTACATACAGTTTTTATACTAGGTAACCAACCACCTAGCTAGTCAGCACTTTTCCCTTTGAACCCAGTCTTGCATAGTTCAATGATCTGTGTAGCCGACCAGACAAGCACTCACACTCAAACCCTTTTGGCTTTGAAATTTTGAATGAAAATATTGCAACCGTCCACAACAACAAGAAATTGATAATAAATCATCACCCCACCCAGAAGCATCACAGCGCCCACAGTGCATAGCCAGAGATTTACTGCATTTCTCTGGAATTTTCCAACATGGCATTTAACTATTATTTCTCACAAAAGTAACAAAATATCTGTTCTAGAGGGATTGCCCAAAACAAGTGCACCACAGTGTTGTTGTGCTTGGGAATGCTACCTTCTGCACCACATTGCTGGATTGTATTCTCTTCTTTTTCCCCGAATCAGTCACTGTGCGAGGGTAAGGATCGTTAATACCTACATATGTACCTAAATTACACATCTTGGGAAAAAAGGTCACCGAAGAGCTGAACAACTCCCACAACTGTCGTTCGCATTGGATATAGAAAAATCACACACCTCAAATCACATCCAATATTGATCGGGCTGCAGTGCGAAACCACAAAACCCCTTTTTCCTCACCACACCACACCTGAACAGAATCTTCCAAACCATGTCGGAGTGGCATAGTACGTCTAACAACGGCAAAACAACATTTAGAAAAGCAAACTCACCTTCAACAGTGCCAAATTATTATCCCTTGCAGCATTGGAGACAATCATGTTCAGATGCATTCCTTGCAATGACGGGCACGAGGCAAAAACATACACAACCCGCGATACAATGAAAATAATAGAAAAACAACAACAAAACTAGAATCTAGAATGCACTTTTCTTCTTTCTATTTCACTCTCGACTTTTTGCTTTAATACTATTATCTAACGCTAACGACGACGTTCGTAATTAGAATTTGAAAATGAAAAACAAGAAAACAATTGAAAATGACGTTTTTCTTCTCTTCGTGTTTAAGCACAAAACAAATTAACAATTTCCCAGGCCGTTCGAGCTGGAGTTCATGTGGATCCTTCCTACTCAGCTTCCCTCTTCAACCGTGGAGGACTTGTTTTTTGCTTTATTTTATTTTCAAATATCTTCTTATTCTTCCTGGTTGGACTGCGTTAAGTCTCGTGTGTCGCGCGACGCTATTATTAATTTTAACAAAATATCAAAAACTCGGAACAAATTCGAACGCTACGATGAGTGAGCGACGGACTTGTGCGTGTGCTGCGGTGCTATTTGTATTATTTTTAAAATTTTTCACGCGATAAGAATTTATAGAAATTTTTTATTTTTTACAGATATTCCATTGCGACGCCACGAGGCGACCTCAATTTTGATTATAAAGAAGACTGACTGACTTGGTGCGTGTGCGGAGCACCACAGCTAGGAGGAAAAAAAAACAACAGAGAACAACAACAAAATGCGAAAGGAGCCTCCGAATTATTCACGCTCTTCCTTTTCTCTTCTGAATCCGGTGATAATTATTATTTATTTCCTTGCAGCCGAAATATTTTTTTTTTCTTTCTATTAGCGATTGAAATCGAATTGAAGCTTGCAGAATATAAAGGAAATAAAAAAAATAACTTCTTTCACACCCGTTCTCTCCGAAATCGTTCCCAGTTGGCGATTTTGACAGATCGGCGAATTCAAAACAACTGAAACAAATCGAATGCAGTAAGCAGCACAGCGAAGAGGCTTCTGGTGAATCAAAACGAGAAAAACAACAAAAATAAATAAAAAAAAAGAGGAAAGAAAAAAAAAACGAATCACGGACGGTGGCTGGGACAGGAAATCTATTGGATTCATTGCACGTTCATTGTCGGTTCATTGGTAGGTTTTGAGTTGGTGTGGTCGCTTGGCCTTTATCTTGTTGGCTGGCAAGTGAGGTAGTGTTGGTGCGCAAGGCATGTTCACGTTTCGTGATGGTTGACGAATGATTTGGATGAATTGGAACGATAAATGGGAAATGACGAAGACTTGACGATTGACACAGGGTGGTACTAAGAGCGCATAAATATACATATTTTTTATTTTAAATATTTGAAACTTAAATTAAGTAGAAAAAAAAATTCATCAAATGTGGAAGCGGATTCACATATTACAAAAATAAAAACGCAGCGCATTACCTCTAGCAATCAAAAAATAATTTATTAACTTCGTAATATTTCGCATATTCAGTCAGTCAACGCATTGTCACTCTGACTTCCAAATGACAAACGACTTGTTTTAAGGTATCCATATCATGTGATCATCAAGGTAAATTGCCATCAATGACTTGGAAGCTACATAAACTAAAAGCCTACAAATATATTTAAATCAACACGTTGACCATATTTGTGTTGTTGACGTACAACATTTTCTTACTGTTTGCCATCCTGTTTACGGTTCCATCATTGTAATGGCAGTAATTTCGGATGCGTTGATTGCACACTATCGAATTCAATTATTATTATTTCTGTTTTTAGTTTTTAAGACATTTAGCTTAGAATACTTAAATATCCCCGTGCGGACACTCTAAAGCATACAGGACAAAGTGAAAAATCATACAGGCCTAAGATTAGCTTATTGAGAATAAATATAAAATTAAAGCTAAGAAAAACTTAGCATTGCATTATTATTGTTATTTTCAAGGCCTCGTGATGATTGACGTTATTGTCAGTAACCAAGGCGTAAGATTCCGTAGCAATACGTTGACAAGGATCGCATGTCGGACCATTGTCGGACAGTATTGTTCGGCTTATGTTATTAATGCGATTGCCAAAGTTGAGCGCATTGACATGATATACAGTCAACGCATAAATTGAAGTTCATGTGCAGCACAACACTATTTTTTCTAACAAGTCAGCTAATTCTGGAATGAATTCAACCATCCAGAGCACTTTTCAAATCGTCAAACTCGGCTGATTTCAACCTAATAAGCGCCTTAATAACTTCCCCGACACGGAAGCTCTACTTTGTCTGCTGTAACATTCGTCCCTTCTTGTTATCAACTTGCCATCGATTTCACAGATTCCAGATATCGCTGATCCCAATGACATTATCATCGTTTTTGAAGCTTACAACCTTCCGTCCTTGAAAGGGGCTAAATCCGAAGATGAGACTCACTTTGCCGCCACTTATGTATACCTCGTCTAGTAAAAAGATCCTTTTTACAGATCATCTCTCCTACTCTTGTCTCCCCTAATTCAGCAACATCATCAACAACACGAATAGACATTTTAATTTGATCTTCTCGTTCGGAAATTGCGTTATTACCGCATGTTACCACCTCCTGCTCCATCCCCCAATATCCGCGATACTTTAAACTCGACAATAATCTCACTATTCCTTACTCTAAAAATACGTGCTTCAATTTCCGAAACGCAGACTTCGTAAAACTAGATAACCTGCTCAGTAATATTAACTTAAATATTCTTCTAAGCCCTAACACGTACATGACCTTAGATGCTCTTATGGTGTTTATCACACAACCTGGCCGGGTGAAGATGGTTTGTGTCGAAGATGCTCGTTCCGAGGGTGGTTGTCCTAGATAGGATTTGAGAGATTCGACTGAATTTGCGTTGTTTGTAGTTCACAGTAACTACTTTATTTCCATGTCATTAAGGTGTTATATTGGAAATGCACACATTAATATGTGTATGAATTTTGAAGTGATCTTATGCTCTGGGTGTTATGCCTTCGTCAGCATTTTTTGATCAACCTTCATTCACAACTGATGTTGTTGCACAATTTTTCCGTATAGGAATTGTTCTCGACTTGAATAATCTGTGTGTAAGCTAATAACATCAATACATTTAGAATCGTATGCAAATTGTATACTGTGGATCTAAGTCTTCGTATAGCTTAGTCGTTCCCTCGGGCGTATCTCAAGGTTCCAAAACAGAACCTCCTCTTCTGTTTTCACTTTTCATCAATGACATTTCGAAATGTATTTCAAATTGCAAATACCACATTTATGCGGACGATGCCCAGATATTTAATCAATTTTTCTCAATTGAAGGAAAAAAATGGAATTACAGGGGTAAATGTGGAGAACGAAAAATAGAGAGTACTTCAATGGTACTCGGACATATTAATATTTGCCCAGTTGAAGTCGTGAAAAAATTTAAAAACTAGAGTATTGGCGTGATCACGTGAATCACATTGTGTCTACGACCTATGCTATTCTTCGTGGCTTGAGTCCATCCAGACGTTATTTACAGCCAGAGATAAAGATGAAACTTATTAATGCGTATGTTTTACCCTTAATTATAAATGGATGGATTTGATCACATATCTGCTTTTACAAAAAAGATAATTGGTTGTACTCTACAGTCTTATTTAAACTATAGGACGCTTTTAAAACTTTTTATGATTATTCATAACTAATCATTCAATTTTTTGATCCATTCATTACATTCCCAAAGATCTTTCCAATTAATTCCTCCAAGCCATAGATATTCATTGACAAGTCGACAGTTTTTTGTGCATGCTGTTCAATTGTGAAACCGTCTTTCCCGACACCTAAGAACAATGAACACAGTACAGTAATTTAAATTTTTTTTGATTTTCTTGAAATGATGTCCATATTTTCCTTTTTTCTGTCGCATCCTTTTCTTATCCCTTAGATAGAAATTTTACCATTATAAAATTTAGTACTGAAAAGTTTAAAACTTATCTGTACAGAGAGAATTATACAAATAAATAAATAAACTAGGCAGATCAGTATGCACGGGCTTAACTCCGCTACTGAAAATTTTTGATCGAGCGAGCAAATTTGTTGTTTTATCAACCTTGCTCTCGCTCCGCATGGCACTTTTCTAAACTCGTTATTTCTCACTATTTTTCAATCAAACAATTTCATTTGATAATTTATGGCTCATCTACAGACCTAGATCTATCGAATGACATGCTGCACACATGTGTGGTTATAGCCGATATCTACATTTAGTGTGTACAAGATTAGTCCGAAATCGTTTTCGGACCACTATATTCCCCGTACATGCACGCGCTAGGCCAAAAAGTGGGTGATTGCTCTCGCTCCGCTACGCTCCGCTCGATCAACAAATAAATATTTCAAAGTTCTATTTCACAAGGACTCTTTTCACAGCTTTGGAAAAATGCTTGCATCGTCCCAGACCACAAAAAAGGATGAAAGAATGAGGTGTCCAACTATCAACCTATTCTCTTACATTCCTTAACTTTTTGAGAGCGTCGTCTACGTCTTGCCTTCAAATCAACAGGGTGATCAGATAAGTACTTAGCCTACAAAAGAAAAACAACAATTTCAGAGAAATGGCGATTTTTTTTTCAATATAGTCTCCTTTTAGCTCGATACATTTGACCCAGCGATGCTCCAACTTCTTTAACCCGTCTGAAAAATACGTTTTCTCGAGGTCTGCAAAGTAGGCCTCCGTGGCGGCGATGACCTCCTAATTCGATTGAAATGTCTGCTAGGCGAGTGACTTTTTCAAGTTTGGAAACAAAAAGAAGTCCACTCGTGCAGGGACGGGTTAAGAATATCCCTGCAGCGATACCTATCGCTTGTCGTAAAAGGCGACTAAACAAAGGTAAACAAAACTCACATCTAGGCAATTTAGAAAACACCAAGGCGAGCCTAGGGACACATATACCACCATTAAACTGCCCCACAAGTGTGCATGCAAATCAGTGGGTTGACACGACTGGAGATCACCGGTGTTGTAAGAGTAAGATCAATCAAAAAAAAAATAAAAAAAATCTGGAGCATGCCCGTGTCAAAAAGGAAGGGAAGAAAGAAAACGGTCAAACCGTAGCATTATGGAAAAGAACGCTAAAAGGAAAAGCACTACCCCGCCAGGCACTACTAATGGTCGTGATCCTGGGACGAGCAGCAATGCTCGGGTCAGAGCTATAGGATTTCCGGGGGATAGCAAAGTAATGCAACGGCGTAAGCCACATTTAAGAGTCGCGAGTTGGAACGTTGGAAGCATGAGTGGGCGCAGCTATGAGCTTGAAAAAATGATGATTAGAAGACGAGTAGACATCCTGTGCGTACAAGAGACGAAATGGCGAAACACCGGTAATCGGGCACGTTTCTTGGACGTTAAAACAAAAGCCTACAAGATGTTTTACTATGGATTGGAACAAGGAAAAAACGGAATCGCCATCATCCTTGCGGCAGAGTTACTTGGCAACGTCTTAACCATTTCAAAGCCCAGTGACCGTTTGATGGCTCTCAAATTGATGATGCATGGTGAGGTGTGGAAAATCGTAAGCGCATATGCCCCTCAAGTAGGATGCGAACAAAAAGAAAAAGATGCATTCTGGCTAGATTTCCACAACCTTGTCAAAATCATCCCAAAGGAAGAGCTTTTGTTTGTTGGGGGAGATTTAAACGGACATGTCGGGAAGACAAGCGAAGACTATGAAGGCTACCACGGAGGGCTGGGATACGGCACCAGGAACTCTTCAGGTGAAGATATCCTAAACATGTGCAAGTCGTACGGTCTTATAGTGCTAAATACCATGTTCGTCAAACAAAGCCGGCACCTGATCACTTATAGCAGCGGCGGAAATGAAACTCAAACAGACTATCATTTGGTATCCAGTTTCATGAAGCCACGAGCTAAAGATTGCAAAGTGATCCTGGGAGACGCGATCGCCCCTCAACACCGTCTCCTCCTGACTGAATTTTTTATGGATGCGAGAAAGAAGTCAAAGCAGCAAACGAAGGTGTCTGAGAGAATCAAGTGGTATAAGCTGGATAAAGGAAAAGGCGAAGCTTTTATTACCATCATGGAAAACTACCTCTCTTCCATTATCGATGAGGTCGGTAATGAGGAGTGCAGAGCACAAGACATGTGGGATTCCCTACAACAATCTGGCCTGGAGAAAGCCAAATCACAGCTCGGAACATCTAAAGGCCCCTGCCAACACGCAAAAGAAACCTGGTGGTGGACAGACGAAGCCAAAGCAGTGATACACGAAAAGAAAATGGCTTTCCAAGCTTGGTCAAAGTGCTCTTCTACTAATAGAGAGGAAAAAGCTCGCCGTGAAAAGGTATATAGATGTTGCAAAGGTATCGCGAAGAAAAAATGCGCCGAATTCAAAGCGAAAAGCATGGAAGGCCTCTATCAGGAGTTGGAAGAAATATCGTCTTCCGCGTCTGACAGGAACCAGGCTACCCAGGAGCTTCGACAAAACAATTTGAACAAAGGAGCAAATATCTTTAAGATAGCCGCCCAGAGAAGAAGAAATGCTCAGGAGATTCGTTTCCCAAAGTTTATTAACAATGCTGAAGGCCAACTTCTTGTGGAAGACGAAAAAATTTTCCACAGATGGCGACAGTATTGCGAGGAACTTCTGAACGAACAGTTTCCCCGAGTGTACTTTCCAAGAGCTGCCCCGAATCATGCCGAAATATCCGACATCACAGTCGAAGAAGTTCGGTACGCGGTTAAAAACTCCAAGAAAAGAAAAGCTGTTGGGCCGGACGGGATACCCTCTGAGTTCTGGAAAAAGATGGGAGACATCGGGTCTAGATGGCTCATGGTATGAGAGGCACTTATGAGAGGCGACACTATGCCTAATCAATGGAGGGAAAGCTATCTTCTTCCTTTGCACAAAGGAAAGGGTGATACGCGAAATTGTGATAACTATCGTTGAACGGGTATTAGATAGCCGACTGCGGAAAATAATACGACTATCTGATGACCAGTGCGGGTTTGTCTCGGGTAAATCAACAACAGATGCAATCCAAAGTATAAGGATCATGATGGAAAAGCATCGTGATTCTTCAAAGGACTGATTTCGAGAAGGCCTTTGACCGGCAACCAAGAGATCTTTTATGGGTAGCGCTAAGACAAAAAGGAGTTCCAGAAACCTACGTGCGAGTGATCATGGACATGTACAAGAGAGCAACGACAAGAGTAAGATGCACGGCAGGAGTCACCGAAGAGTTCGCAATCAAAGTCGGTGTACACCAAGGGAGCGTCCTCAGCCCACTGCTTTTTATAGCAGTCCTTGATTGCTTGCTTGAAGGAAAAGTGACAGACCCCAATGTGCACCAGCTATTCTTTGCTGACGATGGAGCCATTATAAGTGATGATCAGGCGTCCCTACAACGAACACTTAATGTGTGGGTGGACATTTTTAAGGGACACGGGTATCCTATTAGTTCAAAGAAGACAGAGTATCTGTGCTGCCCGTTCTCTGACCCTCATCAGCCTATTCCAGACATTTACTTGTATGGAAGAGTGCTTCCCAAGTGTGAAAAGTTTAAATATCTGGGATCTATGATTAATAGAGAAGCAACTTGCGATGACGACATCAAACATCGCGTAAGCGTAGGGTGGATGAAGTGGCGGGAAAACTCCGCCATCTTCTCTGATCGAAAAATGCCCCCTAAGCTGAACGCTCTACACTTCAGTTGTACGTCCGGCGCTCACATACGGTTCACAATGCTGGACAATGCACAAAAAGTATGAGAGCAAATTAACGGCAACTGAGATGAAGATGCTTCGCATGACAGCGGGAGTAACAAAGCGTGACAGAATTAGAAGTTCAAAGATCCGAGGAAGCCTCGACGTAAAAGAAACCATTACAAGAAATATAGAGCGCGACCGACTCAGTTGGTATTGCCATGTTCAAAGGAGAGATCCTTTGAACCCCGTCCAAAAGGCGTTATCAATCAACATTCCAATTTCAACACGCAAAAAAGGCAGGCCGAGAAACAATTGGTGCAAACAAATGCAAAAACACCAGCATTTGATTGGCCTCAGCGATGAAGTAATCCCAAACCGGGAAGCCTGCCGCTACTTTCTGAGGTCAAACCGGCGGACCCCACAAGCGGACCAGTAGGAATGCAGTTAAGTGGGAAGGTTATGGTCCTACACTTCTGACCATAACGACGCCGGGATAAAAAGGAAAAGAAGAAGGAAACAAAAAGAAGTCGCACGGGGCCAAATCTGGAAATGGGGCAGCAGTTCGTAGCCCAATTCGACCAATTTGGCCGTGGCGAGGGCGGAGGTGTGAGCCGGTGCGTTATTATGGTGGAAGAGCACTTTTTCCTTCGCCAAGTGGGGCCGTTTTTTCTTTAATTCGGCGTCGAAGCCAATTTTAGCTTAATAAATAATGCTTTATCACAAGTTGATTGGCACTCAATCCTTTCAACCGATAGTCTAGAAAATGCGTATGCTATGTTTGAAGATATTTTTAAATCATACGTTGCGCGATTCACACCACTAAAACGTAACAGATTTTCCAATAGACTTGTCTGGTTTACAAAAAGTTTATCGCGTCTAAAGAACGCAATGCTTAAAACTTATAAATTAAGCAAAAATTCAGCGTCTCTCGATGACCAGTTTCGCCAATTAAGAAGGGAATATGAGTTTTTAAAACGTTTCACCTTTCGACAGTATATTTCCTCTATTGAGCGCAAAATAAAATATGATAGTAAATGTTTTTGGTCGTTTCTAAATTCTAGGCGCAAGTCTGTCGGTCTTCCGAATACCATGATCTTTAACGGAGTTCCTAGTAATGATTTAAATTCGATTTGTGATATGTTCGCTTCGTTTTTCCAATCCAACTTCATTAATGAAAATATCGACTATGGTAGTAATTCCCACAATGTGCCATCTGTAACTGATCTTGGGTCTCTGGTACTAACTGAAGATGATGTTTTCTTGGAACTATCATCCCTCGGGTCCAGTGCAAGTATCGCCCCTGATAACTTCCCTCCGTTACTTTTAAAATCTTGTAGTCGGTCTTTAGCTAAACCTCTTTGCATAATTTTTAATATGTCGCTGAGTTGTGGTGAATTCCTAAGCCGCTGGAAACCGTCTTTTATTGTACCCATCCATAAAGCCGGCTCTAAAAATTCTGTTGAAAATTATAGACCCATTGCCAATCTTCAGCTTATTCCCAAGATTTTTGAAGCAATCATTAAGAAAAAGCTTTACTTTGTTTTTCAGAATCATATTTCTGAACTCCAGCATGGTTTTGTTACTGGTAGATCCACGGCAACTAATCTGGTAATTTTCACCAATTATATAATCAAAAGTATGGAAAGTCATTGTCAGGTTGACACTATCTACACAGACTTTTCGAAAGCGTTTGACCGCGTTCAGCACAATGTGCTAATCTCGAAATTGCATCTTCTAGGGTTCCACTCCAATTTATTGCTCTGGATTCGAAACTATCTCATTGGTCGTCCACAATATGTACGTATTGGAACTACGCTGTCGAAAGTAATTGTTAATTACTCAGGAGTTCCACAAGGCAGTCACCTAGGTCCACTCCTTTTTCTTTTATTCATAAATGATCTACCTTTGTATGTTCGTTATTCTAATTGTCTACTATTCGCTGATGACTTGAAAATCTTTAAGTCGATATCGACTTATTCTGACGCTATAGATCTGCAACATGACACTAATAGTCTAACCGAATGGTGCTGCACCTACACTTTTATATTAGCAAGTGCTCGATAGTGACCTTTTCTAGGTTATCTTCCGACATTGTCTTTGAATACTCTCTTAACAGTAGCGTCCTGAATAGACTAAATACACAAAAAGATTTGGGTGTAGTTTTTGACAAGAAGCTTGACTTCTCGATGCATATTACTACATTTTATCTAAAGCGAACTCTATGTTGGGCTTCTTATTTCGCAACACAAAGGACTTTCAAGATCCTTATGCACTGAAAACTCTGTATATTTCTCTAGTCAGGTCAGTATTGGAATACTGTTGTGTTGTGTGGAACCCATTCTACTTGAATAGATCTAACCGAATTGAGAAGATCCAAAAGAGATTCTCTAAGTTTGCATTGCGTAAGATATCTTGGAACTCAGTTATCCCCCCTTATCATGCCAGATGTGCATTGATTAGTTTAAAGGAGTTAAGCAAGCGGAGAGTATACTACTCGGCAATATTCGCTAGGGACGTAATCGCTGGACATATTACTTGTCCGGCTCTACTATCATCTATTAAAATATATGCTCCGTCGCGCGGCCTGCGACCCAAACAACATGATTTCTTATATATCTCTAAACATAGCTCTAATTATGCTCGGTTTAATCCAATCAATAGAGCTTGTCTTAATTATAATTTATATGATGATGTTATTGATTTTAATCTAAGTCGAAATTTGTGCAAAATTGCTTTACTGAATGCTACTACGTAATTTTGATTAATTTTAACTTTATTTTTACATGTAGATAAGAGTAATTACACTATTAATTTACTTTAATTCAACAAATATATACATGAATCTGCTATTATCTACTAAAGTTTTTGTACACTTGATAGATAAATAAATAAATAATAAATCGGCCCAATAATTTGGCATAGTACAACCCTGTGACCGTTTTGCCCTTCTCCAGGTAGTCGATGTGAATCACACCTTGTGAATCCCAGAAAACGGTGAGTATCACCAGTGGGTGTGTACCAGTGGATCCATGTTTCGTCGACTGTCACGAAACGTGGCAGAAACTCCGTCGGATTGCGCTTAAACAGCGTCAAACACTGCTCTGAAGTGGTCTCATGGTTGCACCGACAGCTTTCTCATGCCCAAAATTTCATGCAGGATATGACCCACGCGATCTTTTGAACTGCCTACTGTCTCAGCTAGCTCGCGCACCTTCAATCGGCGGTCTGCCAATACGAGATCGTGGATTTTTGACACGTTATCCTCCGTGGTAGCCGTTTTCGGGGCACCTGGACGTGGCTTATCAAAAACCGACGTGCGGCCACGTTGAAACTCGTTAAACCAATTTTTGATGGTCGCCATCGAAGGAGAAGATTCACCGTACACAGCATCCAAACGCTCTTTGATTTCGCTGCGCGATTTCCCTTCCAAAAACAAGAATCGAATCACCGACCGATATTGCTCTTATTCCATTTTTCTAAAATCAACGGACACTGCCGCTTCCACACACGGTCAAAACAAAACTACGAGTCCCATCCGGAAATTTCGACAGTAGCCGTCTACTAGAATGCACTACACGATAGTAAGTTGCTCTTGCGATACTGGCGCCATCTGGCGGTGATGCTAAGTACTTATCGGACCACCCTCGTAGACCCCACTAACCTAATTATTGAATTTGTCTCACAATCCTTGGTTCACTTGAGAATAGCACAGAAATAGATCTTGTTACCAAGGACTTCTGCTAGGCTTTCGACAAAATCTCGCATCAAATTATACGTTTTAAATTTATTGCTTTTGACGTCGTCACGCTGATGACAAAATTGGCATACATCTTAAATTATTATCAATTATTATCATTGGTCTTGATACTGCCATATATAGCCTCTCAAAAGCGACATTTTTTACGATTTCTGTTTTAAAGAGTCTTCTATAAAACCTCTCATCTTCACACGATTGTAAATTTCATTCTGAAACCACCAATTCATAGGAACTCATTGTTTCTACGAAATCTGTCAAGGCGCACAGGCGACGCACGCGCAATAATGAATTAGCTTTTGACAAAAATTCGGTGCGCCTCAGCTCCGAGTTTTATTTTTGAATCACACTTTTTTTCTTGGCACGTAACTCGACATTATTAGAACTATGAAAAACAAAAGTTGTTTACCCGTCGGCGAACTAACATCCACTGAAGCCCAAGCTTGCGTACAGTACTGCCTTCCAAAAGCGTTACAATCTTGGCCGTAGTTCTGTTAATGTCATCTGTTGGAAAACAGCAAGAACTTAATCAACGTCCGAATACTTTCTATGCTAGAATAACCAGCTAGGTCGTTTAGCTTTGTTTTCTCTGCTGTCGAGTGGGTGCATTCAGCTCTCACTCTAAAAAGTCGGTCCATTTATTTAAGTTGTCAGAATAAAGAGCATGTTCAAAACGGATTTGTTTATCTATTTTTTCGCACAAATTTATAGAATTGAGGCCATATGCCACTCTACGGGCCTTATCAGAAATATTCACGTTTCTCGAACTTTTAACTACAATATAATGTTAACCGATCACATCTATGAAATATACTTGTCAGCTATGAGAACTAAGCTAAGAATAGCTTCTCGAGCAACTATAATACAATAGCCATAGGAAGGTGCTAGAGTTGACATTATGATCAATCAAAAGTGTCACTGAATTATCTTGCGATGCCAGATATTGTTAATACGATTTTTAAAGATAGTATTGACTTTATCGAATTTGGACAATGACAAAATGACAGATATTGAGGAAATACATTTTATTTACGTTTCTGCTTTCACTCCAATTATATATGACGGTTGATCAGGTTGATCATGATAGGTTCAGCCTAAATCTTCTAGTAGGGTAAGCCACGCTGCAAGTGATCGACGGAGTGCCCACTTAGGATGGTATACCTGCCCAGAATGCACGTTATTCTCCTTACATGAAGCAAGTGTATGACTCATCTGCAGCCCCCGCCCTTTTTGGCGGCACGCAGCGCAGAAAGCGTATGCGGCTAGTAAAGGCTGCTGCAGGAGGCACAAGTATGCCAGCACTTTCGGCAGGCGCCTCAAACATTCCTCCTCTTATTGGTGACGATCAAATCCCTAATAAGACCGTGCCAGGTTCCAAAACTGACGGAGCTGGAGGTGTTCAGGGTCCTGTTATGGCCGGCGCTACCGCCGAAAAAGGCGGTGATGCTGACAGACAAACTCTGATCGCAAAAGGCAAAGCGGTTTTGGATCGGAAGAAACCTCAAGCTGGCAGAGCCGTTCCAAAGCGGGAGCTGAAGGGAGCAGGAGCTCGAACCGAAAAAGGTAAGAGCGCTCGCAAACGGAGGACGGCCACCGGTGACAACCTTGCTGGAGACGTCACCCGACGTCGCGGCGGGTAATCGGAGTCCGAAGGTAGATGCGACGATCAACAAAGATCAAAGCAAAAATCTGAAGACGGAGAGAACCTAAGACTGCTCCTCGGAGGTGGGCACTTCACACAACGTGAGACAAGCACCTCTCCTACAAAGAGGCAGCCATTTCCTCTGAAAAGGTCAGGATAGGGAATGCTGGCAGTGACAGCAGAATGACCAGTACAGATTGCCAACACTGCGAGGATCGTCTACTGGAACCAGCTTCAGCAACAGGCTTCTGCATTTAGGCTGAGAGGGTCTGCTCTGATGAATGGTACCTTCTTGGTGAGCTGTTCCTCACAGCAGACATCTGCCTGGATCAGGAGCATGGCGCCAAAGATCTCCCTGGGAACTACTACCTATCAGGTAGTTAGTCTCCCAAAATTGACGCGTGCCATCTGCTGGATTCCGGAGAAACCTGGAAATGAGCTGAAAGTGCTGACGCGAATACGTGCGCAGAGCCCGGGACTTGACACGAGGGCCTGGACTGTCTATTCCTACAAAGAGAATAAGGGTCTCTGAAAAAAGAGGGCTTCACTCTGGTTGTGGGATTGGACAACGGCTCTGTCGAGACCCTGAAATCCGCGTACGATTCACGTCCCTACTTCGGCCTTGTTAGGATTTTATTCCATTTTGATGTCAAGTATTCGAAGGATGGAACGTGCTCCGCAGTCTAATTCTATGATTTTTACTCAAATTAATCTACAGTATTGCAAGGCTGTTACCGCTCTTCTCAGTAGCAGAATTGCATGCAATAGTACAAATCATCATATTGTATCCATTCAGGAACCATGAGTCTGTGTGGTCTTGGTGGTATAGGTAATGCTACGATTTATGATGAGCGATCCGAAAGGCCTAGGGTCTACCTCATCATATCGAACACACTATCGGCAACCAAACTTGATCAATTCTGTAGACAAGATCTGGTTTCTGCTAGAGATAGGTACAAAGCGCACGGAGAAATTGAACACTTCGTCGTGGCGTCTACTTACCTTCCCTACGACTCGGTACTGTCTCCGCCACTCCGCCGACGGTGGCTTCTGAACTCGTCAAGTACTGTTAAGCCGACGATTGGACTCATCATCTGTTGCGGTGCTAACGCTCAAAACACTGTTTGGGGCAGCAGCAAATGCAACCGGAGAGGAGACCATCTTTTAAACGTCACTCCTTCGTCTGACCTCATCATCAACAATGTTGGCTCTCAACCAACCTTTGTGACGGCGAGGCGACACGAAGTGATTGACCTGTCTAATAGGCATGTGAAGGCCATCACTAACTGGAGAGTCTTACCAGATGTTACGTTGTCAGAACATAGATGTATCGAACTGTGGGATCTCCCCTCGCAGCCCTAGCGGAATCTGAGAACGACGGACTGGGTACGATTCAGAGAGGAGTTTGAGAAATCAAGCCCTGCCTAAACTCAGAACAAAGCAATTAGTGGAGGATGCCGTTCACAACTTGAGCAGCGCCATCACCAAATGTTTCGAACTCGCATGTCCTCTCAAAAAACCTCCCAGTAGGTAATTGGATCCCTGGCGGAACGCTGAGCTCAGTCTAACATCCTTCTTGCTGAAAAGCCTGGAGTGACTAGTAGAGTTGCGCGAAAAATCCTGCGAGACTGCGAGGGTGCTTTTGATAACGCTACTTTTGACAGAGTGTGTAGCGCTGCTAGGCGGCATGGCGTAGATGAAGCACTGGTTTTGTGGATCAAAGCAATGCTTGTGCACAGGAAAGTGATCGCTAATGCAGGCCTCGAACAATGTGTCAAGTCTGGCGTAAACAGGGGCTGCCCGCAAGGCGGCGCGGCGTCCTGTCTCCGCTGTTATGGCGCATGGTGGTCGACTTTCTGCTCGATGCTCTCAATGTCTTTGGAATCTATGCCCAGGCCTATGTGGATGATGTTGTTGATGTTGCAAAGAAGTCGACGTTGTCTCAACGGATTTCAGTAAAGCCTTCGATAAAATCTCCCACAAACTGATACTCTTCAAATTGTCCTCCCTTGGCTTCGACCCCATTTCTTTGAAGTGGATATCTTCTTACCTGGAAAACCGCTATTACAGTGTTCGTTTTAGATCTGCCTTCTCTAACCCCTTCTTAGCTGCCTCCGGCGTCCCCCAAGACAGCCACTTAGGTCCACTTCTTTTCGTTCTTACCATAAACGATCTTGAAATGGTGATCAAACATTCCCACATCTCATTATACATATGCCGACGACACCAAGTTCTTCAAGACCATTTCCTCCAGTCATGACTCTTCCCTTATTCAATCTGAACTCAATAGTTTTTCCATCTGGTGTTCCAAAAATTGCTTAGAGCTTAATATTTCCAAATGCCTTTTTCACCTTTTCACGTAAACGAATCAAACCTCCTCCTCGTCTCTTCCTCAATAATCAACCCATCTCCACGGTTCAAGTCATTCGCGATCTTCCACAATCTGCTATCAACGACTGGGTCTTTAACGCATACAGTCGTAGATGGAGGGAATATCCAGAATGCAGGATGATTAAGCGCGTACACCCTGGTGTCTGCAAGAAGTCCGCAACATTCTTCTTATCCTTAAGGAGAAATGATTGCAGAAGGCTTACGGGCGTCATTACGGGCCATTACACTTTTGCCAAGCATCAGTGAGACGCCTACCTGTGCTGCATGTTGCGAGGAGAATGACACAGCACAGGTGGCGCTTCCTTGGGGCCAGCGTGGTGTGTGTCAAATCTCTTAGCTCTACATCACTGAAGCCCCTCCTTACTTTTCTCCTGACAACGGGGAAAATACAATAAAGAAGGTGTCTGGTAGTAGAATGGGCCAGTATTTGTGTCTGAGTGCTCCAACAGATAGTAGAAGGCTCCAACAAAAAAATAAAAAAAAAGGTAATAGGCCACTCACACGAAATGGTGAATGACATTTGTAACAAGCTTTAAACTGACGAAAATATTATAATTATCTGTCAAAAATGCAGGCACATTGTATTTACCATCGCATCAGCGGCTCTGCTAATAAAATATGCTTTAGTGCCGAACTTCAAAACCTTTACATACATATATCAATTTCGGTACTTTGTATCAACCACGATTTTCTTAAAAACCTTTTGAATGTAAATATACAATCAATGTAAATCCAGCTTGCTGAATTCGCTCCATTTTCAGTCGAATTTTCGAACACTAAGCACTGCCTTTCCATATCGTATTAGTTCTTCTACTCACCACAAGATGGCCATATAATCACGTTAGAAAGAGACCTATCTATGCACTACTCTTCTGCTTTACGAACAAAAATAAACAGACCCATTGGACGTGTATACATCAGCTAAAATGGCGCCAATTTGTGTTTATTTAAAAAACAATTAAAAGTATTAAGTAACAGGGTTGTATGACTTTTTCACCCCAAGGCAATGCATCATATGATTTTCAATCCCTTTACTCGATCCAATGTTTCTATAAAAACTCAGAAAATCTTATACAAATTCCCATTCATATGGCAGTTAATCGAGCAAAATGGCCGAATTGACAATCAAAGCACTCACTCATCCGCCATGTTTGCGAGTAAAAAGTCAAGCACAATTGTCACTTTTTTTTCGTATTCTCTATTTGAATGCCTTTTTTTTTGTTTGTGTTTTTCTCATGTTGCTCGTTTCTCTTCGCCGCAAAACAATCATTTCATCTCGTTTCATCAACACGTGTTAGACGAAGTCCACGATTGTGTTGATTCGTTTTTTTTTCTATTCATCACGATTGAGGCAGGCCGTGAATTGAACGAAATGTCAGTTGCCCGTCAGTCTGTTCTGTAAATCGAATCGCCGAGCATCAGTTCGTATTGGAAGTGGTTTTTATCTTTCCGTTTACGCTGCCTTATCTAGTGTCGTCGTTGCCGTCGCTGTCTCTCTTTGGATTTATTAGCAATTTCTATCTTCATTTTGTGTGTTAACTGAGTGTCGATAGCTCTGCAATTAGAGTTCGAAAATATTTCTTAAATAAAATAAAATAAAAACAAACGTTCGAGAAAGAGACGAGGAAAAAAAAATTGGGAAAATTGATTGTGGTGCGATTAGCACAATGCCATATACCTCGCCCGTCGTATCGAGTGACAGTTCACGAGTAGTTTGCCAATTCACAAGCCTGCAGCTGTGTTGACGGATTTGACAGCGGACCAGTGATCAACCTCGGCGCAGTGTAATAGATTAGAACACCAACGTCTGGTAATTTGTGTCGCGTTGACGTGCCGCCGGCATTCATGATTTTTGGTCGCAATTAATTGCGCAGCTCGCTATGTTTACACGGATCAAAATAAAGAAAAACGCTAACGTTTGCCGCCGCTTTCGCCTTTCCGCTTACAAAGTCCACATAAAGTAAATGGATGAGTTGCATAGTTCTGCGTGTTGTTTCCACACCGATACACAATGTCCCTTCTCGACCCGTCATGTAGGTAGATGAAAAGCAAAGGAAATCCTCAAAAATTTTGTGAACAAATATACAGTCAAGCAGAAAAAAAAATTATCAAGAAAACATCAAAAAAAAAAACGGAAAGAATTTCTCGAGAAGTGAAGAAGAGTAGGAAGGGAGGAGAAAAAAAAATAAAAAAAAAATTGCCTGCCACTCGACGCCAATATTCTTTTTTCCCTCTGCTCACGCCGTGCTCGTGTACGTGTACATGTGTGTGTGTGTGTTTGTGCGCATTTGTACATCCGACCCGACTGTGTGTATAAATTTAGCAACAGCCATAGCAGGCGCATATGGACGTAGCTATATGTGACTTATTGAATCGCGTTTGTGTGTTACAAGTGGATTAAGTGGTTTTTGAGGGAGCTTCATCGCATCGCCGTCGTCTTGTTCGGCTTGCCTCCTGCACCGCGCCGATTTCCGATCGTCTTGCATCGCAGCGCCCCTTACGTTTTATACGTTCCTTCATATGATTGTCGGTCGTCGTCGGTCGCGTACATGATTGTTGTCGTTTGCGTCGTCGTTGCCGCCACCGCTCGGTTTATCGCCATCGGTTTGTTTTAAGTGGTTTTCATTTCGCGTATTTTTTTTCCCCTTTCCCCGGTTTACTTGTTCATTCTGCAATTTCTGAGCGAATTTTGTGTTTTTTTCCCCTGTACTTGGTCATACAATTTTCTTTCATTTTTTTCGTAAGTTTTTCGCCCTCGCTCTTCAGGCGTTGGCAGCGCGGTTTGAGTCGAGTCGAGTGCCAAACGAAGGAAGGGTTATCGACGCGATGTGCGGTGCGCCGTCATCCATAGTGTTTTGAGAAGTTGATTTGTTTTTTTTTCCGCCGTTTAAAAATAAGAAATAAATAGTGGATGGAAAGTATTCTTTTGCAAAAAAAAAAAGAAAGAAAAACATTGTAGCTAGCTCCGGTTTAGTGTGTTCCTCGGGCTGTGCGCTTCAAATACGGATTTATTTGGATTAAAACAAAACTTTTGGATTAACTACAATCAAACTGCACCGCAGCAAGAGTTCCCAGACGAAAACGTAACTGAATTGGTTGGTCAAGGAATATCTGAATAGATTAGACGTTCACGAGGATGTATCCGGCACCGGTTCGTCTTCCTTCAGCTGGGGTAAGTAGATCTGTGAAAATGCTATTCCAACATACAATTGCGCTGAATTAATTGATGAATAACATGAACGATTTATCGCGGAGCTAATTTTAGTCGGTTGTGTCTGTTTTCTCTTTTATTATGCTATTGAATGCCAATGAAAGCACGTTGGGTTGACATATTGCGCACATGTCAACACTATTGCAAGCTGCAATGACATTTCGTTCGGGAGAATGTCCTCTCTTGAAATTTATGTTTGTTGATCGGGCGACGGTGCAGTCTGTCGTTATTGATTAACTAGCCGGCGGTAGTGTAGCCACGTGTACGAGTCTCTGAACGGAATTCATTTGCTTTATTACCGTCACTGAAGCAGAATGGTTTTTCCCGTCGGCAAATGGATTTAATATTTTTTTTCTGACCTGATTTTGACGTTTAGTTTGGCAATACGGGGGTCGGCACATTGCCATGCTGAGTGACGCCTGGGTTATGGCTCGAACAAATCCAGCACTATTGCTCGAATTAAACGACGCTTCCTGTAACCGAAATCGGAGATTGAGTGCCGCCGGAGACGGATAGCCTCGGGTATTTGATACGCTTTCCACCGGCATACGACATTGTGGAGCACTCGTTTTACCGCCGGCAACTGTATTCGGTGTTGTTCTTCTAAGCTCCATTGTCTAGCATCGTAATGTGGTTAATCTGTTTAGAAATAATCACTGGTTACCCGGTCTTCTCCAAAAATAGGCGAAAAGCCGTCTGTTCTTCGAATATGTTGATTTTCAATCCAACCCATGCGGCTTTTGTCCATGATGTCTCAGCATATTTCAGTCCAGCTTATGGCATACGTTAACATAAACACAAAATTTGTCGCCCACTGCCGTCATGGCTGCAGAATTGTGATCTTTCTTTCTGTTTACTTTGAATTAGAGCGAATTGTATTGTTTATTTAAGGCATTGATAGTGTTTATTGACAAGGATAATATTTCTGGCTGAACAAGTAGAAGTGACCGAAGTGCTCTTAGAATGCAGAGCATTCGGAGTAAACAAGTGGAAAGGGAAACCGGATGTCCAGTGATTATTGGAATTCATGCCACAAGGCAATTTCGGATTAGAGAGAAGAAGATGTACGACGATGCCAGAGAAATCGTATGCTTTGTGGACACGAATAAGCTCCTTTGTTCACAGAATGTCTTCTACTATACTATAGTATAAAGGTCTGACATGTAGTCTTGTTGCCTACGGCGGTCTGGTGCCACACCATCAATCTCGAGCAACTTTCCAGAATTGGTTGTTAATCATCGCGGAAGCAATCCCGCCCGCCGTCTTAGAGACGTTATCATGCTGTGGGACCCCCTTTAAAGGTAGTTACATTAACATGTTGTTCCAATTTGATTCAATCCGGTAAATGGAGTCAGCACCATAGGGGCAAAAGCAGCGTCATATCGTTATCCTAGGCACTCCATGTTAAACGGTTTTACTAGGGGGACTCCTGCTATATTTCCGAGAACATTTTGGGACTCGTTAATTCAAAAAAAACTCTTCGCTATTTGGAGTCTGGTCCATCAACGGGCTTCTTATAAAAGTAAGCTGCTTTGCCATATTTTTTTTTTTGGAATGAATTGACTTGTAGTACGTGCCGATAAATTTGTTTCCAATCAGGTTATCAGGTTGTACCCGAAGTATTGCGCGTTATTTTCAAATTGACATAAAATGCACAAAAACAATTTTATAGTCAACCCGTAGTGGAAAATAGTTTTTGGAATGTATTACTCATTCAGTCGGCAAGTTTTATTGTGTTAACAACATTGCAATCATTTTTAACTGAATTTTGATAAGTATGTATCGGAATCCTAAATGGATGTGTTTGGAGAGGGTGTTCTCAGCAAGTCCAAGTGTCGGCATTGGTTTGTAAAGTTTAGAAATGGCAATTTCGAGCTGAAGGATGATCGTTGTTCGGGTAGTCCTGAAGAGCTGAAGTCCACCGTCGAAAGAAATTTCGCTGTTACGGTAAGGGAACGCACAGCAAAAATGTGAAAAGTCACAAGGATAAGAAAAAGGGTACCACACCCTACCTATCGTAAATAATCTTCAGCAGAGTCGAGGCTTGCACTGCGCTTCTGTCGCGCCACAATTAAGAATTGTTGAGTCGGATCGTTAAGGATGAGAAATTGGTTCTACCAATGGCCCCGTTGCATATTATCGCCGCTCTTATTCAACCTGTTTTCTGACCCGATGATGAGGCTAGCTTTTGCGGAATACAGAGTTGAAACAGCATTTCACAAGTGACTACTATTTTCCATTTGACGTTCATTCAACTCGTGTGGGACCCATTTACCGAGTTTATAGACCTTCCTGATTGCCCGTAAACGTCTACTAGTTAATTGTTTCTTGTGACACATGTAATGCTCCTGCTAATTGTGGTTAAGTTTGAGGTGGGTCATCGTCCAATGACTCCTGCAATTGCTCGTCTTCACAATTTTGTGGTCTACCAGAGCGCTCACTGTCTTTCACATGAGAAAGTGGGGATTAACACTTTTAAATTGTCGAAACCATGTCTCACATGTTCTAATTGATGGACCGTGTTCGCCATATGTTTCTACCAGCAAACATTGAAATTCAACAACTTTTTTCTTTTGATTAATTAGGAAAAAAAATGCGTGCCGCAAATGTTCTCTTTGAGGCACAAAACTCGAACGGTTCACTGAACGATAAAACAAAGACGCTATTTTTTGGCGGACTCAACTTTCAGACGAACAAAATGGCGTATGTGTCAAATTAATACGCCGCGTACTTTCCGCTGGCGCCATCTCTTATTTCAACCGGAAAAAAATATTCATACACCTGGTATATTGGTATATAAAGTCCATAATGGAGCCACCTTTGAGCACAAGCGGGCCAAAAAATCACAACTTCAGATCTGCGGCTCTAACGTCGAAGTAGTGGACGAATTCTGTTACCTCGGCCGCATTAGGCCTGCGCACACGAGAGTAATTTTATCAGGATTTTTTACCATGTGATACGCGGTTGAAGATTTTACTCTTTTTCATACTTCACACTTCAGCTTCCTCTCTCATAAAATCAATTTTCAGCCGGTTGGATTACTCCCGTGTGCGCAGGCCTTTATCACTAAAAATGGCGGCTCAAGCGGTCGCTTCGCCTTTGGTATGCTGAACAGAGTGTGGAGATCATTTCGCATATCCAAACGAACGAAGCTGAAAATGTTCGAATCAAACACGAAATCAATTATTCTGTACGGACGCGAAACGTGGAACGCGGCATTGCGCTGCAGGTATTCGAATTTTCTGGCCCTTCAACATCATAAATGCCGACTTCTGGGATTCGACGTGGCAGGAACCCATTCACCTGGAAATTCGCCGCCACAAGTGGAAGTGAATTGGCTATAGTACACTCCGCAAGCCTCATGACATCACAAGAGTAACCCTAGATTGGCACCCACAAGGAAGCCGCAGACGCGGTGGACCTTCCATCATGTGGAAGCGTTACAAGTAGGTCGCTCATGGCGACAGATAAAATTCCTAACTTTCAAAGAATCATTCAAAGTATTGCCCATCGCTAGCGATAACTTTTTCCCATTTTTTTGGCAGAGTGGGCATACCGTCACGGTAGAAGCGTTCGTCCATTTGAGCGTTTTTAAGTAGGTTTAAACGGGTTTGGCAACGTGAGGCCGAGCGTTGTCGTTGTGGTATTGTGGTTGCGTATTATGGCCGCTTTTTGCGCAGTGCTCGGCTCAATCGTATCAATTGAGCTCCATACCGTTCCTCAGTGATGGTTTCGTTTGGTTTCAACAGCTCCTAATTAATAACACCGCCCTGATCCCACCAAATACACAGCATAACCTACGCAGCGTGAATATTCGGCCGAGCCGACGACGTAGAATGACCGTGCTGTCCCCATGATTTTTTTTCTCTTTGGGTTGCTATAATGAATCCATTTTTCATCACCCATAACGATACGATGAAGAAAATCCTTTCTTTTTTGCCGTTGGAGCAGTTGTTCGCAGCCGAAAAAACGACGCTCAACGTCTCTTGGCTTCAAATCATAAGGAACCCAAGTTCCTTGCTTTTGAATCATTTCCAACGCATGCAATAGCTTGCCAAAGCGGTTTGTCTAAGCTTGGTTCATGACGTTTAGGATACGTCACAATCGACCAGCACTTACCACTGGAGCGAGAACTTAGTTGCACACCTAATAAGATATTTGTCGACATTATCGTGAGACGAACACCACAGAAGTATACTGTCAGCAACTATGCAGAGACAGAGAGACGGTCAGGTCTGGTTAATCTAAGAGGTGCTCCATTCCATCAGAATAACGCTCACCCTAATACAGTTAGGACAAGTTACATACAGTTCGGTCAAGTATCGATGCTACGATCTAATTCTCCAGATTTCCACTTCTTCCGAAGTCTACAAAACTTTCTTCTTGAAACCAAAATTCAAGAACCGGGGGTGATCGTGCAATGGTAATCATCGCCGACTGTTGAGTGGAAGGTCTATAGTTTAAGTCTGTTCATAAGCCAAGTAGAATTCATATACGGAAAACCTGTGCAACAACATCAGTTGTGAGTGAGAGATGATGAAAAAATGCTGACGAAGTCATAACACTCGCAGTATGAGATCACTTTAAAATTCATACTCTGTATGTCCATTTCCAATGTCACACCTTTAATGACATGGAAGCAAAAAAGAAGTTACTGCGAACTAGGACCAACGCGACAAATCCAGTCGAATCCCATCTAGGACAACCACCCCCGGAGAGTAGTGAACGTACATTTTCGACACAAACCATCTGTACCACGTCCAGGTTGTGTGACAAACACCATCTCAAACGTACACTCTTGAACCTGCACAAACCCTATATAAAAAAATCGAAATCCATTTTTCAAGGCTCTTTTCCTCAAAAAATATTTACTCCGACGGCATTCAAAAGTTGCCCAAGAGATGGGCAGAAGTATCGTCCAATGAATGAAATTACATTGCCGACGTGTTTGCATTTCTAGCAAATTATTTAACGCTAAATAGACATTCAAAAATAGCGCAATATTTATGTCAAACCCGATATCAATGCTCATTTACTTAAGAAAACAATGCTAACTACGATTGCCGTGTGCTTTTTCCCTTTGTCTTTTCTGGATTGTACCAGTAGTTGATGGTGTTGAATATTTTCCGAGCTGGACACGACATACGAGGGTGGTCTGAAAAGTTTCCGATCTAACAAAGATACGAGACATTTTTTCTTAAAATTCATTTTTATTTTTCTACATAGTCTCCTTATAGTTTTACACACTTCCCCCAGCGATGCTCCCATCTCTCTAAGCCGTCCCAATAGTAATCGGCGTTTTTCATCTCTGTCCTTCGAGCGTAATTTTGAGATTAGGAAACAAAAGGAAGTTGCTCGGGGCTGGCTACTCTGGTGAGTAAGTCGGATGGTCAAGCAGTGCAAACCGTAATTCGTGGATTTTCGCCATGGCAACCGTTGAGGTGTGAGACGGCACGTTGACTTGGTGAAACAGGATTTTCTTTTTCTGCAAATGTTCCCCTTTTTCAGCAATTTCTGCTTTCAGTTGGTCGAGAAATGGTGCGTAGTATACTCCTGTAATGGTTTTTCCTTTTTGAAGATAATCGATTAAGATAACTCCATGACTATCCCAAAAACAGTCGCCATCACTTTCTCAGTCGAAAAAACAGTTTTTGCTTTTTTTTGGAGCCGATTCCCCCTTTGCAGTCCACTGTTTTGACTGCATTCTTGTATCGGGCGTATCCAAGTTTCATCGAAAGTAATTAATTGGCGCCAAAACTCGGATTTATTGCGCCTAAACTGCGCCATCAGAGCATTGGAAATATTGAGCGATTCGATGGAAATTAGCGTTTTTGGTCTAACGTGAGCCAAACGCGGCACCCAACACATGGACAGCTTTCTCATGCCTAAATCTTGATTTAATATGTGACAAACACGTTCTTTGCACATTTTTACAGCCTCTGCTATCTCTTTCACTTTAATTCGGCAGTCGCCTAGCACCATTTGGTGAGCTTTAGCGATGTTATCGTCAATTATTGCAGTTTTGGACGTCCCGAACGTTCATCATCTCCCAAGCTCTCACGGCCACGTTTAAATTCAGCTACCCAAAATTTCATTGTAGTAAATGATGGCGCAGAGTCCCCATACATTGAGATGAGTCTAAATCATCTTTGATTTGCGTAGACGTATTGCCTTTCAAAAACTAAAATTTAATGACAACTTGATACTAAATTTTGTCCATTTTCACAAAAGCACTCATATCGACTCATTCAAACGACTGTCAAATAAAAATTACGAGTCCTAAATGGCTGAAATTTTTATGAATACCTGTCAAAAGATGAACTACTACATTCACTAGTTTTTATTGACGAGTGCTGCTATCCTCACGTTGAGGTCGGAAACTTTTTAGACCACCCTCATAACGCGATGGGTTTCTTGCCAAGATTTGTCTCCATTGAGCATTTTGGGGAACTAATTTAGTTTCCATTACCTGACGGTGCAGTGCTCGCCGATGACCACTGTTGCGATTTTAATTAGTTGCAAGAATAGGAACATAAAACGGCGGTATTCTTTTTTTTTTTTTGACAGATGGTTGCGTTCATCCGTTGGCATATTTGCTTTGAAAGCACTTATTTCAATGGATGAGTTCGTCTTTATTTCTGCATTTAAAAGGCTCAGTTGAGACAAGAATTAAAGCCGACAGACCACAGACGACAAGTACACAACTTTTTTCGGAGAGGTGAGGCTCGAATAGCCCAATAAAACCAAGTAGAAAACCCTCTCCATTCACAACGTGCGACATTTTTTGTGGTTTTTAGGCTGACAGGGTCATTGAGACGTGTTTTTTTCGAAAATGATTTTGGTGCAGCCATTTCCATTCGAATATCTGAACAATGACCGAATTGCCTGATACCGGTGCTATGGAGACGGCGCCACATGCCACATAGCTGGTACGGCAATGACAATTTTCCTGGACGTGTGATTTTTCGAAAGAGAGAAATCGAGATCGTGCGACTTAGCAGCATTAGACTTTTCCTCTTGGGCTAGGTTGAAGATATGTAAATGCTCCACTAACGATCCGCGCACTTTAAGAGGATATCAAAACGGAAATGAAACGTGGAAACGTGATGTATAATCTCAGCATTTCATCTCATCACAAGTGTGTTACAGTAGCAGTAGTTAACGTCGTTGTAGGTAACACGGAAATGTTAGGCATCGAGGGATTGTAGTCTGGTTGACCTCCCAGAGGTGTTAATATGATAGGCACACTTCAAGCCCTGAACGAAGATTTCTTTGCTGCTTTTTACTTTTGATGTGAGAGCTTTAAACTAGTTAAGAAATTTCATTCATTGCCATGCGCATGCCCCTATCAGATCCGGTCTTGGCATTTTTCATATTCGATCTATTGGGCTTCCTGGCTTCTGCCCAAATGTACTATGGCAGCAACAATGCTCTATTGTACTCAAGGCACCTGTCTTGTCAATCAGTCTCATAAACTCTGGAGAAGAAATTGATTTAGTACTACAGAATCCTCGAAGTCTAAAAAACCAGGAGAGGTGTTCAAATTTACGAACAGAAAAAAGCCCAGCTGGTCTAGAAAGTAAACAGAAATCAAATGGGATTCAAAACATTTGGCCAAATTTAGGAATTTTTCCAGCTGTGGAATGGTCTTCACTGAGTCATCGAGGAATAGTTGGTCTCTTTACAAGAGAGATGAGCACATTTTTAGTGTGGGTGAAAGGCTGTTTCCTCGGACAGGCTCTACGCAGTTGCCGCAATGGATCTTGTGGAGAATTTCTATTTTCACAGCGTCCACGTGACCGATTCAACAGTTCATCGAAAGTAAATTTTTTCATGAGATCATCTTCGAATTCCTACATGTCTCGGTTGCCTCGGAATTTTGAAAATTAAACAAACAAAAAATCACGAGTTACTGAAACTTGGGCGGCCTTTGTCTTTTATTCTTTTTTTTTTTAGCCGCAATAGCTAGTTGTCTGCTTTGCCATCTGAAATAATAATATTTTCGAATTCGAAATTATTTTTGACATGAATTTAATACTTCAGCGCTGGACTCACCTCGTTACACTTTAATCAACTTCGAAAGGGCTATAAGTGACACATTAAATCAATTGACAGTTTGATGGATAAAAGTCATAACATCACTTGTGGATGCATTTTATGAAGGCATTCAGCCAATTTTGCTCCGAAATAGTTTTCTTTTTCGATAGAGAAGCTGTAGGAGGTTATCAAAGACCATATCGCATACAATTAAGCAATAAACAATTAAGACTTCTGAAAATAAACCACAACCATAGAAACTCCAATATATAATTCGCCTTGGAAACAAGACCGTCAAGTATTCCAACCAATTGACAAGCTCCCATGAGTGCTTTTCCTCTTTTTATGACCATACATAAGCTCAGCAATTGTTCTATTCACTTGCGGGCGTCCATAATCCCGTGTCGAGTAACACTTGTGCGACTTCGCAGACATTTGTCGTCTTCTATTTATTTAGCGCTTAATTTCTATCGCATGCTCACCCCAGCTACTTGGCGCCACCGTTTCATTGTATCTTCGTTTCGCTTAAGAAATTTCTATTTTATGCAGACGTTTTTATATGTGCTACAATCGCTAGAGGCAGATGTCAAATAATGGGATTTCACAATTTTATACACATTTTTTGTGGACACGTACGGGCGGTTGTGGGTTTGGCACTGACGGTTATCGGAAAGTTTTGTTTCTTCCCCGGATATGATGGATTGCCGGAGACAGGTGATTGTCGAAAGCACTTGAGCTGTGAGCATTTGGTTAACATATTAGAGATGTTCTTGTGGAAAGACGAATCATACTATGGGAGGAGGGATAGTGGCGGTTGAGAAAACACGGTGAGTTGTTCTCGTGATTCGCTAATTTGTTACTGGATGTGACATATGTACATGGTTCGAAGGTTTTAACGGTCGCCCGGGCCTGTTTTAACCCTCAAATGATTGTAAAATTGATTTTCACCCTAAATTCTGATCGTATCACGACTTGCATCCCGAATCATTAGTGTCAACTGCACACTCGTCACATAAAATTCGAAATGCATCCTTCCCCGAATCCGCTTGGTCCTTTCCAGACCCTTCCACAATTGTATGGCTATCATAACAGTTTACATCGAACAAACCCAAGCCTAATTAACCCGAGTTCTTTGAAAAGGGGAGGAAAATAATCCATCGGCCCTTCTCATTTCGACAAGCATGCGAACGAAGAACATTGAAAAAAAAGTGACAAATTGAGCCTGAGTGCTAGCAATTGCACCCTTAAGCGCTTATTAAAGTCATACCTCTGTAAGAATTATGCGCACCATCATCTCGATAGGGGAACGAGGCAAGGCGACATCGCATAAAATACAAATAAATAAGCAATGCAGGTACGATATACGGGTAGCCTGCAAGGATACGGGTATAGAGGGAAAAAAAATCCTGTAATCATAAAACTGCCACAATAATAAGTACATTGAATGTCTGATTCTGATTCTATCCCCGTAGCTTTGTTGCCGCATGCTGCTTTCAGTTGAATGTGATGCATATGTCTCAAGAGTCAACCCTCGAAATTGATAATAACATAATGTATGCACGTACAGCAGGAGGATAAAGGGCCTACAGACATCTGGTTCGGTTTCAGACTCGTTTTTGCGCCTGCTTCCGTGTGGTTTTGTATGTCTATCTGTGATACATCAGCAGTTACGGATAGGAGTGCATAAATGGATTGCAAATATACAAGAGGGCAGCTCGAAATGGGATTATGTCGCACCCTCATTTGAATTGAACCGATCAAACCTTTCGAACTCATTTCCCATTCTCACTATTAGATAACTAATAACTCGAACGTAATAATATATTCCGGCACCGATGGTAGGGAATAGAAAATCGCCGGCAAGAACGAAAACAATAGACTTCCGTTGCTTGACGCCTGGTTTATGCGAACTCGCTAATGAATTCTTAAAAAGAAACGAAAAACAAACAAACACGCTAACCAATGTGGCAAATAGCAATCTATTTGTCACATCCCCACTGACATGACACCTCTCCCACATTCCCATTTTACCATTCCGTCACCTTCGGCTTTTACCTTCTCATTTCGTCTCTCGTCTAATGGTTTCGACAACTCGCCCGGTCGTTTCTCTTATTTACGATTGTAAATGAGCGGTATTATTAGAATATCTTTGTTCGGAGATCGTTTGATTCGGAATCACTCGACTGACAGATGGATAAGTAGATTTGCACGATGATGAACCGGTTTTCGGTCAGAATACCTATTGCCATTTTCGCTTGATGCTTGGTTAGTTGTACAAGAAGTAATCGGTGACACCTCTTAATGGATAATGACCATACTTCAGTAAACCTGCTTCTTCTGCGTCTCTTGTTTTTTCTGTTCTTCCTTCCGTTTACTCATGTGAGTGTTCGTTCCTTTATAAACGTGTCTTTATCTACGAATATTTGCTGGGGTGAACGTAATGAGGAATTCCAATTGTTTGAAATCGCATGACGAAGATGAAATACTTTGCATGTTTGACGATATTTTTCTCTGTGTCTACCCCACGTTCGGTTGCTTTGTGATAAGGAACGCCGTACATGTCACATTTCTGTTGATTAAACGTGACTTTGGTAATTTGCGCTCAATCCCTCCCTGTTAGATAAATGATCTTTTACATGTGGCATGAACGACGTGTTATACATGTTCAAGGTTGATTCCGTTAACGCCGGGACGAAGGAGAGTAACAGTTGAACAAATATGTGTGGTGTCGAAGGTTGATGTTTATTTTTGCGTTCCGAAACGTAGTACGCGTCCCAGCATCTAACTCAATAGCTAAACTATGAATCACTGTCCGGTCTTAGAGAGCTTTAGCAATCAAAATAGGTTTCACTAACTAAGGCTCTAACGATGGTAATTGGCCTTGATTTTATTCAAGAGGCATGGCTAGAGTTCTTACTACCGAAAGGCTGGAATGATCGTGAAATGTAAATCAGTATGGTTCATTGTCAATGAAAACTTTTAGCAAGTCACGTTATAAAGTGTGTTTTTTATAGAGGTATAGAACTTTGAAATGGAATAAAACAAAGATGATTTTTTTAAATTGACATGAAATTGACTTTATTCAAAAGATAATCTTCTGACATTATAATTTAAATATAATTTCTGGCATATGATCGCCACGGCTGCCTCGGACGTAGTCTAATCTGGAGGTCCAATTTTCGATGATTTTTTCCAACATTTGTGACCGTATATCGGCAATAACGCGGCGAATGTTGTCCTCCAAGTGGTCAATCGATTCGGGTTTATCGGCGTAGACTAGCCACTTCACATATCCCAACAGAAAATAGTCAAGCGGCGTTAAATCGCACGATCTTGGAGGCTAATTCACGTAACGTGAAATTATGCGGTTACCAAACGTTTCCTTCAATAAATCAACACCGAAATTCAGGATTTTCTTCAAACTTCTGCAGAGTCTAATCCGACAAGTTTCGGCGCTTTAAATCGTCAAGGGACTTTAGTTCTTCAATTAATTAGATCTTGTGGGGGTGTAAGCCAAGAATTTTATAGAAAATTTTGTCACAATGTGGACTAAGAGATTCCTAGTTTCTGGCGTAGAAACGACTTACTTGGGTCATTTTTTACGGTTGCGATATTTCCGGTACATTGACCAGTGTGTTATCTCACTGCCACATTCAATACCGAATATGTTGATTCGATTTTATTCATCATAGTACGCGCAGCCTGCCTGGTGGGACGGTTATTACAACCGAAAAGTGGAGTAAGCGCTCTTAAATTTGTGACCACCGATTCAGAATTTGGGTAGTGATTTTCAATAATTTTAAAACGTTACTCGTACGTGAAATTTACCACGATAAAAACAAAAATCTTGATGGGCGTTTTGACATTGACAAACTATAAAAAAGGTTTTAGGATGCCTTTTTATTAAAGTACAAAATTGTTATGTCCTTATTGAAAAACGCTTTACATGGTCCAGAACTGAAAAAGGTCGACAAATGCAGACGAATGAAAGAGTCAAACGAGCGATCAAGCAAGAACCTGGATTTCTGACAAAAAAAAGGTTGCATTAACACCATCATAATGCACTTCATTGCTTGTTCGTCAATATTCGCAAGACGTAGTTCCGTGGGATTTATTTCTGTTCCCCCATACGAGCCATCCGAGGGAGGTCAATGCCAACCCAAAAAAAGGAATTCTAGAGGTTGTCCGAGGATCGAAAGAGGCCCAAAATTACTTGGCTAGATGGCGCTGCAGTACGGGATGAAGCTGCGACTCACCAATAAGCCTCGTCAGCCGACACGATATTCAGTGAACTGCATGCGTTCAGTTTGTTGAGGTTCCTTTCACCCTTTGTGCGCCTCCTAAGATGCGTCCTCTGTTTGTTCGCACCTCGGGATTGAAATATTTGTAATGGAAGTGAAGGCTTTGTTTAAACATATATAGAATGACCCGATTTAGGTCAAATATGCGCCCTTTTGTTCGATAACTTATTGCCATGCTTCTCTCTTGGAAGCCCTCGTCCCTATCAGCAAAGCCTTTCTTAAGGCTAATTTTTCATTAGCTAAATCGTTCGCTATGCACAGGAACAGGTGGTAATCAGTTGGTGCCATGATGGACTGTAAGTTGGATGCATAAAAACCTTAAAACCGATGTGCGTGGCAAGGCGTTGTCCTGATGCTACACAATTCCTCTCCTATTGGCCAAAGCTGGCCACTTCTAGGCGAACCTTCCTTCAGAGGGTTCAATTGTTGACTGTGCAAGTCAGAATTTAGAGTTTTGCGGTAGCAGAAGAGCAGCTCATAGTAAATAATTCCTTACCAATCCCACGAAACACGGAGCAAAAAATTCCTGGTTGTCAGTCATAATTGGGGCACCATTTGCGCCGACTCACCGGGATTCGAGCACGAACGTAGTCGTAGGTTAGGTTAGGTTAAAGAAGGGGAGTGTGATGGTTGAGCATCAATTCCACTCGGAGCCCAATGGGCCCGGGCCCATTGTGATTCCCTTCATTTGTGGAGTACACATACAATTAACCTGTCGTATCGGTGGCTTAAACAACCCCGTGCTCTTTATGAATTTTAGAAGATCCGAAATATCTGCTTTTGCTAAGTCCGCAATCTCTGTAAAGAATCTTTGGCCCAGCGAAGCTAGGCGCCGATTCTGGAGAGCTGGGCAGTGACAAAGCAGATGTTAGACCGTCTCGGTTTCTTCCTCATCGCCGCGGCTCCGGGAGAGATCGCTGGATCCCGAGTTCCATTTCCGGAGCTTTGCTCTAATGGGACTCGTCACTCAGACGAGCATACGGATCGAGTTTCGGTCCAGCACCAAGAGTTTCTTTGTTTTTCCGATATTGAGCTCTGCCCGCGATGATCTTGTCGTTTCTTGTAAGCCAAGACGAGTTGGCTTGTTTTATAATTGTGTCATTGATGATCCGGTATAATGCCTTGATCGGTGGTTGCAATGACGTGTCCGCTTCGCTGATGTCTATTTCAGACCCTTGTCTGGCCAATTCGTCCACTGTTTCGTTCCCTGCGATTGAGCTGTGGCCCGGGACATAGCAGAGTTTGACCTTGTTGTGTCTGATGGACTTCAGTGAGTCGTGACATTTCATGACAGCCTTTGATCTCGTTGTACATGATCCTATTGACTTTAGTGCAGCCTGGCTTTCTACAAAAATAGTGATATCCGATGGTGGGATATCGGTTACTTGTAGGTGTTTGGCTGCTTTCTCTGTTGCTAGCATATCTGCTTGGAAGATGCTGCACAAATCAGGGAGTCCAAATGATTCCTATTTGTGCAGGGTATCAGGGCGAAACCCGGCCCCAGTGCCTGTGTCCACTTTCGATCCGTCGATGAAGAGGGTAATCTCGTGGTCTTCACGGCGTTTGATAGCCACTCTTCTCTGTCGGGGAAAAGGGTTGGTATTCTGAGAGAGAAGTCATTTTGGGGGAAAATATAGTCGTTCGTAGCTGCGAGGCTACTAGAGCCATGTTTCTTGATGTCCATGATTTTATCGGCATTTTCGACGATTGACCTTCCAGAGTGAGGTGCACCTTTGACATCAAAATTATCTAAACGGAATGGACGAAACCAAAACTGCGCATAATTTGTTGTTACAGCGTCAGAACCATAAACCATAAGAACCATAATAAAAAACGGCCCCACTTGGCGAAGAAAAAGTGCTCTTCCACCATGATACGAGTAGCACACCGGCCCACACCTCCGCCCTCGCCACGGCCAAATTGGTCGAATTGGGCTACGAACTGCTACCCCATCCACCGTATCCTCCAGATTTGGCCCCGTGCGACTTCTTTTTGTTTCCAAACTTGAAAAAGTCACTCGCCGGCCAGAAATTTCAGTCGAATGAGGAGGTCATCGCCGCCACGGAGGCCTACTTTGCAAACCTCGAGAAAACATATTTTTCAGACGGGTTAAAGCAGTTGGAGCATCGCTGGGGCAAGTGTATCGAGCTAAAAGGAGACTATATTATCGCCATTTCTCCGAAATTTTTGTTTTTCTTTTGTAGGCTTATCGGACCACTCTCGTATAAGGTTTGCAACAACTCTGCGATCGAGGGGGATGATGACATCAATTCAGGCGAAAAATTTTATGTAAGACCTTTGTCCGACCTATGCAACACTTTCTCTCAGACGTCTCATCGTACCTTGTTTGGGCGGAATATTTATCAATACTGTTCTATGAATGGCTTGGATACTATTGGCCCTAACCTGGATAAGCTCAACAAGGTCAAACCCAGTTGCGTCACAAAAATATTTCCAATCAACTGATGTATGTAGGCATTTAAACAGTTTATAATACCAACACAGCCTGTGACGCATTTCTGCACCACCCATTCATCTGTCTATCGCCCCGACAGGCGACTTATACCCAAGAACCACCTTGTCTCATCGAGCTTTTAAAATATTTTCTCTATATCAGATGGATTTAAGAATATTTTCATCTCAAGATCAAACAGAAGAATGAACAATTATACAACAAACTTAGATCGACTGCAGCTATCGCCGGTCCAAGAATAAATTCCTATTTATAGATGAGCCCGATCTCTGAGTCTTTCGGCTTTCTTTTACCTTTTGACAACTCGTAAGCAAATGTCGACAGAGGCAACGGATGAACAAATATATTCGCGTACAAAAGGCCAATTATCAGCAGTCCGATCGCGCTTAAGTATGCTTTTGAAATTTCGCCATAATTTCAATTTATGGCCAGCGGGTAGGGGAAGGACGAGTCTCTGCGTATCTCTCCCCACGTATCTGTGCGATTTGTGTGTAAAACGTATGTTTCGAGTTGTATGTCCTCCGGCGCGCACACTGGAGTTGGATTTATAATTGGGTGCAGGCAGTTTTACTTTCAACTTTTTGTTCAGTTTTTTTTTGCCTTTAAATCTTGTTTTTTGATTTAGTAAACAACGAAACTTGGGTATTTCGCGCCACTCGTTTATATTACGTATGGCAGTAGCGCTTGATCATGTTTACGAGTAAATGCGTCGGATTGGTTACGAACTACTACGTCGGAATGGATCGTTGCTGCCTTATCTTTGAAGTAGTTTTAGGTTGTGCGGCGTGTAGTAGACGACATGAAAACCTCTCATCTAATCGATAACTAATAAAATTAGATTTAAAACTGTCGAGGAGGGAAAAAAGCAATGAGCTCTCGAGTAGAAAACAAATAGCATTCGATGATGGCGAGCGACGGGGGCTGGATGGAAGAGGAGAGGGACAGAAAAGAAGAAAAAAAAAACGACAGTGTTTGCGGTGTGCTCGATAAGGAAAATGGATCGAGCACGGGTAATTGTTTAATTGGACCCGGGGAATATGGCGTGGAGTGTGTTGTTGGTTTTAGGTGAAGCCGTGCTCTGCTCTTTTGAATGCTTGTGTTCGATTCATGGAAATTGTTCCATGCACACTCTCGACAACGACGATGATGATGATGGCGATGACGATGGACGAATGTTGTTGTTTGTAAAACGTCGTCGCGTTCTGCTTCTCTTCGTCTTCGCCTTTCCCATCATCGCCACTGCCCTCGTCGTCGTCGAGATAATTTATTGAAGTGGTGTTTGTTGTTTCTTTTTAGTTTGCTTTGTGTCTCGAAGGGGGATCAACTCATAATTGATTATTTCGATGGGTGGCACTAAGCACAGCCAAGAGGCATGGATAGTGCCGAGAGGTGGGGAGCTCGAGTAGCGTATGCAGTGTTACTGCTCCTGCAGAGTGTAAAATCGATTTCATTGATCTACGATTGATATTTGTTTTGCGTTTGGTTGAGGTTGCAATAACGTAATAAAGCCATAAACAGCAAGTAACAATTAGACGACAGCGAACGATGACACATCGGTGCTCTGATGCTCCACTTCACTTGTCAAATGCCGCTTCGTGCATGGTATGGCATCGGGTGGGGGCGCTTTGCCGACTACCTGCGTAGTGTAAACTATGATTATGAGCCCGATACAGGGCTGCGTCGAAACTAGAGATCACGAGGGGGAATAAGGTCATTTGGATTTTTCTCAGATTGCACATTAACCATCCTCTCGACGACAATGTCGTTTAAGGACCGCGCAGGTAGTCAAATATCATTTTTGTCTTTCCAGGTATTTCGGCTAGAGAACACCTTTTTTTTGTTGTTTTCTTCTCTTTGTTACACATACCTACATACATATTGGGATTTTTTTCTCGTTTTGCTTCTTCTGTTTCATCTCGAAGCAGCAGCAGCCAGCAGTGGTGGTGGTATTTCCAGATTTAATCTTCATCGGTACTCCACGTGGAGTCGTCTGTTTCTCAGTCGCAGTCTTCTTGTCGGACTGAAAATGGGTGAACACATGGACTAGGTCGAAGGTGTAGCTATGAACCAGTGCCTGATGGTGTAGTGGTGAGGTTTTTCTTGTTTCTCCTTGTTTTCTTTTTCCTGTTTTTGTGTTTTTTTTTTTGCTACTTTTTCCCTCTGTACTTGATAATGGCCGGGAATTAAAATGAAGATTGCTTGGGAGTTTTTTTTTTCTTTGTTTTTTTTTGTCGGTACTTGCAATTGGCATGAAATGGACGCCTTGGGTCGCTATCTCGGTTTCTAGAGTTTAGATGACGTTTTGACTCGGACTTCTGGCTGGGTGTTGGTATCAATTTTTTTTCTGTTTTTGGGTTTTTGCTCGGCTATAATTTCGTTAACCTCGAACGTCCTTTCTATTTTCGAATAGATGATTAACGCCGCTGTTTGGGTTTTAGAGCGCATTAAAATATTATTTCGTCGCAAACGTAATTTGATTTGGGGTTGACGTAATGCCCTAAATGGGACTAGTTAAGTTGGCTACAAATAAATGTCATATTGGCGACGAATTGACGGTGTGACACGATGACAGTGGAATTTCATCAACAGGGATGTTAAAAACTATTTATTTCTATTATAATAGAATAAAATAAATAGAATTTTGCTCTTCTTCTGGTACTTGACATTTATTGCCTCATATATCAAATTATAAACAAGCCGACTCACTCCGATCTCCACTCGCGCCAGAGATCATAATTTCCTTGGCCACAATCGTAATTTTGTGGTTGACACCTCTTATTAATCAACTCGAAAGCCCTAATTACGACTCGACTAAGCATACAAGTAGAACAACCGAATATGTGTGCTGCCTACTGTTTCCTGTCCATCCCACGCGCGCATACACTCGTACACACTAGATCTATGTATGCTTCAATTAATTACTTTACGAAAAGAAATTCCCAAAAATGTTACAACTTAATCGTCAAAAATACCGTCCAAACAAGATCTCATAGTGTTACGCGTTCATGGTGTGGAAAAAGTTCAACGTCTGCTCAAACTATCGTTCGTCCGTCACTATCATAACGACACTCATAAGCTCAATGATTCCATTTCGAGCGGCCGCTCTTTTCCCCCTCATCACTATCGTTCGTCATAATAAGGCGCAAAAAAATTTTAATCGCTAGGTATTTATGCCTCTCTGCCACCATTACCAATGCCGCCACCATCATGGTCTTCTCATCATATTCATCAACATCGTCATCTTACCAGTCGTCGTTGGTAGCAGTAGCAACAGCGACAGCACTACACGGTAGAGTGCTTGCTGCTGTTAATTAAATCGTCGCCGTCGCGGTCGTCGACGTTTCGGTTTCGTTTCGGATTTTCTTTAAATTTTCATGACTTATTCTCTGTTTCTCCACGCCTCCTACTCCACGGTAGCATCTCCATCCATCTGTATTTCTTCTTCATCCTCCTCCTTCATAAATTCAACATCTAATCGGTGGTGTTTCTCATTCCCCATCACCTTCCCGCCCATGAAGATGATCATCTGTTGTATTGTGTGTGCTATTGGGCCACGACGAGTGATTCCGAACACGAACTCGAGAATGCTTGTTAAACGGATTTAATTGTCACCACCAATCGAGTGCCATCAATCAAAAGCTCGGTATGATGGGAGGGAATCCAACGGGAAGGGAAATGTTTATTTTTCGTTGCACAATTTATGAGTAATTAAATTCGTGTCAGGTGTTGTGTGAGTGCACAGCACTACCGCACCACCAATAACAAGGCGGAGGTTTTGGTTTTTATAGCAAGTGTACACACAACAAGCACCCAGAAAACATTTTGTCCACCAACGTCACATTATATTCTGGGGGGAGGGGGAGGGTAATAACACACTACAAAACAAAAACCTCAACCAGAACTTCTGTGATGTTTCAGTTTTCGTGTGCGCCATTGCCACACGGTCACGAATGAGCGTTCGTATACCTACATGGTACGTATGGACGAATGTTGAACCATTTGGGGATTCTCTTGCGCGCGATGGTTTTATTGGCAGGGAGCTCGTCTCCGGAATTGTTGGATCGTTAAAGTAAACTTACTCGCGCCGATGATGTTTTGCTCGTAGAATTCCGAATGACATGCTTTTCGTTCGCTTGAAATGGGTGTTTCGCCCAATGATAGCCAGCCAGGTGGAGGTATAGAGGGGAATAATGTCACTTTGTTATGGTCAATTCTGGTTTGAATTCGACACGACAGCGAGTAAATCGCTCATAAACGACCGCCGACGAACGTGGCCTTTCTCATTGCTCGTTTCATTTTGCCCTCTCTGTCACTCACTGTTTCTAGTCTAACATTCGGTATAGTTACGGTGGCTCGGTGTAAACATGAAGCTTAACACACGAACACACGCGACTGTAAATCTCTTCATTTACATAATCGGAAATGTCGTCGTGCGTAATCGCGGAGGCAGTTGGTCGTCGTCGATGACAATTATTTTAAGGGCAAATGTCACAGAATACTGATGGATCTCCCCATCCATGTTCTAACAGAGAGATTAGAGTATGATTTTGACAACCAATTGACAGTAACCATTCTTGTCAAATGTTAATTTTTTTTCTTTTATTCCTTCGTTGTATTCCAGAAAATTAGTTATTTTTAGGATCCATCACGACAAATTAGCATGTGGGTGTCGTTCGACGTAACGAAACCAAAAAAAAACAAATGTGTCAAGTCGACATTTCGATGTTTTTCTTATGTGGCAGAGCATAAACGAGTACACACTTATATTTTTTTTTTTTTTTTTTTTTTAATGGGAAATTCACCAGATTCGAAGACACGCAAACGACATGCCGCCCACATGCATATTTAGTGAGACGTCTGACAAATAGCCCGAAGAATAGAGTCGTCGCATTAACATATGCATGTCGAAATGAAAGAAACGATAAAACTAATGATGGCGAGAGAGAGGAAATGGTCGTGAGCGCAGCGCGACAAATGCATTCAAGTGTGAAAGCACGGGGCTGACCGCTTCCGATGGGAGTTTAATGGATGAACGTTTTAAAACGTCGTCATGGTCAATAGATTTTATAATTTGACAGCTACAAATTCATTGTTATTTATGACATATTCGGGGTGTTCATTGTTGTTGGGGACACAATGGAGCGCGGGAAATTGTCTTAGATGGTCATGAAGGCGTTAAAGACCTTTTCGAGTTCGAAACGATTGCATGAAGAAAGACTTGGTGACAGGAAAATTAGGTGGTGGACCTTTCGACCTAGCAGTTGTGGTGATTACCACTTTATTGATAGTGCCGTAGGGGGCTACAGTCTGTGTGATCGTAAGATTGATCGACTTGGTTGCAGTTGGCTTGCAATTCTTTAACTCATGGTAATTTCGAACTGAGATTTCGGGGTCGTCTGCTTGTTGGGAATGGTCGTGGTGCAATGATAATCTTCATCGACTGTTGAGCCGGAGGTCTGTAGTTAAATTTTGTCCATTCCTATAAGGAAAAACAGTGCAACAACATCAGTTGTGAATGAGATATAATCAAAAAAATGCTGATGAAGGCATAATACTTGCAGTATAAAATCACTTTAAAATTCATACTTTGTGTGTGCATTTCCAATATATGTATCACCTTTGACATGGAAACAAAAAAAAAGTTACTGTGAACTACAACCAACGCGACAAATTCAGTCGAATCTCTCGAATCCTATCTGGGACAACCACCCCCAGAGAGTAGTGAACGAACATCTTCGACATAAACCATCTGCACCCCGTCCAGGTTGTATGACAAACACTATAAGAGCGTACACTCTGGAACCTGCACGAACCTTATGGAAAAAAAAAACAAAAATAAGGGCGGGTAGATGTTGAAATGGAGTAAAACAAGTTGTGTGTGAGGTATTAACAAAATTCTTTTTGCATTTGAAAGACCCATGTATGGAATGTTACATCGTTCAAATGCCCGCCTCGGCCAAAGTGATTTAATTTTCGATGTCTCTTCCGCATATATCTGGCTGAGTTTGAGAGCGACGGACAGTGTTATGTTCACCTTAAGGGCATCGGTCGATTGTGGTTTATTCGCATAGACCTGTGGCTTCAGGAAACTCCACAAGAAAGAGTCAAACGGGGTTAAATCGCATGACCCGGGTGACCTATTCACGTCGAGAGATAGCCTTTCCCTCAAATCGTTTATGAAAAATGTCAATCGTGGCGTCCGTTGTGCGGCCCTAGCACCGTCTGTCTGGAACCACCTCTCGTCTAGATCCATATGGTTCAATTTGGGCTATAAGAAACTGTTTATCATCGTTCTGTAGCGCTCGCAATTGACGGTGACCGCCTCAACAAATATTTTTCGAAGGGCTAATGACGTCGCCAGCCCATAATCCACCCCAAATGACAAACTTTTGAGGACGCATAGTCGTCTAGTGAACCTCGTGTGGGTTGGTATCTTCCCATATCCGGCAATTTTGCTTGTTAACGCAGCCATTCGTCCGAAAATGCGCCTCGCCGCTGAAAATAAGGCCAAAATTGGGGTCCTCTTCCAAACGCTCCGAAGCCCAGTCAGCGAACAAATGGCGTTGTCCTGGGTCAGTTGGATCTTGTACGGGTGTTGGGGGTGTTGGCCCAAATCCCGACGCAAAATTTGATAAGTTGAAGTCTTCGAAAGGTTGAGTTCTTGTGCACTGTGAAGAATCTACTGCCTCGGGTTCTGCTATAGATTTTCACGGATTGCGGCAATGTTTTCGGCCGATCTTGCATTCCTTTGAGCGTTGGCTGATTGATTACTCAACTGATCGTCTCAAATTTTGCCACCTTAGGTTGAAAGGTCGACTGTAAAGGGCCACAAATGCACGAAACGTAACTTGCCATGGTGATTTGCCATCAGTAACTGGACAATAAACAACAGACAGACGTCACCAAAACAACATGGCCACCAAAATCTACTCGCGCCTTTTGAAAAACCCTTTAGCAATCGCGGTGATTACTCCTCTATTGATAGTGCCATAGGTGACTAACGTCTGCACGATCATAAGATCGATCGATTTGGTTGCAGTTGGTTTGCAATTCTTTGACTCATGGTGACGTCGAATTGCGACTGCGCGGTCGTCGGTCTAGTCTAGATAAGCATATACATAGGTCCGGAGCAACACCAAGCTGAGTCAGCATTGGACCTGACCTCTAGAAGTGATTACTCCGATAATATGATTGGGACATTCAACTTAGTTTAGAACCCTCCCATAGTTCGTCATGGTTTTCTGCCACTTACTTCCCTCTCAAATCATTTGCCACGTTGCATTTCATCGACTACAATGTCATTATCGTCGCAGAATATCGCAGAACTCGGAGAACACTCCCCTCGAGTCACTTTAGTCATTTAGTCAGTCACATCGATTCGAGAACCGACTCGACTCTCCTGCTGCCTCATTTCTCGCCATCTTTGTTTCATCTGTTCCTCATCTCCAACTTGAGATTTCTTTTGTTTTGCACAGCGAACAGCAACAGCTTGAGAATAAATTACACCAACTCCAGATTGAATGGTCGACTTGATTATTTCTCCTTCGTTTTGGGTCGGCTGGTGGTGTTCTTCTTTGTTTTTTTTTTTTTTGTTCAGGTTGTTGCAAATCTTTATTGAGAGTCGGGCCGTAAAATGTGTTCCAATGAAATCGACGACTAGCCCAGTGACCAAAACAACAGAACAACAGATGACAGCTTCGTCCTTCGTCGTCGTCTTTCGTTTCATGTGTTTTTCATGTTCTTCGGTCTTCGACGAGGTGAACTCCACGTTGCGTCCTAGTAGTTGCCTGCTTGCTTACTTGTCCTTTTGAATCTCTTTTTATTTTTTTTTATTTTATCGAATTCGCCTCTTAGTCGGTCGACTGCACGTACACCATCTCGGTATAGTCGAATTCCCTTCTCTGTAATCAGCAGCCAAGGAATAATCTTGTATTTCGTAGAAAAATCCATAGACCGGTTCCCATTCCAATCGTTGTTTTGTTATTGCATAGAAAAAGAAGAATGAAACGTAGCAAAACAAAAAGGAAACGTCTAGTGCCTAATCTTTTATTTCGATTCGGTGGTACCTACTCGAAGTTAAGCTGGCAAAGAGACTGTATAAGTGTGTTTATGGGTACCTAAGGCCTTTCGCTCCCTTCCGTCCCATCGTGCGTCGTCGTCTTCGACGTCAATTAAAAAGAATTGTGGGGCGGAAATATTGTATTACACATGCTTGGTGAATTAGTTCGATCCGGCGGGGCCTGGAGTGAGCGGCCAAAGCATTCGTAAACGAAAATGACAACCGACGGAACGGTAATTCAATCGACCGAGTGAAATGTCGTGTCATCGTAATTAGAAAATTATATACAAAAAAAAAATGAAAGAAGGAACGACGAGGAGAGAAAAAAAAGCAGCAGTAGTAGTGCCTGTTACGGCAGCAATTTGTTACTTCAAAGACTACCATCCCATTTGAACGAGGATGAGAGGAAGAAGCTGTGTGGAGGCGAGTGACGGGTTAACGTAAGAAGATTGCGTGAAAGATAAGCCCTCGCAGTCATGAGGCCATGCAGATTGGCGCTGTAACTACTCAATTTGGCGTTTGTCAGAGTGACGATGGTTTTATTTATTTTTTTGCTTTTCTCTTCTTGCTCGTTGTGAGATCGCTTTGCCATGTGACTAAGCACATTTGGTATGCCGAACGGGTACATAATAGGTCTTTAGTGATGTGAGACAGGCTCTGGTTAGGCATTTGTGTTTTATGTGCTTCTTTTTGCGTTAGTTTGAACGAGTGATTGAAGCATGAACGCTACCTTACCTCCAACCACTTGTGCTAACCTGTATGTCGTGGATGATGAGTGCTGGCAAGTAATGCGTCACAACCTGTTTACAATCAGATCTCGTGTTCTGGAAAGTCATAAAGATGTAGATATAAATACGTGTTATGTCGGTATCGGGAGGCTGTCGTTTGCCAAAAATGCATAAATTACTGACGGTCCGGATGTGCCATTGCCGTCGTTGGATTTTATTGAAAGTGGAATCGGTTCAGGGAAATGGAAATGTGAATTTCCAAGGATGCGGCGGCTATTGACAAAGAAGATTTTATTATTTTGTACTATCATCTGGGTAGCATCTTAAGAAATGTAAATGTAGTAATAGGAATGATCTTAAATTTCGATTCAACCGATCTTTGACGGTTATCTGACGATGATCTCCATGTCATTCGGACTTTGATGTTGTTGTAAAATTTCCTGCTTTTCTCCCTTGATTGGCGTGATGCGTGATACGAAGAACTGGAAAATGTCACTTCCTGCGGTAGAACACTTATGTGGATTAGTTTCAAGTGGTGGAAAACTTGATTGGCTAGTAAACAAGGAAATGCTATAAATTATGAAGAAATACAGTTAATTTTAGAATGGTGTAATCAAATACTAGCTTTCACCATTCCACACTGAGCCCATTCGTTTGCTAGCGGTTCTGTGTCCCTTAATTACTCTTTGTGCATAGATCGGCCACTCCACGAGCAACTTTTTCAACCAGTTCCCACTGATCGAAGATGATTTTTGATCGACATTGGTCGGATGAGAAACGAATAAGTAGACGATCTTTCTTTTTATATAACTTAGAAGATCCAATACTGGTGTCAACCGGCTCGAGGACAAGACTTTGTTTTTGAAAACTTTATTTGGCTTTCTGCTATACAATTTTTTAGTCAGATGTTAGGGAGGTTACAAGTGTTTTATAAAATTTAGTAAAATTTTCCGCAACCTTTTTAGCTAAATTCTAATTTTGCTGAAAGTTTTTGGAGTGGGCGAATTATGACTATGACTTCTGGGGAATCTTCTTCCATTTTCGTATTCCCACTCTGATATTCACCTAGCAATGATCTTGGTCTGTATAATGCCCCTGAATGGAAATGTCTAGTGGATTTGACGCTGCGAACACTGAACGCCCTTGAATCGATGAATTGAAGCAAGGGACACTGTTTTTTAACTATTCTCGATTGACACGTGCTGGTTCAGAATTTGTTGGGACATCTGTTCTCTTAAACTTGGTGACTAAAAACACAACGGGCAAATGTTCATCGGCCGTCACAGTCGCCGAAACCATGACAAAGAGTGGCGTTTAACTTCTGGTGTCCAATCAAAGGTTCAAATTTTCGCACGACATTTTCGATCATTTTGGTGAGTGGTTTTGTTGTGATAGCTTTTGATAGTCGTCAAGTTAAATACGATTTCGTTTTTGGATGGGAAAACGTGGGGGGAACTCAAAGTGAAGGTCAATGACTACCATTAGATCTGCTGACAATATGGACATCTCAGTTGTGTGCCGCGTTTGCTGACAAAATCGGGGCACTGTTTCCAATGTTTGAGCGCAAACCGAAAGGCTTTCTACGTCGTTGCATTGCTATTGACGAAACATGGATTCATCCCTGCACGCCCGGAATGAAAGAACTAGCAAAACAGATACCACCCGGCGAATCTGCTCCAAAAAGGCAAAGAACGATTCCATAAGCCGGGAAAATCATGATCAGAGTTTTTTAAGATTCGTGAGGTACCATCTTCACGACTATGTAACAGTACAATGCTGATTTTCTAGATCGATTCGATGCTGAATTGATGAAGAAAACTTCCTTATTCGGCGAACAAAAACGTGTTCTTTCACCATGACAATGAACCAGTTCACTCATGTCAAACGGGGAAGTCATCCCCACAACAGAAGCCTACTTGGCGTAGATCGTAAAAGCTCATTTGTTAGATGGCTTGAAGAAGTTAGAAGTTGGGCTAAATTTATCGAGCTGAAAGGAGGCTATATTGAAAAATAAATTTGAAAATATGCATTTCGTCGCCTCGTACATAAAAAAATCAAGGCTGTACTCAAATTCCGAGGACAACTCTAAAGGGGCATTATTATTATTAAAAGCCCATCGCTGAGAGAGTTGACTGCTTGTAGTTTCAGAAGTGTTTCGGCGATTAGAAGAAGCACTGGCATGCGTGTACAGACCATGAACTATTCTTACTCGTCTGCGCCTGATAATATCGGTACTTCTGCGCCATGTAGCAGGATTGGGATGATAGGTTAGGCTAGGTTGGTGGCTTTCCTCCGTAAAAAGCGATGGGGATCACTTAGACCAAGAACGGTCCATTGTGTTACCACTTGAGTCGGCTTGGTCACCGTTACTCTTGGAACCATTTTAAGTGCTGAATAAAATATTTTGTAGATCTCCGTCTTGGATAGATCCGTTAGTTCATTAAGGAAATATTCTCCCAGAAATCATCTTCTTTAGGCGGCTAGAACAGGGCAATCACATAGAAGGTGGGATGGAGATTCTTCCTCTTCCCCGTCATGACACCTACTGCAGTAACTAGTCGTTGTATGGCAGTTTTAATGTTGCGACATGTTTCCCTAAAACGCAATGTCCTGTTAGGACTCCGATTAGGCTGCTTATATTCTGTCTGGGTTATTTTAACAGGCTTGTGGTCTTACGTTGACAATACCTGGTCCGGGTTTGTTTCGCATAGTTGCATGTTTCAAGGTCACGCCAAATCTCATTTGTCTGTTGCAGTGTATATGGTATATCGCTATGCCCAGTTATCCATTACATTTAGAGGCGTGCGGCAGTGCCTGACCAATTTTGATATTATTATTGGTGATTCGAGTGCTTTTATTGCAACTTGGCTATCTATGTATGTAGATGACGATGTCTCTGTTGTTCATCGATCTCACAGACAGCCAGTCTGCGGCCTCACGAATTGCCGTTAATTCAGCTTGGAATATGCTGCAGTGGTTTGGTAGTCTAAGGGATTGGCTGATTTTTAGGTTCGGTGCAGAGACACCGGCGCCCACACCATTGCCTGTCCTAGTCCCGCCTGTGTATATGTATTTCCAGTGCAGTGCCTTTCTTTGGAAATTCATTCCCCTCCCATTGTCGTCGGTTGAGAATTGTTGTTTGGTTATTGGATTGGGATGATAAATATCCCCTTTTGAGCCCGAAGTAAGAGTAATTTTGCGCTTGACTTTTGCCCTTGTGTCGTTGGTGCACGCTACAGCGAAGTCAAGGTCGTAAAGTTCTTAATTACCTCAAAATTATATCTGCAATTCGTACAATCTGGCCAATACGTTGGTGTTCAGAGTACTGTTTGTGTCGCTTCCGTTTCAATGTCCATAAACACTTTACTGAGGTTTCTCTGCGTTAATAACGTCAGAGTCATTCACGTAAGCGAGTACTATTTATACCTCTTGGGTTAATCAGCGAATTCTGCACGATATTTTCAATGGTAATATTAAAAAAATTAGCGAATCGTCTTGTCCAGGCTTTATTTTTAACATCGGAAGCGTCGGTTAGATCACTTCCAACTTTTATGTAGCATGGCCCCAATGTCATCCTTCACTACTTGAATAGTTTGGTGTGGCATTAGACGTGTCGCTGTATAGCTCGCCTCTAAACACGCTATAATATGCTGCTTTAAAGCCAATAAATAAGTGGGGAATGCTGAGAGAAAATCATTTGGATTCCCCAAGATTTTCCTGAAGTTTCATTCATCGGGAAGACACCTCTAGCTGCTTTGAAGAGCTCAGTTACGATATGACCTTTTTGACTTCATCCAAGCCAAGAGGACGGAATTCTTTTCTGCCATCGTCGGGCATTGATGGACTGACAGCGGGTTCAAATATAGTCATTGCCTACAGAAGTGATTCTTTTTTCATGTCCGCAATATCGAGGAAGACAAATAAATAAATTTTAAAGCAAGTTCCTGATATTTCTTGAACATACTTCTCTTACTGCTTTGGATTAGAATTTTCTGTTTGTACATGCCACTATCCGTGCGTGCACTATTTGAAAAAAAAATTACCATTACCTATCCTCACAAATATAGCTTCAGTGAAACTTAGGATTTTGGGCTTTATAGTTAGGATTCCGATCCTGAAATTGAACTGACTACATTAGTGACTTGCAACGATAATAGTTACGTTCAATTGTTTCGCTTTAAAAAAAAAAAATTCCTTTTTACAATAATTTTGCAAAAATTATGAAAACAAAAAGAAGTCGCTTGTGGCTAGATCTGGTGAGTAAGGTAGATGGTCAAGCAGTTCAAACCGTGATTCGTGGATTTTAACTTTTTCTGCAAATGTTTCCGTTTTTCCGCAATTTATGCCTTCAGTTGGTCAGGTAATGCTCTGTAATGGTATTTCCTTTATGAAGATAATCGATCTCTATGACTTTTCCGACTTTCCCAGTCGAAAAAAAAAAGTTTTTGCTTTTTTTTTGGAACTGATTCCCCTTTTGCAGTTCACAGTTTTGACTGTATTTTTGTATAATTGTGGTGTATCCAAGTTTTATCGACAGTAAAAAATCGGGGCCAAAACTCGGATGTATTGCGCCTAAACTGGGCCGCGTTGGATATGTTCATTCGAACACATTTTTGGTCTAACGTGAGCAAAGACGGCACCCAACACGCGAACAGCTTTCTCATGCCTAAATATTGAGTTTACGATCAGCCAAAACCACTTTGTATAATTTTCTTCTTTATCTGGAACAGCTGCAAATTTTGGTCCATCAGAGCGCGTTTAGCACTTCCGGTGTTTGCAGGGCTTAAAATCAGCAAAAAACTTTCCTATCATTTGTATCGATAATAATATAATACTCATCAATCCAGTCCTTGCTTGAGCGCTATTTTTTCTCATTAAAAAGCAATTTTCAAAATTGTCCATTGATTGATCACTGTAACTTGTGAACTTAACGTCAGGCTATCACATATCGTTTATAGGTTGGTACTTCCTAAATACCACAAAGATTTATCAATAGTGGCGCCATCTATATGCCATCCTACGAATTTGTTTGGTTAAAAGACCTACTAACACAGGCTACCAATTTCCCTTCGCGCTGAAGGGTCGGGGGTGGCCCAATGATGATTTGGGTACGTTTCTTGTGTAATGTAGTTGGCTAATTATTTCTAAAAAAGGAAAAAAAACAAGCTCAATTCTTAAAAATGTTAAGCTGCCTTATGCTAAAGTGATATTGGTTCAGGATTACGACCCGAAACCTACGGCGAAAGCAGTCAAGAAATGGTTTGACGACAACGAACCTAATGTCATGTCGTGGTCACCTCAATCCTTGGATTTAAATTTGATCGAATACCTTTGGAATGACGTGAATAGAGCTAATAGCTGTTGAAAAATTAGTGGAGAGTGGTGCAGAAAACGTGGTAGGTATATGCCTTAACTTAATTAAATCTACGCCACGAAGGTGCAGGAAAGATAAAAGGATATACGACTAAATATCGAAACAGTTAAGTCAAAATTTGATGCTGAAAACCGTGGAAAATACCATAAATAATTAATAAATAATAAATAATTTTTGAAGCCAAGGGCTAGGAATTATAGAAAGGGTTGTGTTCGCGTTTAAATAAAAAGGATCACTCGGATTTCAAAAGATATATTTTATTGCTGATCAAAATAATCGTTCTGTATGACAGGAAGAGAAAATAGGAAGTGAAAAAAAGAATGCAGGCAGCATGACAGCTTATGTGCCACGCCATCTGCCCTCCAAAACTGGGTTGTGGAAGTGGTAGCGTTCAACGAGAAAAGGGTGTTTACACACTGCACACCCCGCAGAAAGGATGCCTCAGGGTTTCACATTACACTTCCTTAGTATGACGTTAAAAACCTAATAAAAATATTTTCCTATTGCTTGAACCATCTCTCCATCGCTCCTTGGTGGCAAAGTTCAACGTTAAACGTCGCTAACAACTTGTTTAATTGAAAGACATTTATAAATGAAATAATTGCCCGTTCAGCGTGCATTCCACCGCATTAATTTTATATCTGTCATTGAACTGTCAAAATGATCACAAATACGTGTGTTACTCTCAAAGCCAATTAGACAGAACAAACAATTGTCTATCCACCCTCGACGCCAACGGCGAAGAAGCAGTTAGTCTCACTCCTAATGAAGTAACAACCCCTAATTGAAATTCTAATAGAAATTACGGTATGTATCAGCGTCTCGACCGTGTCAACCCCACGGCCAAATCGCGGCAACGACTCTTCTCGATTTCTCATCGAAATTAGAAAGGCAATCTGTAATGCCAAAAGCAAACAAAATAAAATCTCCTGCCTGTGTGAGCCGAGCCAAGTACTACATTCGGATTCCCTCCGAGAATTTCAGTTGCTTCTTTTGCAGTACGTTTTGTGGTGCACAGCATGAGCGAAGCTGATTATGTGTATGTATCGTTCCCCCATGGGACTTTGCATTTAATATCGACAATCTCGAGATCTCCGTTTCCAAGACTTACATTTTCACACTTTGAATGACAGCTGCAGCTTCTCTCTTTACCCATTCCTCGGTGTGTTTTCATCATCTGAACCCGGCGTGACTCGAACGAGAGTGCGTTGTAGACCAGATTTTTAAATCAGGCACGAACGAGAAACAACAAAAGAAGAATGAAAGAAAGGAATCCTGCTGTGTGTTAGGGTGACCGGGAACGGCAAAAGGCCTAAAACCCAAAATATATTGCTTTTTAAACGAAGAACAACGAAAAAAGAAAGCAAAACATTCGAAATTCATTAAATTGAGTGAGATAAGATGGTGTTATCCCGCTGCCGCTCCTTACGAAAACCTTTACGCAGTCCCTATGGTACTCGTAGTTGTCGGGTCGTCGAGAAATCGAAACGAAAGCCAACCCATCGTCGCGCTGCCGCCGCTGTTCGTCAAACAAACACAAATCGCACAGTTTGTTATAGGCAGCCACCAGCATCAGCAGGAAACACATCAGCCAAGCCAACCAACCGACTAAGTAAGCAGCCCACTGTCATCGTCGTCATCTACATTACCACCGCTCACTTTGCTTCTGTTGCTGTGTCGTACAAGCTAAGCCACCCTCCGAGTACTCATATCCCTATCCCTGCATCGCAGCATACCCACTATCACTCTTCGCCATAACACTCCTTTGGTTTTCTGCATCTTCATTTCCATCTCCACTACTCCCCAACGATGTCAGAGTCGTCGTCGTCGTCATGCTCGTAGTAGTCATTGGTGTCGTCGTTGTCGTCTTCTTTCAATTCAGTGCTCCACCATCTCACGCCGTAAGGGGCGAACTTACGTAGTACCACCCTACAACAAAAAAAGAAGAAAAAAAAACAAACGAGCGAAACGACAAGGACTGCGACGACGACAATAATAACAACACAACAACAACTACTCACCGATGACGACGATGAGGAGGAAAACGAGCAAGTTAAAGCGAATCCGAAGCAAAGTAGCACCACCGATGCCAGAAGCAGCAGCAGCAGCAGTAGAATGAGTGTGTCGCTCGACCCCTCTCTGCCCACCATTCTCGTCTCATCCCTTGCATACGTCTCTCTCTTCCCCATCTGCACTTCCCATCCAATCCCGTATCGTATCGTATCTACCTATGTACATACCTATCTACCTACCTACCTACCTCTCCACATTTCATTCTTCGCCTTTGCTTGTTCATTTTTAATGAAATTCTGTTTGGCTATAATGGCTAACATACCAGGGCTGTGGCATACACTCCACGTGGAGTGTGACTGTGGTCAATAAACAGTTTTAATTCGACGGAACACCCGACCGACAGACGGACGGACGGACGAACGGACGACGTAAGCGACAACGATACCACGATGATGATGCCCGTGGATGTGGTGCGGTGCGGTGAAGGAAGGAAGGAAGAGAGGGTGAGTAGCGTGCAAAAGGGATCGAATCAAGTGAGTGTGCAGCAACGGGTATCAGCGGGGTAAGGTGCTGTATTCTCAGGCGGTTTAGATGGATGGTTGAATAGTTGGATGGTTTTTGGCTTGCCTCTAGATATACATCCATATTCACGTACATAGCCCCTACGTATCCATATCTATCTAACTGATGGTCGATGGGGTGTTGCATGGCATGGCGTGTATATATCTACTGCTGCTGCCGGTATGGTTGAGTGGCGTATGTGTGCACGTTTGCTTGTTGGGGTTTTAGACCCTCTAGTGAGTGAGGTTTTTTTTGTTTTTCGTTTTCTTTTCCCTGCTTCGCTTCGTTTGGTTTCATTTTATTTTTATTTTTTTTCGTTATAACTACTTAAGTGTCAGAGTACAGTGAGCAGCAGAGCGACCGACGACGACGGTTAGGCACGCGGGTTCGGTATTCGTGATGATGGGGGATGGCTGTGACGGAGAGAGCAGGCGGGTGTCAGAGGCGAAGGAGCAATAAAGAAGAGTTGAGTTGGTGGTGTAGCACACACTAGGCACCAGCATCAGAGGCAGTGGCGGCAGCGGTGTCTTAACTCTGGTGGCGTGGTGGTGATGGCTGTGGCGGCGGCGGCAACTGTATGTGTTGTGTATTTGCAACCGGTAATAATGAATAAGCATGGCATGGTTCGGGGTATATCTATCTGTTTCTGTATCTATCTATCTATCGTATCTATTTATCTGGTAATACGACGGGCGAGCACACACAATGTGTTTTCCGTTTTTCTCTTTAATTTTTTTTTTTGGGTCGTTTCTTTGGCTGGAGATGTATTTCGTTTTTTTCTTTCACTACTTCGTCGGTTGGTTGGTTGGTTGGTATCTTTTCCTCGTGTAATAATCTTTTATGTAGAAAATTATGATGGATTTTCAAATTACTCCCCTGGAGTTGCTTTTCTTTTTTTTTTTTCTGGCTTCGCCTTATGTTTGCATCGTTCCCCGTTCCCCGTGACATATCTTTCCTTGATGTTGGTTTGTTTTCGTCTATGCCATTACCAAGTTCCTTGGAAAGGATGGAGGATGATGATAATGGGTGGGAAAAAGGGCGCAAAGGGAAGCAATTTAGTTTGGCTTTGTGGCCGAGGGATAGTTTAGTGGTTTGCGAGTGAATGTGTATGGCACGAAGAGTTCGAGGGAATGTGGTCGAAAAGATAGGTTAATTGAGTAGTTCACAATTGTATATCGGTCTCTCCCCCTCGTCTGATACAAAAATCTCGCGCCACTTTCCGTCTACTATGTAGGTACATATATCCGTAACAAGTTGAACTACTGTCAAGCAAGAGAGTGTGGGACGTTGATAGAGTTAATCCTTCTGTCAGATATGCTGCATCGATTGTATAAACGAAGTTTGGGGTGTGTTCGTTATATTTGCCTAACACTGTTGACAGAGGATTTATTTCTTGGTTGTTTTTGTTCTTTTTACACGTACAACAGAACGTAGCACCCACCTACTATATGGGTTAAGTTGTTTGCTAAAGATAACTCCTGCATACATGGTACCTCCATCCGTACATGTGTCTAGTAGCTTCATACACCTCGATCTATACAGCACCGACATGCATAGCTGGGAATATGGTTGGTTTGTCGATCGGGGAGTGGGACGAGTCGTGTTTCAATGTTTACAGCGACGAGGCACGTTTGTATTTGTACAATGTTCTGGGTTTGTTTGTTTTGGCAATGTGTGTTCTTCAGCACTAGCTCGTGTTTTCCTTTTATTTTTTTTTGTTTTGTTTTTTCTCCTCCATTTCATCCGAATCGCCCTTACACCGTTTCAACGCGATTCGTCTTTATTATTCTTCTGATTTCTTTGCCCACATCCTCTTACGCCCTCGACTGTGTTGACAAACTTTTCGTTTGTTGATTTAGGGAAACCCATTCGAGAGGTGGCAGAGGTGGTGCAGTTTTTATTTGACCTCGTTCTGTGTGTATTAGGTACCATGGCTACGATTACGACTTGGAGGACAATAGTGAACCGTGTGGATACGTGTTGGATTGTGTCAATACTGGATTCACGATCGGTATACCTACTGTGTACAGCTACTGGACAGTAAAGAGTTTGTTTGCTCATTATTAATAAATGACAGTGTGGCTGGCTATGGAACTGCTTTGCAGTATCCTTTGACCAGGGCGTAATTTAATTTCCAAATGGTTAGCCTAATGGCTGTGGGTATATGGAGGTTACACTACGGGCAGTTCATGCGATGAAGAGGCCTTGCGACACTGAAGGCGAGTCCGAGTTGTGAGTATGGGTGACAATGGGTTAGTCATAGTCTCAAACTACATGTTTCCCTCGGAGCCCTTGGTCATTCAAGCAGCAATACATATGAACATTCCTTCTAATTACCATTACCTTTTTAGAGTAATTGGCTTGGTATTCGCTGTGGAAAGTGGCGCTCAACACGGTTGATTTACGAAAAATTTAATCGTTCCGCAGTACTGAGGTATTCAATTGCTATTGCTAAGCAATGCCCTCCATTTGCCTTCTGATAGGCATACCTATCAATAAATTTCACTACAGTCTCTAGATTTGAATGTTAACGTCACTATCCAAGTCCATCCGGGCGATAATGAAGCGCCACTCACTGCCGCGTGAGTGGTATATGTACGTCGACAGCAGTTTCGATTTTAAAGGGTGAGCCATCTAATGGTTTTTTTTTTTAAATCATAAGTTATTTTGACACTGACAGCTGTTTCCTGCTCGAAATCTTGACAGAAAGTCAGTATCATACCCCCGCAGAATGAAATGATTCGCTTTACGCTTGAACAACGTTGGGAAATATTAAAAACTTATTTCCAAAGTGAGTGCTGTGTAGCTCAAACAGTGCGTCTTTTAAAAAGAAATTTTGGTCGAAATGAAGCACCCACCGCGACTGCTGTAGCCAAGTTGGTGCAAAAAGTTCGTGAGACTGGTATGCTAGTGGACAACACTCATGGTCTCCATCATCGTACGGTGAGCACAGATGAGAATGTGGTTGCTGTGGCCAAGAGTACTAGTACTAGTACGAGTACTAGTACGCACTAGCCGGAGGAGAATTCTGCACAAAGATCTCGGATTATTCGCTTACAAGGTCCAATTGACTCAGCAATTGAAGGCGCGCGATCATCTGCTTCGTTATCGCTTCGCAGTTTCGGCCTTAGAACAGCTTGAATTGGACAACGATTTTGGGCGAAAAATCATATTTTCTGACGAGGCTCATTTTCAACTCGGCGGCTACGTTAACAGTAAAAATTGCTGCATCTGGCGCGCCACGCCACACAGCCCATGCCACAATCGATTAGTTATTTGCGCACCAAATTCCCAAATCGTGTTGCCAGCCGTCTTGGTGATGTCAATTAAGCGCCTCGGAGCTGCGTGAAGGACCGACGTAATGCCAACAATCGGAAACGATTCGAGCACTTAAGCCCAGTTTTATGCAAGCAATCCGTATGCTACACCCCGAAACCATCAATAAGGTCTTGGAAAATTGAGGTGACAGAATGCGCTACTACGAAGCCAGCCGAGGCAGCGACTTGAACGAAGTTGTATTCCATAATTAATGGGAATGTTTGTTCTTACTAATAAAGCCATAATACATGGAGAAAATTTAATTTTGTTCATTTTATTGCATTTTTAAAAAGAAACTTGTATTTGGCCCACCCTGTACATTATAGGGTGGGACAACAACTTCGTCCTCTTTATTGGTTAATGCAGCTCGGTGGAACACATTATCGTTCATTTGACCATCACCGTTTCTGTGGCTGGCGATCATCTAAAGGTCAAACTGATCCAAGACTTTTTGAAGAATAACTTAGTTAATGGCCAAAATTTCAATTAAATGTATTATTGCTGGGTTCATGGCATAAACCTGGTTTTCCGCCCCATCAGCCTATCATCATTTCTCCTAAAAACGTTAGAGCGTGTGCTCGATCTGCACATTTGCGAACTTTTGAAGACAAATCACCTTTCAAACTCTCAACATGCTTATCCTAAGGTACATTCACAGATATGGCGTTGCACGAGGTTTCGCGTACTGTTGAGAGATCCATCCACTTTAAACAATACACCCTAGCGACTTTTATAGATATCGAAGTCGCTTTCAATAACGTTGTTACTGTTACTCCCATCCAGTCATGAAATTCCAACTTCGAATTTTCACTTTACTTCGTCTCCCCGATCACTCGAATATCTTCCACCCAACTCTTCATCTGTCCCAATACCAAAAACTTCTGCCCAATTTACCCAATCCACAGCCTCACCTCAATCTTTTGTTGATCCTCTTTTGCCCCCTACAGTTAAACTTACTCAGCTAACTGCTGACCCCACCCAAAGTCGCTACGCTCTCTCTCGCCTAAGATAAAAAGACGTAGGAGAATATTTGTCCCTTTTTGGCTTACCTCCACGATAAATCCGACTCGGTTTGTTATGAAGGTAAAATAAACACAAGCGTCATGGTCTCCCCATGGATTTCGCTAGCCTCAAGAACCTCTTCATCAAATACCATGAATTCTTCAATATTTCGCCCGAAAAAGTGTCAAAGGATCTTAATATCTTCCGCCAATACATTCATTCAAAAACGTATATCGCAAGTTCAACTTAGCAGAGCGACCACGACAATTTTTTTTCGTCCCTAATCGTCTCTCTCCTCCTGCTCTGCCAAAATGTCCCTCTTACTTTCTATTATCTTTTTCTATTATTAATACCATCCTCCCCATAGCTTGACTTTGTTTCAATTAAGATTGTGCTACCCCAGTAGACATTATACATCATTTGTTTCTACATCTTTCCGTCACAACCTATCAACCCAAATAATTGATTTAAGAGACCCTCAGGATGAAATCCTTCTTTTCGGTGACTTCAACCTTCCTAATCTTAAATGGGCTCCATCAAACGATCAATCTTTTTCTATTGCCACCAATTCCACTACTGCCAAAGAATGTCTCTTCTTGGATCGCCTAGCAGATTCAAAGCTTAGCCAAGTTAGTGGCGTATTCATATTCACAACTGATCCCCTAAACTCTTCTGCTTCACTTTGTCCCCTTTCCCTTTCAACCTCTCTTTCTATCTCTCTTTACGTTCCCATTTCACAACGCAAAACTTTGTTCACCTCTCCACCCTAGTATAATAGCAGGCTCCGTTCTCTAAGAAACGAAAGAAATAAGCAGTGGACAATCTTCCTTAGTACTAAATCCCCTAATGACTTTTCTAACAGATAGCTAGGGTAGCTATCTTTACCGCCCTTCACACCTCCTTCTATCAGCGCTATTTAATTGAAACGCAAGCCAGTCTTATATGTAAGTGATTATAAGTTCTTCTTTAAGTTTGTTAACTACAAAAGAAAATCTGATGACTACCCTACCTCACTCTCCTTCAATGATCAAACCTCGAATGACCCAAATATTATCGCCAACTTTTTTACCACCTTTTTTAAACAATCTTTCGCCGACGACTTCCTTGCTCCGGACTTCGCTTCCTTCGATTATTTACCAAATTTCTGCCTTGGACTACTTCTTCCTCATACAGTCGATTCCCATGTCATCGAAAACAAATTAAATCTGCTTAACGATGAATTCACTCCTGGACCTGACGGTCTCCCTGCCATATTTCTAAAAAAAAAAGTTCCTCAACCCTCTTTCCCCCTCTCTCAAAAATCTTCAGTCTATCCCTATCTCTAGATGAATTCCCCCGATTATGGAAAACCTCATTTATAAACCCTTTACACAAAAAAGGTCCGAAGAGCGATATTAACAACTATCGTCCCATTGCCAAACTGTCACATACATATACCCCAAACTCTTCTAGAGTATTTTGTACGAAATTCTAAGTTTTCGCCGCAGGCCTAGACCACACGGTTTCCTCAAATTCAGATCTACAACCACTAACCTTGTTGAATTTGTTTCCTTTACCCTATTAGCCTTAGAGAATGGCAAAGAAGTCGACGTTATTTCGACCGATTTCAGTAAAGCTTTTAAAGCTTGCTCGTCTGCTACCACCTTCTCTAAACTGGTGGATCAATGCAAGAAACAAATCAAACGAGCTGGCGGTTGGACTGATATCACGCGCCTCTAAAACTCTTCCCCATTGCATGAATTCCGAACTCACTAGGGCTATTATGTTGACCGAAAAATTCACTAATTTTAACGAAGTCTAACGTTTACAGATCGCCTACATTCGTAATGAGTTTTAATACAAAAATGCGCTGTTGCGCGGTGAATGGCTCCATGACTAAAATTGCCAAAGACTATACTTGCGATCTGCCAAAAAGATCAAGCATATTGTATGCACTAAAGTACAGCAATTGACAGCCAACATCCACACCATCTGTTGAATCACACTTCATTTCCACTCGCTTTTGAGGGGACATTACATTTTTCATTAAACCAGACGCACTCGGTTGGGACGTTCACAGCTCGTGAACACTTTTACTTTATTAAAAACGAAAAAGCAGATCTTTGCCGATGTACATACTCGTACATATACATATATTATGTACGTCAGCTCGGTACCTCCTCTGGTGGAGATGGACAGTATTTCGAATATCCATGTTGCCTACGGTGAATCACACCCGTTTATACAGCTGTTCTATTCACAGGCAATCAACATACCAAGTCCTAATATAAAGTTTTTAATTTTAAATTGCTATGAGCTTTCCTTTAGTTTGACTGTAGAATTACGTTCTCTATTCAAAATAGGGGGTCATCCAATTTGTGATTCCCGAAAGTAAATTTGAATAAAACACATTTCTGATTTCGATTTCGACAAAATTTTTATTTCAATATATTGCTTGGATCTCACCATTATAAATGGAATGTAATATCATTCAAATGTCCCCTTCGAGAATTCTGGGAAAATTGGTTTCTGACTTTTCGGCACAATAACTCGCCCATAACTTGACGAATATTCGTTCACCACCTTTCGCATAGCCCCATAAAAAAGAAATGCAACGCCGACGAATCACCGATTTTGGTGTTTGATCACCGAAACGCGAAATAGCTCGTCATGAAATGTTTCTTGCAATAAAGTCCAAAAAGGTGGTGTTGGGTGAAATGTGTGTTGGAACCACGCATCTTGCACCCATATCCCAGAAAAATTCGGCCCAAATGCTGTGCTCCCCGTGATCTCGATAGATTTGGATCTTCTGCAGCACTTACCTTATGACGCGTCATCAGTGCATCCTTAGATGCTCAGTGCGTAGGCCTTAAGACTTCTTTAATAAGAGTAGAGCCTTTGGTACGCTCAGATAGGCTGCTCGTAAAGCACGAAACGAGCCTACTTCATAATCAATATTTTACTAGTAAGTTTTCACAATTTTAATAAGTTCAGTGATTGTGAAACGATCCTTACTGTCATGGTAACTTTTAAACTAAATATATGTACATACATATATAGTCTCCGATCACAGGTCGGTTTAACATAGGTATGTGATGTAAACAGGGATGCCAATCTGAACAAAGATTTACCAGACTATGATTATGCTAAATTTGGAAAATAAGTAAACTTGTCTGATAACCTCATATCCGCTACTCCCTTGTATCTTTGGTATTTTTCCACTTAGGTGACCATATGAAAGAGCTTTTGTGACTAAATAAGGTCTCCTCAAGCGTGTGTCTAATGTTCGAGACTTCCCACTTGCTCCATTTCCTTGGTTCTTATCGGAAATAAGACGTTATTTTTGTATAAACAGTGCACGTGGCCAAAATTACGTGTGCGACCAGCTCCCCGAGTATCACAAGTGCCGAAAAAAAGCCGATCGATTTGAAGTGAAGGTAATAATTTAGGGTCTACCCGTCAATTATTGAGCGAGAATGATTGGCATTGTGGTACAAATTGTGAAAGGTTCGAAGCACCTAAAGTACTCATACAAAAATATTAAGTTCGAGCCAATGTTGTCAAAAGCCTTTGGAGACCCGCGGAAATTCATGTTGGATCACTTCGAGTTCAATATCAATGGCGAAATCCATACTCTCAGATTAAAATAAGTTCAATTTGGACGCCTCAGGTGGATATGCTTTTACCCGAGCCCAATTTTCGGTTCGCATTAATCTGACAGAGGTTCGATCATGGTTTGAGGCGCTATTGGGAACTTCCAAATAATTGCAGGATATTACCAACAAATATTTTCCATAACATGGTTACGAGGGTATGGATTGGAAAGTTCAGCAGGGCAATGCTCCAATTCATACGGCCAAATAGAATCATATCATCCTCGTGCAATGTTAATTACAATCACAATAACGTTAAAAATAATGGAACGAAGGGGCCCCGCATGACTTCCTTGCCAGACTTCATACGGGGGAGGAATTACAAAGAATGAAATTCATTCCCCAGATTCCTTTCTATGAGCAATTGGTTCATAAGAGTCAAAAGCTTCGTTAAAGTCTGTATATACGGCGTGAACCTCTTTTGCATGAGATATAAAGAGGACCAGATTTATTGCTGTGGAACGATCTAAAACAAAACTTTTTTTGAACTCCGATACTCGTATATACGTTCGAAATGCAATCTTTGGTACAGCAGAAGGTTTCTAGATGATTATTGCTCTACTCATCAAGGAACAAACCTAACCGCAAAAATATATTGAATATCAGTATTAGAGGTTTGCAGATAGGGTTGCAAATTTGTTTAAATTATCGCATACCATCGGCCTCAAGTTTAGGGTTGGCTTAGTCTCAGAGTCACGCAGCTTAAATAGTAGAAGGTTCAAAGTTTTCATGATGTTTATTATGCTGGCCCTGAGGACATCAATTGTTTACGGTTAATCGACATATACATGCGATTGGAGATAACCCCAGAAGGAAGATTTCTAAAAGACTTTAAATCGCCCAATGCCATTGGCCAATTCACGCTGCCATTGTGCGAGAAAACTGTGCGCTGTGTGTCAAATAACACCATCTTGTTGGAACCACGTGCCGTCAACATCTATGTATGCCATCCAGTTTAGGCCATAAGACGTTGCTTAACATCGGTCTGTAGTGCTCGTCGTTGATGGTTATAGCATTGCCACGGACCGATAGTTCCGCCAGATCAAACGCACCAAACAGGAACTTTCACACGACAATTTTGCTTGTTAACACAATCCATTCATCCAAAAATGGGTTTTTTGGCTAAAGATGATTTTTTCACTAAACTTCCAAAGAAGGAACAGATGACGTCGTCTACAGTCGTTTTACTACATTTACTATGGTTGGAAGCAAAATTTACCAAATTGAAGTCGCAGAAAGGCCAAGCTCTTGTGAACGACGAGAATTTGACCGCGCCTTGGGTTTTTCCTTATAGTATCGCGTTCGACAGCGATGTCTTCACTAGACCTTTCGTTTTGGTGACGTATGGGCATTGGTTGATTATCTATCGAATCGATTGACTTGATTTGAATTTGGCCACCAAACGTCGAATAGTCGACTTGGCAGAAAGTTGGGCGCGGGACGTTTGTCCAACTATGCACTGATTATGAAAACAAATTTGATGATCACACAACGTTCAACGCCATTCAAATTGTCATACAATATGTGATTTTGTAAGCACTTGGTTTTTAATTGTCAAAAAAATCACAGGAAAATAATCAAAGTTTATAAAGTTTGTACTTGAGTCGATAAATCAATGCTTGCCATTTATCTTTTAAAGATTATTCCAGTCAAATGTTGACTACTATCTATATTTTAATGGGGTCCACACGGATACTCCAATTTTGAGTTTCCTTTTGGAGCATATTGGCTGGTGTCTGTGTAAAACTGTCTTCCAGGACTGCAATCGACGCTGGTTTATCAGTATAGATGAGTAATTTAACGTATGCCCGTACAAAAAAAAAATTTAAAGGCGTCAAACGTTCGTTCTTGCCGGCTATTCCCCGGTGCAACATGGAAAGTAAATCAATCCCCAATTGGTTCATCGATTCGCATGCTGTGTGGCATGTAGTGCCGTCATGCTGGAACCACATATCGACTAGGTTCAGCTCGTGCATTTTGAAAACAAAAAAAATGCACTTTGGACCAAAATAAAGTTCGAAATCATTGAAACATTGATGGTAACTTTGTTCTCGATGTCATCATGGGCCCATGATTCCATCGGGCTCTAAAACGGACCAAACAGTATATCTTTCCGGGTTCCTGGGCATCTTTTTTATAGCGTGAGGATGCTCATCGGGCCAAAGACGGCAGTTTTGTTTATAACATACCGATTCAAGCAGAAATGGGCCTCGTCGCTGAAGACAAATTTTCGATAAAATAACGAATCTTCCTACAGATATTCTACGGGCCAAAAAATTCGACGCTGTGGCAGGTCATTCGGCTTCAGTTCTTGCACAAACTGTATTTTGTAAAGTTTTAGACCAAGATCCTGGCATTAAGCCTACCACGTAGCCGAGTTATACAATCCCAAATGCTGCGAACTGCGAGCAAGTCACTGTCTTCATTAATACTGGGGTTGGGGTGGGGGTGGCTTATAGCTTAAAATTGGTGCGAAATTTGGTCACTATCGCTTGAGCAGGCATAGCACATCTAAACCGGGCATAGTAAGTTGAAAACCGTAAATTGTTCGAGTGTTGTTTTTAGCGCAAAACGTGCTTCACAGAGCATGAATTTTGATAGTTAGTAAAATTCAATAATACGTAAGCATTGTTCGGGTGTAAGTCTTTCCATGTTCAAATGGCAACGCAGACCGAGCATGTATTACTTCGACATATGTCACGAATCACGCATGAGCTATCATAAATAGAACACTGAAAAACCAAACAGCAGAAAAATCACCATTTAGCGCTTAACAATTCATAACAAATTTGATAACATGGTCGCTGTAAATACGCGATAAACGAGTGTTCCTGTTTAAGGGCTCTTTACATATTGCGTCAAAATTAATTGTGTCATATTCTGCGTCCTTGCCAATAAACCGTTATCGACCTTGAGCCAGCCTCGCTGTTGATAAATGGTCTCTATGCGCTTCAGTCGAGCATAGACGTTATATAAAGGACTTAATGTACTGCTCATTCTTATGAATGACAAATTATATCGACTGCGACATGGTTTAACTAAAAAAGACACTTTATGGACTCAAATTTTGTCTGTCGTGAATGGTAAATTTCCGGCTATGGTCGTTGCGTTCAGAGTCCTTCAATTTGGACACTTGGGCCTCAGAATTGCACTGTGCTCCTTCCCATTCAAGCTTAACCCAATTTATTTCTGCATAGCATTTACAAAGTTCTTTAAAACCATAAATATGTCACCTCAAAGTCTTCGGACATTAGTCTTCCTTTCAACGTGAATCGTGTTTTTAAATTTACAAATTAACACAACCGATAAATCACTTTTGATGTTAACATTTTAAAACACAATCCAACACGCGTATTTCTGGATTTCGGCTGCCTTTTGTTTTATTATTTTCCCACATTTGCTGATGTCAAAAAGAAAATTGCTTGTGATAAACCCCCGAAAAACACGTCAACTCGTACGAACTCCTGCCACGAGGCAATTTCGATTAGCATGAATCTATTCCGATCATAAAACTTGGGATTCTCTAAATTGCAAGGACAGTTGTCTTCTGCCTGACATGTATGTACGCATGGGTTGACGCAATCGAAAAGCTGGAAATACATTCTCCACGAAATCGGCTTCTTCCCACTTGGGTAATTTATCGCTTTTTTTTTGTTGGTTGTTTGTTTTTGAAATTGCTATCGCCCATGGCTATCTTGTATCTTGTCTTGATACGAAGTAATTTTGTTGGCCTTTGGCTTACCGCGTGAATATTTGAGAGTGCCTGTCGTCGTTGTTTTTTGGTTTGTTTAATTAGTTCAGATATGACAGGTAATAAGAATTAAATTTAAGTATGTGGTCGGGTAGATGTAATCGTTTGCAATGTTATCGATCGATGACCATACTCAATGAGCCTGTCAAACCGACGGCGATAACATTTTAATGCTTTTTTCGGGCAAAAGATATGAAAGCAAATCGATTGTGTCGGGGCGATTAAACCGCCGGCACATCATGATAATCATCGATCGAAATGTTTACTCAGAGATCAAACGATTTTCGTTTCAAAGAAATAATATAGCAAACGGAAAATTACCCTGAGTGTGCTAAAAACAGAAAACGATCAGCCCGACTATACATATATCAGAATAGATAAACCAGGGATTTGCAGCGTCATTGTGGTCAATTGGTATCGCGTGTTTCATTATACTCGTGATCTATGGTTCATGCAGTCAACCTCTCTATAGCTCCTGATAGCTCTTTTTGATTATTATTCTTTATTAGCAATTTTTTGTTCAATTCTTCAGTGAAAACGTCTTCGTTGTTTTGTTCATATATTTCCATTATTGACGACTTGATACTATTGTCGTAGGTTGCAACGGTCATGTGAGATTATTTGGAACGAATAAGCAAGTTAGTCAAGTCAGTAGGAGTTTGTTTAACTGTTCCACGCCGCCTCAATTATTGAATTATGAGTTCACAGCGATTACTTGGGCTTACTGTAGCGCGTCTGCAAATATTGAAGTTGCTGTGGAAGCGCTGGCGTTTGCTTTTACCTATACAACTATAGAATTAGCACTAAGATTAGTAAATGCGAAATCAAATATTGACATAAGGGTTGTCATGGTCTTTGCTTTATCGAAGACGATAAAATGACTGAAGTGTTTTATTAAACGATTATCAGAATAGTAGTAGTCATCTCCACAGGGGTGAAGGAGGGTTACTATTAAACATGAAAAACACTATCAAGCGCCAAATTCACCATCTTACGACCGGTCCATCGACACGTCCATCGTCCGACCTCGTCGACCAAGGTAACAAGGAGGTTTTTGATCGAAAAAATCCAATGGTTTTACGACTTGTTCGGCATATAGCGCGAACCTGTTGCAAATACCATCAAGTTCTGGTCTTAACAATTCATTAATCACTGCTCGATATCGCAATTTGTTCTCACATCCGTCAGGAAACATCTGGTTCGCTTTTGCCCATAGGTAAAAGAACTCGCAAAAAAAAAAGAAACACAAAAAGGATATGAAAAGGCTATATTTAAACTGTACTAGGAGTTCTGTTCTGCAAGATTGATGAAAAAAATAGAAACAATCCATAGAAAGGTACCAGTCGATCATTTTATTATTATTTAATGAAATATTCAACGTGTCATCGAGCTTGCTCCATTTTTCTAAGGAAATTGTCACCCTTACTTCCTGAACAATTCTTCAAAGTTTTTCCTTTTTTTTTATGTGATGCTTCAAAACTTTGATTTTCAGCTCAGCCCAAAGGTTTTCTACCGGCTTCAGATCCGGAAAGCTAGCTCCAAGCACGGTGTAGGATCGGGAATCAGCCTCCCCGATCACTTCTAGCGATCTAGCGATCCGCGAAGCGTGCAAAATACTCAGTGCAGCCGGTCCCAATTACAAGTCTACAAATGTAGCGACAGCCAAGCTGCTATTAAAGTTTGTTCGTCTGCTACCACCTTCTCTAAACTGATGGCTTAATGCAAGAAAGAAATTAAACGAGCTGACGGCTGGATGGATATCACGCTCCTTTGGATTTTAGGACACAGTAATATAAAGGGGCGTGAGAGGGCCGATGAGTTAGCCAAGTTCGGGGCCACCTCAAACTCCCTTATTGAAACTGTAGTGCTGTCGCTGAACCAAGGCATCATCCTGCAGCACTTTTTCGACATAGGTGGGCTAAATCAACTAGGTACAGGATGCCAAGAAAAACCTTACATATTCAAAAAACAAAACAAACTACCTCCTCAATAACACCTCTCAATCGTGGCGGTTAGTACGGGTCATTGGCATATAGTAACTCACGCTGCCAGAATAGGAATCTGGTCCAACATCCACTGCTGTACTCGCCACAACACTCACGCAGAGGAAGCCCATTTTACTGCGAATGGCCAACACTGGCAAGTCGCAGGTTCTGCGCTTTTGGCAAATACTTCCTCAATGACCTCTCAGAGTTAGCCAACCTCAATTTGACCAACATGGAGTTTCCTTAACTCCATCGGCTGGATTTAAATGAACATTCTCCTTCACATCCCTTCGGTTTCACGAGTTTTTAGTGGCATCAAAACGGCGCTTAAGCTTTAATTGTCGGCGCATAGTCGGATAGTCACCTCAACCTACCTACCAGATCCGGAGATTGAGCTGGCCCTTCCAAAATATCAATATAAATTGTTACCAAAAGCCATTCGGGCGTTAATTTAATGGAGTGCTTTTCAGCAGTCAGGTCGTCATCCTGTTGAAAATGCCTTTGAAGGGGAATATTTTTCTCAGCTTATGGCAACGTTAAGGGATGGTCGTGGTGCAATGGTAATCATCACCGACTGCTGAGCCGAAGGTCTGTAGTTCAAATCCGTCCTTAGTCAAGAACAATTCCTATACGGAAAAGCTGTGCAACAACATCAGTTGTGAATGAGAGATGATCAAAAATGTTGATGAAGACATAACACTCGCAGCTTAAGATTATTTCATACTCTTACTACATACTGTGCATTTCCATCATAACACCTTAATGACATGGAAACAAAAAAGTTACTGTGAACTACAACCAACGCAAATTCAGTCGAATCTCTCAAATCCTACCTAGGACAAGCACCCCCGGAGAGTAGTGAACGAACACCTTCGACACAAACCATCTGCATTCCGTTTCAAATATTATTATTTAATTACTATGCCACCAATTCGATAAATGGGTCCCACATCTCACCAACGGAAACAACCCCACAGCTTCCATCGCCGTGTTGAATACTTGAAGTTATAGGTTTGACCTATTAGACAATTTACATAGCTCCTTCCATCTGTTTGGAAAATATTTGCTCCTGGAGGATGGAAAAGGATTCCCTACAGATGAGCCTCGTTTTGTCTTTTTGTGTTAACTTACCTCCTCTGTCCCATTAAAAATAATCTTAAGACAGCATCCGACTATATTCGCAAAAGCTCTGATCGTCTTGCCATCATTGCGCATTGCTAAAATTGTTGTCCTTTTTGCTTCAGTCCAATGGGTTATTCTACCCATATTTTCTGTACAAAAAAATGCTAACTTAATCCTAAATACCTCAAATAACGATTCCTAGAACGTTAAAAATTCTCTTGCTTAAGCCCATGTTCAATGTTTCTATTTTTTTTGACAAATTGCCTGTGTGATCCTCGTCAGTATAATTGCCACTGATGCGGTGTTATTTGGTTAATTGTTGTCGCTTTTACGCTTTTTCCGCACAGTACTTCTCAGGAATTTGTTTGCTAGTTGTCAGTTTTTTTAATCACAGCTGTCGTAGAGGATAATCAATTCTCGTATCATTGATGTCAGAGGCCAACATCCCAATCACTGAACCACGGTGCATAGGGCTCTCAATTTCCAGGAAAAAAAAAACATTTGATAGGTCTTTGGTATAATTACATATAAGACCCTGTGCCGTCAACATTTCCACGATGCATTCGTGTCCATTATTAGGTTTTTTTTGTTTTTTGTTTCTTTTATAGATAAACCGAATCCCCCTTTCTCCTAGAGGAGTGACATTTGACTGTTACGACATTAGGGAAATGACGGAAAATAATTAGTAGATGTACGTTGGTTTTTTTCCTTAGTTCCTGGAAATACCTCTTAGAGCATGACGGTCACATGGCACATGGTACATGGTATACATGTGAAAGTCATTTAAGTTGCACTGAGAGATTAATGTTGGGGAAATTTCACTTGTCCGACGGTGACTACTGTTCCTTAATGATAGTGCCACTAATTGGAATGGGGTAAACAGTAAGAGTACTAATGAATTCTAAGAATTTAAAAATTTAAATCTTGTAAACAACTCTTTCTCTCAAATAAAGAGAAGTGAACGTTTTAAGCTAAGCTAGGTATATCCTATTTTGGGCCAAAACGCCAACCTACTTACAGTCATGAATCTCTGCGTATGCCCAAGCTTCTGAACCAACGATTACGTCGAGCTGATTCCTAATTAATATTATACAATGAAATCTCGACTGTGTAGGTGGCAATATGAGCGATAATTGTAATGATCTTCAGCTTTACATTAAGTTGCTTAAGCGCCAGCCACTAAGCCGTTGAATTGTACCTTTCGATGTTATTTTCATAACACATCACTCAATTAGTTCGATGGACGACTAAGAAAACAACAATTAGGCAAAATTCGTACTCATTAATCAACACCTTCTCTTTCAAGAGTTAAACATTCACTCCAATGCTTCGCTAATTATTTAACATCTTTTTGTAAAACGATTTATTTTTCGGCTCACTTATACCCTCAGTTTCAAATAAAAATGCAGAGATAGGTCCTTGTTTTATCTATTATCACATGCCGCATAAAAAATATTTTCAAGGTGCTGACATACCTCTAAACAGCACACTGAATAGTCGACACGTTGTTGTTTTTGACCGACGAGCAAATGCGGTACATATTTCGCACAGAACTTTCTCATGCTCACATGATCATGCAAACTAGTGAATACACTACCTTCTGATGCTTCGATTTATGATCAGCCAAAACCATTTTGTGAACTTGTTTTTATGTTTTCTGCCAAGCATTCAGCATCATTACTGTTTGTTGGGCCGCGTTTAAAATTAGTGCCACCACTTCACTATCATTTGTCTTAATGAAGCGGAGTTCCAATAACACTTGCCAAGCCATCGCTATTGTAATTTTCCTATTAAAATGCAATCCAATGCACACGCAATTTAGATTTTTCCACTGATCTGAAAATTATAAAAATAACATCAGTAAAATCACTGTGTAAACCAAACGAAAGATTGTCATAAAATTTTAAAACGTAGAGCTTGATGGTTGATAATTCCTAAAAATCATATCGATTCGTCAATACTGGCGCCATCTTACTGTCATCATAACGACAGATGATATGTTATATCGTCTTAGGTATTTTTTTTTCATGAGTTTATTTGTATTTATATTTTCTTCATAATAATAACAATCATCAGGCCATATTTCGTTTTCCAATAGATGGCGCTATCGGTACGTATTGATCACAGAGTAAGCTTAGGTATCTGTCTATAATTCACTACGGTTTACAAGTTTCAATGGCGCCAAATATTTTTCAAGCGTGTAAATGTTGAGCCCAAAAAAAAAAAAAAAAACAGTTTTGGTTATCGCCTACAATATGCAGCTGAAGCCCGTCGAATGATTTTAGAAAATTGTGTCGCCAATGGTTTCAGCGCTACAAATCTCGATGATTTCAACGTGGAAGTGTCGCGGACCCGTGAAAACGTTTAAGGACTTAAAATTGAAGAAATTACTGCCTAACATATGTAAATAATGCCTTTGAGTCAAGCACTAAAAAAAACGAATACAATACGAGCGAAGACACGGCAAAGTGATATGCAGTTCAGAATCATATTGATCAGGTACCGATCGATGACACATGGCATGGCTGAACAAAAAACTTTAAAAGACTGAATTGACGTTGCCAGAAATACGGGGAACAATTGTATTATAGCTAGTGGTGGACAGTACTTTCAAGAATAAACATGTAATTATTTCATCAAACCATTAAGCTGGTAAAATACATATTTTTGCTTAACATAAGAATTCAGCCGTTGTACACCCCGCATATTGTCGAATTTTTTTTTGTTCTAACTCTTGTGTTTGTCACGCAGCCTAAACGGGGTGCAGATGGTTTGTGTCGAAGATGTTCGTTCACTACTCTCCGGGGGTGATTGTCCTAGATAGGATGCGAGAGATTCAACTGAATTTGTCGCGTTGGTTGTAGTTCACAGTAACTTTTTTTCTATGTCATCATTGGAAATGAACGCACAGAGTATGAATTTTGAAGTGAATTTATACTGCGAGTGTCACGCCTTCGTAACCATTTTTTAATCATTTCTCATTCACAAGTGGTGTTGTTTTCCACAGATTTTTTTTTGCTATTGAAAAAAAGGATTAATGAATCTGTATTAAATTTTATGTGAAAAATAAATTTAAGTTCTCCATCGTACTTGAAATGTTGACTATAGCATTTGGAGAGTACGAGGGTCGAACAACAATTACCCGTGTTGGAAATGAAAATGCAAGTTTTTGGTTTTTTTTTTTTTTTTTTTTATCGTGATCTCCTCTTAGTCAATACACATTTTTCAACGTTTTTACCACTTCTTTAACCACTCCCAAAAAATATGACTTCCCAAACTCATCAAAATAAGCCTCTGTCTCGGTGATAAACTCCTCTTTTGAGCTGAATGTTTTTTTTTTTTTTCAGCGCTTTTTCTAACTGCCTGGTCAGGAGAGTACGGCAGGTGTGGCAGCAATTAATTTAATTTCGCAGCAACAATTCTTGATGAATGTGCCGGTGCGTTATCGTAGTGAAACATTACTTTTTTCGTAGCCAAATAATTCACTATAGTACTGCACCGTGATGACTCCATGACTTTTCCGTCCGATGTGGCAATCTTAGCCTTCTTCGGAGCAGATTTGCCACCAAAAATCCATTGTTTGGACTGTCGTTTGGTCTTTGGCGTATAATAATGTATCCAGGTTTCATCCAGGGTAACGACCCGGCGCAAAAACTGCCAAGAATCTCGATTAAAGAGGTCCAAACACTGCTTCGACATTGGCAGTCTCTACCGCTTGTTGTCCATTGTCAGCAATCGCGGCACCTATCTGGCTGACAGCTTTCTTACGTGTAATTTGTCACTATTGATTGCCGTTCCATCCGACACGCCTACGGCCTCTGCTGCTCCACGCAATTTTGTTCGTCGATCAGCGAGAATAATGTCGTGGACTTTTTCAACGATTTCTTCAGTAACCACATCTGCCGGGTGGCCTAGGCGCTCCTCATCAAAAACAGATGTACGAACATGTTTAAATTTGTTTAACCAATTTCTAACAGTTTTCAATAATGGTGAAAGGTCTCCATAGACAGCATCCAACTTCGTTTTTATTTCTTCACATTTTTTTTCCATCCAAAAATAAAAAGTCAATCAATTTAGAATGTTGTATGATGTCGCTTGACACATAACGGTACAAGACAGTAATTCCGAATTCCCTCAGCAACGCCATCTGTTTTCAAACACTTATTGATCGACCCTCGTAGACTCGGATCAAACAAAAAACGTTTATAAGTGGTACAAATTCTTCATAGAATACCGAGAATATGTTTATAACAACCGATGAGAAGCAGTGAAGGAAATTAGTATCGAAAATCCTCGAATCACTGTAAGAGAAGTTGGATATTGGCATATCGGTAAGGCCATACCATGATTTTTTTTTTTTAGATATTTTGGGCATGAAATGTGTGTCAGCGAAATTTGTTCTAAAATTCCTAAATTTTGACCAAGATAACCGTCGCATGAGCAACGTTCAAGAGCCGTTGAATGACGTGAGTAACCAACGTTTTCTCGTTCTCTGCAAAGTAGGCCTCCGTGGCGGCGATGACCTCTTCATTCGACTGAAATTTCTGCCCGGCGAGTGATTTTTTCAAGTTTGGAAACAAAAAGAAGTCGCACGGGGCCAAATCTGGAGAATACGGTGGATGGGACAGCAGTTCGTAGCCCAATTCGACCAATTTGGCCGTGGCGAGGGCGAAGGTGTGAGCCGGTGCGTTATCATGGTGAAGAGCACTTTTTTCTTCGCCAAGTGGGGCCGTTTTCTCTTCAATTCGGCATCAAATATGCCCAATAATCCAATCTCCAAGTAGTCGATGTGGATCACACTTTGTGAATCCCAGAAAACGGTTGCCATCAGCTTTCCGACCGATGGGACAGTCCTCGCCTTCTTCGGAGCACGTTCGCCGGGTGAAATTCACTGTTTCGACTGTTGCTTGGTCTGTGGTGTGTACCAGTGGATCCATGTTTTGTCGACTATCACGAAACGACGCAGAAACTCCTTCGGATTGCGCCTAAATAGCGTCAAACACTGCTCTGAAATGGTCTCAGGGTTGCGATTGTTGTCCGGAGTGAGCAAACGCGGCACCCATCGCGCCGACAGCTTTCTCATGCCCAAAATTTCATGCACGATATGACCCACGCGATTTTTAGAAATGCCTTTTTGTCACGTTATCCTCCGTGGTAGCCGTTTTCGGGGCACCTGGACGTGGCTCATCAAAAACCGACGTGCGACCACGTTGAAACTCGTTAAATCAATTTTTGATGGTCGCCATCGCAGGAGAAGAATCACCGTACACAGCATCCAAACGCTCTTTGATTTCGCTGCGCGATTTCCCTTCCAAAAACAAGAATCGAATCACCGACCGATATTGCTCTTTTTCCATTTTTCTAAAATCCGCGAACACTCCCGCTTCCACACGCGGTCAAAACAAAACTACGAGTCCGATCTGGCTGAAATTTCGACAGCAGCCGTCTACTAGAATGTACTACACGATAGTAAGTTGCTAGTCTTGCGATACTGGTACCATATGGCGGTGGGGCTAAGTACTTATCGGACCACCCTCGTATATCTGAGGGGGCTTACTTTGAAGAGGATCAAATGATGAATAAATAAATATTTTTTGAGGAAAATTAAAAGTCACCTTATTTTTTTAAGAAACTTTGAAAGTTGTAAATGTACCTGCAACTACTGCTTTGTACCAACTGTCAGTGCTCGGTAGACAGTTGGAACGATTTGGTTTGACATTTGTTAAAGTTAACCTAAAATACCCAAAACTGATCTTTTCGTGTCTTTTTTTTTCGACTTAACGTCGGGACGTATAGTCAATCCGTAATATTTTGGTAAATGAATAAAGAGAGGTTCTCCAAACGTTATTCTTGAAATATGATGTTGTGAAGGTGTCGAATTCCTGTTTAGACTGAGCGAGCCTTTTTAGTGGGACAGTTTAAGTGGGTTCAAGAGGGTTCAAATTATATCTCCCGGAAAATATTTTCAATCGACCAAAATCTAAATTGGCAAACTAACGACTGGCAAACTTCTCGCCTTAAGCCTGTTCAAATAATTGTTTGCAGTTCCGAATATAGTCATAACGGGGAAACAAAAACACGAAAATGGAGGGGACCAAATCAAAAAACAAGTGTCCCGTTATCTTCCAGCTTAGTTTATCGACTTTTGCCTTACAAAGTGGAGCTTTTTGATATTCGTTACTGATATCTAGCAATATGTCGATCTGATCTACTTTCACGTTTCCACTGCCAGTTGTTTTTGAATTTATGTTTTCGTTTTACACAATTTCTAATTAATGACTAATTTTCTATTTTATTTTATTTCGTTACAGGTAAGTGTCAAAAGGGCCAGTCGAATAAGCACAATCTCCACATTCAGTTGTGGATTTTAAATGTTGTCGGCTCGTAATGGGAGACAGTAAATAACGGTAAAATATTAGTCTAAATAAATAGTCCAAGTTCAAAGCATTTAATTGCGAGATAAGGCAATCCTACTTGCACAAATAAGCGTTCAATATTTAATTAGTTTCGAGTGTTTGATTACGCGATTGATTATCGATAGAGTGTGCCTTGAAATTAACCCTTTAAGTGGGTTAAGGTCGTTTTACATCTTTTTTTTCCCTTTATTTTCTTAGATTTGTAATTGTGTTGGTTGCTATAAATCAATTTTAAAGAAATACGTCCAGTACATATTAGTTTTCGTTTTTATTCATGCCTTGCCCCTCGGTAACCGTTTCCGATGCATACGCACATGTCATACGTCAGTTGTCTACTGAAAAGAGTAAACAATTTATGCTAAAAGCTGTCTGCGTATTATTGTCATAAAACGAATTGAAATATTTGAGCAGAAAGGAGGACGAGAGGCTAACAAGAAAAAAAGGTCGGGAAGCCATTAAAGAGTTAGCAATGTGCCAATTGGCAAAGCGCTGTCTGCCCACAATTTCTGGCTTAATTTCACTTTAATTGGTTTTGTGGAAGAGCTTTTTGCATTCTGTTTAAGTGGACACATAAAGAGTGAACCACTTGAATGATTCCAAGAAACTATGCTCTTGCTCATAAACTTGCTCTTTCCTCTTATTCCTGTTTTTCTAATCTCATCAGCATTCACTTCCTATTCGAATCCGCTAAGTTGGCTTCACAAATGGTTTTGAAAAGAAGACAAGCCATAAGGGGCACACCATAATCAGAGCGAATCCTCGAATGTGTCGGGACACATTGTATGTGTTTGAAATGATTCTCAACTTTAATCTCATTCTCGGTGGTGTCCCGGTAGTAATAAGAAGCACAGACCCCAATCTCATTTTGAATGCAAACCCATCAATTAAACGCCGTGCCATCTCCTCCTGTGTCTGTGCTGATAATTCTTGGAACTTGTCTTTGGTGTGGCGTGTGCATTCCCTTGTCCCTTTCATGAATTCATAATCCCAAGCTCGAGAGGCAAAAGAACGACAATCACATCCGACAACCTCCTTCGCATATATGTAGAACGGGGAGCGGAGAAGAAACCAAAAAAAAAAAAGTAAAAAAAAACTGAAAACTGAATTCTAAAACTTACAATACCCTCCTCCGCACTACACGAGCCTTCAATTTGTTTCACCAAGCTGAACGACCACGTTTGTGGCTACGACGATGACTACTACGACGCCAACGATGGAGGCGAGTGAGTGTAGCTAAATAAACGATTACCCCCTTCAGTTGGTGGCCAGTCGCTCCAATCGAGACTCCGAGACTCTTCGTCCTCCATTGTGTATGGAAACAAGACCACTTAGGAGAGCAACAACAATAGCGGCAGAAGCAACATAGTCAAACCGAACTTACTCGAGACTCAATAATGATGATATAGGGGCACCCAGCAATCATGATTACTTTGCTAGATTAATACTCACGACAAGGGCGACAGCAGAGCTCGAGTGCGCGAGGGGTGTCAATTGTTCGCGATTGGATCCAATGACCAGGAGGGGGAATGGAACGAGGAGAAAACCAAGCTCCGCGAAGCGTGTAGGTGCCTTAGGAATATACTCGTGAAGAAAGCAAAAACTCGGGTGAGATAGTGACGCCGACATCATTGGCACAGTGTCTGCGGTATCGGCATCGACTTACAATCAAGAGTCACGAGAGATAACAAAAACAAAATGAAAAAGTGAAAAGTCCAAGTCAAGACCCGAACTCAGTCCGTTGTCCACATGGAGCTGCAAGCAACAGCAGCTGTTGGTTGGTTGTTGTTATTGTTGACGTCCGCGGGTATGACGGCGCCCGTAATCACGGTTGAGAGGAGGTTCTTATGGAGCAGCGACTATGACTACGCGTACGACTGTGACGACGACCGAGATAGCAGCTCACATTCAACATTCAAGGGTCCCTTGTTTTTGCCCCGTTCCGCTTTGTGCTCGGTGTGATCGGTGGCCGCTTGCGGCGGGTGGCGGTGGTTACTGGGTATAGTGAGTGTGTGTCTGTTCAATGTTCGGTCGACTCTGTCGTTAATTGCCGTCTGTGGCATGCTCTCGCCGTATGTGCAGCATTGGATCTCGTTTGTAAAATATGTTTTGCTTGTACGGCTTGTACTGTCGCGCTAAACGTGTTGCTTGTAGCATTTGTCTGCTTTGCCGTCGTCGTCGTTATCGTCAGTTTTATGTGTGCCCGCTGTTTTGTGACTGACGGAGTACCGTGTTTTGTTGTGCCATGCCACGGCATGCAATTCAATGCATTGCAGCAATGCCGTGCTGCGCGGTGCCGCGTGCATCGCGTTCGTGGAGTGGAAAAGTCGCGACAGCGAAGAACCAGAGACAAGTTGTAACACCTTGTCAAACCAATTAAAAAACCACTACCGTTTGTTCCCCCTGTGCTCTCCTCTTTGGCATTTTTATTTTCGATTGGCGGTTGGGTTCCTTCATTTATGAACGGTTTTCGTTATCGCATTAGGACTTTTTTTTCTCAATTTTTTTTTTTTATTCGTTCGCGTGTTTTTCGTTTTTTTTTTCTTTTTTTTTCGACTTATAATCGTGTGCACTTATTGTGTTGTTTGCTTCTGCGAGTAGGTTGAGGTTTTTAACGTCGCCTCTTTACTCGGTTTTGTGATTTAAAATGCAAATAATGGTGAGAGGATGAGGCTGGGGGGAAGCGGCGGGAACATTCTCTAATCGACTTGTTGAAATCGAATCGTAATCTCCTGCCACTTGAAGTGTTTCTGACCTTTTCGAATGACGTTATACTGCTGTGATGAGGGGATTGTTGTGCTGTTTTTCCTTTGTTTTGTTCCCTTCACCATTTTGTAATCCTATCATATCGACATAGTTTAGTTGGGGATTTAATTGGTGTTGTGTAGCAGATCGGTAAGAACATGTATTCGCATTGGACGTGTATCCTAAGTTCGAATTAGGCTTCGTGTTTTTCACGGCACATGTAGGCTTTGATTTGAATGGCACGGTCAAAAAGTTCCAATGGAAAGCGGCTATCGTCAGTCATGGCGCTTGCTCTGTGGTGGCTATACGAAGGCCAACGTTTCTGGGTGAACCACTCTGCTGAGCAGCGCGATTGTTCGACATTCATCGACCGTAGACACGATATTTGGCAATATCCCACCTTCGTACAACCTATGCTATTCCTTTGCTCTTTATAGGCATTAGACTCACTTAGACTGTATTGTTTCTACTACTCCTGCGTGTGGTAAAGGTTCGCTCAGACTATGCGCAGACTCCCACTGTCGACCTTAGTATTGCAGTGCAAAGCCACTTTCCTTCCAGATGTACATGTACAGGGCTGATATTTTAAAAACAAATTTTTACATTCCATTTGTCCTTTCGCTTGCTACAAGTTATGAAAGACTTCACTCGAAGTTACCACCATTTGCCTTAAAGCATCGGTCGCTTTACGGATGAATGGAAAGTTATCGATAGCGCGGAAGAGGGCCCGCTTCAAGGATCCTTGGACCAAAACTTGTAAACCAAGGGATGGAAGTCCGGACTAACAGTTAGCCAATCATCCGGTGATATTTTTTTTTTTTTATAGTCACTCTTGAGTGCTTTTCATCTTGTGGGTTGGAGCAGAATATTTTATAATGTCCAATGCTTGTTTGCGAATATTGTTCGGCTTAGAGGCTTAAAGACATCTCCCAAAACAGTGTGTAACAGCTGGTAAACTTCCACCAAAGTCTTGAGTCCTTTTTCACCAAACTTCATGGTTTTAACCCTAGGGGATTTTGTTAGTACGAATTTTCCCCGAATTCAATCCCATGTCATCAGCATTAGCAGCTAACACGCCAACCTTTGACCCATCGCGCAAACTCATCAAGCTTTTTCAAAACTTACACCACCTGGCACCAGATAATCTTGATTTGGGTTGCTCCAACTTCTACAGCTCAGGGTTAAATTCCGAACCTGAGGTTTAGAAATTTTTACGAGGATAAGAGGAAGAACTCTCGGCCTGACATAGAGATAGCGTTCCAATCTGCAAAAATGAATGTTTCCTGCCTGTCTGCACGTGCCATTAGTTCATATGACAAGGTATGAAAAGTTTCAGCTTAGTCTCTCAAGTAGTTTGTTTATACGAATTTTGCAGACTTCCATCTATTCCGAAATTTAAAGAAAATAAATACATTCTATCGAACAATCCAGTCATCTATTTTTATAGGCATATTGCGGGATCATCTGCAGCTTTCTTAGCAAGTTTTTTCCTATGCCTCTAATCGATCCAAAAAGAACATAACGAAATGGTAATTTAAATTTCGGAAATAAGAACAATTCACAGGATGCCATGTATAGAGATAATATTGGCAGCGTTTTTGGTCGCTCACAAGAGTGGATTGGCGAGATGGTACATTATCGTGGTCCAAAAATCAATAGTTTTTTTGTGACAAATTCGGTATTTTTCAAATGACATTTCCCTTAATCGACTCATAATACTTAGGAAGAATAATAAAAAGAATGAGTGAAATATAGCCTTTGAATGACTTTGACGTCGTTTGTTCGGTTTCGGTTCATTTTATCCCTGTTTACACACCGTACTCGTAAGCGTAAGTGGGGGTGGTCGTGGTGCAATGGTAATGATCACCACTGTTGAGCGGAAGACCTGTAGTTCGTCTGCCCATAGCCAAAAACAATTTCTATACGGAAAAACTGTGCAACATCAATTGTGAATTAGAGATGATCAAAAAGTACTGACAAAGGCATAACACTCGCAGTGTAAGATCACTTCAAAATTCGTACTCTGTGTGTGCATTTTCAATATAACACCTTAATGACATGGAAAAAAAAAACAAGATGCTGTGAACTAGAACCAACGTGACAGATTCAGTCGAATCTCTCGAATCCTATCTAGGACAAACACCATAAGAGAGTAATTCTTGAAAACCCCACTTCTTTTGGAATTAGCGTGCTGCAACGCGTCTCATGTATCAAAACAATGTCTCCTTTCGATGAAGCAATTTTTCAATCTCTTTGGCCTCTTTGAACGCCTTGTACTACTCAAATGCCCTTGTTGTCATTTGTACTGACTTTCCGTAGGCTTTCTCCAACATTTTCAACGCGTCCGAAGAAAGAATTCCATTTGAAGCATAAAATTTGGAACAAATTGTTTGTTCAGTAATTTTTTTTCACGTTAAGAACGACAGTAAACTAATTGACAGACGGCACCCAAATTCGGCGTCAAAAACAATGACAGTTGTACCAATATACAAATTTAGAACCAAAAAAAAATTAAGATACCATTATCGAATGACTCAATTTCGATTATATTCTGACAGAATAAATGTCCTTTTCGATAATTACCTCTTATACTTTGACATTTGTCGTTTCTGTCAAACGGTCATAGCAATTTCATGCGACCTTATACCCCTCTCCTGCCCACGTCAATATCCACTTCCATTTACTTACACCATGAGTCACCTTTGACATTTCCCCACTCTCACTATCTGACATTTCACATGTGATCCCTCCATGGCTGGGTGATAAAAATTCATATATGTTTTATGACCACCATGACAAGTCATGCATGGAATGTTGTTAGCATTCTTTTTCATCACATTACGAAAAGTGATAATTTCAAAAACTCATTCATGACCGAGAATTCGTATTTTTATTTTTCATCTTTCATATAATATTTACACGCCAAATGTCGTGTAAATATTTGTGAAAATTTTAAGCTTTGTATGGTGCAAAATTACTGTACGAAATGTTTATTTAACAACAAGAAGTGTGTAAACAAAATGGGGTGAAGTAGAGTAAACAAATAATAAAAAAGATTTTTTTTGCCTGGTTTATGCAGATCTTGGGGAGATAAGCGCGGCAATATCTTGACAGTTGGCGGATATACGATTACATATGTAAGTATGTATGCAGGGTGTGTTCGAGGACTTACTAAAATTATGATGAAATGTAGGCGCTTGATGGATGTGAAGCGTAGAGGGTACTGAATGATTAAGACCGCTGCCTAGATAGGTTTGACTTTTTATGATTTAAATTTTGGAATGTTCCTCTTTTTGTAATCGCAATTTAGTTTTGTATTTTTCTTATCACGTGATTAGAGTAGTGACAGGTACATTTGCACTTAACTGAAGAATATTTTTCTTATCTCATAATCGAAAAAAATCCCGTTCCCGTGAAAACTATAAAAAAATGCTCGACTGAAAGGCGTGTCCACTACAGTTTCTTCGACTCAGTGTAATGACACTTGTAATAAAACATTTACGTTTACAAACAACGGTCTCGTCATAACTGCCTAACGCTAATGTCTTACTTTGAAGCTCGGTAATTAATCGATACATGTTGTACCCGTAAAGCTAATCGTAATTATCGCCGTTCCACTGAATTCTCGTTACATGAAAAAAATAAAGCACTTACGACCGCGTACCTCATTGAGTCATAAGCTCAACGGCAACAAAACAAATAACTTCTCCTGACTCGAAAGATCATCGATTGCTAGCGGCAGTTTACTCACCCCGCAACACAAAGAGGCCAACAAACAATAATTCATATTTTTCGTCTGTTTACCTTTACCACTTGTTCATTCATATCGCCCGGCAACCCGCCGATCATCATGATGTATCGTAATCATTCGACTCCACTTCGGTGAAGCACATCAGTTTTTACGCGAACCAATCGACCATCCCACATCGCATTATCCGCTGCCACTCATGAGCTGCCCGATGTGCTCGGCGTGTTCGGTGCTCCGTGTATACTTCTCCGTCCAAATGTATTGTTTCTTCTTGTGAAACTTAAATTCCTCCATTACACCTCCGATTACCGTCATCTTTATCATCATCATCATCATCCTCGTCGTCGTCGTTGGAGACTTGTGTTTTGCTTTCACACAATTTACCTTTTTTCCGTTCATTTGTGCCATTATTTTTTTTCTTTTCATTTCCATTCGTTTCTTAATTTTTCTCGAACGTCCGCCTTTTGTATGAGTCGCAGTGTGTGAATTGTGTGTGAATAAGATTAATTGCACACCCTTCCGGGGGCCACCGCGCGTCGCCACTCCGATGTGATTGTTGGAATCATTTGTGGGGGTAATGTGGAGTGCAGAGATGCAGTCCCTTCACTTGAAGATATTATTCAAAAAGGCGGACACAATATTCACGTCATAAACAAAAAAACACAAAAGAGGTGTAAAGCATAAACCGCAGTTATGAAAAATGAAGACCGGACGGACACTCTCTCTCATGGTCTTCCGACTCCACATGGAACATCTGCAGTTCAGTCAGATTCGACTCCTCACTGCACCTTTCCCTTCGTCTTCTTCTTCTTCTGCTTCTTTTTGTTGATAATTATCATCTCGGGCAGTACCCATTTATTATTCCCTCCACGGTCGCATTTCATTTGTCAGAAACGAAGACGTAAAAAAAAGTGGTAACAGGCAGAGAAGGGAGGAGGATATCCGCAAACGAACGCAGCAATGTCGTCATTTCTCCGGCGCGTAATTTACGCCAGTTAATGAGTGAATGAGCTTCGAGGTGCTGCTGCTACTTCTTGTACACCTCTGGGGTACAGTTGTAGACTCTCTTGTTCGGTCATGGGAAGCACATAAAAAAAAAACGAGTCATACAAAGGAACTACATCAGCAACCTCGGGCAGGAAGGTGAATGGAGGGGTTAAGAGAAGAACTGTCTTGGAATAATTAATAGCCTTTATCCACGGCAAACATTTTTGCAAGGCAAATGCTTGCTAATATGTGAAGATATATTTCGACTAATGCTTGCGTACACAGCGTGCCGCTCGGTGAAATTGTTTGCTTTGTCTTTGGCTCGATGGGAACTTGGGATCGCCCCGGGGTAAGAGACGAAAGCATGAATGAATGTGAGTGTCATCAGGTTGGATAATGATAAACGAATGAATTAAGGTATTTTTCGTTGTATTGTGTTGTGCGTTGCGAGCATAAAGACGAAATCTTACACGGGATTAGAGAGATTTGATGGAGACGATAACAGATGTGGAATTGTCCCACACTTTCTGAATTTGTTTTTGCTTTTGAGTGAATATGGTAATTCTTCTTTTGTTCCGACTTTTTCTTTTTTTAAACCCCGAGGTAACATAGATTATGGCGCGATACACGACGACAAAATCTTCTAAAACGATCACCTCCCAAGGACTTATGAGCTTAAATGCGCCTCTTACTACTGGTTCTGGGCAACTTAACCAATTAATTCATATATTACACGTATATTCCAGATGTATGTCGACCTGAAATTCCTAGGTCCAAGACGGTCGTTGGAAACATTTCCTTTTTACAATCACATTAACATGAACCTATCAACCATACAGAGTTTTTCGGTGGGGATATAACAATTTTGTAGTCTAATACAAAAGCGCCCTTTAATTTTTTCTGTTATCTGTCTATGTCAAATCGTCAGTCAAGGTTTACATTTTCCGTGGTGAAGTGCACGGAGGAGCAACGTTTGGTAGTCGAAACTTTAAGAGCTTTTAACTTCAATTTTCGGCCGTAATAATCATCCCACCAGACATGATGTGCAGTTGGATGTTCCTGTCAGTGAGACAACGCACCACAGAAATGGGATATCTCTCTGTCCATATTGTGGCAAATTTTGGGTAAAGATCTTTGCCTGCATTCTGACAAGATCAAATTAACTCAAGACTGAAGCCTCTTGATCATTTGGAGGCCGAAACTTTGTGCTTCAAGAAATTCTATTTCATCTACAAAAGCGACTGTGTACTGAGGATTTCATGCAGGAGGTTGATTGGACCGCATTTTTTCGCCGATAAAAATGATCGCTATCTTAGGGTTAAGTTCGTTATCGTTCCATGTTGGAAGACTATATTTGGTCAGAATTGAATGGACGTGGCATCATTAATGGTGCCACATACGACACAGTTGGCCAAAAGATTGATCTATTGAAGGGGAAGTCCGGCGATCGTGTAATTTCGAGAAATGATCGGGTCGAATGGTCACCTCATAATTTAACGACGTTGTAACTCTTTTTTTCGGGTTATGCTAACAACGCTAGAATAGTGCAAAAGCAATATTGAACCCAAAATTGCTAAGATTTCGGCGCATATGTATGGAAGACTAGTGGGAAATTGGCTCCAAAGAACCGATCGCTATAGCCATATGAACGTGATTGAATCCCGTGCTTAAACTACATATATGTATGTATGTACTGCACCCGAAATAAATTTTAGATCGATGTCTCAATTATTCTGATTTTTTTTTAAATAACAATTGTTATGTCCTTATTGAAAAAGCCTCTAATCCGGTGGGCCAGCAGATTATAAAATGCTATAGTTAGCAAGGAGAAAGCCCTATCGTGCCAAGTAGGTCCAGCTACGAATCAGTGCCGCAAGAATATAGGTTACTTTCTCAGATGGCAAAACTTCTCTGAGTCTGCACTTTGTCTCTGAAAGATTCATTAAATAATGTCTGGCGAGTCTTTTGAGATGTTTTTAGAGAGTTTGTTCAAGGAGGAATCCTGGCAACTATCAACGGATTTTGAGTTCACATTACTGAATATAATCCTTATCCTTGCCTATTAGGACATATGTATTGTACATTTAGTTATAGCTCTATGCCAGACTCGTGTTTTATGTTGGCGCAAGCGAAGATGGCTTACAGCTCGTATTTGATACTGACGGATAGCCCCAGTGCCTTCTAAATTTTACAATTTTAGCCAAAAATATCAGCTCTAACACCTGATTCTGCTTACGGACTTATGCTGTTCTTCGGCTGAGTCTCATTCTTAACGGTTTGGAATCAATATTTCAACTTTCTTGGCAAAGACGTAAATTACTGATAGGACATCCGATGCCTTGCTCACCATGCCGAGCTCGGAAGATTCATGAATATATGTGACGCTTGTTAACTTTTTTTCTTTTTTTTTTAGAGAAAGGTCTCACAATCGCGGTGTAGAACTGAGGTTTGAATACTCGGGTTTAACCGCTGGGGCGTCAAGATCATATAGTCTTTCTCGCTTCTGTAATATTATTTTCCTGGTATAAAGTACTAAGCCTGTCTTAGTCGGGTAAATGGATAAACCGTCTCTGACGCACCAGTCAGCAGTTTGCACGCGTTCGTAGGCTTTTATTTTACATTTGCATTTGACTATGAACATAAGATCGGGGGCATGTCCGTTGCCTTTAGGACTAAAATCGGTCAGCATATATGTAGGGTAAGTCGTCGACAATTGACCACAGAAGTGCTAAAGAAACCCTTTTTATTGCTGATACTGTCACTTAATACTTCTCCGGATGTAGCCTCAATCACCTTTCGTGAGCCGTAGCCAGCATCATCGTATGCGCCCTCGATATCGAGGAAGGCCCAAATAACGATCTCCTTTGGATTTAAGCTGGCTTCTCCTATCCAAATGCAGGGTGCAGAGTGTTCTCGATTGAAGGTTTTTACGACAGTAATGACTTTTTTTGAAGTTCGAAAAGATTTTCAATCGATTTCAGACTGTTGGGGCGAATGAAATAGTAGTTGACTTTGCCTTCGAAAAGTCAGAAAGCCAGGAAAAGGGATACTACGTCACCTATCGCGAAATACTCTTCACCAAAGAATCGAAGTTTGCCGGAACTCATCACCAAGAATCGTTCCTGAAGCGGATTGTTACCGGAGATGAGAAATTGGTTCTCTACAATCTCTCTTCTAAGCCAAAAGACCGACCAACATAACATTTTAGAGATGAACTTCACCCATTCAAGGTATTATTGAGTGGGATGCTGAGGATAAAGGGTGGGCCAAATACAAATTTCTTTTTGAAAATGCAATAAAATGAACAAAATTATTTTTTTTCCATGTATTGTATTATCGCTTTATTAGTAAGAACAAACATTCTGATTAATTATGAAATACAACGTCATTCAAGTGGCTACCTCCGCTGGCTTCGCAGTAGCTTATTCTGTCAACCCAATTTTCCAAGACCTTGTTGTTGGTTTTGGGCTGTAACTCATCGATTGGATGATATTGGCCTTAAGTGTTTGAATCGTTTCCGGATTGTTGGCATAACATCGCATAACTGACACTCTCTGTGGATACATGGGCTTCTCGACAATAACGTGCGGGTTTTGCTACATTTTGTTTGTGTTTATAGAATTTTTCGCTCAAAATAGTTGTCCAATTCAAGCTCTTTAAGGCCCAAACTGCGAAGCGATAACGAAGCAGATGGTGACGCGCCTTCAATTGCCGGGTCAATTGGACCTTGTAAGCGAATAATCCGAGATCTTTGTGCAGAATTCTCGTCAGGCTAGTGCGTGAAATGTTGAGCTGTTGAGATCGATCGCGAGTTGATGTTCGTGAATTGAGTCTCACACCCTCGGCCACAGCAGCCACGTTCTCATCTCTGCGCACCGTAAGACGACGGGTACCATGAGTGCTGTCCACTACCATACCAGTCTCACGAGCTTTTTGCACAAACTTGCGTATAGCAGTGGGTGCTTCATTTCGGCAAAAACTTATCTTTAAAAAACGCACTGTTTGGGTTACACAGCACTCACTTTGGAAATAAGTTTTCAATATTTCCCAACGTTGTTCAAGCGTAAAGCGACTCATTTGGTTCCGCAGAGATATGATACTGCCTGTCAGTCAAAATTTCAAGCGGGAAACAGCTGTCAGTGTCAAAATAACCTATGATTAAAAAAAAAACACAAGATGGCCACATTTTATAATCCATTTGACCTGTTGCCTCCTGTATGGGCAGAGATCAGGAGGTCAAATACCTCCTCTAATAGTACTTGTATATGGTAACTGGGTTAACCATTCGCTGACTGATCTCATTAACAGGCAAAAACAAGTCTTCACCGTCGGCTTCTTAAATACGTGGAAAATGTTACGAAGCCCTGATCACCCACGGACGGAATGTTTCTGTCTCTAACTGCTACTCCTGTGGTTCTTATTTTATGAATTTGGGCGACGATATGTAAGGACCCTTTAATTCTCTAACTTACACAAAATCGAGTCTCGTAAGTCTTCGGTCAATGCTGACGTTTCATTTTACACATCGCATACGGCCACTATTGCCAACCTTTTCCGAAGTGACGCCCAGGGATAAGCTGATCTCACTTATCTCGTCGTACCCTTTCCACTGAATTTAGGGAGATTTTATTGTACACCTCAAAAGTCATTCTCCGAATCATCGGCTTAAAATAAATTACAGGCCTTCCATGAATCAATCATAAACTGTAGTGCGCGGAGTGTAGGACATAACGATCATAAACGCATAAAGAGATTAGCTTTTATTTGATGGATAGCATCCAGGTAAAATGTTTTTTTAAGATTCGAAAATGATCTTATGGTCTTGATTGATACAATGTGGTTCGAAACAATTTTAATACAAGTCCGACCGGCTGTCAGGTTATTTTTTCTTCTTCGCGACACTAATAAAAAACCTCATCCCACGCCTGATTTTGTTGCCGTCTTTATTTGATGATCCGTGTGATTCGTGGAATATCAGTGATTAATAAATTGAAACTTGTCGACTATTGCCACGACGTTTTTATGGCGGCACGGTGAAGGTTGGGATGACCAGAAAACCCATTAAGATGCCCCACCTTCTTACTGAATAGAAAACAGCATGCCATTGTCCGATTTGTGCTCACAATGAACCTCGACGATCGTAGGAAATTAGAGTCTTCTATGATTGATGGCGAGACTTTTCCTGAAGCGTTTCCTGTACAAGTAGAGGTCACTATGATGATGGCTGGTAAATGCCCCATTACTCGACCTGACGACCATCAAACTAACTCAGTCCATTCAGTCGTGTGTGGTGCAGTCGTTGTCATTGTCGTTGATTAACATAATTTAACCGCGACAAAGGCGGTGACAAGAAAGAACCAAAGAATAGAAACAAAAAAGTGGAAAAAAAAAATACTCAAAATGTCAAGGAACCAACTGAACGATACTCTATTGCAATAAATCAATCAATCAGCCTCTGTCGCGCTATCCGCCAAGCAAAGTCGATTCCACTCACCCGATCGCGGTTATTATTCAGACAATAGCTGGTTGGGAGTTGGTAGACCACAGTGACTGCTGCTGCTGCTGCTGCACATCTTGATGCAAAGAAACGAACCAGGGGAAAGGAGCGACTGGAGACGAAATGTTGACGTCGCAATAAACTTCAATTTGCGCCAATTTACGTTCGCGAGCTCATGTTAACATAAACACACCGTCTCGCGTCGCAATGACGGTAGCGGCAGCTATGCAATTAGGTGACATCGCTTGTGCCCATAGCAAACTGTGCGACTGGCACATGTTACTCGCATACGGGGTCTCGGTGGGAGCCTAAAAAGGCCTCCCATGGCACTTGCAGCACAGCGTACACAAAATGAAACAAAATAAACAAAATGAACATTTCATTTACATACTCCGCACTTTGACTCGTCTTTCACGCGACTGGTGTTCTGTCGACTAGTTGCGCTGCTAGTCGCCAGCTGACTCAATGGATTGCACTGAGGGGATGGGGAACAGGAGGTTCGCACGAGTTCCCGTCGACGGTGCCCCGCACACGGGTATCGTCATCATTACGATGATGTTTGGTTGTCGGTCGTATTATGGGCGCCTTCTGTGTGCGCGTGTAAACAGTTTTTTTTTAAGATGAAGCAGTTGGTCTCCATTTGCGGTTCAATTATTTATTGTGCGTACAAACTCATTTGTATGCGTATACAGTTGTGGAAAGAAGAATTGCTCTACTTGCTGGTAATTGAAGCCGATCTACAAGTACAAGAGTTCAGTGAGCGAATCCACTCAAAAGGGACTTCATGCACTCGGAGAACTCGTAAAATTCGGCAATCTCCGTTTGTTCCATCCCAATGCCCAGCACAAACACCAGTCGAACAAACCATCTCAGTCAACTCTAAATATGATTAACTTCCTCTTCCATCTCCGGAGCAGCCACATTCCGTGTCCGCCACAGTCGTGTCGTCTACACAAGCAATTTCATGGTGAAAACCTATGGCAACCAAAAAATCATCACATCATCCATTTATTGCCACACATTTAGACCCGCGGAACCAAAGTAAACAGACGCGAAGCATCATCGCCACACAAATTTTTATTACCACACGCTCGCTGTGGTGTGGTGCAGTACTACGTCCGCCGCTTGATCCCTTTCACTCGGTTCTCCACTCATTCACATGCGGCATGTGAGTCGTTCTCTCGTACTTTTCTTTTCCATCGTAAACTATCTTCGTTTCAGATCTCGATAGGGACATGCAGTACCAGCAGCATCACAAGCGCGATCATCACCAGGGATAACGAACACCGCCACAGCCAAGCATCACCATCGCCATCATCATAACCATCAGCGCCATGAAGCAAAGGGTCGCGCCAGTCTTGCTCAGTGGCTCCCGCCAGTGGATGCTTGGTATTATGGTGTAGTTACTCCTCGTATATTTTCATTCCTCTTCAATGTTTATTTTCACTCGCGTCGCCTTATACAGCGCGCATTAAGCCCGATGAAAAAAAAATTGTTTGCAGCGTGATTTCGTTGAGCATTTTTTTTTTACAATAAAAAATAATCAAAATCGAAAAAATAGAAAACAGAAACGGGGAAGTAGCAGGAAACGAATGTGGACGAATGGTCGGAACGGTCGGACTATATCCATAAATAATCGACAGTGAGTGTGGGGAGTTTTGCCGCACTTGCCGAGTGATAGAATGTGCTCCGGATTTGGGTTAATGGGGTTGCAAGTGTATTGAGAACGCGGACTTTTACCATGCTCCCCGATTTTTGAATTGAAATGATTGACGTTTACTGACTAGAGCAAGGTTAAATGACTAAATGTATTTGAGATGAGCCTTAATACTACTTAATATGTATATGGGCCGGCGCCGCCCTCTTAGATTGACACTTTTATGATCTACTTTATAGCATTTTAGGTTCAGTGATGATTGGTTCCTGCTGATCCCTGTCGATTAGAGTTAGGCTATCACGAAACGTATTCTTATTCATCGATTTTTGACGAATGGAACTTGGTATAATCCATTTGGTTGCGTCATGCTGATGGCCCCTTTTTTTTTTGAAAAACGTTTGGTCAGTGCTATGTAAGTAGCTAATAATAAAAAGGATTAGTATGACAAGGACTAGGCTCTGCTCGGGTTACAGCTTGAACTATGAAGACTGCGATTTCGAGAATTCCTTCATTGAGTAGTTTTGATCAGGAACACCACGACGGTTTTCGATACGGTAAATCATACTTTCGTGTTAAATCTTTTAAAATTTATTTGTATATTGCCTAGCCAAATCGCTTGTCCAGCCCTCTGCCGGCTTTCAAAGTCCGTCGATCCATCGACTTAGCAACGTTTGCGACATATTTTCCTCAAACTTGACTTTAATGAGTCTGCCTTCGAACATAAGGCAATGGTATGGGCGATGAGGATATTAAAGATAGCGAGCGCCTGGGCGCCACAGATCAACAACAACCCGTGAAAACGTCTAAAAGTAAACAACATGGTTATGAACAATAGCCGAAAAGAGACAAGCAAGTTATAGCTTCTTTCGCCAAATGGGGCGTCACGACGCCGTCTTAGACGGAGAGAGAGTCCCATTGTGCCCAATATGCTTTGTCTCTTCTGTACAATCTGACCAATCTTAATTACTTGGTCGGGAATAAGCTCTTGCACCATTCTTACGTACATATGTACATAGTGTAAAAACAAAATCAAAACAAAACGAGCAGGCAATGTTTCACCTCAAGTGCTTTATTACAACTTTACATTTGGTCATAGTTCTTAAGGCCAAAACGGAACTAACTACATAGAAATTCTACATAAATCAGACCATCTTACAGAAGATTAACAGAGCAATTATGAAATATAATATGAAAAATAATATTGATTGTGTAAGTGCATGAGGAAGTGAACAGGGTGCTCGATAATGGCAATTTCAATATTATTAAATGTTTTTTTTTTTTTTTTTTTTTTTTTTTTAAATATATCATATTCTTACAATAGTGTATATAATAGGTGTACAACTTTGCTTCCGCCGTTTTTCCCTAACAATTGAGGCTTTAATGAAACAAATTGGTTACACATGTATCATTCAAAGTATTTTCCATCGCTGGCCACTACTTTCTCCCATCTTTCGGGCAGTGTACGAATCCCGCGTCGAAAAAATTGTTCATCTTTTGAAGCGATCCACGAATTGTTCCAATTTATGACTTCTTCATGAGATCGGAAGTATTGGTCAGCCATGCCATGCGCCATTGATCGAAACAGGTGATATTCAGAGGGAGCAATATCTGGAGAATACGGCGGGTGGGGGGTATGACTTCTCATTTTAACGTTTCCAAGTACGTTTTGACCTCTTTTGCAAACCGTGGTCGAGCGTTGTCGTGCTGCAAAATCACTATCGTGCATCTCGCTGTATTGCGGCCATTTGTCTTTTAATGCTCTGTTCAATCGCATTAATTACGTTCCCTAACGAGCACCTGTGATTGTTTCACTTGGTTTTAACACCTCATAGTACACGACGCCAAGCTAGCGATGCAGAAATCCCTACCGTTTTTGCCTCTGAAGCAACTGTTCACAAACACACAAACGCCGTTCAATGTCTCTGGTTTCAACTCATACGGGACCCAAGTTCCTTCTTTCTGAATCATGCACATGGCCTTGAGACGTTTCGAAATGGCTTGCTGTGTCACTCTCACTGATCGTGCCAATTCTTCTTGAGTTTGACACGAGTCTTCACTCAGCAATGTCTCCAATTCTGCATCTTCGAAAAATGTCTCTCTTCCATCCGTTCTTAAAGCGTTGAAACTACTCACGACACGTTTTTTCAATAATAGCATCCTCACCATACCTATCTGAGAACATTCGATGAGACTCAGCCGCTGTTTTCTTCATATTGAAACAAAACACCTCCCGCTAGTGGCGAGAATTTGGCTCGTAAACTGATCGAGAACAACTTTATGATGCAGACACAAATCGACTAATGTTTGAATGGTGTTCTGTTGACCGAGATCCAAGCCAATTGCCTGACGTCTGCGATCTGTTTTTTTCGACCGCTACTTACCGTTATCGCCAAATACCGGCAAACGGCGGAAGCAAAGTTATACACTTTATAATCAAAATTACATGGTTGTTGGGACAGGGAGCCGCCTGTTTAAAAAGCATCTAGATGAGATCACTCAATACGATAGAATCCGTTGCACTGGCGTCAATGGTAACCATGCATTTGTTGTTATTCAAAAAGAATTCTACCATTTGGCTTCTGTTACATAGTCTTGTTTAGAACGCTTCGGGAGTGGTCGTGGTGCAATGGTTGTCATCACCGACTGTTGAGCGGAAGGTCTGTAGTTCAAGTCTGTCCGTAGCCAAGAACAATTCCTATACGGAAAAACTGTGCAAAAATATCAATCAAAAAATCGTGCCGAAGGCATGACACTCGCGGTATAAGATCATTTCAAATTTTATACTCCGGGCGTGCATTTCCAATGTAATACCTTAATGGAATGAAAAAAAAAGTTACTACGAACTATAACCAACGCGACAAATGCAGTCGAAACTGTCGAACCCTATCTAGGACAACCACCCTCGGAGAGTAATATATGCACATCTACGACACAAACCATCTGCACCCCGTCCAACCCGTATCCAACACCATAAGAGCGTAACTCCTGAACCTACGTGAAACCTATAAAAAAATCGAATATCGGATTAAGTTCATTGAATGATCGACCAAAGTACATATTACAGAAGATATTTAGCATCGTACGAGTTTTGTGTAATTTCTTGTTGGTAGTGATTATGCGGCAAGATCTGTGGGTAGAACGAGTTCTCATTATTCTTAGTGCAGGTGATAAAAACGATTCTTATAGCAAGTTCGACTTCAACCGCTGGGGTATTAAGCAAGGCAATAAAACTGCGGAACAACAAGAAGCTGGCTAGACTTAATGTACTAACTACAGTAAGCTTGCAGGAATCAGTATGGTCCATTTCGATTTTATTAAGTACCTTAATGTGTGATACAAGCGGTGAGAAGGTCTACATGGGAGAGTAGCTTTTCTCCTGAACCGCTATTGCTCGGGGGGTCAGATGTCGCATATTTTCGATCGACGCAATGTGTGGCAAATGCCTTAACGTGGAGTTATACATGTCTTCCGCAGCACAATCCAGGTTTTTTTTTTTTGTTCTTTTGGTACAATCATCTAAAAATAAAAAAACCTCAGAAGACCGTCTTGCAGATGCCGAGATGAGAAGGTTTTCGTGGAAGAAGCCATAGCAAGGTGTATAATAACGAACAGATTATTTCGAAGTGAACAGAATGGAAGGAGACGAATAAATAAAATTATTTCCCAAAAAGAACGAAACTTACTGGCATTTTTTTAACACACCTCATACTCTCTATTCTGTTTGACCTCAATCGAAAATATCCATGAACCGATTTAACTCGAAGGTTACGTCCCAATTGTATCACCAACCTTCTCTTGGCGTCGTCAGTGCTTCCACTCTCTCCTAACACCATTCGAATGTATGTATGTCAGACAAGTACCCCAACGAATCAATACGTCTGTCAACAATTGTTTACAGCTTCGTCAATATTTAACAATCTAACAGCTAAATACGTTTTTCCAAAATATAAATATTAATTTATCAGTAAAAGTTCATAATTACACAGCTTTCGTTGTACATTTCACGGCGACGAGATGGGATTTCCGCCAGCGGACTGTTTCTAACTGACATGACACCCCAGTCACTGACTTGTGAGCAAATATCAATAAATGTTTCGATTTTTTTTTGTGTACTTTTGCTTTTGTTTTTATTATTTGTTCGTTAAATATGGATATTTCATGGAACTGGGCTCAAACAAGTATGTACGTCACGCGGTGGCAGGAAGAATTAATTGAAAGGAAAACACTCAAGCGTCCATTGTGTAAACACGATCGTTAGTCATTGTTTTCACTTGACGTTTTACATCGTTTCGTTGGCAATTGCTGCCGGCGAACTACTGGGTTGGGTATTCTCATAACCACCACGTCTACCGGCGATGGAGTTAGTGATTGGTTTAATGCGCATTGATAAAGCTGTCAAATAAGATTAATACTTTTGACAAATGACCGCAGTCCTTTATACTCGCGGCCAAGCCCCGGCAACGTGCTAATTATACAACTGCGCGTAAATGATTGTTCGTGTGATCACCCCTGAATCAATAATTCTTTTCCGTCGCTTGCTGCGATTTAAAACCGATCAAGTGTGTGAGGCGGAACGACCGGAGGCATGTTATCGCGACTGAAAGTGTCTTAAAAATAAAATGAAATCCTGACAATTGACAGCCGTCAACTGACAAGGTGGGTCACTTTGTCTACTAACACCATTCTTCCGTTACCCTTCTGCCCCCCTCTGTCAATAACCCGTGATATGATACGAGACATGCGTGTAGCTCGTTAATATGATTGTACATTTTCATCATATGCCATATGGACGCACGTCACTCGAGCTCAAACATTTAACGTTCGGATCCTGAATAAAAAGCCAATACTCGTATATCCCAAGCCCGTATAAAATAAATTGTTTATTATTAACAAATACCCACCATCCGGATGGCAGAGTCATCGGGGAGAGAGTAAATTATTTCGAACGCTAGCTGTTGACACAGCAGGCCAAATAACAATACACATAGTCAGCCACTCATTGCTCATGTACGACGTGTACCCTACAGGCGTAGAGTAGAGTGGAGTCGGGTCGTGTGGGTCTTTGTCGCGTTGACTAAGGTTGCGTAAATTGTATTTGCTGACAATAGATAGACGACTGTGTGTGATATGGAGGGATGAGGGTGGCCGGCCGCAACGAATATTTCTCAAATATTTACACGTCGCGTCGTATATATGCGTCTACTCGTATGTAGTCGGGATTAAAGGTGAATAAAAGAGGCTTTTGTGTGTCATATTTGTTATATTTTTTGTAAAAAAAAAATTTGAACTGAGCCGGAATAGGTGTAGAAATTTTGAAATAATTCGAGTAAATATTGATGAAGGTGGATTACCAACAGCATCATTGCCTTGTGTTATTATCGGGACGACATGCATAGTCGGTTGTGTCACAAGGTTTCATTTCATTTGTTCTTGTTAATGTATTTTACGCGCAATTGAGGGAGGCGCGAGTGGATTACGTGGAACCTTGAATGAGGGACAAAAGGTGTTGATTGTTCAGCATAGAACTTGACAAACTTAATTTTCTTTTCACGGTAGTCGCACGGTGTTAATGAGACTACGATAAAGACGATAGATGAGTGTTATTTTTGGGACTCAAGGCGAAAGTTGAAGAACCTGATGTGTGTATCGAACTACCCGAAGCGAAGTTAAATAATGTTATTTACCACTACACAGGTTCTAATTTTTTCCTGAAATAGTCAATAGAGAAGTTCTCAAAAATCTTTACATGATCTCAAATCTCAATGTACCTATTTACTACTTACTTACATAGGTGGTACTATCGAGTGTCGCATGCCCAGTTAGCGGAGATCACCTTCCGCCTATGTGAGCCACTGTGCATGACTCGAAGACTTTTTCGACGATTGCGCTGTACAGTTCGTATAGCTCCTGGTTGTATTTTCTTCTGTTTCTATACATTTTCGAGACGAATCATTTCATATAAAATAGCGCTACATTAAACCAAACCAGAAAAAAAAAACGCACCAGGCGATGATGAGCCTTATAAGGGCCACTTAGCTTACGATTTTTAGCCAGCGGTCAAGTTGACAGACTTCTTATAATGTCGAAGGCTTTTTTAGCTTCAGCAAATCAAGCGCCACAGTATCGTTTGCGATTTTTGGAAGTTAATTTTTAGCTTTTAACTTTTTAAAAGTCGACCAGACGAGGACAACCATATTGACTTACTCCTTGCCGTCGCCATAATCGACACTCTGGAATGCTCACGCTCTGCAGTGTCGCTATATTATTTGTGGTTCCGGGGATTCCGATATAAGAGCTATCGTTATGATCTTTTCTTCTGAATACCTTTAAAATCCATGATTTAGCGCCATATAGCAGGACCAGGATCTTCTCTTGAGCCCGAAGTTGGCAAGAGTGATTTTGCGTTTGCTTTCTAAACTTCTGTCGGTGCATGTTACCCGTAAGCCAAGTTTGACGAAGCCCGTGAATACCTTAAGGTTATATCTGTCAATACGAAGGTTCCGTCCCAGATGTTATTGTTTCGTTTTGTCCTCATATGTCGTCAGTTCTGTTTTAGCCCCTTCCATTTCAGTATTCACAAAGGTTTCATTGACGTTTCCCACAACCCAATTTAAATTGAATAATTGTCACATAACCTAGACGGGGTGCAGATGGTTTGTATCGAAGATATTAGTTCACTAATCTCCAGGGGTGGTTGTCCTAGATACGATTCGACTGAATTTGTTGCGTTGGTTGTAGTTCACAGTAACTTTTAGTTTTGTTTCCATGTCATTAAGGTGTTATATTGAAGACGCGTACACAGAGTATGAATTTTGAACTGAATTCGCTAGTATTTTGTCGATAATCTCTCATTCACAACTGATGCTATACAGTTTTTCCGTATAGGAATTGAGGCTATGGACATACTTGAACTACTGACCTTCCGCTCAACAGTCGGTGATGATTACCATTGCATCGCGACCACCATCTTTAATTCGGTGAGGGAAATGTCGATTTTCTTTGTATCTCCGGCTTGGCTTACTTACTACTTGGCCCTGTCTTCAAAATGCGGCCATTGCGTTGTCAGGATATACAATTCATAGGGACGGAGTTGAGCGGGCGGTTTTGCAATCTTTGTTAAGTAGATAATTCGAGCAATTCGTGTTCCAACGATGGTATCGAGTACCTCCTGCTTGAAAATGTTGATTCGATAAATGTCTCGTCGAAGTATCCTACGTCACCGAACGCTTCGGGGCTTGCTATGAACATATTATTCTGTTCCATGATATCAACATTAATCTGCTAAATCGGAAGCCGCTCTACAAGTAAATCGTTTCATAATTTTATCACCCTACCTACCTACCTAAATTATATCAACCTACATATGTATTTAGTCAACAACTCGACCCTCATCCTCTTTAGCCGTGCAAGTTTTACACTCATCGACCTGTTTATTGTCAGGATTTACCTCATAAACTTCTAGAGCCAGTTTGATTTTCCCGGCTTCTCAAAACACGATCTTATTATACTTTTCTATGATAGCCTGAGTTACTGAGACTTTAAATCTATCAATATGCCTACTCTAATAAATGTCTCTAAATTCTAATTGGCACAACCTGTACTATATGTCCTCCGTTCATGAGCAAGTTGAGTTTTTTACATCTACCATTAATAACTTGTTTGGGAATAATTTCCCAACTGAAAACCAAAATAATACCAAAAGTCAATGGTTAACCAGTCGCATTGAAAAATGGCTAGATAGAGCCTACAAAAGATGGAAGAAATTTAAACTCCCCGAGTTATTAAGCGATTTCAAAGGTTTTAGGAACCTTGTTACGAAGGAAATCAGGAGGTCGAAAACTAAGTTTTTTACATCCAAATTCAAACTTGGCTTAAACGATAAGCAGACGTGGAAGATCATTAAGATGCTGGGAATGGGTAAATAAATCAAGGTTGAAACCTTAGAAGACATCAATGCCGCCTAAATCGCAACGCTCACCGACAATGGCATTGGTCACCTGAACTAGTGTAACATCATAGATTCTCCATAATAGACATAGTTTGACCGAGTTCTTTCGTTTTTCGTAAGTCTACGCTATTGCTTTGGATTTTATGAGCTCCAAATTTTTAAAACTAATAAATCACGTCGTCTTAACACCTTTTACATATGTATTTAATAACATCCTTGCCAACTCCGTCTACGCTAGATCCAGGACCCCTTTTCAAATCATAACCATGCAAATAATAAGGAATATCGTCCGTTCGCTATATTGCTATTCATATCTAAGGTTTTCGAAAAGCTTCTGGGTTCGCAATTGAACTCGTTTTTAAACCAACTTAAAAGGAGCTTATGCTCCTTTCCCCTTTTCAGTCAAGTTTTAGGCCACAGTTGAATCTCCACGCTGCTAAACATTGTTGAAGACTTTCGCTGTGAAATTGATAATGACCATGTTCGACATTTCAAAAGCATTCTCAGAAAACTCTTAATATTACCTTAATTTTGATTCCTCAGCGCAAAGACTCATTCAGAATTACCTAGAAGATCGCAGCCAAGCTGTATATGCTAATGATAAGTTCTCCACCTTTCTCAAAACCAAAACAGAAGTCCCTCAAGTATCTACCATGGGGCCCTTACTGTTCTCGCTGTTTAATAACAATATTCCTGCCATTCTCAAACACTGTAGGATATATACATATGTATATACGCAAACGACGTTCAATTATATATCAGCTACCCATTTCATCTAAAGGTAGATGATACTGCGCAGTTAAATGAGGATTTCCAGGCCACCACACGATTATTATATGCTCAACTCCAGCAAGAGCCAAGCCATTGTCATGGATCGTAGTATCCTAGACTTAACTTCCCACCAATCCAAGCCAACGGAAGCAGCATGGACTATGTAAAGACTGTTAAAATCCTGGAGTCATCGCAGGAGACTACATCACCAATGTAACAGGTAGAGTTTACGGCATCTGTCGTATATTGTGCTACTCTGGAAATTATCTCCGAACTAACATCAAACCGACGCTTGTCAAGACGCTACTGATACCTATTTTAACATACGAACTCCCAGTCTTCTGCGATCTTGATAGTCACAGCTTACGCAAGCTAACACGACTGAATCATGTCCCATTACAATGATCATATTTTCATCATCTGCGATTTATCACATCTGTCCACATGTCTGTCCGAAATCCGACAATATTTTGGGACTCAAACAAGATTCCATGAACTTGTTCCGGAAGATCTTGAGCTCGCGCACTATTTCATAGAGAATAGGGCTAAGTGCTCGGCCCAGATGTCTTTCTTCGGGTCAATAAGTGCAATAGTATCAATACGGCGCTCTAACCCTAAAATAACCTAGTCTATGGCACAGACCAGTCAGTCTACCTATCTTTTTAGGATAGCCAAATGTTTATATGCCCAATGAAAATTGCAATCGAACGTTTTTGTGTTGTAGGAAGACATCAGCACCGGACTTCTGTCCAGGTGAGGAAGATAGGAAAACGTTTGTTCCCGGATTCAGTATTAGGCCCAATCATCCCTGACAATACAGACGACTGACTGCGTCATTGCATCGGGTGGCATATCCATAAGACAGCGGTCTTGTGCTGTCTTCAGCAAGTTCCTCTCCAGATTTCCTGTACGAATTGTACCACAAGTTTCTCTCTTCAATCGTGATGCAGATTGTAACAGCGACACCTAGTGCAGCATAGCCGTATCTAGACTGAATGTGGTGAAATGCAGCGACTGGTTGAGAGAAGTGGTTAATTGTGTTTCTTGTGTTTCCAACAACTACCAAAAAGTTCGGGAGCTTTCCACCATAACGCCATCACCGTGTCATTACCAAAGGTATACATTTGGGCCTCGAGCTGGGCAAACAAATCTTCAGCTAAAAAGAAATTTGCCATTTAACATCGATAAAGACATGTAATTAATACTAATTGGTGGCATGTCTGCGTTAACGAAACTGCTGACCTCTCGGACATCAAGTTAGACGAGCAGAGAACCACCGCAAAACAAGAAGACCATTCTGAACAACAAGAGCTCTTGGAACACCACATTGTATTAAGCGCAGTACTGCCTAAGGCCTACGTTTAGGTTGGTTCTGGTTTTTCCACGTACACTTCAGTACAGTCAGTTTACGAACGTTTTCCAAGAAGTGATGAATAACCCCTCTAACCACTATCAGATCGTTAAAAATCCAGAATCTCATATATAAACAAGGCAATAAAAAAGGTAAGTCGTGAAAACCACAGATCAATTTATATTTCAACCGCATCAACGCTAACGTTGAAACACTTAGCACAAACCTGCTCAGCGCCATCAAGCGAATATAATCCCGCCTAAGCTCACCATCGTAGTGGAAATATAAACAACGCCATATTGGCACGGGGGGTACAACATCTAAATTTGGAAAATGATCTGATCCCGCAATATTGCGTGTAGAGTCCATAAGACCTACCTCTCCCAGTCCCATACTAATCGGAGAACCCCATCATTAAAACAAGACCGATCCAAACGAAACCAATGAATATTAATTGGAAATCCATCACAAACACTGACTTCTCTGCCTCCCATCAGGCAACCTCTCATCACGATCGTGTGAGATTATCATTTCAAAAGACCCAACCGAGGGAGGGGAAGGAAAAAAAAAATATTAATCGTACCTAATTAAAGCGTATGAGAGTCAAGCAGCAAACCGAATCGATAGCTAGCTGGGTCCAGTCCACAATCCACTCACGCCATAAGGAACTTACGATCGTTTGTCATAACGCCGTTGGCGTCCGCAGTCGCACACGATCGTCGATCATCGGCCGGTGGAGGGGAGTTGCCTCCCACCAACATTGCTCATTTGCCTCAACCCTGACTTAAATAAAAACCGAAAATCCATTCCGATTGGTATCGCTGTCATAATTCCTGTAGCCGCATTGTTTTTATTTGATTTAAACGATCGTTTAACGCTTCGGAATATTTATAAGCCCCTTGATCGCGGTGTGCGCCGCGCGACGTGTCTACAATGAGCTGATCGCCACACTATGGCGCATAGATTGTACACGCCTCGTTTAAGTACTAGATGATGCCAACCGACGAAGTGCTCCGGCGGGAGTGTGTTTACACGAGAATGCAAACAATGGCATGTGAGCAAATAAACGGGAAATGAATTAGTTAACACAAAACTTGAAATGTGTTTCGTATTTTTTCGTTACTCAGTTTTCATCGCGTCGCTCTCTGCTCCTTTTCCTTTGGTTTTTGTTTAATTTTTAATGAGAAACATTAATTTTCTCGATTGCTTTTCGGAGTAGACACGATGACATACACGGATAGACACATGGGTAGGAGAGTTGGCGTCGAGGCGTCAGTTGCTGGGGAAACTTGATGGCATTCCCACGGACAACCGGTTCTTGGGCCTCCTATCCTCGAACTACTGTTTATTAAAGTGTGACGAAAGTTGGTTTTTTTATATTTTATCTCGTTTCGAGAGAATCGTTTTGTTTTATGCTAATGATCCATTGTTGGATGCTCGCTTGACATTTTAAGTTTGTTAATAGCCCATTGACAGTTGGAGTGAGTCGAGCGCCGGATATACCGCCATTCAATTTTAAATCCTGTAGAATGGCTTTAAACAATCAGAAATAAATCTGTGGAAAAAATGAGTTGAGTTTCCACCGTTTAGTTAATGGACCTGCAATATTCGTTTTTCAGCCTTACCTCATTTAGGTTGGTTGTTGCAATGATGAAAATTGCCAACAACTTTTGTTATACGACGGGTCTCTTCGGCCGTCGGCAATACCATATTCGAATTTAAATTGTTCTTTTATTCAACATCAAAGTAAGAGCGTTATAGTCCCGAGGCCAGGGTTAGTTTCACAATCAAATTAACAATTGTCTTAAGCCATGTTATGATATAGTTATGAAAATACTCACTTTTCACGCCAAACGGCTTAAACAAAGTAAATAAAATGCTCGTATATCGGACTGTAACGTATTACAGCGGAGAGTGTTGCCGCTCCAAATAGGCAACAACACCAACAGAAATGATATGAAAGTGAAGCCCGAACTTGAACCAAATTCTCGAGGGAATGAACGAAAGACTCTTTGGCTTCAAAGACTGCAAAATCTTACACCGTAAAAAGAAAAACCAAGTTGGGCTAAAAAGTGTAACGGGGTTGGCTAACGTTCATGAAAGTGACCGGTAGCCAAACATCGGGTGCTTACAAAGGGTTTTTTTTAGAGGTATACAAATTCAACATGAAATAAAACACTAGAAGCTAATGTTAATGTCTATGATATTACATTTATTTAATAGATAATTTTATGCCATTAGTGCTTAAATATAATTTCGGGCATATGCGCGCCACGGCTAGCTTAAATGAAGCACTATGGTCCGATAAGTACTTAGCCTCACCGCCAGATGGCGCCAGTATCGCAAGAGCAACTTACTTACGTGTAGTATATTCTGGTAGACAGCTACTGTCGAAATTTCAGCCGGATCGGACTCGTAGTTTTGTTTTGACCGCGTGTGGAAGCGGGAGTGTTTTTTAGAAAAACGGAAAAAGAGCAATATCGGTCGGTGATTCGATTCTTGTTTTTGGGAGGGAAATCGCGCAGCGAAATCAAAGAGCGTTTGGATGCTGTGTACGGTGACTCTTCTCCTTCGATGGCGACCATCAAACATTGGTTTAACGAGTTTCAACGTGGTCGCACGTCGGTTTTTGATGAGCCACGTCCAGGTGCCCCGAAAACGGCTACCACGTAGGATAACGTGACAAAAATCCACGATCTCGTATTGGCAGACCGCCGATTGAATGTGCGCGAGATAGCTGAGACAGTAGGCATTTCAAAAGATCGCGTGAGTCATATCCTGCATGAAATTTTGGGCATGAAAAAGCTGTCGGCGCGATGGGTGCCGCGTTTGCTCACTCCGGACAACAAGCGTAACCGTGAGACCGCTTCAGAGCAGTGTTTTACGCTGTTTAAGCGCAATCGGAAGGAGTTTCTGCGTCGTTTCGTGACAGTCGACGAAACATGGATCCACTGGTACACACCAGAGACCAAGGAAGAGTCGAAACAGTGGACTTCACCCGGCGAACGTGCTTCGAAGAAGGCGAAGACTGTCCCTTCGGCTGGAAAAGTGATGGCCACCGTTTTCAGGGATTCACAAGGTGTGATCCACATCGACTACCTGGAGAAGGGCAAAACGGTCACAGGACTGTACTATGCCTATTATTGGGCCGATTCGACGCCGAATTGAAGAAAAAACGGCCCCACTTGGCGAAGAAAAAAGTGCTCTTCCGCCATGATAACGCATCGGCTCACACCTCCGCCCTCGCCACGGCCAAATTTGTCGAATAGAGCTACGAACTGTGGCATCCACCCATCCACCGTATTCTCCAGATTTGGCCCCGTGCGACTTCTTTTTGTTTCCAAACTTGAAAAAGTCACTCGCCGGGCAGAAATTTTAGTCGAATGAGGAGGTCATCGCCACCACGGAGGCCTACTTTACAGACCTCGAGAAAACGTATTTTTCAGACGGGTTAAAGAAGTTGGAGCATCGCTGGGTCAAATGTATCGAGCTAAAAGGAGACTATATTGAAAAATAAATCGCCATTTCTCCAAAATTTTTGTTTTTCTTTTGTAGGCTAAGTAAAGGGTTCTCCAATGGGGACTTGACAGCTTTGAATTTAATTTGTGAACGCACCCTTTCACTAATCATCGAACTGTCATTGTCAATTTATTCAGTAAACTCAACATTTTCATCATGATAAAGTACAGGAACGAGCAACGTCTGCAAATTATAAAAATTTTCTACCGAAATTCAGAGTCGGTGACTGCAACTTTAAGAGCGTTAACTCCAATTTTCGGTCGTAATTCTCGCCCTAGTAGACAGGCAATAACAAGCTTAGTGCAAAATTTTAGTCCACATATTCGTTGTGTGATATTGCCGTGTTAGTGAGGCAACGGGTTGGTCGAAGTGTCGAAAATTTCGCTGCCGTTCAGGCGTCCGTAGCAAACGATCCAAATCACTCAATTCCACGGCGGTCTCAAGAATTGGGCATCGCTCAGACCACATTATGGCGTATTTTGCGTAAGGATCTTGGTTTACACCCATACAAAATCAAGCTGACTCAAGAATTGAAACCGATGGACCATTTGAAGCGACGTACGTTCTCCGATTGGGCTCTGGAGAAGATGCGCCAAGATGATGAATTTCATCGCAAAATCATCTTCAGTGACGAAGCTCATTTTTGGCTCGATGGGTTCGTCAATAAGCAAAATATGCGTTATTGGTCGGGTGAAAATCCAAATGTGCTTCATGAATCACCACTTCATCCACAAAAAATAACTGTTTGGTGCGGTTTGCAACCCGGCGGCGTTATTGGGCCATATTTTTTCGTCGACGATAACGATCGTCACGTTACTGTGAATGGCCAGCGTTATCGCGCCATGATTAACGTTATTTTTGGCCCGAATTGGAAAATATGGACTTGGACGACATGTGGTTTCAACAGGATGGTGCCACAAGCCACACAGCACACGTTACAATCGATTTATTGAAGAGTAAGTTTGATGAGCGTGTTATCTCAAGAAATGGGCCAGTCGATTGGCCGCCTCGTTCGTGCGATTTAACGCCTCTAGATTATTTTCTTTGGGGCTACGTTAAGTCATTGGTTTATGCCAACAAGCCGACGACGTTGGAAGAGCTCAGAGCCAACATTGAACGCGAAATAGCGGCCGTTTCGGCCGAAATGTGTGGCCGAGTCAACAAAAATTGGGTCCAACGAATCGACCACTACAAACGTGCTCGCGGTGGCCATATGAACGAAGTCGAGTTCCATTCATAAATGTTTTGATTGTACTTCAAGTCGATAATAAAGTTTTTGAAATAGCTCAAATGGTTTGCGTTTTATTTAAAAAAAAAAGTTGTCAAATCCTTTTTGGAAAACCCTTTACTTATCGGACCACCCTCGTATTAATGGAAAGGCTTGGTATTTGTAAAATCTCGAGAAATGGTCCGGTTGAGTGGCTACCTTGCTTAAGACTTCACGTTTTTATAAAGGCTACGTTATGTCGGTTTCTCACGAAAGCAAGCTATCAACGAAGTGGAGCTCAGGAACAATATCAAAAGCGAAATTACCAATGTTCCAGTGGGAAATTGGTTCCTAAGAATCGATTGTTGCAAACAGTCTTGCGTTGGTCCTATGTCCGTTGGTCGCATTCTATACCACACCTGGAATACATTTAAGCCCGATATCCAAATTTTTCTGTTTTATTTAAATACAAAATCCGTTTTGAAAAAGCTTATAGAAGAGCATGATTTGTACAACTTTGGGACTTTATAACATTTTCTAGCAGACAGTTTATTTCGAACCTAGAAATCGTTTTTCGAATCGCTTTTAGAATATGATCGCCGACGGAACGAATGACGCATTCGGCTCTTTTTTGCCATTTTAGAACACTCCGAACAGTGAGCTTTTAGGGCCTATAGCTTGTTAACATAAAATTCGAACTTCAAACAACCGCACAGAAAGAAGCCTGTAGCTGTAAAGTCAGAAGAGAGTGGTGGCCAGTCAAAATCGCCACTTCGATCCTGGTTCGTCGGGCTGTGAGAGCTGTCGCGCGTTTGTATTGGAACTAAAAGTTGATCACGCCGTTATCAGTCAGTTGACGGTTACGACAGCTTTTTCCGGCGGCCTTGATGGCATTGCCAAGATTGCTGATGTGATGACAAATTTATGATGTAAATGCTTGATTATGTGGTCTGAAAGCACTTTGTTTATATAATAGGCAAGCTGCACTATAGCGGCACTTTGTGGTGATATGTACTCGTACTTTTCTATCGCACAATTTCGTTTGGGCTGACCTTTCGTACGCGGGTTGTCATAGAAGATATCCCAAATGTGCAAGCTACTGGGTCCGATTATTCCATTCAATAACAGCATACCACACCGTTAAGTGTTTTCTTTACATTGTTGCCTAGAATTAGCAAGTGCCTAGACACGGGATTCAGTTTGGTTATATATCCAGTGAAATGAAAGTCCAAAACACACTATTCAAAGTGCGAATTCTATCATCGACTGGCAGACAAAAATTTTTTTTTTGATGTTATACGCATGAAAATGCGCTCTAATGTTGATTAGATAACGTTTAAGACTGTTGCTGCTTTGCATATTGATATATGACTATTGTGAGGAACGGCAGCTGCAACTTCGTTTGTTGTTTCTTCTGTTTCTGAAATTATGTTCGAACCTACATAGTTTATGACGGAACCTGTAGCTCAGACTTCTCTTACGAACTAAATTTTCAACTGGTGTATCTCGCAGGCATAGTGGGATCAAATAGCAACGTTACATATATTACAAGTTGACACACAGTTAAGATAACCCCAAAAAAGCGAGTTAAGGAAATAGTTTATAATGAAATGAAGGTAAAACCAAGTATACATATGATCATTGACCAATTTGGATCGATCCACCTGTCGCACCTCTCAGCTTTCCTCGGTAAACGCTTTGACAACCTCAAGAATCTGGGAACCGTATTGAATGCCAAAAAGAACACAAAGATTAAAGCTACTAAAGGGCTCTTTATGGGCAACGTGTGCTTCTTTCAGGAAGAAGATTCATAACAATTCTTTTGTTCCCAAATCCAAAATCCATAACAGTAATACTAGTGGCACCGTCTCTAATTAACAAAGAGGAAAATAGATATCTGTTTCTTAACAAAAGATTTAAGAAGAATCTATGCTGCAAAAAGGGACGAACAAACATGCGAATGGAGAAGGCATTGTTCGTTAAATAAAATGCCGACTGCAGGCCACGTAGAACAAATGGACAGTGGGCGAACAGTCAAGAGAATAATGATGGAAAAGACTACCAACTACCAACTAGACGGCCGCGCCGCAGATAGAAGGACGATATAAGGATGTGCCAAGAAAATATGGAACAGAACAGTGAAGCATGGAAAGAACATTCTCATGACAGAAAGGCTTGGCGAAGGATTGTCAACGAGGCTCTGAACCTACGAGTTCCAAAGGGCCGGTAATAATAATAAAAATAATCATAACTAAGGGTGCAATATATGGAGAATACCCTATTTGCTCGAACATATTGGTATTGGTTTTGGTCAAATTTGTGAGATAAATCATTACCGTGGTGCAAAATTGAAGACCAAAAATGTTCATGTCGGGGCGCTTATAACACCTTCCTGTAATATACCATACAAGGTACGTATGGTATTTGACGACAAATTATAATAAAATTCTTTTTTTATAAAATTATTCAATAAAATATCCCTAAGTGCAATAACCTGCCTTCCCGGGGCTGACCCCCTTAATTTACCACCTAATAGGGATCGCCTAAAATTAATCAACTTCCAACCCCTTAAAGAACGACGTGATGTAGCAGATATTCTATTTATTCACGACCTTCTCGGCGGTAACATTGACAGACCCCCATTATTGCACATGATTCCCCTTAACACCAACCCACGTAACCTTCGGTCCACGCCCCTTTTCCGTAAAAACACTCACCGCGCAAATTATGGCTACCACGAATCAATGTCCAGAATGCTATGCAAAGCAAGTCCAGCCTTAGAATTGCCTTATACCACAACCCTTCACACTCTACTTAATCGTTTCCACCCTGCCATCTAGTTAATAAGTTATAGTTTTTTGTTAAGGCTTGCATTAAGCTAATAGGGTGCCTCTATGGGGGCGTCAAATAAATCCTAGGCCGGAAACGATTGCTTGCCCGAATGAAATTATTTTTAAAATAGCCATTTTTCAGTGAAGAAATATCATTATGAGGATCTTTTTTAGTCTCACGATGAACTATTCCCCATACGATCCGAAAGTAATGATAATAAAAATGAAACACGGGGATTACGGCCAAAAAATGTTTTATTTCCACATAGTCTCCTAGAAAGTCAATGCATTCAGTCCATATTTTTTCTTAGCCCAAGATTCCCTTAGAAAATTTGTCTTGACCCTCTCAAATCATTTCAACAGCAACATAACTTCGTTATCGTCTTCAAATTTCTTGCCTCGAACATGTTCCTTGAACCAAGGAAAGAGGTAGAATTCACTGAGAGCTAGATCACGGCGAATAGGGCAGGTATGCGAGCAGTTCAAATCCCATTTCTTGACTGGCAGCCATCGCAATTGCAGTTTTCTGAGCCGGTGTGATCTTGGTGAAACAATACTTCAGCTTGCAGCTTGCCGCGTCTTTTTTGGTCTGCGTAGTAAGATCCCTAAATAGGTGCGCTTTTTTCCAAATATTCCACAAAAACTATTCCTTCAGCGTCTCAAAAAAACGGATGGCATTACTCCTCCCGCCGAACTTGGCATTTTAAATTACTTTGGCGTAATTTGGTAAGGAAGCTCCTCCTCATCGTTTGTTGTTTGGTTTCGGGATTAAAATTGTGGATCCATGTCTCGTCCATGTTCACTAAACGGCACACAGCCATTTCCTGAACTGCTTGGGACTTTCCAAAATTCACCCTCGAATTGTCGACTCGTTTTTTCTTTGCTCGTTAACATTCTTTGGTATCCAATGCGCAGAGACCTTTATATAAGCAATTATTTGACAGGCATTCAAACTTAGTGGGTACCTATATAAGCAATTACAATTTATGCGGACTGGAAATAACCGATTATCATTACTTTTGGATCACCCCTCGTACGTAATACCCCAGGGGCTTAATCCCCTGGAGAACTAGGCAGCTATTAATTCGGCGTGATGTGGTCCTGGACATTTTCATTCATCTAATCTTGTAGCATAACTCGCTATTGTGTGAGGGAGCAGAGTCCTACTGTGATATCTACGGTACGCTATCAATCCAGAGTTTCACCTTTTCTAAAACCTTGATGTAGGCACCATAATTCATCCGAAGTCTTTGATAAAAGAAATGAGGTGGCATAACATGTCCTTCGTTGCTCACAACTCCTAAAACAGACAGTAGCTGGAAATTTCGTTTGCATAACATGGGGAACCCCTGTAAGATCTAAACATAGCCATTTTTGGGGTTGGTTTATTAGTCTTAATTAACATTTTAGGACCTTCAGAGAGCTTAAGCTTGTTCAAAAGACGCTTTGCATAAATAGTTCTCTGTTCCCGAGTTTGTGTCAACATAAATGTTCCTCTGCGTATAACGTAAGACTCATAGCGAGGGTCGGATTAGGCCCTCCGAAACGTTAAGGTCCCTCGTAATAGCTCTCATTGACTTCGAAGGGTTTCCGTCAACGATCGCTCGTTATTGCTGAATAAATTTTGTTATTCTAATAGTGTCTGAACGATTCCCATGTTTCTTAGGCTTTGCAGCAGGTTCTGTGTCTATGTGATGCTTCTTGGCGAACCCTATGTACCTTATGAATGATTGGGCGCAATTCAGAAAATTGGACATTTCTAAATCAGTGTGATTGTGATTGAGAGAAGCTTCGGCTCTTCAGACAATAATTGACCTAAAGGATCATAGCTCTGCGGTGAGAAACTGTGTACAAGGTAGTTGATAAGATTTTTAGTGGTAAGAAGCATAACTCCGATCTCATACCTTCTGTAAAAACTAAACTTCGCGATATCTAAAAAAAGAATGTGGTTGCCACAGATCTTTGTCTTGATTAAGATTCCTATAGTTCTATAACGTGACCTCTTTATATTTAACCTTTTTATACCATATTAACGGCCTTGAAACAGAAAGTCTTTAGAATGAATTCATATTACCTGTCACCATATTACCATAAGCCGCTTAGACATAACTTAATTAAGAACTTTTATCTCTAATTGGCATATATCTTGGTTTTACTGATTGTTTTGTATTTTTCCTTTTCTTTTTAGGTAAGTACCGTCAAGAATAACATTTGTATGACGTACCATAGTAAGAATCGGATGACGTACTGGCCTGTGTTGTCGACAAAGCTACTGGTCAAGTAAAGTAAGTAAAAGGGTGAGGACACGTTTGAGAAGAGCTAAAAGGGATTACTGAATGCTCTGAGAATAAGTTCTTTGGGGACATGGAAAAGGTCACATACATAGATCTTCATGTGTGTAGAATGTAACCGAAGTCTGATATCCTGCACTAAGCCCAAAAAGCCATTTCCTGAACATGCGAGTATGTGCACACCACTAGAAGCAAAGATTACATTTTCTTCTCAGGAATCAACAATCGAAACCTATTAACCCATTTGAGTTTGCACGAATTCCTTCTTAGGCCAATTATCGCATTCGAGCTTGTTATCAATTGCCAAAGTGTCGCTTTTGCACGTGCATCATGTACATATCATCACCATATCAATCAATCTTCGTCCCCATGAAGCCGCTGCTACTGCTTGCATCCATTAATGAAAGAAACATAATCGCCCCCAACCCTTATCATATGCTCACATGAATTACCGCCAAATCCCCAAGTGGTTCATAACACAATTTAAACCATTCACCTAACCCGACCCGTTATCACCCACTCCTTCGCATAACACCCAGAATAAGGACTCGGATTGGGTTAGATCAACGGGTGTACACGCCAACATGACACACATGGCTTAAATATATCTACGGTGGTATGCGTGTATAAAAACATTCGCACCTTTCCTTCTTGTTACTACAACCCCCATTCGTCCATCTGTTCGTGTGTCCGTTCATGGTTAGATGAAGGGTCGTTATTTCACGACACCCCCTTTGCGTTGTGCTCGAGCACACACTCATTAAACCACTCTCGCCCAACACCAGACCACACAATGCCGCACTCAGTGTCTTCAACGTTTTCATTTCAATTAACTTCTTCGTCCTTTCGGGAAACGACAGACGGTCGGACGGTTAGCAGTCAGTCAGGTCTTGGGTTGGTTGGCACTCCCTCATGCTCTCGGGCTAAATCAGTGGAAATCTCACAAGCTGTTTTGCATGTGTGTCTGTGTGTATGTGTATAGAAAAGCTTAATTCCAGTCCAATAGGTTTGCAGGTTCTCATGTTTTTACTTTGTGCATGACCCGCCGTCGTCCTCGTCTGAATGTGGTAGGGTGTTGACAGTACTATGTAGTGTGATGACGACGACGTCACGGTTCTTCTATCGCAAGAGTCCCTGCGGTTATAAGTGGATCGAATCGAAAGAGGGGGGAAAGAATGAGAATGAGTACGAGGACAAGTGTGGTAGCAGAAACGCCATCAACAACAACAACAACAACGTCGAATGAACGAATGAAGGAACGACAGAGCAGCGGTTCTGGTGGCGACGATGGTTGGTTGATCGTATAGAACGACGATGAACGACGACGAGGACGAAGTAGTAGTAAAGTGGTTCTCTTGCTTGGCTCTGTGGCTTGACATGGCAATAGTCACCCGACAACGTAGACTACGACGACGACCCTATAGAAACGAAGGAAACCACATCTACACCGCACAGTACCGCACCACTCACACTCCACTATCCTTCTCTCGAACACTCTCTAACTTGCGTTCCCTTTTCACTTTCCGCCACTCGTCCTTTGGTGGTTGCCTGTGAAGTAAAAGCCACAACTAACCCGCCAAGGACTATGACGAGAACTACCAAACCAACCCGACTGACTAAAGGCATTAAAATTGTGGGTGGCACACTGGAGTTTTGGTGCTTGTGAGTCTGACGATGGTAATGGTGAGACGACGACGGTAGTGATGGTGGTTGTTGTTGGTTGGTTGGTTTGGCTGGTTGCTGGGTGGTGGTAATGGTCTGGTCTAAGGTTGAGGTTGGCGTAGCTTGGGTAAATATGGTTTCGGATGAGTTTGACAAAGGAACTTTTACTCTTGGGGTTTTTGCGGCTGGGACGAAATTCCATCTCCTCCTTGTACGCCTCCTAGGTTATTGGTTTTTGTGTAAATTTCAATGTCTGCCGCTTCTGCCACTGCTGACGGTACATATCTACTCGCACGTATAGCATAATCATACGCGTGAGAGTTTGTGTGCCGAAAAACCAACGTCAGACTTGTATGAATATTTGTGCGGTTTATGCAGAGTTACCCCCCATGCGTCCCTCCAGACTTTCACCGGAAAAAGAGTTCGTAGCTCGGAGGAGAGTGATTTTGTTAGAAGTTCACCATGAGTATCCTTCGAGTTTTCCTCTTTTTTCCCCCATTTTATCATCACCCCCCTCGACAGTCGGTGGCATGAAGAGAAGGGTTGGGTAGTACGATGGCTGTACAAATGGCTCCTTGCAGCATTTGTAGGGTTGTTGGCGTAAATGTGCTGATTGCTCGGATTTTGTTTGCGCTACTTCATTCAAATGGTACTTCGGTTTGCCGGCGGCTAGGATGGTGATGGGTGGGCGCGCGAAGGACGAACACATAGGTTGGTTAGACCAAACCATACCGACCCGGAACCGGTTTCATTACATCCTTGGCTTTTTGCCTGGCCAACGGTAGGATAGCTGGGAAAGAATTGGTTTTAGTTTTCCTTAAATTCCAGTCCCAGGAAATTTATATTCTTCGACTCTAATTATGGGATTTACAGAAGGGCGGGCTATATGCTGCCGGTGGTACTGGTTGTCGATTGTTTGTTGTTCCTTGCTTCTTGGAAGTCTGCTTTTGCCTTTCTGATTATTCTTGTTGCCTCGGGGGGCGGTAAGGACCTTTGGCGGTTACCGCGTAGAGGTTTTGCCCAAGATATTGTTGACTGCTGCTGTGCTTTATGCGACAGGAAAAGCAGGGTTTTATAGAGGAGGTGGAAAAATTTGTTATGAAATTCCCTCTTCGAGACGGGTCGACTTCAGTTTAGTCTCTAGTGCTCAATTAAGTGGCCCGCAAAATTTTAATTGGTTGAACATTTGACGTTCATTCGGTTTGTTTGTTTGCATGTGGCTCGGTCATTTAAAGTCGGAGCGAGGGCGGAAGGGTACGGGCAAGTATTTCCTCCTTTCGAAAATCATTGCTAATGTTAATTTAAGTGATGGTTAATGGTGTGGTGTTTGTGGTTCTTCGAAGGGAACCGGCAACCGAACAAGTATGGAATTCGGTTTGAGGGTGCGGTGAATTTAGAATAAATTGTGTCGCCCTATAAATCTATTACGAGGTGTTTCACAGGAGGCCTCTGCCCTGTGGAGTGTTATTTCTTTTGAGGCAAATAGAGCGCTTTGTGGTTATGGAGGTTTCGCAAAACCGCACACATTTTGCAGTGGTTTTTTGCCGGTACAAGGCAAGACGGCTGGGCATGTTTGCGTGCAGTTATATGGGTTTTTTCAGGTCAAAGGCTTTTCGAAAAGTCGAGAAAGTTGAACGCTAGCACTAAGCTGAATTGGATTTGCATTCACTTTTATTTCTCATGCGCCGTCAGGATGTTTTCTTTGACGTACGAGGCGTTTTGATCTTTTGAGTTCTGTTTATTCACCTCCCTTCTGCTCCTATTTCGCATAAGGGATACTGCTTCAAAACTATATGTGCTTTGAAGCTTTTGAAACTGATTAAATCTAATCGGTCTTTATCGTCGTGGAAGGCTGTTGGTGATAGATAGTAGATTAACCGATTCAGTCAATCTGTCGTTTGTTGATTTCGAGCGTTTGCTTGAAGTGGATTTATATGATTAGGAAGCACTTGTTGAAGAATTAGCCATTTTATAAATGAGCGGTTATTGCTAGCGAATAAACCTTTTTATGATCGAATTACGTTCTACACAAGAGCGGAAAATGATAACTTGTATGGTGAAGAGCTTTCTAATAACTCGATATGAAACATTTCCAAGAGGACTGACGTTAGCAACATGATTATCGAAATCGTACCGTGAGTCAGGCACGAATGGGTTGTTCTTAGAAACAGGTCTATTTCTGGGTCTTGGAGAAGATAAGTTTGCGTTGGTTTTACTTGATTTAACATTACCTTGCTCAATGACAGTAGCATTGAAAGGCTAGGTTTCCCTTAAGTCCAGTCTTTTGGAAGCTCTTACTTAACTTGAATGTTCATGTCTCTAACTTGATTCGTACCAGTACTTACATACATACAAGGTTTGTGTAAAATGTATGCTTTTTTTGGTAGGAGAATTCCAAACGCGCACAAGCTTCTTTGACGGCACTCAGGGTCCCATGATGCTATCCATTGATGGAGGATTTCACTTTAGGGGATAAAAAAAAAAGGTCTGCTGGGGCCAAGTTGGAACAGTAAGAGGCATAGGGAATCGACACCGTTAGGTAGTCGGCCCACCTTGGAACAGGTTTTTCTGGGTACCTGTGATGGCATTTCTGGTGGCGGCGGTCACCTGGTTGCCCCTTCTCTTTAGTCTTCTTAGCATATATAAATAAAAGCACCATTCACTGACTACCCCTCAGCACTTCATGCACTCGGCGCAGGCTGTCATCTGTTCTTGACGTCCACGGCTGTCCAGTACAGAGCTCGCTCTTTACACTCTTTTCACTGCAATTAAAACATCCTTTAGTCCTTGAACACGTGGCGAAACTTAACTAAAATCTCCGTTCCCTGGTTACTTCAATCCAACATAACATTTGGTGGCGTACTGCGTTCAGTTGTTTGCTGTACTCTGAGCGTCCACCGGGTCAAGCGTCAGGAGCCCACTTAAAACTCGATCTGACCTGCACGATCGCTGGATCTTTATCACGCTTTGAGGCTCAGACCCTCTGACTACCCCACCATCTTGACCGCGTAAGTCACGTCAGGAAAATACTGTTCCCAATACTTTTCATACAAGCCCGGTATAAAGAGTGGGCCAAATACAAGTTTCTTTTTAAAAATATCATAAAATTAAGAAAAACGTTGTTTTTCCATGTATTATGGCTTTATTAGTAAGAACAAACATTCCCATTAATTATGAAATACAACGTCGTTCAAGTGGCTGCCTCGGGTTCGCAGTAGCTCATTCTGTCAACCCAATTTTCCCAGATCTTGTTGATGGATTCGGGCTTGCTTGGATTGCATGGATGATATTGGCCTTAAGTACTCGAACCGTTTCCGTATTGTTGGCATAACATCGGTCCTTCACGGTTCCCCACAAAAAAAAGTCCAAAGCGGTCAAATCGTAGCTCCGAGGCGGCCAATGGACATCGCCAGGACGGCTAATAACACGATTTGGGAATTTGGTGCGCAAAAGAACGATTGTCGCATGGCGCGCCGTCCTGCATGAGCCAGAGGTCGTCCATATCCATATCTTCAATTTCAGTAAAAAAAAAGTGGGTTAACATGGCTCTGTAATGCCCACCATTGACCGAAACGTTGTCCCCAGCCTCATTTTCGAAGAAAAATGGTCCAATGATGCCACCACTCCACAATCCACACCAACATGCATTTCTGTTGATGCATTGGCTTCTCGACAATTACGTGCGGGTTTTCCGAGCCCCAGATGCGGCAATTTTGTTTGTTAACATGCGCGAAAAGATGATTTTTCTCCAAAATCATTGCTCAATTCAAGCTGCTCTAAGGCCCAAACTGTGAAGCGATAACGAAGCGAATGGTCGCGCGCCTTCAATTGCTGATTCGGCTAGATCTTGTAAGCGAATAATCCGAGATCTTTGTGCGCGAAAAGTTGAGCTGTTGAGATCGAAGACGAGTTGATGTTCGTGAATTGAATCTCATACTCTCGGCCACAGCAGCCACATTCTCATCTGTGTGCACCGTACAACGACGGGGACTATAAGTGTTGTCCACTAGCATACCAGTCTCACGAACTTTTTGCACAAACTTGCGTACAGCAGTCGCTTGCTTCATTCCGGCCAAAACTTCTTTTTAAAAAACCCACTGTTTGGGCTACACAGCACTCACTTTGGAAAATATGTTTTCAATAATTCCCATGTTGTTCAAGCGTAAAGGGACTCATTTCGTTCCGCGGAGGTATGATACTGACTTTCCGTCAAGATTTTGAGCGGGAAATAGCTATCAGTGTCAAAATAACCTATGATTTAAAAAAAAACTACTAGATGGCCCGCCATTTATAAGATTTTCCAATAGAAACATAACAATTTTGCATTTTAATACGAAATCGCCCTTAAATTTTTTTTTATAAACTGCCAATGTAAAAGCGTCAGTCAAGTTCGACATTTTTATCATGGCGAAGTTCAGCAAAGACAAACTTTTGGAAAGTATTAAAAATGATAACCGAATCTCTGAATTGGCGAACGCAGCTTTAAGAGCGTTAACTTCAATTTTTGGTCGTAGTAATCAACCCACCAGACAAGCTGTGCGTTCTGCAGTGGGTAAATTCGAGTCAAAATATCCACTATGAGATGTTCCTGTACCAGTGAGACAATGCACCAGTCGAAGTACCGAAATTATCGCAACTATAAGTGCTTCAGTTTAGAATGAGCCAAATCAATCGGGACCTTGCTATTGACATTAATTGGGAATCTCTGTCCACGGTGTAGCGAACTTTGGGTAATGCTCTCGGCCTGCATCCTTTCAAGTTCAAATTAACTTAAAAAGTGAAACATCTTGATTCTTTAAAGCGTCGAAACTTCTATCGAGCTCTCCAAAAGTTTGAACAAAATTTTGGATTTTATCAAAAAATTTTCTTCAGTGACGACGCCCATTTTGGGCCTTGGCAATAAACAAAATTTGTCTTTTTGGAAAGTTACCAACCCATATGTGCCTCGAGAGACCCCCTTACATCCCCAAAAGGGTGGTGAGGTGGCCGGACGAGTGATTGGGCCTGCATTTTTTCGTTGATGAAATTGATCGCCCTGTCACAGTCAATGGAGCTTATTGCCGTGCCAGGTTGGTAGCCTAGTTTTGGTCAGAATTGGATGAACATAACATCATTGATACGTGGTTTCACTAAGTCGATGCCACATGCCACACAGCTGGTCAAACCTATGACCCATTGAAGAGGAAGTTCGGTAATCGTGAATCTCGAGAAATGGTCCGATCGAATGGTACGCATGCATGAGGGATGCGTTTTAGCGGCGTCGGATTTATTTTATGGAATTAGTTTACCGAGAGTTCATGCTAACAAGCCAATAACGTTTGAGGAACTTGCGAACAATAACGAAAGCAAAATTGCCAACTTATTGCCATTTATGTAAATGGAAGAGTGGTGGAAAATTGGTTCCGAGGAATAGATCGCTTCATTAAGGCTCACGGTAGTCACACAAACGAGACTGAATTCCATATTTAAATTTAACATTTGTACCATAACAGGATTAAATTTCAACCTTCATTCGTCAATTATTTTGTGTTTTGTTTAAGTTTGAAATTGTTATGCCCTTATTGAAATACCCTGCATTCAATGTTGACCGCATATGTCCCTTACCCTCTTTCTGCTTTTTCATCACCCAATCACCACCCGAAAGAGTGGTTCATCTAGCGACAGGTTTTTAGTCAGAGAAGGCTATCAGCTGTACCATAGACAATGCTTGTTTAAGAGAATTTTAAGTATCAAGGTTGTTTTTGTGTCCCACAGTATCACTTATTGGGTTTACGGGTCAAATAAATCCGGCTCTCCTTGTCTAGATCCTTTAAAGGGCGGAAAGACATATTAGCTAGGATGTTTTGGCTAAGAAACAAAGTCCAATCCTTTGCATCCAATATAAAGCAAATTTTGACTTTCGATTTCATCTCAAAGACCGATAGCTTCAAGAGTGACTGCCTCAAATAAAAGGCGGTTTAAACCACTACGCGCTTTGTCTGGCCTTCCCCTCCTAGACCTAAATCATAGTCTTTGATGAATTCAACTATTCATTAATTTCAAGCTTCGACGATTGACCTTATGGGATGTATCTGTCTTTGTTTATAAATTCGAAGTCACTCAACCTCGGCACAAGCAGTCTTGAGTTGATAAAATCAAGACGTTACCTTCACATACCACTGAACATAACCCTGTAATCGTGTTAATCCCTAAGTTTCAGTAACGACAATCACCATTTAATAAATTTGCGGTATTTGTTCCCCACTCCTACCACCACCCGCTAGTCACACTCTAACCGCGTTCAAACCTCAACCTCAATCTATCATGAAAGTGTTGAACTTTGAAAAAGACACGAAAAGGGGGTGGGGGGGGGGGGGAGAAGAAGGAAGCAACATTCATTCCCAACCTCAGCTTCCTGCTGCTGTCGCATTTGCTGCTCAAAATCTTAATCGCCTTCGAACCCCTTAACACTCCACTGAAACATTCATTAAATCACTCACCCACTCGTTTAATTCCGTTAATTTAGTCCTTGAGAACCATTCGCTTTCGCCGCTACGCACATACTTGTCCTCCCTTTTTCGGTTTCGACGACATGAAAACCTCGACAGTCGTCGACGACAATGGCGCGCCATAGCATAACGACGAAACGAAGCTGTTTTTCCCACATTTATCGCCCCAAAGGATTCCACTCCACTCCACTCCTGGCCCCTTCGCATACAAACTTCCTTTATCACTTTCTTTTTTTTTCATCCTTTTTCATGCTCCCCACCTCATTGTCGTTTTCTTTTTCTTTGCTTGGCTTCTCTACTCCGTGATTCCGCTTCTGGTCCCATTTGCCGCAGTTCAACCCCTCGAATCACCCAAACACTCGATTTATCCACTCCGTTGCGTTTCGGTTGCCGTGGAGCTGTGAAGGCTGTGTTTTGCTGTGTGGGGTCCTGAAGCACGGTGTTGGTGTTTGTGTGCATGTGCTCATTTTCAAATCAGAAATTCTGGCAGCGCAACCGAACCTCAGAGGATCCGCATCCGAATCCAAATCCCACATCTATCCTTCCGAAGCCATTAACAAGAGAGTGGTAGTGGTAGTGGTGGTGGCATGTGGAGGTGTACAAGGTAATCCGGCAGCAACGCGACGGCAATCGAAATCGTCTTGACGATGGTGTACCCTTGAAATGAACGTTTTTGGTGTTTTTTTTTTTAAGCTCTTCATTGCAGGAGAAGGATGTGTTCACGTTCACAACAGTAATAGAGGATATCAACCCTCAATGGCGTTTCATCGCCATTGATTCCGATTAAAATGACGATGCTCGAAGGCGAAGGATGAGCCGTCAGAGCATGGCATGACCATATCCTTTGTAGTATGATATAGAATTTCTATGCGATTTTGTTGGTGTTCGGTATACGGATGGATTGGCAGGAAGAAGTGTTGGACAAGGATGATTAGGACGACGGAAAGTCGGAAGGGGCGAGATCATCATTTCCTTTCGCCTCTTTCCTCCTCATCGCTATGTTTAAATTGCCAAACGAAGTATCCAAATTGGAATGGAACAAAGCAATAAAGTTGCTAACTACACTCTATCTATTTCAACGGCAGCGGAAGGATACTAACACGACGAGGATGATGGGAGGAGGAAAGTAGAACGAAAGCCAAGTGAAGATATTTTGGGGAAAGTGATTTCTGGCAACGGCACCGACGACGGCAACTTTTTGACGTTGAATAGTCGAGTAGTGAAGTAGTTTCTATGTAGGCACCTCACCATCCACGGGGTTGAAATGGAATGGTAATGCTAAAGCACCGAAACGTTGGCATGCTGGAATGTCTTCCGATTCAAAAGTGGTTCCGATTTCTAATTAATCTAGCGACAACTCTTTCTCTTCCTTTCTTACTTATTAGTTTATGCCATGCTCTCGGGTTCTTTGTCCCCTTCGCACGTCTAGAGCTCTACCGTCTGTGAAAGTTTCATAGCACGTCGTCGTTCGCCATGCTATGGTGCCAGTAAAATGGCGAAAAATCCTTTGTATCCTTCGTGTGGTATTCTCCACGTGGAGTCGTCTTCTCTTCGATCATGAATGCTTTCTGTTGGGTCGAGGGCGCGCGATGGCTATGGTCGATCTCTGGTTGGGTCTGTTCTGCTCGGGGGGGTTTTCGGTTTGCCTTTGGTTTGAGTTCAAATTTGAATGGAAGGAGGAATTGGATGGTTCGGGGGGGAGAAGTTATCGTTTCAGTTGGGGGTTGTCGGTTGACGATAAATTCGGGGAAAGTTTTCGGTTCGGGCGCGGTAGATCACGTTTTCAATGAGGTTGGTAGATGACGTGGGGGGCAATGATATGTTGAGTGTTGAAGGAATATTGAGGAGCGTGTGTTGGTGACTTTTGACAAATTCTGTGACAAGTTTTGCGGCTAGAAGTCTATTTGGAAATGCGAGTTGTCTGAATGATAGATAGATCCTTGTGGCTGACCTCGGTATTTTGCATGGGAATAAACGATTTAGCGCTTCTGGCGACTAATTGGATACTTGGGTGACGAAGATCCTTCTTTTTTGTTCAGTCAAAGGTGGAGGTAGGCTGCTACGCATGTAGAAAACCAATTGGGAACATTTTTATTAGTTCAATTTCGCTAAATACCACCTTCTCATCAGACCGTAGAAACCCCTGTGTCTATAGCCAATAAATTCCCTGCCTCATGCCATTTCCAAGCACTCCAGACCAGTACTTGTGAATCAGAAATACAGAACGCGAGATAGAGATAAAAAAAAGGTGAAAAATCCCCTCCACTTGATGTCAGTTCAAATGAAATCGAACACAGTCCTTAATCCACTTAAAACAACCACTCAACCACTTCTCACTCACACCTGTCATTAATAAATGAATTTAAATTGTTCCACTCCACACAGACGCGCGCGCACACACGTCGAACCCTCTAGCACACGAGTACGTATAATAAGAATTGCCATCACCACCCCTTTATGTTCTGTACCATGTGTTTCACCTTTTACTCGCTTCATTCTACCCTGCCCTGCCAATCTCATGTGCGCTCTCCTATGCCTGACGTGTATTGTCCTCATTCCACAACGAGCGGCAGTGGAGTGGAAGAAAAATTAATAATAAAAAGAAAAAGAGTGTTGTGCCTATTTACTCTCAACCAGATCCACATCGCGTACCAGAGCAAATAGCAACAACAAATGGCGACAAGGACGAGACATATACCTTCTGTATAGCAACGTTATGAGTACCAGTGCCACCATCGTCACCTCACCGCCGTTCGTCATACTTCATATCATCGTTTGTGTCGCACAAGCCAGGAGTAGGAGCAGGAGCAGAATCCGATGCTTCTCTCGAGAACAACGACTAGAATGAAGATGACGACTAACTTTCGAGTGTGAAAGTGTAAAGAGGGTAAAAACCCATTTTTTATTATCCTTACACAGCCAGAAGAGTCCTCTTCCACCGAAAAGGAACACAAAAATAAAATGAAAAGAAACAACCTTCAATTCTCCACTTCATGCCATCGCCGCCAGCAGAGAAGTACACACACCAAATCCACCATTTCTGTGCATAAATTCATTCCAACGGAGCACGTTTTTATGCTACGTGCTAGGCTTGCTTACTCTCGACCTCTCCATTCAGGAATCGACTGCTATGATGATACTTCTGCTACTACTGCTTGTTGGTAGGGTCTTGGATATGGCCCACGGTATGATGGCGCAAGTATAATTTCCTCTCGAATAAGTTATCGTAAGACATTTCCTGAATACGAAATTTTCCACCACTCCAACCGTCGAGCGACCCCTTCTCCCTCTCTTGGGGGTGAAAAGAAAAAAAAATGCGGCGAAAATGGCTTGTGTCAACCACTGCGGCGCGACGGAAGAGGTTGCTCAAAAGAAAATGGCAAAAAAAAAAGCATGACACGCCGGTATAGCAGGAGGAATGACTGGTATGTGCAATGATAAGGGTAAGCTCTTCGAGGGAGGCCAAGCCAAGGTTCAAACCACATGAAAAAAAGAAAACACGTCTTCCTTCGTCCTTCGTTTTTTGCCCATCGCATTCAGATAAAGAGCTACGGTCGAAGGAAAAATTCAATTGAGACCTCTTACCTGTCCTTTGTCACCCGTTAAAGTGTTATAAGCTACTCCTGGTATGGCTATCATCACCGCAATTTTTTTTTTATTATTGTATTTTCCGCCGGCAAAAGAGCGGTAATGATAATAATAACGCGTCTGTGATTACATGAAATGCGGAGTCGTACCACTCCCCGGGGAGTGGGCGTTCATCGCCAATGTCCCCTTTTTGAACAGGAAATTGATAACACAGTGAAGTGGAGCTTTTACCCACGGCGGTTTTACTGGCTTTTGAGGTTGTGTTGTGATTATTTATTTCAAGCTCCCTCATTCCCACCGGCTCTTTCGCTCTCTTCCTCTCGTGCAAGCTAAAAAGCTCTACTTTAAGAGAGTGAAAAGCCTTCACATGCGCCTTGACATCAAACAGAGCTTACTGGATCCTCTCTTAAATTACCGTTAATTCGTAATAAAGTCATTGTTTTTATGAAGCTTTCCGCTATTAGAACGATGGCGGGTGGAATCGGAAAGTGGTCGTATTAAGCATTCTATGGGAAAGTAAATAATGTCTGGGAGTAGTTAGAATGATGAATGAGGTGTGCGACGGGATACTACACAATATGTAGACATGAGTTGTGTGTGCACCGGGGAGTGGGTGTTTTTCTGGAGACGATTGTCGCATTTATTTTTTTTCTGTTGGTTGGTTGAAGTATTTGAATTTTTAATGAGACATTGAGGAGGGTTTTTCGGTGCCTGAATAAATATTACATGAACGTACATCGTATGTCGTATGTCATCTATGTGACTAGGCAAAAAGTGATAATTTGTACAAGGAGATTGGAGGGTGGATTGGGAGAGAAAAGCAGGGGATCATGATTGGTTTATGGTTTAAGTGAAGTTGTCAGGTTAATTGGATTTATGAGAACCGTCGGTTGTATTTTGTTCTTTTTTGTCGTGTCGCCTGGGAACCGATACGCTTAGGTTTCTGATTCTACTTGTAGAATGTGGAGCGTGCGGTGATATGAGTACAGAAGACAAAGTGACTGTTAGAGGGTTTTATTTATTCACATATGTTCAAGTTGATTAACCTTGAAATTGTGTTGAAGCCTCTGTGGTTGGGGTTTGTATATTTAAATAATTCCTTCAATTACTATTAACGGATTTGAAGGATATTTTCGTATGGTGATTAGGGATTACGAAATTAGGCCACACATACCTAACCTTTCGGAAGGGATCAGATGTTCTAGTGGTTTGGGTAAAACCGGTGTACTTGGTCGTATTTTTAAAGAATTAAAAAAAATATTTTGAAATAACCAATTAATTTGTTCAAAGAAGGAAAGACATTTGATCAGGTTCCATCTGTCGAGCTGGATTGCTTGATGGAGAGATCATAATATTGGTTGGGTGGAAAAGGTATTGAGAGATATCCATCACCAGAAGGTGCTTGGTGTCATATATCGGGCGGCTCTAATCAGATTGTGTTTGAAAGGTGACATTTCAATCTAGAGGCTATTTTTTTGCTGTTTGGCTTTCCAGAGTTCTATTTTCGGCAACTCTCTCTTGATTCATAACATGTGTCAAAGTCAACCATGTTCAGTTAGCATTGCCATGTTATGGAAAAACTTACACCTGAACAACACTTACAAATTATTGAATTTTATTGTCAAAATTCGCGTTCTGTGAAAAATGTTTTTAGCGCACTTTGACCTTTTTACGGTCGTCATAACTGATCCACTGAGTAAGCAATTCAAGCTATAGCGATCAGTTTAACGCTATTGGATATCAGGACACCACGTGTGTTAGTGAAAACCGTGATTTATCCATCCGCAGCAATAGCGATTGTGGTGCTCGACTGCGTGGGAAATTGTACCAAGGATCTTAGTCTTAAACCTTACAAAATACAGTTCGTGAAGAATTGACCCCAATGGACCTGCCACATGTCGAATTTTCGGTGGCCTTAGAAAAGCTGAAGGAAAATCCGCTTTTTTATCGAAAAATTGTCTTCAGCGACGAAGTTCATTTCTGGTGAATGGGTATATTAATAAATAAAACTGTCGTATTTGATCCAATGATCAAGCTTAGACAGTTCAAGAACTGTCAATCCACCCGGAAAAAATGCACTGTTTGGGTCTTTTGGTCCGGCGGAATTATTGGCCCGTACTTTTTCTAATATGACCGTCGGAACAACGTTACCCTAAATGGCGCTCATTATCTTTCAATGATTTCGATTTGATGATTTTTCTTGTCCTAAATTGAAGAACCGTAGCTGGCCGACATGTGATTCCAGCAAGAGGGCACTACTTGGCACACAACACTCGAATCTATGGACCTATGGAGCAATGAGTTCAGTGAGAAATTTATCCCTAATTTTCGACCGGTGAATTGGCCGTCTAGATCTTGTGATTTGATACCTTCAGACTATTTTTGTTGGAACACGTCAAGTTACCCGTCTATGCCGATATGCCAGCTGGAAAGACAATATTACACGTGTTATTAGCAAAATACCATTCAATATGCTAGAAAAAGTGACTTTAAATTGCACTGTCCATATGGACCACAAAAAACCAAATCGTTTTCAACATTTACACGAATCTTACAAAAGTAAATAGCAAGCATAGATTTATCAACTTGAATAAAAACTGTATGCACTTAGAAAACCACATATTACGAGGTGCGTTCCAAAGTATGGTTTGAGCACGCTTCAATAACGGTCGTGAAGATGACCAACATGATGGTCAATCGAAACTTGTGATGATCGAAGATTTTTTCTAAAATCTTCATTGAGTTGATGGAAATGGAATCGCTAAAACAATAATTCATCGCATTTTAACTGAACATTGGGGCCACCGAAAAGTCTGCTCACATTTTATTTCACACAAATTGGCTGATGAACAAAAATTCGATGACATAGGGTCTAGGTGACCAAGGCGGGGGGTCGGGGTGCAATGGTAAACATCACCGACTGTTGAGCCGAAGGTCTGTAGTTTAAGTCCGTCCATAGTCAAGAACAATTCCTATATGGGAAAACTATGCAACAACATCAGTTATGAATGAGAGATGATCAAAATGTGTTGACGAAGGCATAACACTCGCAGCATAAAATCATTTCAAAATTCATGCTCTGTGTGTGCATTTCCAACATAACACCTTAATGACATGGAAACAAAAAAGTTACTGTGAACTACAACCAACGCAACTAATTCAGTTAAATCTCTCAAATCCTATTGAGGACAACCACCCCCGGAAAATAGTGAACGAACATCTTCGACACAAACCATCTGCACCCCGTCCAGGTTGTTTTGCGCCGTTTTGTTCGATTTTGAAGGTCATTTCATTCTGCCTCTTTCATAGAAGCCCTCATTCATATTTGTACACAACGGGACAATCGTTTTTTACGTGCCTTTCTTGAGGCGAATTTGTCACCAGCAAAATAGTTTGCCATGGATAAGAACAGGTGGTAATCACTTGATACCAGATCCGGACTATAAAGTGGATGCATAAGAACCCCACAACCAAGTTCTTAACGATCTGTGTGGCCACGTATTGGCCATAGCAGGCCGCTTTTGGCGATTACTTCCTTCAGGCGATCCAATTGTTGATTGTATGAATCTGAGTCCCATCAGACAGACAGCAAAACCTTTCTGGTCGTTAATCCTGGCTTGGTGCCGACTCACCGCGATTCGATCATGACCGTTTTCGCTTGAAGTTGTCGGCAGTCATGCTCTTCTCATCACCAGGCTCTAAGAATTGGCTAATTTTGATACGATTCAGCAGCGATTCGTAGGTGGATATTCGGTTCATGAGATTTTTTTTGCGCTGACTCTTGTGAAACCCATGCAACGAGCTTCTTTTGGTATCCAGCCTTATTCAAATGGCTCCAAACAGTTTTTTTTTTGTGAAATATTTAGCTCCTGACTTGTCGATTTCCATGATTTTATCCACAATTGGTCTGCCGGAGCGTGGTGCATCTTTGACATCGAAATTACCGGATTGGAATCGACGAAACCAAAACTAGGCGTGATCGGCTGTTAGAGTATCTGTACCATAAACATTATTCACATTTCCAACCGCCTGGCTTGTCCATTATGGACGCGCACTTAAAAAAAAGTTAGTACAAAACCTCGTCTTTCCAGCGCCACCTGATGTAAGTCCGATGGACGTGTAGAGCGCCAGATGCAAATTACTTACGCCATCTGTTGGGAAAATAATGAATTTCATTTTACTACACCTATTAGAAGGAAGGTTGCTATCTAGGCTAGCTGAGACCTGATTTAGCAATGTGAAAATAAAATGACAACCGAGATTTTCGATGTTGAGTTCACTGATAGAAGCGATTTAACTATTCTTGTGCGAAAGTCATGTGGAAATGTATCAGATTTCTTCAATCGACTAAAGCAGCCCATTTGCAACCTATTTCGATAGTCGCCTTTCTCTTTGCCACCATTTCACTTTGACCAATCGACACGGTCATCGGCATTGTTGACTGTCTCCCTTCTTACGCCAAATTTTGCTCCCGATCGAGCTGCGGACATCTCACTTGAAACGAAAAACCCAACCGGTCATTCCTGATGCATCTGAGACACCTCCCGTATGTGTTCATGAAGCGACATCTGGAAACCCATATTTCATCCAATCACACTGTTTACTCTCCCACCGGTCGGTTTCCCAAATAACAAATATGGAAAAAACCAAAGAACAACAGTATTCCCTTAACCCCTTCCTATCCTCGCAGAGAAGGCAATCAACCAGACTCGATTTGCTTTGCTTTTCGTCTCCATCCCTTTATGTTCCTCCTTCGCTCTTGCTTCCGGTGTGCACGTCAAAGCCTAACCCAATTTAGTCCTTCGTTTCATATTCATACAAAAGAAAATACAAAAAACCTTGACATGGGTGTACTTCCTCTGTCCCAAAAAAAAGAAAGAAATTCGAAAAGAAACCGGAAAAAATTGTAAAATAAAAACAATAAATTGGCATATGTAAGGGGCGGAGATGGAGGCGATAGTGTGTGTGTAAGGTGTATGTGCGTTGCAGCCCAAAGCGAAGAAAAGAGGAGCCCAACAACACCAACGCGAAATGAAACACAACAAGTAGAAACAAAACAAAAAAAAAAAAAACCCAGCATAAGAGCATAGTAATGCCGATGCCGATACCGAAACCCAAATCATAAAAAACAACTCACGGAGTAAATTCGTTTTATATTCCTCCCACGTCCGCAGTTTCACCCTCAACAACACCGCCACCGCCACCATCACCAGTAACGAACAACAGAAAACAACCATAACCGCCACTGGAGTGGGCAAAAAAAAAAAATCAAAAAACGAGAAAAAAATCTGCTATGTGCGGTGTGTTTTCCTTTTTCGCCGTCCTTCGTCCTCGGTTTTCTTCTATATGTTGATCCTTTCTTTTTTGTTTTATTGTACCTTTCAAATCCATGTGCACACCGTACATCGCATGTCATAAATAAAATTCTATGCAAATCTTTTTTGAAGAGGAACAAGAGGCGGTGGATAAGGAAAAACAAAAACAACAAGTAAAGGAACCAACGAACGAACAATAAAAACAACAGCAGCAGCAGGAGAGCAAAAGCAGTAACGGCAAACAACGACAAAGTATGCTCCTACTAGTAGCGACAATGGTACGCGCGCTCGTTCCGATATCACAGGACGGGACATATTTCCAATTCAGTGATACACAACGACAAATGTGGAAACCGAGCACCAGTGCAAGACGGCTCGTTATCCCCATCATCATGGCCCTCATATGAAAAACACAACACTCTTCCCAAAAAAAATGTAAAAACACAAAAAAAAAAACGAAAACAGACCGATAAAGGTTGGGTGGGTGGCGTCGGAGTGGAGCAGGAGCTACGTCAGCCAGGATGAGGACGCACCAAAAGTTGTTTCGGAATTTTGTGTTTTTGTATTTCTTTCTGCCACTCCTCCACTTCTTTTTTTATTTATTTATTTTTAGTTTTTGTTCGGTGCAGGATTCTGTTATATTTTATTTGGCAAGCACATTGTCAATGTGACAGGAGTGTCGCGCTGCTGCTTCCACTGCTATTTCTGCTACTCTTCTGGTGTCCTTGTTTCTTTTTTTTTTTGTTGTGTTCTTTGATAAGACACGAAGAGGAGTTTTCTCGTTTCACTTGTTCCTTTTTGTTTTTGCCAATTTTTATTATTGTTCCTTGCTCCGAAGGATCGTTTTTTTTCCCTTTACAGGTACAGGGATACGGGTATATGTTATGTTGGCTTTTTGAAGATTCAATGTGCGGGTAGGTCTTATTTCTTCATGTTTCTACGTTTTGTATCTACTGCTTGATTCGTTTTGTCTCCAATGGCAAGAGGGAATGGCGGGGTTGATGGGATAAAAGGTACAATTCAACGGGGCCATGTTGGGCACTGTGTGTGTGTTAACGTCTTCACTACCGTGACAAGACCGGAAAACATGACAGGATTAAATACATACATTGAATGAATGAGGAAAGGAAGTGACAGTGGAAAGGGAAGTTCACCTACCTTGCGTGATTTATTTATTCCTTGATCGTGGAGTGGGGAATAGCGGCTTTCACATCTTGAGGAACCTGAGCAGACGTGCCTAGTAATGTTATTGATCCCCGGGTCATTAGGGTAAGAGTCGGAATGGATTGGGGTCATTGGTATCTCGGCGATGAGTTTATCTTTCTTTGCGGTTAAGTAGTTTATGGGCACTTGGCGTTGAGATATTTTAATTTGTATTAGATACCTTAGAAGGTTCATTTAGGTTGTCTAGAAAAGAAAAAGAAAGAAAGGAAGTGCACTATTTTTCCTCCTTTCCTATGACATCGAGACAACATCTCATTACATGTAAATTTTAAGTTGCAGAGACATTCTCATTAGTGCCCGCGACGGGCAGCACCATTGGCCTTTTATTGCACTAGATTAAGGGTGTATAAAAAGAGGTATGGACAATCTATAAAGCATCTAAGAATGTAGTGATATCATCTGACTCATATCCTGGAATTTCTTTAAATGCTTTGAGTATGAAACGTGGCCAAAATTTGACCAATAAACGTCGCTCTGGATTCATAAATGGAGTGAATAGCCAGTTTCATTCCCATGGATTGTGCTTAATGTGATTAATTTGCTAGACATGGCTCCGTGGCATTAAACGCGCGAGCTGAATACTATGCCCAGATCAAATTCGAGTTTCACAAGTATTTTGGGGATTATGACCTGTGCTTATAAAGGGTGTTTTTTTAGAGGTTGGGTTTTTAAACTGGTATCACTCTTTCTACTGATTGTCAATTTGGCACTTTAAAATTGCTTTGTGGTTAGTACGTCTTGCCATTTTACGATGATTAGATTAACGCCAGAACAACGCATGCAAATTGTGCAAACTTATTTTGAAAACCATGATTTGGTAGGCCAAATTTATCGTACCCTACGTCCATTTTACGGTTGGTATAATCGTTCATATGAGCAAGTAATTCGAAACACGATGAATCGTTTTCACATCAAGTACACTCTAGTGGATAATACATATCCCCAAAGACGACAAACAGTGCGAAGAGAAGTTATTGCCGTTATGGAGCGCAGAATTGAGGAGAATCCGAATGAGTTCATTCGCCATCGTGCACAGCAATTGCAGCAACGCCCTTCCGCCATATGGAAGATTTAACAGAAAGATCTTGGCTTGAAAGCTTATAAGATCCAGCTGGTGCAAGAGTTGAAACAGCGTGACCATTATATACGTCGGAGGTTTGGTGAATGGACCGAAAAACTGATTCAACTTAATCCTCATTTTCAACGCAAAATGTTGTTCTTCGATAAGGCCCATTTTGCACAGTTTGGGGTGCCGAAAACCCAGAAGACTTTGTCAAAATGCCCTTACAATCATTAAAATTCACTGTTTGATGTGGTTTATGGGTTGGTGGAATCATCGGCCCATATTTTTTTAAAGGATGATTCCGACCAAAATGTTACCGTCATAGAGAGGTCAGCTGAATGGCATTGACGTGACAGAGCTTTGGTTTCAACAAGATGGCGCAACATGGTACACGGCGCGTGACACCATCAATTTATTGCGTGAAACATTTGCGCAGAATTTCGCGTAATGGAGCTATGAACTGTCCTCGACGATCCTGTGATCCAACACCTTTAGATTACTTTATTTGAGGGTATGTGAAGTCACTAGTCTAAGCCGATAAACCAGAGACATTAAACGATTTGGAAGTCGTGATTTGCCGTGGTACTGATAGACGGTCGCAGCTGTTCGATAACGTTGTCGAAAATTGGACTTAACGATGCGCAAGCCTTAGCCCGTATCTGCCCGAAATCATATTGAAGCACTAATGGCATAAAACTATGTATTAAATAAAGCTAATATCATAGACATTAACATTAGCTTCACGTCTTTTATTTCAAATTGAATTTGTATACCTTTAAAAAAACACCTTTTATGTACAGGGTCTTTCCATAGAGACAAAACAAATTTCCACCCTTTAACTTTTTTTATCATCTGTTAATGTCAGAACGTCATCCAAGGCTTGCATTTTGTTCATGGTGAAGTTCACAGACAAGCAACGGTTGGAAATTATTAAAAATTATTACCGAAAGTCAACTTAAAAAGCAATAATAATTATCGCAATAATCGTCCCAACGGAGAAGCTGCCACTTTTGAATGTTCCTGTCCCAGTGGGATAACGGATTAGTCTAAGTACCGAAAATATCGTAGCCTCTGTGCCCGGTTCAAAATTAGCCGAATCAGTCGTTCATACGCTATTCAAAAGAATTGCGAAATTCTCATTTCTCATTGAGACGATTTTTACCAAAAAATCTTGGCCACACTAATCGTATACTCTGTGTTCAAACTGAAGTATATCGGTGGTAAGGTCTTCCTGTGATGTTTTCACATTCGGTAAAAGACTATTAAGGACCTCTCGTCCGCTGGCCGGTCGGTTGCAGCGTTTCAGAAATGATGATTTGGATGTTGAAGATAAAGGACGCTCTGGCGCACCGAAAAAGTTTGAAGACCGAGAATTTGAGGCATTACTTGAAGAAGTGTCATGTCAGAGGCTGACTTAGCCTGCAAAACCTTTTTAAATAGATGACACAACAGTTTCGAAACGTTTAAAAGCATTGGGAATGGCTCAGAAGCAACGACTTTGGGTGCCATATAAGTTGAAGCCGGGAGACGTCGAACGACGTTATTTTTGGTGTGAACTGCTTCTTCGACGGTAGAAAAGGAAAGCTTCTTATCGTGACTGTTGTTGAAAAGTGCATAGTGTACGATAACCGTAAGCGTACAAGATAGTGAGATAAGCCCGGCCATATATCGATATCGGCAGCAAAGGCATCTGTTCATGGTTCGAAGATTTTGCTCTGTACTTGGCGGGATTAGCGGAGTGTAAATTATCATGATCTGCTTAAACTGAAGGAAACCATCAAGGGAGATGACTATCGACAGCAATTGATGCGTTTGAGCCTAGCATTGAAGAAAAAAATGGATCTATACGAGCCCGAGACTAAACAACATGATTTTGCAACATGACAACGCTCTGCCATTTGTTGTAAAGTCGGTGAAAACCTACTTGGGAACCCTTAAACTCTATCCACCGTATCCACCAGACATTGTTCCTTCCGTTTATTACTTCTGTCGTTTGATAGTACATGGCCTGGTTGAGCAGGACTGAGCAGGCTCGATTCCTAGACATCCTTAAAAGATATATTGTTCCGACGTGGAATTCATATGCTTCGAGAAAGATGGGAGAAAGTAGGGGGTACTAACGAAAGTAGTCGATGGGCAATAGTGAGAACTTATTCAAGGTCCAAAAAGTAGCATGATTCATCAGCCACCGATATAAATAAACGAACCAATAGCTTAACAGAATTTAAAACCCTGAGATCACACAGCGTAATCTTTAAATTCGTTGACAACAGTCATGATGCAATGCAGGAACTAGAAAAGATATTCAAAGCCGAACTTTTGAGTGTTTTTGAACGCAGCGCTAATTGTGACACGAGCCTTTTTATAAAACAAAAAGAGAAAGGTATGTATGAACCAGAGTCAAAATTCCTCCAAAAATTGAGTTTCATGGCTAAATACAATTTTGTAATAAAATTTCGGAGCCCATTTAGGACATATCTGGGGTTTATCATTACATAGTTATACACATATATATGAGACCAGCCCAGAATTCCTTTATAAAGTCTTCCAAGTTATAGGTTGGTAAAACCCAACAGGTTTTGGCTCTTGCTTAAGAAATCACAAATTCGAGACGTAGGCTACGACGACAGCTTAGTTATGAACATTTTTACTCGTGAATATTTTTTTACGGAATAATTCGTTAATGTTTTTGGCATAACGTGAATTTTGGCCCAGATTTCCCGACCGTCTGACGCCAACTGGTCAAACACTAAGACTTTCTCATCTCTAAGAGACTGCAACAACTCGTGACTTAAGGCAGGCGCCGTAAGGCCTCGTGGTGCTCGTTCCGCCTAGAATATCGTCTTTGTGATTGAAGATATCACAGAGGCCGCACTTCAGTCATCAGCTATTAACTGCGGACAGCCAATCGCGACTAAACTACGGTCGCGTTCTCCTGGACCTTAACGATGAAGTGGGCGATTTTTGGTCGAAGTTCATCATGAGCGACGAAGCCAAATTCCATCTGAACGGATACATAAACAATCACACTTACCCATCTGGGGCACAGAGAAACAGAGAACCGTTTCACCCACCGTTGCTGAATAGCACCATGTACGTTGGAGGGGTCATAGAACTTAATTTTTTCGAGGGCGCCGAGGGTTACGTGATTACTTTCATTATTGAGTGATACTGAACTGGAGTACATGTGGCTCCAATGGGACTATACACTTACAGCTCGGCCGACAATGGACATTCTGAAGGATGAAGGATATGTCTCTTCGGAGATTTCCACTCGCCGGCAAAGCCACCCCTTTAACCGCTCCAGTCTTCTCTATTTGGGTTTTCTTTCCAATTCATGGGTCTATCAGAGCAAGCCACTGATTCTGAGTATTGAATTTATCGCTCGAAAATTCTCGGCGAAACGATCGAAAATGCAGTAAAAAGTGCCCAAAACGCTTATCAGCACTGTCAGCGTTCGCTGCAGCGATATCGTCTTCAAAGGCCAACCTGTACTCCTTAATAAGCCTCCGCATAAGTGTTCTTGATATAGCGAGTTCAGTTTATACATTTTTGTTTCAACAGTTCCTCCGATGTGCTAAATTTTGTGCGGATTCTGGTACTTTTTTCGCTTTTACTCGGTAATAGAGGGGCTGTACCTTGTTCGTGCTGTGCGACAGGTTGTTTGTTGACTTGATGAGTTTATTTTTATTTTTTTATTTGGGGGCTAGTGCTAGCATGTAACATCGGGCACTGCGACCAATGTAGATCTATTGTGCCTGCTAGTCGATTAGACGAGGCGTCCCACTACTTTCTTATTAACGTCGAGGGTGTCTCTCGGATGAGCTGAGCTGATCGCCTCAGGAGTCATAATTTCTCTGAGGAGGATACGCTTCCTGAGGGCAGAGGGCAGCACATTCACATAATATGTGCTCTGCCGTCTCCTCGTCCTCAAAACAGAATCGACCCTCGATTTCAGACGTGTGGTTAAATTTGCTGAGATGACATCTCAGACGGACCAATCTTCTGATATCGACTGTACTATATATAAGGATTAATAGTGTTTGTTCAAGGGCTGTATGAATCTTCAATTGTCGACGACCTTGAACACTGTTCCAAAAATTAATATTCGACTTGGGGATTATATATCTTTCGCTTGTACCTCTCCTAGCGAGCTGTGTCCTGGCATCCACGTGGCATTACTTAACGAATTTTGAGTTCGTACTATACAAGCCCAACACTTTGAGTGCAGCTTGATTGTATGAGAGAATATTGATGGTTATACCTCTTATGCCAGTCTCTAAATTTAGGTTGATGCGAGTTAGGATGGCGTAGGACCGATTTGGTCCAAAGATGTCAGCGCCAATACCGGAATCCATCTTGGAGCCGAGGCCTTTGATATTTAGCAAGGTATCGCCGGTTTCCCAAGCTGTGCGGTTTGGGATCGGCGTCTCATATCTTTTGTCAAAGGTGAACGTGCGGGACAATGCGTCCGAAACTGCGATAATTATATCCAGCTCAGGAAGGTGTTGTACGATGGACACGGTTTGTTTCTGAGCGAAGGAGTCTGATTGCTCTGCGTATTGTAAGAGTTTTAATAAAAAGGTGCAGTGGTACTCCACCGATCAGTGCCTCTTGGGCTGCCCTTAGGCAGATTGGTATGGCCCTGTAATACAGAGACATGCTAGTCTCTGAAGGCGTTGAACCTTAACTATTGTTGTTCTTTTGTCTACTATACGACAGACGCATAAGCGATTATGAGTCTTACTATAACCAGTAGATTAACTTAAGTTTCAATTCCGTAAGTGCGTCGACAAGTCCACAGTTCCTTAGTCGCCTTTGCGAGTTTAGTACCAAATAATCTTGGGAAGAAAAGGTTTAACTAATTATCCTTGAGTGTTCGATGCTATGAATGCACAAGTCCAACTGGCCCTCGGTCACCACATCCCTGAAGATTGTCAAGTTTTTGTTTTATTTATTTTTAAGTCTACCTCGTCGATCACATTTCCTAGCAAGTCTAAGTCTAACAAATCCTGGGCTACCTCCCTCGTCCCAGTTTTTGCTCTGCTTTGCACGCAGTCTTTAAAAAAAATAATTTTCCCTCTGAAATAAAGTAATTTTTTCCATAAAATAATATTACCCTGCCATCTAGCTCCAAAAGTTTAACCCTCTTAGTCACTGATATACATCCAGAACAACACTTTTCCCGGCTTTGTTGGAAATAACGTCGTTTAACCCGATAAACTCCATCGCCCTGTTAACCATAGCAACTTGCTTCATTAATTATGAAAACAAAAAAAAAACTTGCTGTTTTGGAAAACACAAAAGCCGTCGACCTTGGCTGATTTATGCCACAGGGAATCGCCACCACCGTCACACGTCCATCCCCCTTAACCGGTGTCGTCTACTTTTCGAATGCTGAAATCTAACACAAATGCTCGTCTCAACCGAGAAGCAACCGACCAATCATCAACTGTCACAGCTACAGCTTATTCCCTATGTGTAGCATAACCATGGAGCAACGTAGACAAGGACAACAGACAACAACAGAAGCAATAAGAGCCGCCAGAACTAATTAATCAAAAATTTCCGCCTCTTCAATCCCCAGTGAGTTGAAAATCTTCCAAAATGGTTGTCATGTTATTCGACACCGGTACCACTATATCCCCTTAACCACTACCACCAGTACTACCGCCGGTACCACGACCACAACCAATAGTATACCAGCAACAGCAGCAGTACTAGCACAAGTGCTGGTGCGGGATTTACCTACCGAAGGATCATTGCACACACAGTACACAGCCCCATGTACAGGCAACTACCGCAACTAACCTCACCTAATACAAGTAATTCACACCGAACAACCATCATCCACCGCAATCGCATTCCCAAAACGAAATACCGACATACAGAACAGGGCGGACGTCGAATAAGTGAGTGAGAGTTCTCTTTACTACTAACAACAACCGTCCCCCCAGCACGTAATCCTCAACTCCTGTTGAACCCATTTCCTCTTCAAATTGGCGCCAAACCCACCTCCCCTATCCTGTCCTCGTCTGTGGTGTAGCTACGACGCGGGAAGGGAATGGAAACACAGAAACCAATTTTATATTCAACCGCTAAGAGCCGAGCAGTAGTACACCGACGTCAGTGGTGTCGACGATGCTGATGGTGGCCCCAGAGTGGAGTACTCGACTCGACAGCAGTAGTAGAATTCATTTTCATATTTATTCCCACTGCCCTCACCCGCTCCCACACGAGTGGAGAATGGAAATAAAATCGTGTTCCAGGCAAACGAATAAACGAGCGAACGGCAATCATAGAGAGAATATTACACTCGTACTCACAGTCATTCAGACCAAGTGGCAAGTAGCATGGGGTTGAAAAGTCACCCTAACGTCCTCATTCCGGTCTTCTTTCCTAACTTTTACCTGTGCTTCATGCTGTTTGTTGTACATCCATGTTTGCGCTGCTGGAACATACACACCTAGCGTTTTGTATACCGTGTCTACCCCCGTCGGCTTTGTTCGATATGCCCGTAGAATATGTATTACGGTCGTGTGATGATTTCACGTTTTGTGTGTTGTTCACTCTGTTAATTACGCACTCATTTAGCGGTGAAATGTCTTGCGTGACTGCTATTATTTGTGTATTTATTTGTCGGCATGGGGGTGTGTGTGGTGGAGGTGGTTGATTTTTTCTCCTCCTTCCTCCGCGCGTTTATTGCCCTTTGGCTTGGATGACAGAGCACATACGCAGAAAAGGCTTATTCGTTTTATTGTGTGTTGGATTTGGATCCCCGAAGGCGAGGGTAGGAATTATGAGGGTGGGATAATACCCGCATGACTTGGATGGTGTATAAAACACGGAATATCTAAATAACTGGAGACGGAAAATAATTTAAGCGCAATGGACGTATTAGGGACATTTTCTCAAACCCCTAACGCCTGCGGGGGGTGAACACAATGCCGCCGGCAGGTTGGTTTAGGGTAAGAGGTCTTCGATATTCAGGTTTCAATGAAAAATTATTGCAGATTACTGGGGTGTCAATAGAATGATTTACCCAATGGAAGCAAACCCGATCCTGTTCTGATACCCGACACCTTTGTAAAGGTTTCCGACCTTGGGAACCCTGAAAATAATTTCGTTGCCCTATTTAACAACGGAGGTCAAGACGGAGTCTAGAATCAGATGCAATTTTATTTCTACAAAGTGGCGCAAATTAATCATCCAATATTGTTCTTGATTTACTTTTTTACTAAATAAAAAAAAAATGATTTTGATTAATGGAAATCTTTATTTGGACCTTTACATTTTTTTCTGTTAAGTGGGAAAAATTATATTCGTCAAGTGGCTGTCGCCAGTTTTGATACACATTTGTATTCGTTTTATCGCATTTCCATGACTGCGTAAAATTTTCGGTGATAACTGTTCGAGTTACGAATATTCTCCATAAGGGATGCGATTGTCTGAGGCTTGTTGGCATAAACCCGAGACTTCAAGTAACTAGAAAGAAATAAGTCGGGGATGGTTAAATCGGGCGATCTTGCTTGCCATGCCAAATCGCCAAAACGGAAAATTACACAACCAGGAAACGCTTCCTTCACAATATCCTCTGTGGCTCGTGCTATGTGAGCGGTTGCATCGTCTTGTTGAAACCACATGTTCACCAAGCGTCGCTCATCCAAGAAGTAAGAAGTCGTTTATAATGGCCCTGTAGCGTTCGCCAGTAACAGTGACCGTATTGTCGATGGCGTCCTCAAAAAAATTCGGCCCAATCACTATACCCGTGTGAACGCCACACCACACAGTGGTTTTGAGTGGATGTAATGGCTCTTCGTGCATCATACGCGGATTTTCAGTGCCCCAGAAACGACCTAACCCCTTAAGTGGAAATGCGTCTCGTCGCTCATGATGATTTTCGACAGAAAATCGTCCTCTTCGTTGTTAAGATTAAGGATGGCTTGACAGTAATTAACACGCGACTGATCGTCAGCAGGCATTAACTGATGCCCTGTTTGCAATATGTCACTAAAGTTCGCTGAAGGGTCCGTCTGGTAATGCTCAATTGCGTGGCCCGTCATCTGGTTGATGTTTCTTCATTCTCAGCGATATCGGCAGTCACAGCCGCGATATTCTCGACCGAACGACAAGTACGGAGTCGGCCACGCTCTGCATGGTCTCCTGTGGTTCCAGTCTGTTCGAGTCGAGTAGGTAAGTGCCGGAATGTTTGCCAAGTCGGCACGACACGATTAGGAAATCGACGTCGAAATTCACGCTGCGCTTACACTACCGACCGATGATTGGTCGCGCTCTTGCGAAGTATAACGCTCCATTACTTATCTGTTTGTATTCTGCAGCTGTTTAGTTCACAAATCTCAAATATGATTTACGAACGACGCCATTTGCAAAAATTATAACACCCTCCTATAGGGTGATTAATTTTGCGCCACCATGTAAAGGGTGTGCCATCTAGTGTTTTTTTTTAAATCATAGGTTATTTTGACACTGGCCGCTGTTTCCGCTCGAAATCTTGGCAGAAGGTCAGTATCATACCTCCGCGGAAAGAAATAAGTTGCCTTACGCTTGAACAACGTTGGGAAATATTGAAAACTTTTTTCCAAAGTGAGTGCTTTTTAGCCCAAACAGTGCGTTTTTTTTTTTTAAAGAAGTTTTGGCCGAAATGAAGCACCCACCGCGACTGCTGTGCGCAAGTTTGTGCAAAAAGTTCGTGAGACTGGTATGCTAGTGGACAACACTCTTGGTCCCCATGTGTTCGAGTGACAGTTTGGTGCGCATTGTGGAGTGGTGGCATCATTGGACCACTTTTCTTCGAAAATGAGGCTGGAAACAACGTTTCGGTCAACGGTGGGCGTTACAGAGCCATGTTAACCGACTTTTTTCTTACTGAAATTGAAGACATACATAGATTTGGGCGACCTCTGGTACATGCAGGGTGGCGCGCCATGCCACACAGCCCATGCCACAATCGATCTTTTGCGCACGAAATCCCCAAATCGTGTTATCAGCCGTCTAGACGATGTCAATTGGCCGCCTCGAAGCTGCGATTTGAACCCTTTGGACTTTTTTTTATGGGGAACCGTGAGAGACCGATGTTATGCCAACAATCAGGTAACGATTCAAGCACTTAAGGCCAATCCGTGAGCTACAGCCCGAAACCCTAAATAAGATCTTGGAAAATTGGGATGACAGAATGCGCTACTTCGAAACCAGCCGAGGCAGCCACTTGAACGACGTTGTATTTTATAATTAATGGGAATGTTTGTTCTTACTAATAAAACCATAATAGATGGAAAAAGGTTAATTTTGTTCATTGTATTGCATTCGTAAAAAGAAACTTGTATTTGGCCCACTCTTTATAACAATCTCTTCACCTTCCCACTGACTGACGCCACTGTGCAAAAGACCAAAATACCTAAATGCCGACACTTTTCCGGCAGTTGATGTCTACGTTGGCACAGCAATAGCATGTCCGTCCAACGCTATAGTAATAGCGGATTCTCTTTAGCTTAGGGTGTGCCTTTGGTGACGGTTTTCGATCGAGGGTGGGCAGCAGTGCGGCAGTAGCAAATTAACAGAGTAAAAGAAAAAAATAAAAATAAACCCGGGGGCAGCACTTAAAATGCTGTGCACGATACGGTTTCGTTGGGTGGAAGGGCTGGAAGGCAGTAGAGAATAACAAGCGCGGGTGGACGGACAACAGTCACAAACACAAAACACAATACGGGCGAGTAGCATATAGTACAACCAGGTCAAGGGGGAAGTTATTGGACTGGTGCAGGGGTTGGATTCGTTAAAAATTCTCACACACACACACACAAACACACACGGATGCCCTAGAGCAATGTAGTTCTGAAACTCATGCCACATAGTACGACCAACGTCGCATAACATTGTTTTCGCGTGTGCAAAAGCATTACTCCCCGACGCCGCGTCGTGAGGGCTTTGAGCGGTCGCCATAAAGTGAAGTGAACTTTTGTGATGGTTCGCGACGAGTCCGAGCAGCCAGTGGGATTGGGAACGGCATTAAAAGGAAAAATTAAAGGAAACTCTTGCAAAATTAATCGACTGTCGTTCGTCCATGCAATCGGAAACAGGAGTGAAAATGACGTTTCAAGTTTTACGTCGGTACTATAGAGTGAGGGTGACGTGACACGGTCGTCGAATGGTGGAGGGTGTTTTTGAGAAAAATTATGGTTGCGCTCCGGAAGACACCGAGGGTATTTATGACCCTGCGGGAATAGTCTAATATGCCGAGGGTGGTATTGTGTAGGATGTAATGGTGGCATACAATAACGGTGGTGTCGTAATGCCACGATTTCCTTTCGTAGTACCACGCCATCCCGTACTGCCGACCGAAGAAAATTGTTTAAGTCGGAAATAATAATGCCGTCGGAAGTATTTTCGGCGGTAGGGGTTGGATGGGGAGGTACGTTCCAAATTCAAAGGAGATAGAGAGAGAGAGAGAGACGAGCGGGGGAAAAGGTGGATTACAATAGAAATTGTTGACTGACTGCTATTGACTTGAACGTGAGGAGTATTTTAACGCTACAGGAGGAGTGAATGCTATCAAAATGGAAGTGGACGTAGCAAATAAAAGTGGGACGGAACGGAAGAAGGTAGGGTAAAACTTAGTCGAGCATAAGTACCCGTACTACAAAAGTGACAAGAGCGAGGAGAGGAGGGTGAGCTTAATGTCTGATGGCGTGAACTCGTTTCAAGTCGTCAATTATTCACAACACCCTCTGCGCTCGCTCGCACCGAGCTCCCATACGCTTGTTCGTGTCCGTGCTCGGTCGGTCGTTGTTTCTTGTGGCAATTTGGTTTGACGGCGGTGCTTTTGCTTTTCCACAGAATCGGGGTTACATTTGGAGTAATTGGTGATTTAACGGTAATACGCCGTGTGGAGCTAATAAAATTGTTTTCAATGCGACCACGTGGACTGAGAGTTGATTGGTGTACAATCCTTTTTGCTTCTCTCCGGTTCTTTTCACCCTCTAAAGTAAATTGGAGATAGTAGGAGTACTTTGGCCATGCTTCTGTCGTGGGACACACGGAATTCTATTGTGTAAATAAATTAAAGCCTTTTTGCCTTGTCGTTTCTCTCTGCCACGCCGATAAAGGTGGACGAAATTAATGAGAGCGTTGATGTTTACATTTGATGAGGGTGAGCGTTTGGTTTTTAATGCGTATGTGGCATGCCCGGTCGTAGGGGTGAGCGGACGTTTGTCGTTATAAAAGACCGTAGATGGATAGATAGATAGCTGGGTAATGTTGTTGATTAGGAAACAAAACGTTTGAGCAATGAGTCGAATGAAAGTTCATTTAATTGATCCGTCTGTGCCGTGAGTGTGGGTTTTGTTTTCTTCTGCTTTTTTTTATTGGTTGTATCGCATTACAGGAAGAGGGTTGAAAATTAGTTTGTTTAAGTTGTAATAGAACATGCACGACTGCGGCAGTCAATTACTAGTAATTTTGAATTTGTCTTTCCATCCATTAATCAATTGTTTGGCCTTTTCAAAGGGACGGAAATTGGATGGATCGTAAGGATGAAGGATTTCAACATTCCTCTTTGAATCATTTTCTCTGCTTTCCTTCTAACATCCGACGGGAAAAAGACGAAAACAATAATTTCCCTTTTTCGAGATCAAGTCCCAAGAGGTGACGGTAACAGGCAACTTTCGTCGCAATTTTCCAACCTTTCAGCTGATTAGACCCCTCCATCAGTCCTAAGCCTACTATCACCGTCTGTCTGTGTCCCGTATTAGTCCGTGTCGGGGGCATGAGAATCATTCCATCTCCTTTTTTACGACAAAGAAAATCAAACCTTTTTTCCTTGATTCGGTTATTCCTTCAACATCTGGCGGCAAACAAATTCAGAGAAAGGAAAAAAGGGTAAAGTAAAGAGAAAAAAAAAAAACCTTTAACTTGGGAAAATTGTTGTCATTCCTATGGCACCTTTGCAAACAAGACAGGTGAACGAAGCGTGTAAATGATTTCAGTTGCACGAATTGCCGATGGGGGTTTTATAACCGTGAAGATAAAGAATGAAAGGGTTCTGGAGAATGGATTGATGGATAATGGTTGGGGTGTGGGAAGTTGTAATAAAATAAATGGACGAGTCTCAGTTTGCGCTTCTGATGGATGGAATGTAGATGGGAGGAAGATCCAGATGGGAATTAGGTGACTTGTGTGGCCAGGACGGTTTTAGAAAGTATTTTTTAATGATAATTACTTTTCTCTTATAAAAATAATCTCATTGAAAGGATGAAAGATTTTAACCAATTTTTTCTTGTCTCTTTTTAGGTAAGTTGACCATTTCTAAGACGTGCCTCCAATACCTTGTGATAGTATGAGTAAGTTTGTATTTCAACAAAATTGTTGTGACCGATGACGCAGGGTTCGAATCTGGCATCAGCCACGTCGGCGAAATCTTATTTCTCTGTGTCCCTCTATAGCGAGTGATCACACAACCATTTGGGGTACATTTGTCTAAAAAAAAGCTTCTCGAAATTCGTCGTTGAAAATCGACAATAAACAGTAAGCTTACGAGTCTTAAATTCAAAAAGTCACCTTATTTTTTTAACAATCCCTCTATTCCACTAATGGAAAATAATAAATCACGCCCAACATACATGATTGAGAGAAGCTCGGCTTTGTAACGCCAATTGAAATAATAATAAAAGTCTCGGTGTGCCTATATGTTTGTACGTTCCTTCGTAGGTTCGTGATTTGCTTTTCGCGTCTCGTGTATCTTGAGGACAAATAATGATATTGCAAAATTGCTATTTGAATACCTGATAAGGTGTGTAAAATAAAATTATCGGCAGTTTGTTCTTTTTTTTTAACGAAGAATTACCGTAAAGTTGTTGATGACTGTTCCACGTGTATCATATCTCGTTATTCTTTGTTTCGAAAGCTAACAAATTTATATATGATTTTTTAAGTGTTTCGTTTTTAATTGTCCAAAATGAAACAGAAATATTGCAAAAGTGTGTAAAATGTTTATTTGAGTTAATAAAACAATTTTTGCCATTTTTAAAGATTATTCCATATAAATGTTAACTGCGATTACGTTTTATGTGGTTCATACAGAGAGTCCAATTTTGAATCATCTTTTCGAGCATATTGACTTCCAAGCGAGCTTATCGGCATGAACGAGTGATTTGAAGTACTCCCATAAAACGGTCATTTCACCGGTCCAAAACGAGAGATGAATTGCTCATCGAACTCATTCCTCAATTGGTCCATCAATTCATGTGCTGTGTGGTATGCAGCACCATCTTGCTAGATCCACATGTCAATCAGGTCCATCTCTTACATTTTGGGCAAAAAAAAAAGTTCGAAATGATTGGGCTTCATTGACGGTCAAGTTGATCTCACGGTCATCTTTGAAAAAATACGGATCAATCATTCCTTCAGACCATAAACCGCGTCAAACAGTGCATTCCGGTTGCATTATCACCTCTTGTATTACCTGAGGTCCAAATACGGAACTTTTGTGTTAAGCCAGAAATGAGCTTCGGCGCTGAAGACAATTTTTCGATAAAAAAGTGGATTTTCATGCGGCTTTCTTAAAGCCTACTCACCACCGAAAATTTGATGCTGTGGCAGGTCGCTCAACTTCAGTTCTTGCATGAACTGAATTTTGTAAGGTTTCAAATCAAGATCTTTGCGTAAACTCTTCCCCGTTGTTGCGAAAAACTAATAGACGAATTAAGCTCTTCACTAGCCCTGGTGCATACAACAGCAATACTTTCCTCTACGCACTCTACGTATATGGGTAGGTGGCGCTGTGGCTCAATAGGTGGATTAGGAGAACCGTAAAATGATCAAAGTTCGCGACAACAATTTTTCACATTTGAATTTTGAAAATAAAATTCAATAATTTGTAAGGGTTGTTCGGGCACATGTATAATATTTCCATAATGAAATGGCAGTGCTAACTGGGTATGTTTGACTTTTACACATGTCATGAATCACGCGTTAGCTATCAAAAATAGAGCATTGAAAAGCCAAACAGCAAAATAAACACTCTTTATATTCCAAATTTTTATTTCTCATATCCTGTTATTATTGTCGATGCAAGTCATCGATGACATTGTTTCAGCGTTCCATCAAAGCAAGAATAATGACATACTGTATATTCTTTTGGAGGTCCCTAAAACCCTGTGTTGGTACTTGGGCTTTGAGAAATGCCCAAACTTCCGAAAAGGGGGTTAGCGATTGGGGTTAAATGAGGTGAGTAAGACGGATGAGGAAAAACTTCATCATTGCAACTGGCCAGCTTCAGTTACATTGATTGTGCTATATGTAGTCTCGAATCATACAGCAGTATAGGACCACGTCCATTTATCAATGGGGCAGTCATCTCTCTAGTCTTTTTGCCTTTCTAATGAATCTTTCTTTGAATCAAGAACAAGCTACTGAAAGTTCTTGATTATCAATGAAAGTAGTATCTGTGGACGATAGAGACCAAAAGTAAAGGAATTTCGTTAGAGAAGGAGCTGCATCTAATTCTTCTCAGCCTATTTGTCTAGGCAATCCGGTAACTGATTGCAGCAGGATTGGCTTAGGCATACATAACTAAGGTATACAACATTATAATATTAGGAGCGCAACTAAGTTCTCGGTGTTTTTTTTTGATGAATATGCAACTATATTGTGAAAAAACGGTTACAAATGAATCATTCAAAGTATTGCCGTTTGCTAGCGATAACTTTTTCCCATTCTTCTGGTAGAGCTCGGCGCTCGCATACCGTCACGGTAGAAGTGTTCATCTTTTGAGGCTATCCACGAATCAAGCCATTTTGAGATGTCTTCATATGAATGGAGCTGTTGATCAGCCAGACCATGTGCCATCGAACGTAACAAGTGATAACGGACGGTGCAATATCTGGGGAGTATGGCGGGTGGGGTAGGACTTCCCATTTGAGAGTTTCAAAGTAGGTTTTAACGGGTTTGGCAACGTGAGGCCGTGCGTGTAGTGCTGTAGAATCACTTTTTCGTGCCTCTGCTCGTATTGTGGCCGCTTTTCGCACAATGCCCGGCTCAATCCCATCAATTCGTTCGATATCGTTCCCCAGTGATGGTTTCGTTTGGTTTCAATCGCTCATAATAAATAACACCGCCCTGACCCCCCCAAATACACAGCTTAACCTTCGCAGCGTAAGGCCGAGCCGACGACGTAGAAGCATGACCGGGCTGTCCCCACGATTTTTTTTCACTTTGGGTCGCTGTAATGAATCCATTTTTCATCTCCGTAACGTTGCGATGAATGATGATCTTGGCTTCAAATCATAAGGAACCCAAGTTTCTTGCTTCTGAAAAAAGGGTTATTTCTTGGAAATAGCTTGGCGGGTAACTCCTAATACTGAAGCAAGCTGGCATTCCTTCACGCGAACAGTCGCCAACATCGAAATCACTGTCTTTGAGGCGACGGAACCAATCACGGCACGTTATTTCACTAAGAGCAGCATCTCCGTAGACTTTTTGGAGATCTCGATGCCCTTCAGCGCCTTTTTCTTCGAATGAAAGAAGAAAGGCAACACTTCCCGCAAATGACGATTATTTGGCATAAAATCAGACTACTATGTCAAAGCTGGTTCATGACGTTTCGGATACATCAGAATCGACTGGCACTTTCTATTGGAGCTATCTCTTTTAACAGCGAGAACTTAGTTGCACACCTTATATATGAAATAAATAACTAATATAATATTTGGAACTCGAAAGTTCAGTGCCTCATTAAGAACCCTTCGCCAAACGTTCCTGTCATGAGTGTTTGATATAAGACTTTTCCCAGCGAAGCTCTAATTTTTTAGTGCTCGGCGTCTTTCTTTGCAAAATAATTTTTTACGAAAGTGGTGACCTCTTTATTTGACGAACTAATCTCCTTCGAACACCTAGGGAACAAAAAAAAATTTGCTTGGGGTTAGAACTGGTGAGTGAGGAGGCTAGTCAAGCAGTTTAAACCGTAATAAGAGGATTTTGGGCCGAGATGAAAAATGTGTGCAGTAGTCGCCATCACATTCACATCCAAAAATAAAATGATTCGAGATCACGGAGTGCTAGAGTGCCAAAGAAAAGGAGATCATCTGCTGATAGATCAAACTTAGATGAAATAATTTTGGATTCTGACCGACGTAACTCCTCCGTTAGTACAAGGAAAATGACTACTATGCTACAAGTGCCCCAAAGTAGAGTATAGAGAGTGCTTCATAAATAGAATTTACATCCATATCATTTTACGCCAGTACAAGAGCTAACCACAAACGACAAGTTATTGAGAGCAGAATTTTGTCGATCATTATTGCTAAGAAATGAAACTGAACGGAACTACGAGTATTTTGCAAGAATATTCTGAACGGATGAAACAAAGTTTACCAGAGGCGGAGTTACTAACTTCCAAAATGTGCATCATTGGAGTAACACCAATCCACACAGCAACAAACAAAACAATAATAATTTGATAATTTAATTTAATTTAGCAAGATGGAGCTCCAGCACAATAGAGCTTGCCGGTAAGAAACCGGCTGGGTGTTCATTTTGGTGACCGTTGGATCGGGAGAAGAGGCCCCACGGAATGGCCACCTAGATCACCAGATTTAATTACTAGATTTTTATGCATGGGGATTCATGAAGAATTAGGTTTACGATGTGGAAATAGGATCTATGGAACAATTGAAAAAATGGGTTGAAGTCTACTTTTTGTGCAGCCATTAGAAAGAGTACAATCTTTACCATTGGGATCATATTGAACACTTTTTTTACTTTCAATTAAAAATAGACAAAGAAATAATTTAAAAGTCACCAGTCACCTAAGGACTAAAAACAGGTTTATCTTAAAAAAAAGTGGTTTTCGTTATTTTTAATTTTCTCAAAAAGTATTAGACATTTTAACATCCGGTTTTCTGTTTTTGACTAAGAATTACAATAGTAAGAACATTGAAGTTTCAAAACAAAAACGGTACTTAATTACGTAAAAAAATTGAAAAAAAATAATTTCAAATTTTTATTTTTTAGTGTTTGAAAACAATATTTCCCAAAACCTGTTTACTAAAACAGCTTGATGTAAAAAATAATAAAAGAAAAGATTCCTGGCTTTATAAAAAGGTATAACATGGCATCGTAGGCTTTATTGTTGTTTTTAAATAATTTTTTATCTGTTTTAAGTAATTTTTATTAGAAAATTGCCTCTCCAGGCTAAATGGGGGAACAGATTCCCACCCCCTCCCCCTTCTATACAATTTTTTTGTTGTCTCGACCCATCAGTGGTTTTTGGAAGCTTAAACGATTGTCATGCAACAATAGCCCGACTAAAATACTTAAACTTTGCTGATTACCTTTCGAAAGATATGCGAACATATTCTCTAGCTTTTTTTTCCCAGCCTAACGGATGCTACCATCTTCATATTGAGGTCGGCAACCGTCACAAGCTACTCTCCAGAGCTCGCATATTTATTTGTTCAGGGTCCCCAAAAACGGATGCAATAACGTTTGCCGCGGTCGTCGATTGTGGTTTGGTTTCAGGGACAATACGGTAGATCCGGGTCTGATCCTCGTCCATAAAACATTTCCTAATCTACTTGTAAGTAAACCCTCGAAATGTCGACTCGTTTTTTTTTTTCGTCAACGGTTAACATTCTGGGTACCTAACCTGCAGAGACCTTATTCATATGCAATTCATTCGCAAGGATTCTTTGAATGCTGTATTATGAAATCCCTGTGACCTCAGATATGTGCCTTATGGTCATTCTTCGATCTACTAACACAAAATTTTTTTCACGTTATCTTCAGTGAGGGAATTGGATGGACGTCTTTCGCGATGTTCGCATTCAGTTTATGTTCTGCGCAGCGTGCTACTGTGGAATATGGAGGAGCAGAGCTCCCCAATTTTTTTTCACCTATTTACATAACTTTTTCACGTTAACCTAGTGGGTGTATAAGCAAGCGAATTTTGGATTTTTATGCGCACTGGAAATAACTTATCATTACTTTTGGATCACCCCTCGTATTTCAAAGTATTAAGGCGCACCTGGCGCGTGGCCAGCTCACTTATTCGGATCTATACCATCTATAAAGACAAAGTGATTGAAAGTATATTAAAAGGTTGTTTTGATCTTTCTTATGACAGACGCTGTGGCCTTTTTGGCTTCCCTTTACAGTTTACAGTCTAGAAGGCAATATATTAAAATATACGCACTTGCAAGTCCGAACTGTTTATGGTAAAAACATGATATGCTGCTCTAAATTCAGTTTGCAATGTAATCTATTTAAGTCAAGGTGAAGAAGTCTTTAAAATATATATTGAATAGTACTAATAAAGTCTAATTTTACAATCTAACCTGATGTTATCTGATAGATTTCTCTCGACACTTGAAATAAATAAATATATAACGCGAAATTCCAGTTTACCTTGTCTCCATTCTTTCAAGTCTGATTATCGACCAGCCTTTTCCCATGAGCCGATGATCAATATGTTATATCTGTAACTAGGTCGTCGAAAGCAAGTTAGCACCTTCTGTATTATTATCGCTGAACTACTAGTAAAGAAAAATCCCTGTTCCGATAGCAAACCCGCGTACTTTCGCTTTTGGTCGTGAAGAGGTTATGTATGTCGACTTTTTCCCAATTCGATGGTGTGCTAAATTTGAATATATGTATATATGTGCATATGTAGGTATAGTGAAAATTATTTTTGTTGGTAGGCACAGCGGATTGGAATGAATATTTTTTTTTCCAACTTATGTTTCTAGCAAACATGACTCATTTTCCGCCTTCGGTTTTTGTTTTTGCAATAGACCGTTTGACTTTTGGTTGTCTGCGGCAATCTATCAATAATTTCTTCCAATATCTTCTATCAAGGCGATCATGGTCAAGTGGTCGCAATGAAGGCTGCCTTTAAGCATACGTAAAGCTGTGACGAAGTAATTAGAAACACCATTATTGAAGTTCTTCACGTGCTTATTTCAATTTTTTGGTGTGCGGTCTGGTAATTACATCTAAATTAATAAAATTGAATTAAAATTACTATGCATAGAATCAATTAACACCCTTCATGGCTTCATCGGTATAGCTATCCAGGTTAGTAGAATGTTTTTAGAGTAACTGCTATTTTTGAATCGCTTCACAAATGATCAATTATCACTCAATTGAATAACGAATTTTCTTCGAAAAAAGCACTTTAAATGGTTATGGTTTGTAATATGTATGTGGGAAATATTGAGCTGGGAAGAGCATTCCATCGTTTGATTCGGCTAAAAGCCCAGTCGCTTGGCGACCTCGAATATGTTGTCATTCCAACTAAAGGTTCGCCGGTTTTAACGACACAAGCACCAATTTATTTAGGATTTGCGGTCAGAAATTAATGGATTTGACATCAGTGATATGTGGTTTCAATAAGATGGTGCCGCATGATACACAGCAATCGTGTTGTCTTAAGAAATTGCTCGCTTGAATCGTTACCCCGCGATTTAATGCCATTGGGTTTCTTTTGATAAGTTCACATGTCAAGTCAAAGATTTATGCGATATGTGTGGAAGATGGGTGGAAAATTGGCTCAATGCAAACATGTTCGCCGTGATGACATGAACAAAATCGAATTTCATACTTAAAATTTTACATGTGGGCCAGATCGGAAATACCAGGTTGTAACATAAGTATTTTTTTTCGAGTTTCAGTTTTCGACTTTCATTGTGTTGACATCATTCTAGGCATTTTAAACAGAATTTTGTTTTTTGTTTGGGAAAGACTACAATAGAAGCAAAACCAGTGGAGAAATCCAAAATGTATATGGAGAGGGTGTCTCAGCGAGTCCAAGTTTGGGTGGGCCAGAAGAGCTAGACGATGAACTCCTGAAATTCCACAGTCACGGTAAGAGAACTCGCAAGTGAATCCAACCCAAGCCATATGACCATCCACCGACATCTAGGAAAAATGGGAAAAGTCATAAAGCTAGGAAAATGGGTACCACACCACTTATCCTAAAAATAGTCTTCAGCCTAGAATCGGTGCTTGCACTACGTTTTTGTCGCGTCAGAATTAAGAAGTTAAGAATTAAGAGTTTTTCGAAACCTTGGGCGTACAATGGCTATGGGATTTTATTAACTTAAAGCCAAATAGCTAAAGCAGAATATTAGGCGAGCAAATGATATCAAATTCTGCCAATTTTGATGCCAAAAATAAGCTACGAACGCGAAAACCTAATGAATGTTTAGCTGTTGAGCCAAAGTGTTGGTGCGGAAATGTTCGTTGAGTTAAACACGGATTTTTGATGTAATCAATATAGAACCTTATTGGTTAATTGCGTCTATTAACTAAACCTCGTTTATGTTCTGAAATTCTGGATTACCAATGAAATAAGTGCAATGAGTAAGAAGAGGGGCGAGACCGATAGAAGTTAAAAAAAAATGTTTTTTTCTTTACTAGAGTTAACCCTTTGTTGATCAAGCTATTGAAAACTTTAAAGAAAAAAGTAAAACACTGCGCACTTCAACCACTCTCCCCGCGGGGCTGACATTATTATTACTTCGTGGGCCTGGTAAGCAACTTATGTGCTCTATACTACGAGTATATGCCGTTTTAACTCTTCTTAATCTTTCGAGTCTTCTTAGCTGGTTCTGTACGCTCGTTATGAAGGGGCAGATCAACAACCAGTAGTTCCCTGAGCTTATCATGTGGCTTACTTGAAGTTCCGGGATCGGCAGGTTCATTCTTGCGTCTGCGAAGCGTTTGCAGTGGAATATTGCGTGTTCTGCATCTTCCTCCTCCGGAAATTCTGGGCAGAAGGGCGAGCGTGTCCAAATTGCGTAATGTGTTTACCGATCCCATTTCTGAAAAAAAACTGTGTGGAGGAAAAAGGCGGGAGAAAAAAAAACCGACCACCTTCCGACAAAAGTTCTCAGCTTTATTTTCCGACCCCAACTGTACAATTTCTTGGACTTATATATCCATTGGATATATGTAGTTGCAGTACACATTTGGAGACTTTTCGGGTTAATCATGCTATCAGATGGCCAGACCTAGACTGATAGAAACTGAGAGCGAATTGGGTATTGTATAACAAAGTCTTGCAAACAAGTGTGATACCATATTATTTTCTTTCGACTACAGTAAGGTGGTAATTTCTACTGTGCTGTTACATTGAATACTAATGGCATAGTCCAGAAGACACAGCAGCGCAACAACCCAGAGATGAACACCACACACTCAAGCTGTTACCGAGTGTATGGTGAGATGCTGAGGAGGTCCACTGTCAACAACTGTGCAGTTAAAGTAGAGCAGAAACGGCAATGTCTGTTTTAGCAAAGAGGTATTCTCTTCTATCAGGATAACGCTCTCCCTCACAGGTAAAACCACATAAATACAGTTACAGTGATTCGGTTGGTGCATTTGCCTTATCCTCCAGTTTAAGTACCTTCAGAATTTCATTTGCTTCAAAGTGTGCAGAAATTCCTTGACGGGAAATAAGATGATTAGCTCTCGGGATGATGTCCAAGAGGCTCTTGGGATGCTTATTTCGTCAAAAGCCAAACAATTCCTTTTTTAGTGACTTCATTGAAAAGTTGCCGAGACATTGGCCGAAGTGTTGTCCAATGGAGGGAATTACGGGTAACGACAAGATTTTGCACTCATTCAAAACTCACAATTCTTATTTTAGGACCTGGTACATTTCAGCCCGATGTCTCAATTATTTTGTGTTTTATTTAAATGCAAAACTGTTATGTTCGTATTGATAAACCTATATTTACATTTTGAACCAAAACAAATATCGGTTTGTTGAAAGGAAACGCAAGATATCTGAAAAGTTTATATTTTCAAGATGATTTCTCAACGGAGCCCAAAGGTAATTTTTTTGCGAACGCAGTGACCTCTCTCTTTGAATTGAATGATCTTCAATACTCGCAGCTGTTTATTTACGATACATGGCAAGATTAAAATGAATTTGTGGCTGGATACCATTACTTGGCTTCAAGACTTGCAATGGTATATATGACTTTCTTCGATTTCGCGCTTCATGCCACGCAAGGTATCCTTTTACGAACGGTGTCACGCGAACTTACTAGCTCTCCACCTCTTCCCCATTTCTTTTTTTTGATCATTAATGCAGTCAGAACTTGTGACGAATCTGGAATCAGGATCTAGCCATCAGCAAATTATGTCGCGCCTCTTCGCGCGGAGGGAGTAAAATAGGAGTAAATTGAGAACGTGGTGCGACATCAAGTATTTTTATCATTGGACTGTCATCCACTGTCGTCTCTCCAAGCAATTGTGTTGGTCTTCCAACAATGAGTCTGAGATATTATCTTGAATCTAGAAAGAACTAAGATGAAAATAGTTGTATAAAGAGACCGCATCACGACCTTTCCAGGCTAAAGAAATGTCAAATCAAGGTGCATTTTGCTATTGATGTTTTTATTGTTAGCAATCTTGTTCAGGGGAGTACTTAGGAAACTGCAGTGAAATTTATCTTAGGCAGATATTGACGATGACAACGTGATTTCGAGATTCAATTGAAACAGCTTACATGTGGGTTCGTATATGAAAGCCTAGCTAAAAGGGCTTTTCTATAATTTTTGTTGTTTGTGAAAAACACTTTGAGTTGTTCAGCTGCAGTTTGTGCTTCCTTCTATGAATTAAAGTCATCTCCTCTAGTTGCACTGGATCTTCTTCGTTCTCCTTAGAGCTGCTACCTACATACGAGGGTGGTCCGATAAGTACTTAGCCTACAAAAGAAAAACAAACATTTTGGAGAAATGGCGATTTATTTTCCAATATAGTCAGGTTTTAGCTCGATACACTTGACCCAGCGATGTTCCAACTTCTTTAACCCGTCTGAAAAATACGTTTTCTTGAGGTCTGCAAAGTAGGCCTCCGTGGTGGCGATGCCCGGCGAGTGACTTTTTCAAGATGTGGCAGCAGTTCGTAGCCCAATTCGACCAATTTGGCCGTGGCGAGGGCGGAGGTGTGAGCCGGTGCGTGATCATGGTGAAAGAGCACTTTTTTCTTCGCCAAGTGGGGCCGATTTTTCTTCAAATCGGCGTCGAATCGGCATAGTACAGCCCTGTGACCATTTTGCCCTTCTCCAGGTAGTCGATGTGGATCACACCTTGTGAATCCCAGAAAACGGTGGCCATCGCCTTTCCGGCCGATGGGACAGTCATCGCCTTCTTCGGAGCACGTTCGCCGGGTGAAGTCCACTGTTTCGACTGTTCCTTGGTCTCTGGTGTGTACCAGTGGATCCATGTTTCGTCGACTGTCACGAAACGACGCAGAAACTCCTTCGGATTGCGCTTAAATAGCGTCAAACACTGCTCTGAAGTGGTCTCACGGTTGCGCTTGTTGTCCGGAGTGACCAAACGCGGCATCCATCGCGCCGACTGCTTTCTCATGCCCAAAATTTCATACAGGATATGAACGACGCGATCTTTTGAAATGCCTACTGTCTCAGCTATCTCGCGCACCTTCAATCGGCGGTCTGCCAATATGAGATCGTGGATATTTGTCACGTTATCCTCCGTGGTAGCCGGTTTCGGGGCACCTGGACGTGGCTCATCAAAAACCGACGTGCGAGCACGGTGAAACTCGTTAAACCATTTTTTGATGGTCACCATCGAAGGAGAAGAGTCACCGTACACAGCATCCAAACGCTCTTTGATTTCGCTGCGCGATTTCCCTTCCGAAAACAAGAATCGAATCACCGACCGATATTGCTCTTTTTCCATTTTTCTAAAATCCGCGGACACTCCCGCTTCCACATGTGGTCAAAACAAAACTACGAGTCCGATCCGGCTGAAATTTCGACAGTAGCCGTCTACTAGAATGTACTACACGATATTAAGTTGCTCTTGCGATACTGGCGCCATCTGGTGGTGAGGCTAAGTATTTATCGGACCACCCTCGTATGTTCACGCATCCGTCAATATGTATAAAATCTTCTGAATCAACATCTCATCTACACTTTTGTAGGAACCTGGAAATTCTTGTCAAATCTGCCGGTGGTAAACCATCTTCTAGATCAAGTTGATCGAGGCTTGTGTCGGCTGGTGCTCTGAATATAGATTTTCTGAAACAAATTTTAATTGTTCTCGCTAAGACTTGCATCCAAGGTATTTTTGGTATGGCGCTTACATCACCGTCAATTCTGTTCACAACATGCATTCGTAGCGAATATTTGTCCGCTTAAAGGAGGTTACACTCTACTTTTTTGAACTTTTTCGGTAAAAACTTCGTATAAAATTAATTTTTTAACATGATTAACACAAGAAAACCTTAATCGGTCAAAAAACGGAATATTTTCAGAAGAGACAAGTTTTGCCTAAGAGCCAGATCATGTTACATGTTTTCAAAACCTTTCAACCGCGCAGGTTGTAATTGGCCAATTTAAAGAGCAGACACTTCAAGTCGCGGCGATCTTATGTTGGTCAGATTTTAAAAATCTCAATTTTTGGAGACCCGCTTCTGAATTCTGCCTGAAATTGCATTTTGAAGAGGCTTAAGGAGTAATTTATTCCTGCGAAACTGATCAAGTACGGAATTAATTTCCTGAATGAGGATCATGAGGTTTGAAGCATCATCGTTCTGAGGATTCCTTAAATATATAATAAATAGACAGAATGGATCCCTGACGGAATAGCCGGCTTATGTTTACATAATCCCAGCATTTTTATTTATTCTGTATGCCCAGTTGAATCATATCTATACATAAATCCATTCCAATCAGGCGTGATCCGCTAACGAGCAAACAACCCGGTCAAATAACGATCGATCCTACCGATAAACCACAACATCTTATCTTTTTAATTAACACAATCCAACAACGAAACTGTGTCCTGCTATTGTTCAAAAAAGATGTCTACCATCCTACCTATTACTCGTACACGTCTATCGACGGACGGATGAAGATGAAGCAAAAGATAAACCAAATAATTATCCATGGCTCTGCTAAAACCCATTGTACGTGTATGCCCCTGTTGTGGTCCTTGAATATCATCATCCGCACAATCAAGGCTGAACTCGTCCGGTACTGTTCAATCCAATCCACAAGGGAATCAATGAAGGATACAACAGAAAACGACAAACGTCCCTTTCAGATTACATGGCAACCACTATGTGCTCACCACAGCATTCACCTGGAAATGACTAGCATCCTCTCTCCTCTGCTGTCTCTCGTCCTGTGCGGCGGAAGGTCGTCTTTTTTTTTTTTATTGAATTAATTCCCAATCGTCTTTAACATGCAATATCATATGTTTTCATTTTAAATGCAAGAGGCCAAAACCTCTTCATCGCATTGATCCTGATCCTTTTGTTTTTTTCCTCTTCCCTCTATCTATCTACCTCTTGTCGTACTGGTCTCTGTTTTGCTTTTATCCTTGCCCAAGCATTCGTTTCGCTTTGAGTGGTTTCCACTATCTGTTCTACGTGCTCACGTGAATGTGAATGTATCTGTCAATAAATTGGTCTACTACCCTCCTCCATTCTCCTATGTGGCATAAAGGACAACAAAAAAAAAAATGAGGTGAACAGCAAGGATAGGGAGGATTGGTGGAATATCCTTAAACTTATCCACTTCTGCCATATCAATTTACTTCAACTACACAATCTGCCTGAGTTCCGCTTCTCTGTCGTTCTCACCCTCTCGCTTGATCCCTTACTATGGGATCAGAATCATCCTTTGTGTCTTTTTCGTCGTTAACTGGTAGAAAAAAAGTCAGGCATAAGATATACGGCAGGGAAAGAGGACAGGAAGAACATTGAACACGGTGGCGATAGCAAAAAGGACTTGTTTTTATCCATCATAATTCCATACATACACGTTCGTGCGCATATGCTTTGGTATCCAGGCGGTAAACACGAACGTTGCTTCCTCAAACAAAACGACATCGAGGAACAGCAGCAGGAGGCGATATCCAGTAAACAGTAGAATAGAAGAAATCCCTCGCCCGCATGGTGTTGGTGTATGACAGGAAGGAAGGAAGGACACGATTTGCACGTATAATCCTATCCACTGACAAAGCCATCTACACTATATTATGTTGCCTTTATTCAGGTACTACGACTACAAGTTGTGCAACATCTCGGCTCCCCAAGCGCATACTTTTGTCCATCACACTTCCCTCCTTTGTATGGGGGTATGTCTTGTGATAGACGTCACTGTCGTTCTTGTCCTGAAATTAACTTTAAGAAAAACCAAACAGTAGCAATCATTTAAGCACTTTATTTTCTCCGAGGTCCTTTCTCAATCACACACACACCCGTACACACTTAAAACATATGGTTTAGTGGTTCTATCCTCGTTTTGGCCTTTTCTTGCCTCATCCTTGTTCACATCCTTGTCAATGCTATCCTCTGCTCTACGTCAACTGAAAAATCATCTGCACACCATAATCCGATAATAAAATCCTTATAAAATCCTCAAAACCCCCATCTCGTTCTGTTTTGCCCCCGTCTATTCTCCCCATCGCATCCTGCATGCATATGTGGCTAGAAGTATGTGTCTGTACAATGTTGGGAAGGGGGACAGAAAATAACATAACCAAAAAAAAATAAAAAAATAAACCAACTGATGTGAAGAAGAGTAGGAAGAGAAGTCCTTGTGTTAAGGATCCCTCAGCTCTGTCGGTTCTGGTTCTCATGGGAACAACCAAATAAACCCTTGAAACACAACCAAAGTGAGGAACCAACAACATTCACCTCCACTTCTACCGCACTCTACGCCAACAACTTTATCCTCCTTCAGCATCCTTGTTTTTTTTTGTTCCCCATCCCCGGTACTCTCGTTGCCGTCGTCCTTTTGCATTTCGACTATCATCATCATCATCATCATCATCATCGTCGTCGTCGTCGTCGTCGTCGTCTGAAGCACACAGCGAAACGGGGGAGTGATGGCACAGAGGTGGTTTTGGAGGAAAAGAAACGAATGAAAATGTATCATTCCCACACCCCCCCTCCCCCACCTCGTCCCATCGAATACAGAAAAGAGTGTGTACAAGGATCAAAAGGTGCTATGATGGTTAAGGATGTTAAATTTTATATCACAATACATGTATATCTAGGACGTATCCCCATCCACATTGGTAGCAAGAGTGGTAGTCGAAGTAGCAGTCATTCTTTCCCTCTTGCCTGTAGCGCCCCGTACTGGATGGGAATGGAGTGGAATGGCAGGGCGATGGTGATAGAATGATGTGGTATTAAACATCGTCTGAGAGTTTGCCCGCATCTGAAAGAGGATAATCGAAGAGGAACGTTTGCTAGTGTGGCAGAATTGAGCACCAAATAAACCAAACACTATGCTGTGCAAATATTAAAAGGACATACCGAAGGAGGTAGGATCATCATAGAGGGAACTCGAAAAGGGGGAAGAGTGGATGGTGATGATATGGCAGGATGATAGAATTCTGTGAAGACGAGTACATGGGGCGATATGGGCGTCCATGCCCGTACGTGTGGATAGGGATGATTGAGGATTCATGCTTAGGGTATACAGAGTATCGTTGTTCCCAATAAAGTTTGATAGACACAAAAATTAGGCAATCAGAAGTTTATGGAATTTTATGTCCTAGAAAAGGGTTACGGGATTAGGTTGTATGACGGGAACGAAGATAGAACACAAATTGTGTCCAGTTCGGGTCTGAAGTGGACGATGTCGTGATGTGATTATAGTAATGGCGAAGTTTGAGGTAGTTATGAGTTCCCATTGGTTTGTGTCTGTGCTAATTGATCTACGTCGCACAAAAAGCTCTGATGTCCTTCTGAATCCATTTTTTTGTCAGTCATCTTGTGCTAATCCAGACCTTCTCCTTAGCTATGTCAAGTCAATAGTCATGCCATAAAACGCTCGACCTAAAAGGAGTTGGATGACATCCATGCACTATGTCTATCTGCAAATGGAGAACGATAGGTGACCACTTAATCGCTCGAATAATTTCGAGATGTCACAAGCTGGCGGAATAATATTGTGGAATTGGCTACACAATCAAACCAAAATGAGTCCTCACACCGAAGAGAGGACCATCATGAGCATGCGCCACAAATATCTCTTAAACAGGATAACGAGAGAGTAACATGAGAGAACCATCTCATTATTCAGAGAGAGTGAGAACGGGGAATCGTTTTGGTTAAGAGCTTCCTTTCCGTGTGCGATACGGCGTGTTGGCCACTTAGTGTTGTACACGAATATTTTATTTAACGCTACTTCCTCTTAATTTTAATTTACCCACCACTGCCTGCCATTACACCCTCATGCCTTGTTAGTCCTTAGGAAGGCCAACCAAAGAAAAAAAAAACAAAAACCAAAATAAATAATTGAAAGGCGGAGGCGAACGAAAGTAGAGAAAGCGAGAGCTGAAGTCCAATCCCCGAAGGCAATGTTGATGACGATGACTGTATGCTTGGCACTGTTTCTCGAAGTGGGATGATGGTGATGATGCCGCCGGTAGTGGTGATGGTGGTATATCGCCAAATTGAGGTCATGTTGACAATGTTTAGGTTTTAAGTTCGAGATACAATTAAAATGTTTGTCGGTGGCCGGGTGACGACGGGGGAGACAAGCCAGTAAATTGAGATTGAGATAGAGAAAGAGAGATTCGTGATGCGGAGGATAAGTGTCAGGCACGGTAAACAGGATGATGTGGGGGAAGGAAAATAATTTCAGGGTTGCTGTGACGGATGTGAGGTGGTCGGTCGGTCGGCAGGGTATGAGAAGATAATTCATTTCATCATGTTGTCGACGACTTGGTTGCTGTTTTTAGAGAATAAGTGATGAAGTAATGGGGCACGGTAGCTGGCAGATAGAAATTGGTATCTTGTGACCAGTGTAGAGCTGGTTGACTATGAAATGTTGAGTGTGGGAACACGACCGAGGTCAGTAGCCAGACACATTAAGGATCATTGCTTTGATTGAGGGGATAAAGTTTATTTCGTTTTGGTTCCCCTTTTTTGTGTGCAAAGTGGTAAGGGGGTGGGATGTATAGAATGAAGGTTTCGTGTCCTGGGTGATTTAGATTAAATGAACTTAATGAAAGACTGGGTTCAGGGGTGAATGGTTGATTAATGGCCGATTCCAATTTCGTTTTCGATGCGCTCAAATGAGTTCTGCTGAAATTATTTTTTTTTACTTTTGTACTTAGTAGCAGTTCAGGGTAATTTGTAATTTTTTGTTTTGTTTTTTACTTTGTTGTGCTATTGACAGTGGCAGAAGGGTGGGATATTTCTTTAATAAGAATTGGAAAACAACTGCAGATGAATTGTTAGGAACAATGTTGTGGTCTTAGAGACATATACGTCCATCACGACATGCTTTTCTTGAGTCGTAAGATGACAATGGATTCTATTTCGTAATCACACATTATGACATAATTATTTCGATGTCACATCGTGTTAACTTCCCTTAAAGGTATTTGTTTCTCTTCTCTTGCGTCTGCTTACTAACCCTTTAAAAAACCAGTATTTCCCGTCACAATTGGAATACCATAGCAAAACTCTAAGAGCGCTATCAAAGAAATTGTTCCATATGATAGGTCCTAATTACGATTCCTGCGGAACTCCATCAGATATATGTACGGTACTCGCTTGTGCCATCATCAGCATCGTAGAACAAAAACCGCTTCTGTCAGTAGCTTAGTATTATTTTAATTTTTGGCGTCCAATATTGTTACACCGTCATATTCCTTGGAACTTCTACACCGTCTTCTGTCCTGAATAGTTTCTAGGATTGTCGATACTCTCCGGGCAGCATCCACTTTAGAACGAGCCGTTCTAAATTCATATTTACTTCTAGTTTGAAAGTTCTTAAGCTTCATCGATTACCGCCTCTAGCTGGTTCTTAATGGCTTGCTACAATATGTTATCCAGGTACACATAGAGGATTGTTCAAAAAATAAGGTGACTTTTTGAATTTCGGATGAAAACCGTGAGGCAGTGAAGAAAACTGTTATGAAGAATCGTCCAATCTCTATCAGAGAAGTTGCTGACGATAATAGCATATTGGTTGGTTCATGACATGAATTTTTTTTCAGACATTTTGGGCATGAAACGTGTGTCTGCGAAGTTTGTTCCGAAATAGCTAAATTTTGATTAAAAGAACTGTTGCATGAGAGTCGCTTAGGAGCTATGAAATAACGTGGGTGACCATCCCAATTCGCTGACAAGGGTCGTCATTGATGATGAAACAATGGAATATGATCATCCCAATAGAAGCGACCAGAAAGAAAGGACCGTCAAAAATACTTCAGGCTCGGCCAAATTTGAAAGTTTTGCTCACTGTTTTCTTCGATGGCAATGGTGTGGTTCATCTAGAGTTCTTGCTTGTAGCTCGTATGGTGAAGAAGGAATATTAGCTTGAAGTTAAGCGCCGTTTGCGTGAAGTAATACGAAGAAAACGTCCGAATTTGTGGGTAAAAATCTTGGCTTACTTCCTCGTACTTACTTAATTAGATCGAGCTGGTTCGGGGTGAATAACGCTCTCAACCAATAAGCCGTTCTAGCCGGCACGATCTTTGGCCAGTTACTTCTAATACCGCACCCGCAGGTGGTTGAGGTCGCGGTACGGTATTTTAAATGCGGTCACCATCTGCTGCGTCGTCCCTCGGGGTTGGAATCAAAAACTTTTCGGCCAAAGCGGTGGGATCCATTCGCTCTACATGGCCCAGTCATCTTGGCCGTTCGATCGGTAGACGTCTGACTAGGCCGATGTCGCTCTTCAACTCATAGAATTCTTGGTTGAACCTTTTCCTCCAATCTCCGTTTATACAAACATGACCAAATATTGCATGCAGAGTTTTCCTCGTGAAACGCCCAAGAGCCTCTTCATCCGCTTTTGAAAATGTTGAAGCCTCAGCGCCGGAGGACTGGAATGATTACGGTTTTGAAGTGAGCTACTTTGGTCTTTTGGGAGGGGGCTCTACTATTCAATTGCTTCTTGAGTCCAAAGAATTAGCGATTGGCAAGTGTTATTCTGCGTTTTATCTCAGCGCTGATGTCGTGGCTGCTTGTCACTATCGAGCCAAGATAGATGAAGTGGTGGGGGTGCAATGGTAATCATCACCCACTGTTGGGCTGAAGGTCTGTAGTTCAAGTCTGTCCATGGTCAAGAACAATTCCTATACGGAAAAATTGTGCAACAACATCAGTTATGAATGAGAGATGATCAAAAAGTGCTGACGATGGTATAACACACGCAGCATAAGATCACCTCAAAATTCATACTCTGTGTGTGCATTTACCTTAATGACATAAAAGTTAAAAGAAAGAAAAGTTACTGTAAACTATAACCAACGCGACAAATTCATTCGAATCTCTCGAATCATATCTAGGACAACCACCCCCGGAGAGCAGTGAACGAACATCTTCGACACAAAACCATCTGCACAACCTGCACGAACCCTATAAAAAAAAGTCGTTGACTACTTCAATATTATGGCTGCCGAAGGTGACGTTTTGAACAAGATGTTGGTGTTGCGCGTGTTTCTTTGATGAAATTATATATTTGGTCTTGATCCCATTTACCTTAAGACTCACTTTAGCCACTTTTTTTTCAATGCTAATAAACTTTTCATTGATGTCTTGCTTAGTCCGTCCAATAATATCAGTGTCATCTGCGTAAGCAAACAATTGTGCAGACTTGGGGCAGATCGTGCCTCTAGTATTGGCCGCTGAGTTACGCATGATCATTTTAAGTAGTTAAAGAAATCACATGACAGTGCGTCGTCCTATCAGAATCCTTTTTAACATCGAAGGTCTCCATTAGTTCATTACCGACCTTAATGGAGCAGCAAGGATTGTCCTCCTGCATAGCCTGACGAGCTTGGCAGGGATGTTAAAACCTGACATGGCTCTGTAAAGCTCGTCTCTATAGACATTGTCATATGCGGCTTCAACGTCAACAAAAAGTTGGTGTGTGTCGATATGAAATTCGTGGATCTTCTCCGAGATCTATGGTGGATTTTCCTGGCTTGAAAACACACTGAGAGGAACCTACCAGATTATCCACGATCGGTTTGAGGCGTTCACGGCAGAGAACATCTTACACGATGTTTAGGACTCTTATGCCCCGGTAATTGGCGCAGCTATAAGAATCTCTTTTCTTACGGCTGTTGCATCACGATAATGCATCTGATTAGTTATCGTTGCTTGGCCAAAAACAATACCGTTACCATTCCTCAGTCACCGTATTTATCGGACTTGACCCATGCGACTTTTTTCCCTTCCTGGTGTCGTTAGAAGGCTCACACCTATACCAAAAAGGGCATGTCAGAAGCATTTCGAGAGTAAGGGACAGCGCTGGCGCAAGGGCATTATATCTGAAGACGACTACTTTGATGGAAACAAAATAGGTATTGATGAAAAAATAAATATTTTTCGAGAAAATTGAGAAGTCACCTTAGTTTTTGAACAAACCCCGTGCCATTCGGTCGGCCAAAAGCTCTTCTGGATTTTTTTAGTCTCTTCTGCCACTCTTGTTATATGGTTTTAGTCCTAGGTTTATTTCGACGAATAGCTTAACAACAGACAGGTCTGTCTCTTTGCATGTAGAAAGTCAAATTTGTTCGACCCTAGATTTGATGTTTAGGTATGGCTTTGCATGATCAAGGATTTGAATGATGTTGTTCTCCAGTTGATCTATTGTTGTGTAGGCTTAGAAAAAAAAGCTAAAGGCGTAAAATCGCACGATCTTGGCGACCCATCCTACGTAATTTACACTGTAACGGCCGATGTAAAGCACGTTGCGCCCTCTTGTAACCATTACCGGGTCGTCCGGATCCATGTCATCCAATTAAGGCTACACAAAGCCATTTATCGTGGCCCGATACCGTTCCTCATTAACAGGCATCGCTTTGCCATTCTCATTTCGGAAGGTGTATGGTCCAATTACGCCGCCGGCTTAAGACCAACCTCATGTGCTTTGGGGAGTATCGTCAAAAAATCCCCGTTTTATGTCCGGTGTCTTTAAATTCCTGAGTTGTATGGCTTTCTCTACAATACTCGCTTTCAGTGATATGCAAGACTTAGGACATCTGCTTAACAATCAAGCCGGTGTCAGTTCGTCGCCAAGTTTGAGGCTTAGGTATCACGAAGCCAGCTCTGTATCAGATGTATCGAATGTTAACCACGCTCTACCTAAAGGTGGGTATCTTATAAATCAAGCAACGAATTTTTAGTCATGCGGGTAAATAAATTTTTGGCCTCGCCCAAATATGAGTTCACTCGTCTAGCCTGTGGTTTCCCTCTGAACTTGGGTCTATCCCTAACCACTCTCTCGCCCAGATTTTGTTCCTTATTTACATAGCTTGTTTTACGATGTTTTTCTCTTGGTCAGGCACGTTGAATCGGTTACCGGGTCCAGCACAGGTTAAGCAGTTGTAGATCGCCGTAGATCATCCCATGTCACCAAAAGACAGAGTAGAGTTCCAATATAGTAATCGCCGTAAAAATCTTCCTTGGAACATGTTAATTTCCTCTGTAGCGTAACTGACCTAGGTCTATACCCTCATGCTATCAGCTTTAAATTATTGTAATGTGCCTGTCCCTTATGAAAACATTCCTTCCCGCATTCCAATATACGATTATCCAGCAGATGGAACATGAAAATCTACTAACAACACTCATGTTTAGTAGATTCCCTTCAATGATTGTACCCTTATGTGTCGCGACGTTCCCTTTCTTACCTCTAATTGATCATCATCCCTTGGAAATCCTCTAATGGCTGACAGGGATGAATTGTAAAGAAAAAAAAAAAACCAAAATCCCACTTCTCAATGTCAAAAGGAAACGAAAGGAAAACCGAACAGAAAAAAAAGCAGAATATCATGAATAAACCCAATTAAGTCGATCCCTAGCCATGTCGTTCTTCCCTTAGCGACAGTCGTTGTCATGAGCCGTCCTTGTGTTGTGTCATGGTGCTACTGCTTTTTCCTATGCTTGGCGTCTGCCTTTTACGCGCTTCTGCCAATTTCACATACCATCAAAACGATTTGTTCGCTGAAGTGTCTCTGCTCTTCTGTTTTTGCGTCTCCTCTGTCTATAACGTCTTTCCCCATCCGTCGTTCGGTGTTCATCGCGTTTTCTTTTAACAAAAGAGCAATCTGGATACCATAGCCTCCTTGTTCTACAGTCGTTCGTCATTGCATCGTCATTATCATCATCATCGTCGTTTTCCTCCTCGTTCGCGATGGTGTTGAGTCGTTGTTAGCGCTCAGTGTGTCGTCGACATTATATTGCTTTCGTATAGTGTGGTCTTTCTGCCTGTGGCATATAAACAATGTGATAAGTAGCCCGTCGTCAATTAAATCCTTGTATATGTATTGCTATAGAGCCTGTTCGTATTCGCCTTGCCATATTTACAGTGTCCTTCCTCCTCCTTTTTCGTGAACCCTTGCCCCCGGAATCCACGAGGCATTCCTTATGTTCAACCCTTTTCAACTGTCAGGGAAAACCTTAAAGAACGATACAAAAAAAAGGAAAAGAAGGAAGGGAAAGTAAGCTCCTACCCTAGCTAGACTTGTTCCCTTCCTCGTTACAATTGTATAATAATTTCCGCTCCTTTATCGAGCTGTAAAGGCTATTTGCTGGAGTCCTTTTTTCTTGTGACATCTTTTGTTTTTTGGTTTGGTCGTTCTGGTTGCCCTTACCTCACCGCACCCTTGGGCCAGAGAGTGATTTGTTTTTTTTTTATTTTCCCTTTAAAATCAAACTTTTCCTTCTTGTTTTGGAATGTTGCAAAATCAATTCGTGGAAACAAGGCTACTGACATAGCACCAAGGGAAAAGCCATGCCCATACCCATGAAGGAAAGGAGTTGGAGGACTTGGGCGTAGAAAGAACGATAAAAGGGAGGGAGGAAGAGTTCTGCCATATGTGGTATATACCCTTGCAGCGATTGTTTGTTTCTGTAATATCACTCTTCCCTGCAGCGGCAACCGACTAGAGTAGTCGTCCTTTATGGTTTTTTGCTTTGTTTTTTATTTATTCACCGATTTTTGCTGAATAAAAACGAAACGTCCCAGTGGATATCGGAGGATCGCAACGGCGTTGGCTGGGTCGATGATGATGCACATGGGAAAGTTGAATGGTTGGGTTGGTTTCTGATGAATGGGTGGCGCGAGTGCTGAACGACGACGTGTTGGTGAATTCTTGTTTATGAATTAATAAATTGAACTTGACGTTTGGGAGTCGCGCAGCGTGCTGGGTTAGGATGATAGGGCGGTGGTTAGTGTAATGGGATGTTATTTGCTGCCGGGATTAGTGATTCGGTAGTGATTTTACTTCAGGGAATTGGATTTTTGTATTTTATGCTGTTGCTGAGCTAGTTCAAATTATTCTTCTCGTTTGAAGGCGTTTTTTTATATGGTTGAAATAAATGGCAAACTTAAAAACATGTTGGAAGTAAAAGATGCACTTAAAAAACCTTAAGTTCACCCTTGATAGATCCCAAAAACATTCATTTCGAGCATTGTTGTGCAGGACACCTTCCCCATTACTGAAAAATTCGAAAAATTCTTTCTTCCCATGATTTCGATTGATTAGGGTCAAGACCTGATAATGGCTGGCCCAAAATCCTTGTTCCATTGATTTCAAACAGTAAGTAGATTGTCACTCGTCGGAGCTTAAAAACTGAGCTTATTAGAGATCTTTCGGACCCCCGCGGGAGATTCCCGCAGCAAGGGGTTTTTCCATAAAAGCTATATTCAAATCAATTCATCACAATCCCACCTCTGGAGTGCCGGTTTTTATAAGACAGGCCGTGCACTTGATAGTGAGAAGCCTAATATCGCCACCCACTGCCTAAAACTTCACTTATGTATGTATGTATCTGCCTGCCCGTGTCAATTGACTACTACATAACACAAGACCCCGAAATATAGTAGGTCTGACCAAGAGTCAATGGTGCCACAAACCTTTTCCCATTAGAAAATTTTGCACTGTTGTCACAAGGAATGTTAAGTGGTCTTATTCAGGGTCTTCCCGAGTGCAGAGTCCTGTCGTAATGGCTACAGATTGTTTTTTTTTCTCTTAATATTAAATGTGGCCTCTGGCTTGGCCTAGTGCCTTTCGGCTTGAACTTATCTACTCCATATCTTTAGATATAAATTAAAAATTAAAATTTCTAGAAATATTTTAGTAGTTATTGTTTAATTTTTTTCCTATGTTAGTAGCCTAATCTATCCTAAACTGCTCAATTCTAATCTTAAACATAAACAGGATGGTTAGCACTCGTGTGTTTCGTGTTACAAGTGGTCACCCTCCTGATTGCGACTTTCAGCGACTGTGCTTCGCCATCTCCTTTACTCTGCATGCCCCAGACCTCACCAAGGCAAACAGGACTTAATCAGTTCTCAAGTATAATACATCCAAGCATCATAAAGCACCCAGCCTTCCGAAAGATCCCGCACCTAGTCCTCATCACCGACTGTTTAGCCGAAGGTCTGTAGTTCAAGTCCGTCCATAGTCAAGAACAATTCATATATGGAAAAACTGCAAAAACATCAGTTGTGAATCTAATAAAATTGTGATCCAAAAAATGCTGGCGAAGGCATAACATTCGTAGTATAAGATCACTTCAACATTCATACTCTGTGCATTTTCAATATAAAATCTTAATGGGAATAAAATAAGTTACTGTGAACTACAACCCATGCGGCAAATTCAGTCGAATCTCTCGAATTCTATCTAGGACAACCACCCCCGAAGAGTAGTGAATTAACATCTTCGACACAAACCATCTGCACCCCGTCCAGGTTGTGCGACAAAACACCATAAGAGCGTACATTCTAGAACCTGCACGAATTATAAAAAAATGATCACCTCTGTTTGATGTTCAACTTCTTTCGGAGTTAATAGGGCGAACAACCCCTGGGGAAATAAAGCCCGATCGGAGTATGCTCTCGTGATAGAAAGCCTCGAAGATCAGGTTACTGCCATTGGTCAAGGCCGTTGCAATGTACTTTTGAGTCATTTTAATGAGGCAACTCGACTGCCGATTCCACTACTTTTAACCACACCAAACAGCCATACATAATGAGAGCCTTATTAGGGCTTTTTAACATATTAATTTTACACTGCGTTCAAGTTGAATACTGTGAACTAGTAATCTGGTACAGATTTGATACCTTTTCTTACAAATACAGCTTAGTAACGCCAAAAAAAGAAAAACATCACCAAATTATTACATATGACGATACCTGCCTGAGGTCTGGGAACCATTTGCGAGGCTTCTTTGAGGGTATAGGCATAAACTTTCTCATGTTTTTGTCAATTTTTTCTTCAACATTTAACTTTTTATTTACGTAGAACAAGATTTTTCTATAGTTTTTTCTCGCGTACCATGAAAGCAGCTTTTATTTCTCTCTTTGATTCCTTTGCATCCGATCCTACTTATTTCAACTATTTCCCAAACTTCTCCTTTGGACCATTTCTCCCTCGTAGTGTCGACCCCGATATCATCGAAGAAAGATTAAAGCAATTTAATGATGAATTCACCCCTGACCCGACGGCTATATTTAAAAAAAAAATGTTCCTCCCTTTCCCTACCTCTCTCAAAAATCTTCAGCCTATCCCTTTCTCAAGGTGAATTTCCCCGGATATGGAAAACCTCTTTTATAACACCTATACACAAAAAGGGTCCGAAGAATGACATTAACAACTACCGTCCCATTGCCAAACTGTCTCATATACCCAAAATCTTCGAAAGTATTTTGTATGATAATTTAAGTTTTCAATGCGAGTCTTTAATCTCCCCCAGAAAACACGGCTTCCTTAAAGGTAGGTCGACAACCACAAACCTTATTGAATTCGTTTCCTTCACCCTTTCAGCTATAGAAAATGGCAAGGAAGACGATGTTATCTCAACTGACTTCTGTAAGGCCTTTGATAAAATTTCACTCAGATTAACACTCTTCAAACTGTCTTCCCTTGGCTTTGAACCCATCTTATTAAAGTGGATTTCCTCTTACCTGGAAAATCGCCACTACAGCGTTCGCTTTAGATCTGCCCTCTCTAACCCCTTCCTTGCTTCCTCCGGTGTCCCCCAAGGCAGTCATTTAGGCCCGCTTCTTTTTATCCTTACCATTAACGATATTGGGATTGTTACCAAACATTCCCACATCTCTCTATTATGCCGACGATGCCAAGTTCTTTAAGATCATTTTTTTCAGAACATGACTCTTCCCTTATTTAATCGGACCTCAACAGCTTTTCCACCTAGTGTTCCAAGAACTGCCTCGACCTTAACATTTCCAAGTGTCAATCTATTACTTCTCCCACAAACGTAACAAACCTCCTCCCCGCCTCTACGTTCTCCATAATCAACCCCTTTCTACCGTTCAGGTGATCCGTGATCTTGGTGTATTATGCGACCAGGAACTCAATTTCCTTGCACATAGCAGCGATATAATTCTTAAGGCCAATTCTGCACTCGGCTTCGTGAAACGATGGTATAAAGAGTTTTCCAATCCCTACATACGTCACTAGGTCTCTCTACATAACCTTTGTTCGCCTTATTCTCGAATACGTCCATCAAGTGTGGTCTCCTTACTATCATTCACACATTTCCAGAATCGAGAGTATCCAACGCCGTTTTCTCCGTTTTGCTCTTCGTGGCTTACCCTGGGACAATCCTCTGATCCTACCTCCCTATTAAGACCGCCTAAAACGTGTTAATTTGAACTCGCTGGAAGAACGAAGGAGGATATCCGACATCCTTTTCATCCATCGACTCGTCTCATGTACTATCGACTGCGCGACCCTTTATAACTCTATCTTTTTTAACACTAACCCTCGTAATACACGAAATCCACGTCTCTTCTATGTACCCACCTCTCGTACCTTCATGGCTCCAATGAAGATATCTCCCGTATGCTGCGGAATGTTAATGCGAAAAACTGTATCGACTTTAACATCAGCACTCCTTGTCTAAAACTCCATCTCAATCGCCCTCTTTTTTAGTTTCCTAGATTGTAAGTTAAATTAAATGTAGCTTGAGTTAAGCGCAATAAAATGGGAGTATGGCCCCCACCAACATTTAAAATCTTTGGCTTACCCGAGAGAAGAAGATTCTTTGGAACATATCAAACCCAAAATGGTCTTTAATGATCCAGGAGATCGTTCTGAAAGCAATATCCATCTCATCTTATCACTCTAACTGCCTTTTTTGTTCGAAGGTAAAGCTATTAGTAGCCCCAGTAAGGTTTTTAAAACTATCTTCGCACCTAGTCCACATTTGTGATAATTACTACAATTCTATTTTCCTTATTCTATATAATCTTGACAGTCCACATTTTTCGCTTAAACTATTTGACTTGCTTATTACAAGTCGGGGAGCCACTTTACAAGTATTTAGGATGCATATACCTGGTAAGGTTTCTCCGACAAACGTTCAAAACTTCTTGAAATGGAACCAAATAGAAGTGAGTCTACAGCCTGTTCGAGCATTTGCATTTAGTGTGATTACAGTCCCATCACTCTAATAAAAGCTTAATCCGCTGAGGCCATGGAAGAACAATATTTTTTTTATCACTGAAAGTAAAATATTCCCACTCCCTACTCTATGCCACGCAGTCCTGAACCATCTTTAAGCTGGCCTCCATATAATGTTCCTGCGATTTGGGTTCATCATCTTTGTGTATTGAATGTTGGAATTGGGTCTTACTGGATGATCGAATGCAAACCCTTTATCTCAAATGTATTCTATTAAGACGACGAATACGTGGGCGGCCCATTGCTCCAATTTGTTTCTTAGCTGTCATAAACACTTTTCAGAGTCATTTTCCTCGGCTCTCATTAGAAATTTAATCTACTATTGGCTTTTTCAGTATTTTTCCTGGTCTCTATTTTTCACTAGTCTCTAAACGTGGGATTAACTTGGACGATGACGTTGAGATGGTTAAATATATTTAGTAGCTATTTGACTTAACGAGACAGCATAATTCTTGTCTTGATTTTTTATGAGCTTTATCTAATTGTTCAGAGAAATTGCTAGGAAGGGGTAAAATCATCTTTTGCCGAAGGTCTTCCCTCCAAGTTCTTTTTCAATTTTGGAATAACGTTTAACGCAAGACCCATGCAGCTCATGCGTAAAACGCTCCATTGCGACTTAATTTTCACGAACCTAGCTATCCTCACTAAAATTTTAAAATCTTTTTAGGCAACCCTCTATTTGTTTCGGCTACTGTTTAGGTATCACGGTTACAAGCTTTCTTCCACCTTAAATGTTCTTAGTTTAGTTTCTTTTTCGCTTGTGTGCTTGGTAACATACCATATCCCAGCTACAGACTCTTTCGATAAACTGAAAGAATTCCTCATAATTTACAATTCATGCGATCTGACCCTTTACTACAAACCTATAGAGAACCAGATTGATGAGTGACCTTTTAGAAAGTCAGCCTAATCCGTAATCAGTTACTAATTTCATTCATGTTACAAGCATACATTCCTCAGCAGAGATAGATCCTTTTCGGGGGATGAAATTATGGTATAATGTATGAAAGTAAAGAACCCCTTATCTGGAGGGTAGGTTTATTTAGGGTCACACTCATACCATAAAATTATTGCCAAGACTGTGTTCAAAAGTTGTTTGGACGCCATTCTTGGCACCGCCACCAATCGGTGGTGACCATGAGACGTATATCGCTGTTGGAACTGACAATTTTTATCTGAGATCTGAGATTTTTAAATATTAGGTGTGTGATCTCCCGTTGTCCGGTAGATGGTGTTAGCGGTGCATACTGTCCAGAAATGTCACATCAGAAATTAATGGTAAGCTTGGGCTTCTTTCAACATTGAGATACAGTGATGAGGAATCATAACATTTGGGAATGTTGATCGCCGTCACTTAGGGTTGTTCAATTCCTGATCCATATTTGACACGGCTGTTTTGATGACATACGAGTACGTCAAACCGAACTGTCATTCGAGACTGCGTGTGTTTAGCTTGCACTTTGCAAGTAGATTATGGTCGACATAATTGTCCATCAGAGCGTATTATGGGACTATAAAAAAAAAATTAATAAGCCTCAACGTCTCTCCATCAGCGGAATGTCCGATCTGCAGGAAATATGGCTGCCGTTAGTGAACGATGAGCACATCATTTGGGTTTGCCCCAGTATATCTTACGGCATATTATAGCGTTTGGATTTGCATCTCCACCCTTATAAAATTATACTCAATAACAATAAGATTCAAGAACGTAAGACAACTGAAAACGGAATACGTATACTATGCGCCGATTGGTTGCTTGAACACCAGCGTTTTGGTGATCCATTTTCACACAGCGTTTTCTCCAGTGGGACGGGGGCTAATTTGTTACTCAGAGGATACGTTACCAAAAAAATAATTTTCCTGTATGGGGAAGTGAAAATCCACATTTAACAGTTGAAAAACCGTTGCATCTACAAAAAGTCACAGTTTGGTTTTGGCTGGTAGTGTCATTAGTCCATACTTCTTTGAAAATGAGAAAGCTGTGAAGGTCACTGTCAATTCCCATCGTTATAACCAAATCTTAACATAAATTTGTTACCCTCAAATCAAAGATGTTGTCACATCTCACACAACATAATACTTTTTGGCTTTATTGCGAGAAAAATTTACTGAATTTTACGTTTTAGTGATATGGACTGACCACCAAGATCATGTGATCTATCGCCGTTGGTTTTCTTTATGTAGGGCGTGGTCGTGGTGCAATGGTAATCATCACCGACTGTTGAGCCGAAGGTCTACAGTTCAACTTCGTCCATAGTCAAGAACAATTTCTATATGAAAAACTGTGCAATAACATCAGCTGTGAATGAGAGGTGATCAAAAAGTGCCGACGAAGGCATAACACACGCAGCATAAGATCACCTCATAATTTATACTCTGTGTGTGCATTTCCAAATTAACACCTTCATGACATGGAAACAACAGAGTTACTGTGAACTACAACCAACGCAAATTCAGTCGAATCTCTCATATCCTATCTAGGACAACCACCTCCGGAGAGTAGTGAACGAACATCTTCGACACAAACCATCTGCACCCCGTCCAGGTTGTGTCACAAACACTATTAGAGCGTACACTCTTGAACCTGCACGAATTATGAAAACAAAAAATAAAAATTCAAAAGATCGCGTTTATGCACCTAATTTGCAAACTCCATGATTTTTTTCTCGATGTCTTACGAAAAGTCACGGAAAATAACTTTGTCAAAATCGAGTCCGGCAAGGATTGCCGTGGAGGACATTTGAATGATTATTATATTCCATTTCATAATGGCAAGACCCAGATAATAGACGCAAACAAAAATCTGATCAAAGTCGAAATCAAAAACGTTTTTTCGTTCCAATTTACTCTCGGAATCAAAAATTTGATCCTTTTTTTATGAGTCAAAAAGATCGACAAATAAAATGAGTCAAGTAAATTCGATCAAAGCTGCGGCTGAAATGCGCCAAATAATTATAGAAATTTTCGGTGAGGCTTCCATGAATGTAAGAACGTGTCATAAATGGTTTCAATAAAGAATAACAATAAGAACCTGTAAATTCATTGGTCTTAACAAGCCATTTCTGATCGTTTGAAAGCTTTGGAAATGACCCAACGAGTTAAATTCGATAGATGTCCGACGGGATTTTTTCACGAGCGAACAACTATTCTAGGGGCAAGAAAGGAAGGGCTTTCTGCATCGTATTTTGACTGAAAACACTGTAATGGGACATTTTATCCACACGTAGGTACATATTTAGTCCTTCTTCTGACTACCACTTGCTCGGATCTACATACAGAGAAATATTCACTTAGTAAAGCCGTTATAAGCAGACTTGTGAAGAAATTCAATGAGACTGGGTCCGTCGACACAGTTCATAAAGGTGGTAGGCCAAGGAAGACGACAATTCGAACGGATAATTTAACTAAACTAAAGATTAAAAATGATCCATTTATAAGTTCGAATGCTATTTTAAGCGAACTTCAATTAGATGTCAGCGAATCTACCATTAGAAGAAGGGCGAGAGAGGCGAGCTTGAAAAGTTACAGGGCAGTACGAAAGCCATTCATTTCAGAAAAGAATAGACGTTCGAGTTTGGAATTCGCTAAGACTCATTTGAACTGGTCAATTCAGCGTTGGAAAGCCGTTTTATTTTCGGATGAAAGCAAGTATAATTTAAAAGATTCTGACGACATGCGACGTGTTCGACGACCAGCTGGAAAAAAATTATGTCCCAAATATTGTGTACAAACATGGAAACATGGGGAGGAAAGAGTGTGATGGTTTAGGGATGTGTATCAGGACATGGTGTGGGCCCACTTCATAGGATCAACGGCATTATGGATCGTTTTGAATATAAAAACATATTAGAAAATATCATGTATCCATATGCAGATGAAAATAAGCGCTTACTATGGAGATTTCAACACGATAACGATCCCAAGCACACCTCAAAACTCATAACACATTGCTTACACGAGAAAGGATTTGAAGTTTTGAAATGGCCTGCCCAGTCTCCTGACCTGAACCCAATAGAAAATCTTTGGGAAATTGTAAATCAAAAGGTGAGGAGACACGAGATATTGAGAAACGTTGAGGAATTATTTAGCGTTATCAGTAATGAGTGGGAAAACATTTCCATGGAAACTGTGGAAAATCTAATTTTCTCTATGCCTAAACGATGCGCTGAAGTCATAGAAAACAACGGGTTTTCCACCAAATATTATTTTTTCTTAAAATTATATTTATTAGTTTTGAAGTTCCCTTTGTTTTGACCGCAATAAATACTGAGTATATGGAGTTTTTCGGTCTTTATTTATTTCCTGTTCACATAAACAATAAAATATGTTCGCACATTTATTACTTCTGTTTCAATTATTGACATTTATAATTTTTTACATATATTTGTTATGTTTTTATAAATATATGTGAGAAAAATGTACATTGAAGGCATGGTTCCCTTTGTTTTGACCGACACTGTATGTCAGAAGGGAGAGGCTTCTTTCGGGAAATTCTCTCAAAAAGTCCATGACCCCTAAGCGTCTTTTTAAAGTGTTAATTGAAGATAGACTGTTGTCTTCATATATGTATTTACTACGGTTTGCTACTACGAGCGTTTCGTCAGAAATATAAAAAAAAACAAAAAAACTTTAGTCGACGCCATTATAATCCAACACCTACCTTGGGCACCATGGATTCTATGTTCCCTAATTTGTGCACCTAACCACCTCGAATGGCCATTAAAGCTCCACTCACACGCCCTATATTCGACATATTTAATCGATTACTCCGAACCAATTCATCTCGGCGGCTATCTTAAACAAAACCATTTCATAATCCTTATTTACAAAATAATCATTACTTACGCTTGAGTGCAATCTTCCGCAACGCAACACCCTTCCACTTGACTTGAACCAGATATTCACCCAACCTTACAGCCATCTTTCATTCCCTCCCTTTCGATTATCCTCAATTCGTCCGTGTTCCTGTGCCGCAAACCAAAACACATACATAAGGTGCATAACCGATGTCTTTTTACTCACCCTCCACATCCTCATCCTCTTGATCTCCAAAACTAAGCGAAACAAAAAAATTATTCAATCAAAAATTCAATATGGTTAATTTAACATCTCGAAATACAAAAAAAAAAAATACAAATTTCCACAACAATAACTCATCCTCGGCATTGTCCCGTCCGTCGACATGGTAGCGCTCCTTCGATATACCCACAAACACAAATCCCGAACGAATCAAGTGGAATTGGAAGAATGAAAGGCAAGCGAGAAAGCAAAAGAAGAATCTCACTCTCAATTGTTTTCTAAAAGCAAATCATTAATCCCAATCCACAACACACATCACTTCCTGCTCTGCTGCCAGTCTGCCCCTGTGTTGTTGGCTGCCTTGCTTGATGCCCTAGAAACGACCATCACCAACCACTGCTACCACCACCCCTGATCCTTTCCATCATCTCCCAACACACACAGCAAATAACATTTATTTATTCTCCATTGACTTGCAAGAGGGCAGAGCATGGAAAAAAAAGAACCTCGAGAAGTATAATCCATTTACTCTCCATGGATTCCGAAATCGAGGAAGAAGAAACACGAGCAAGAAAAGAAAAAGTGAATTGTGCTGAAAGGGCAACACACCACCACACCACGGGGAGGTAAGGGAGAGAAAACACGAATAAAAATAATCAACAACAACAGCAGCAGCTTAAGGGTAACGAACGAACCAACAACCGAGAAAAAGAAAAAAAGAAAAGAATCAATGTGGGACGACGTCGTCGGGGTGGAAGCGAAAAATGTTTTTACATTCTTTTATGATAGTCACATTAGATACATTTAATCTTTCCCTCCTGCTGCCAAGGATACAGCAGCATACGCACAGGCCAACATATAAATTCAATGAACAAGATACGGAATAGCACAAGCCCACACTGCGAAATACAAAGATGGATGGTAACGACAAGAGACACAAAAAGCTACCGAGCGCATCATCATCATCATCATATCGACATCCTTACCATTGCCCAAAAGGAATAGCAAAAAAAAAAAACATCCTCGAAAGCAAGACAAGCGGAGGCGGGCGCGTCGGAAAGATACGAATAAGTGTCAAATGCCTTACCGTTGTCGTCTGCCAACAGCAAACAAAAGAATAAAAGCGCGGGAGAGTGAGAAAAAGCGAGAGAACGAGAGTGTGGGGAAAAGAAAAAAATAAGAAGGTGAATAAAACTTGAATTGGATAACAGACATAACCCGAGGACTTCCTTTCTGGTTCCATCCCACTTATAAATACACAACTTCATCCGTCGCCATCATCCATTGTACGTTTTACCTCGCCGCCGGTCGCGCTCCCGTCAATTGTTCCCGACCAACTCCTACTATTCTCAAGGATACAACAGATTACTGTCGACGACGACGACGACGGATATGACGATGAACCAGAAGCAAGAATAGCGAAACGGGGGGTTAGTATGAGAGCAGTAGGAGTCGGAGATGATGTGAAGTGAACAGAAATAAAGGACCACAACAGCCACCGCCAAAAGAGCATCATCATCTATTCAACGAAGCGTAAAGAGGTCCATCGACCCAAAACGGGTGAGACGCAGGCAAGAGCTGGGCGCCGTAGCAGGATCGACCATAACAAAAGCTGAAAAAGATTCTATTCCCCTTCCTGTTTCCACTCCTTCGCTCCGGCACTCTCCTTTATCGTTTATCGCTTTTTTTCGACTTCGTCCTTTGCTATCCCGACCCTTACGGATGACATCGATGGTGATGTAAGTTGTGCTTTCTCGGAAAATAGATTTTCATTTCCCATCATCGCGCAGCCATTTCTGGTTCTATCTATCATCTCCATTGCTTTTGTTCCTGTCTGTTTGTCTTTTATGTTACCTTCTTTCTTTCCGTTGGCGTCGGGCGTCGTTGGAGTTTGCTTGCACATGATGATGATTGGCGACAGAAATAACCGAGAAAAGTTGAGTTGACGTGCCGCGGTTGTAAATATTGTTCCCGAGGGGTTGATACTCGTACTTTCCTTTTCACCACTCCCTCCGGCCCGCTCTATAATAGAGAATTTATCTCTATGGTGGGAGGGAAGAGAAGTGGACGAGTGTACTGGGGTTTTGGAATGGAATTAAGGGACAAATTATGGCGGTGAGTGGTAGGCAGGATTTTGCAGATTATTTCCGTCATTCTTCCTTTAGGGGGAGTTTAGTGGGAAACGCATTTAACAGGGCATAGGCATTGTGTTTCCTTAATGTTGAGATTTGAGAAGAATCTCTGGGGGTAAATGTTCTTTTCATTGTCATCTCGAAAAAGTCTAAAGGGGACAGTATGGACTTTCTGATTGTGGTTTCATTCCTTCACATCAGATGATTGCTTTGATATATGTATGTAGTTTTTCTATGCGTCAGCCAAGCTTTGTTCTTGTGAAGGTCGATGGAGGGTCAGACCAGTGGTCAGTGTCTCTAGTTGTAGTTAGAACTGCACGAAGGAGACTTCTCTGAATAGCAGGGCGTCAGGTTGTAATAGAGAGAGAAATTATTGAAGATTTTTTGAGTTAGGAGCGCTTCGGCTCAAGATTTTAACTTTTTCTTTATCATTCGCCGACGTAGCAGAACTACTGACGCGGTGTTTTGGTCATTCCTTCCAGAATGTTGGATCCAGAAAACAAAAAACAAAAAATGTTAAGCCATCATCTGGCGTAGTCTAATGGAAAGAGCTTTCGCTTGGATTACTCTAGAAGTTGAACGATATATGCATACATAGATAGCATTAGCGCCCTGAAGGACTAGCTTCTCCCACTCACCAATGCTGAATGTCAAAATTGAAAAGGACTTATGTTTAATGCGGGCTCCGGACGGCGTATTTTGAAAATCTTTTCCCATACAAGTACCACCTCTAGAAGGGGTTTTGTCAGTACCTCGCTGAGGAGATAGATCAACATATTTGTCGATAAGATTTAAGCCTCTGTGCCTTGGTTTTTTCAGAGAGGGTCCCATTTTTCAACGACTATCAAGCCCAATGAAGAAGCTGTTGATGAAAATAGTTTTCCGTCTCTGGCCTCAATACTAATGCCTTGTGGGCCAAGTTAGATGAAATCCTTAGTTAGTTTAAAGGCGATGTTCTGGCCAAGACGTCGATGTTACGGGTCTTTTTTATCGAAGCATATATTATCTTTTGCCACTGTAGGCGCCTGTGCTTAAAGCTTTATTGACGTCTCGCTGTGTTCGTTTAACCATGTTAATGTCATCTGCATATGAAAGCAATATTGTCCAATCCATCCTCACTTATGGGTCGCTAGCTTCGTGGCCTAACCATTAAGCTAAATTAATTAAGCTTAAACATCGGCTTGAAGGGGTAACAACGGGACAATGAGAACATGCCCCACTGAAGAACTTGACGTAAGGCTGCACATCCTACCCTACATTAAACTGCTAACCTGTACTGCCATCAGATAACAGACCTTTGTTGCTCCTTCCCATGAATCTGACATCAGCTACAACAGACTACATTGATTCAGGTAGCACGGCCCATCGCACCTTCTTACGAAGGGGAGAATGGAAGGCCTGCCCCTCGCACGCACCTGTTCAACACTAGTGGCTCTAAGTCTTCTCGACCCGTCAGAATATTTCCTCTAAGTATGGTCTCATTATTCACTTGACCCTCTTTTAAGCAGAAGTATTCGCGACCAGGAAGACGTGCAGAGCACTGAGTACAATCTAACCCGACAACACAGTCGCAACGCAGATTTCTCGTATTTAGTAAAGACTTCCTTAACGATTTGTTTGAGGTCGCTAACTTCAACCAATTCCCATTTCTATAGGCTCGATTGGAATATCGCAACACCAACTTGCGACCTAGGTAGGTCAGGTTTGTGATACAGACACCAGGTAGCTATCATTGCCTACCCTAATGTATGACATTGCATTGGTGCAGTCATACACGATCTTTTAAAGAAACCTTTTTTTAACATTAAAGATCTCGGTTAGACGTTTTCTGACCTATGTAAGTGGACAGTCCGATGATCTTATTAGGAATGTCAAAACGGACTAAACTTTGTAAAGTGCTGTCTCTATAGACTGTGTCGTATGCTTGTGGTGTGTGTCGACCAGAATTCGTAATCCTTTTCCAAGATCTGCCGGAGTGTAGAAATTTGGTCTATTTTCTGATTTGAAATCACACTGATAGGAAACTTACAGATTGTTTACGAACAGTTTCACACGTTGACACAGCACATCGGAGACGTCGTATGTGATGTTAAAGAGACTCGTGAAATTGGCGCAGTTATAAGCTTCACCTCTCTTATGTGGTCTTTGACTACCTCAAAATTGAATCTCTTATTATTGACGTTCCATATGAAGTGGAGTCCATGTAGGGTAGGCGTCATTCAACAAGAGGTTTATTTCGCATCCTGGTAACACTCATATAGCGCTTAGATGACTTCTTATTAGTTAAGTAAGTACTAAAAGGTTTTCAAATAAGACTAGTTAAAGTAGAGAAATTTGATTGCAAAATTTGTTAAAATATTGTGGAAAAGTCTGGTAAAGTTCCTGCTCTTGGTTATGATCAATCGCCTTCTCGCAGCTGATATAAGGGCAAATTTGAACGTTTAAGTCAGATATGTAATTATAATCAAACCAAACTTGCCGAGTAGCTATGAGTCTGAAACTTGGCTGTGCTATAGAGTACACAATTCTGAGCTCATAGCAACCGGTTTTAAAACCCTAGCTATTGCAATTTCTGAAATCCAGATAAAGGTTTGCAAAATTCAAGGTAGAATTGTAACTTGGCTCCTGGCGAGCGGACCCCATCTTGTTTCTGCTCATATTGAGATCGGTCTCCGTTTTGTGGTCAGCCAGTTCAAGGTCTGCAAATCTGTAACAGATGATATTGACTCTTGAATTTAGGTTCCATAGGAGGGGAACCAGCATCTACTCTTGAGGTACTCCCGCGAAGACTATTACCTTTTGTTGTTGGGAACTATTCTAATACTAGAATAGGTTAGTGATGAAGACTCTTAACTGTGTTCGTGCGGCAAGGTGAGCTGAAAATATTGCAGATCTTGCTGAGAGATATGGAGGTGGATGGTGGAATAGGACTTACCCACAACCATATGTTTCGAAGGTTCAATTGACACACCCCGGTCATTGCGGTATTATCGCTGATTATTATCATGACTTTTGGCACAAAATTGTTTTATGTGATCAAGCGCATTTATATTTGTCTGGGAACATCAATAAAGAAATTTGTCGCATTTAAAAGGGCTGGTCGTGGTGGAATGGTAATCACCATCGACTGGTGAGCCGAAGATCTGTAGTTCAAGACTGTGCATAGTCAATAACAATTCTTATACGGAAAAATTATGCAACAACATCAATTGTGACTGAGAGATGATCAAAAAAGTGCTGACGAAGGTATAACACTCGCAGTACAAGATCACTTCAAAATTCATACTTTGTGTGTGTATTTCCAATATAACACCTTATGACATGGAAACAAAATTACTGTGAACTACAAACAACGCGGCCAATTCAGTCGAATCCCTAATAAAATCCTATCTAGGACCACCACCCCCAGAGAGAAGTGAGCGGGCATCTTCGACACAAACCATCTGCAACCCGTTCAGGTTGTGTTACAAGCAATTACTGCCTCCAAAACCCAAGAGGAATAGTTGAACAACCACTCCATTCATAACCCGTACACATCTTTGGTGAATTAATTGTATTACGAACGAACTTTGCATTTTTTGCATGAATTCGATGCTGTTGACGTGAACGATGGACGGCATTATATGCTACACATGAGGTTAAACCGGACGTGTGCTATCTCGTAATAAAGACTTCTACTCCTTTTTGGTGGATTGGACAAAGGGCTGTGATGAGTCTCATTGAATATAAAAGTAGGTCCAATAGAACTACACCTTTTGAAAACGCTGTTTTTTAAATTGAAAACCAAAATAAAAATTTTGATATGACAAACTAAGGAATTAAGTCCTTAAAGGATTAAAACAAGGACACCTCTTTTCATCACGTTTCTTTAATTTGGTACTGGGATACGTAATGCGATCTCTTCAGGAAAATGAGAGGAGTTAACCCTTAAAGGAATCACATTCACTCTAGTTTACGCCAACGTTCTGGACCTTCTGCGAGGAAGTGAGTAAATAGTTAAGCCCATAGCCTAATAATATCAAGAAAAGAAGTATTTTGAGAAGTGAGTGAAAAGAAAACCAAATAAACTGACCGATTCAAATCTCGCACCTCACTCTACCCAGTAAACGCGTTGAGAAAAGGCTGCATGTGGGCAACGCGCGTTTCTTTGCGAAAAGGAACTGTTTAAAACAACTGTTTTGCCCTCAATGTCAATTGGAAACTTGGTCTCTGCCTAAGGTAGAGGAAAATAAAATTCGGGTCTTTGAAAACAAGATTTTAAGCAAAATCTATCTTGGAAAACAGGACTAAGAAAGAGACAAATGGAGAAAACTTCACAATCAAGAAGTCGTACAGCTCTATTCAGCCCCCAGCATTGTCCGAAAAAAAAAATTGGTGGACATGATCCTTAAAACAAATAGAACGTGGACGAAGATGAAAAGAGCGGAAAACCCGAGGGAAAAAGACCACCAGGAAGGCCACGCTATAGATGGGAGGATAGTATTATATAAGGATGGACCTAGAAGAGATGGAACAGAACATCGAAAAATGGAAGGCCTTGACTCGGTCGAAAAACGATTTACACGCCGCACGGGGACGGGAATGTATTTTTTTTTTCCATTTTCGAAGAAAGGCTCTCTTGAGCGCATCCTTGATTTTTTTTGTGCTGAGCTTGCCTTGTAAAACGCCCGATATGGAATAGTTAAACGGACTTGCATTTAACTAAGCAAGGGAATTCGTTTTTAACCTTTAAAGAGTCTTGTTGGTATGGCATTCTCCCTCATTAAAATGTCTGTTACAATTTCTATTACCCCCTTCAAAACTTTTTCGGGGCAGTCATTTGCTCTGACGCCAAAGTTCAAATATAAAAGCGGCGCGAACAGAAAATACTACAAGGTGGCGCAGAATTAATCATCCAACTTTATTTTTGAATTTTACTTTTTTACTATTAATAAAAAAAAAAAAGATTTTGAGTGATGGAAACCTTTACTTGGACCTTTACATTTTTTTTCTGTTACGTTGAAAAGATTATAGCCGTCAAATGGCTATCGCCAGAGTTGATACACATTTGTATCGCATTTTCCATGACTTTCCGCGAAATTTCCGGTGATAACTGTTTCCATTCCTGTCGAATATTTTCCTTAGGGGCCGCGAATGTCTGAGATTTGTAGGCAGAGAAAAAAGTCTGGGATGACTAAATCAAGCGATCTTGCTGGCAATGTCAAATCGCCAAAACGGAAGATTACGCCACCAGGAAACGCTTCCTTCACAATATCCATTGTGGCTCGTGCTGTGTGTGCGGTTGCACCTCCTTGTTGAAACCACATGTTCACTAAGCCCCGCTCATCCAATTCCGGCAGCAAGAAGTCGTTTATCATGGCCCTGTAGCGTTCGCCAGTAACAGTGACCGTATTGCCGATGGCAACCTCAAAAAAATACGGCCCAATCACTCCTCCCGCATGAACGCCGCACCACACAGTGGCTTTGAGTGGATGTAATGGCTCTTCGTTCATCATACGCGGATTTTCAGTGACTCAGAAACGAAGATTTTCCTTATTGACGTTACCGTTTAAAGCGCGCTACACACACTACCGATCGAATGGATCTGTCGAAATTTTAACAGATCGCCATGTATCATGTATGTGGCGCAGTTTACAACAGATCGAAAGTTGACAAACATTTTTGTCTTTCCTGTGATCGGTAGTGTGTGTGTAGCGCGGTTGACGATCTTATCTTTGGATTTTACGATTTTTTCAGGAAGCGCATTGAAATATTTTCTTTCCGCGCTCATTGTTTACTCGGTGGTGAGCAACGTGAAATGAGGATAGTCAATCAATCCACAAGTGTGTGGGGAAACAAGTTTTAACAGATCCATTCGATCGGTAGCGTGTATGCGGCGCGCTGAGGTGGAACTGCGCCTCGTCGCTCATGATGATTTTCGACAAAAAATCGTCCCCTTCGTTGTTGAGATTAAAGTTGGCTTGACAGTAATTCACACCCGACTGACGGTCAACAGGCATTAAATGCTGCACTGTTTGTACTTTGTATGGGAACATGTGTAAGTCTTTCACTAAAATTCGCTGCAGGGTTCGTCTGGTGATGCCCAATTGCATGGCCCGTCGTCTGGTTGATGTTTCTCGGTTCTCAGCGACCTCAGCAGCCACAGCCGCGATGTTCTCAGCCCAACGACAAGTCCGGTGACGGCCACGCCGCGCCGTGTCTCCTGTGTTTCCAGTCTGTTCGAGTGGCTAATCGAATGTTTGTCCAGTTGGCGCGACACGTTTAGGAAATCGACGTCGAAATTCACGTTGCGCTAACACCACCGATCGATTATAGGTCAAAAAACTCGACACAATTATTCCACGCTCTTGCGGAGTATAGCGCTCCATCGCTTATCTGTTTGTATACTGCAGGTGTCTAGTTCACAAATGTCAAATATGATTGACGTTCCACGCCATTTGAAAAAATTATAATATCTTCCGATAGGGTGATTAAGCTTGCGCCACGTTGTATATCCGACAACTAGCCCTTTTCCTACAAGGGCAACAGCTCTTTGGCTCTACTGAACCTCGTATTTTTTGAGCATCGGTAAGATCTTTTCCTCTTGTGGAACTTATAAGGCTCTAATGTCAACTCATCTTTCAATATCCGTTGCATAACTGATCTTGATATCTTCACTTCAACAGCCATAAACAGCTATAGCTTTGCCATCACTTTTCCGAAACTCTTCTGTCACACGTGGTTTATTTCCCACCAAAAAAATTTACTGACGTCGCAGTGCTGATAGGCTCGATCTATGAGCAATGATAAAAAAATATCTACGAAACTAATCCGCAAATACGTCTCCACACTTGTAAACAATGAACCCAATTATCATCAGTTTTACCAACTGCTTACTAAGTAAACGTTAACTATTCAAGCAATAGTACAATGACGCGCAGCAATCCTGGTAACCGACTATACCCGGAAATATTACTTACCACAGTAGCTTTTTAAATATTATTGACACTGGATTACCTTGAGATCAGTATTCGAGCTTGCACTCTAATTTGATCGCTTAAAGTGCTTACGTGGTGATCTTTCTATGATTCGACTACGTCGAAATACGTTCTCTAATAAGAAATGTCCATAACAAAAGCTGAATTTTAAATCAAATACTTCAATCTCCGACTTACCTATAGAGCGAGTGTGTTTAGAAAATTTTATTAACGTGCTACTTGCAAATCTAATTAATTTTTTTTATTTTTATTTTCAGGTAAGTCAAGCTCAAGAAAATCATCTCTTCTTAGCGGTAAGCCTTGGATTATAAAAATGTCACAATGTTAATTGCCTCCGATGCTCAGTAGCCATTATACCTCCTTCATCGTCAACTGAAAAACAACAGCAACCGAAAACAAAAAGAAATAACAATAGTTCCTTTGAGAGTTTCCACGAGACGTCGTCCTCATAGGCAGTTGTCTATCACTTTTCCGTCCTCTTGTCTCTACAGCTCGTGACAGAAATCCATTGTTCCAAATTAGTTTCCTGTCTTGGGCGCCAAGCGTCTGCTATTGCCCCAAATTCATCGCCTGTCCGACTTTTATTTGACTTTGAAGCTCAAAAAAACAAAAAAGGAGACGAACTACCAAGGAAGCAAATGAAAACCAATGAAAGCGACATTTTTTTATGTGAAATATTTAAAAGATACATAACGTTGTCGAAATAATATTCTTTTTCAATGCCCAACAAAGCGTGAAATCAAACATCATCGCTCACGAGCAGTACCGGGAATCCTTCATTCTGTATACGTGGACGAGCATGCTCCTCTCGTTCTAAGGTGTCATCCATCCAGTAACTCATTTTTTGTTCCCTTTTGTTTCCACTCTACTTCCCTACGCCCACGGGTGTTATCCTGGCGCCCATCTCGAACGGATTCCGTTGTCGGTGCTGTTGTTGTTTTTCGGAACCTTTCCACTCACGATATTGATTCCAATTTGTTCCCAATGGCATGGTGGTTTAGTAGGGCAAGCTGGCTAGGTGAGACCAACGAGTATTTATTTTATATTTATCGAAAGGTTTCGTTTGTTTCCCTGCTGCTTGACGAAGAGGTTTTCGTTGTACTTTCAGTGAGTAGTGTCATCGCCAACATGGTGTCCCACAATGGGCAACATTCGTTTGCATCATATTTTGAAAGGAATAGGAAAAACCAGTGAAAGGACAAATAAGAGCAGCAGAAGCAAAAATGTCCTTTGGGAGCTGGGAAGCAAAAAAGTGCATATGACGACCGAAAGGCATGATTGGTCCTTTTTGATGCGGCATAAGAAAAACGATGAAATAAAAATCTTCATCTGTCTCTCTCTCTTTCTCTCGTCCATGGTGTGTATTTATTTATGTTCACTCAGCTTGAACCAGCGACCATATCCACCCACCTATTCACCCATCTATCCATTCATCCATCCATCCATCTATCCAATTCATCCAAAAAGGACTATGGACTACATTTTGCAAATCACACTCCGAAAAAAAGGAAAGAAAAAAAGTAAAACGGAAAAAAATTTGAATGAAAAGGATCTACACACATCCGCATATCACCCAACCATCGACCCACTCACTCATTCCCCACCATTCCTTCGGTTTTTATTGTTCCTGTGATACCGAGAATTTATCCACAGCCATAACAACCAGCACACAACATCCACCCAGCCCACCTCTCATCCGTAATTTTCTCTGTAAATATCCTCTCTCACACTTTTGTCCTTGATGGTGGCACGGTACGGTGTGTTTGTTGAGGTTTGCTGCTTCTGTAGCTATTGGTATTGCTGTTTCTACTACTACTGTTGATGATGATGATGGATGGGGCGCGTAAAAATAGGTGGCGGGTAGGAGTTCAAGATACCATCACATCCGGTTCAGTTCCCCTGTCTTCTCACCGCCCTCCTCGGTCCGGGGTGACTTTAACAAATGGGTTGAAAGGAGTGAAAAGGTATTTGTTTTTTTGTTTTTTCTTTCGTATTCTGCTACCTCCGCTTCCTATTCGTTTTTCTTTTTGAATTTTCCCAAAACCCTCACCTTCCTGCGGTGGTAAACATTTTTTATTCCCACATTTCTACCCTCTCCCCCGTTCGCTCATTTCAAACTGTGAACATGAGCTCTTTTGTGTGATTTTTTTCCCGGCAAAGTTGTCTTTCTTGTTGTTTTTCTTCTCTTTCTGCTCTTTCCTTTTTTTTTTGTTCAGAATTTTCTTTTTTAAAGGTTGCCTGACAACCATCAAGCCCCAGACCGAAAACCCCAACCTCAACCCCAACTGCTTTTGTTTTTTCTTCCCTTTTTCGTTTTCCCAACCGGCAAAGCTTCGAATACAAGACGAACACACAGAACAGCATGCAAAAAAAAAAAATGAAGAACGAAAGGAATGAATATAAATTTGTGCGCTAGGGATAAAAGTGAAAAACGCAACAAAAAGGAAAAAAGGGAAGGATCTAGGATTATTTTTTTTTTTTACTTTGTTTAGTGTAACAGGGCACATCTGCTGGCGGTGGTGAATTGGTTAAGGATTAGTAGATAGAGCAAGTCCATGTGCGGGGGAGTCAGTGCGACTTAGGTTTTGAGGATTCGCCTGATAGCCTGAGAAGAGCGGTGAAGTGAAAATTGAGTCTCGGCGGAAGACGTCGGCTAAAGGGGGAGATGGAAAAAAAACTTTTCCAAGTACAACTGAAATGGATGATTGGTCCGGTGCTGCGGTCCGGTTTTTTCCTTGTTCGACGATTGGTGTGGTTATATCCAAAAAAAAGCGAATAGAATGGAAAAACCGCAACCGTTCGTGTAGAAAAGAATTTGCAGCACACCCTTAACCATAATTTAGTTTCGTTTTCGTGTAACTACGGGTTGGAGTTCTTTCCTATCGCGTCCAATTCAGACGGGAGAAAGTTTTTCGTTTCGCCCCAAGGATGTCGATGAGGTTAGGTGAGGTGTGGGAAAGACATAATCTAGCCGGAAATGACTTAAGAGTGGGCTATGGGAACAATGGAATGTCCAAAAAAATTAGAAGAAATAATGAAAGAGAAGCACGAGCGAAACGGAATACTTGAAATTCAATGATCGGGACCAAATCATCGGCTTAAATGGACTGTGTTACGTCTAGTGGAGGGCAAGAATTGGGTCAAGATAATTGTGTTTTAGACGACGCGTACGTTTCAAATCAGAGATGTTGGCCGGAGACTGTGAGACATGTTTCTTCTAATCGAACGTTTTTATTCCGTTTCGACTTCTGGCTTCATGCCTCACGTAATACGGTTGAATAGGATTACTAATATTTGGAGGCCCCTTACTCAGAAATACTTTAAATTACTATAACTAGAACTATTTTTGAAGTCAGAGGAACTGCAGAATTTGGATTTGCTTTATTTGTTTTGGATTTTACCATGCATACATTTAACTCTCTGTTTCTGTTTTTCCTCGTGGAAGTACCTTATCAGCGATGTAGATTAACATCAGACATGTCTAGTAGTAAACTCGTGAATCCTTATTTAGTTTTGCCGTTTTTTTTTTTTTTTTTCTTTACTGAAAGCTACCTCACCACACTTAATTTAATTTTACTTTAGAAAATATCCAAAACAAAGACTTAAGCTTTCGTTGACCTACAATACTGTATAACCTGTTTCATCGGTTCTTAAGCACTCATAGAATAAAGAGCAATTAGCTCTTTTAACTTTACTAGGCATACACAGTGTCTTCCTAACGCTTACACGAGGTCTGGTCTTCAGTATTTCCCATCTGACACCCCTTTTAGATTCAACATGTACCATATTTAAGTCCACCGTCAATCTTTGCTATATTTAGATCCGGCTTCCACCTGCACTGTATTTAGGCCTGGACCCTATTTAATCCAATCTGAAGCCTACTTAGGTCCAACTGCAATCTGAACCCTATTTACGGTCAGCTTTAATCTGAACCCCATTTAAGTCCAGATTCAAATTGGACGCCATTGCTTCAACTTGGACCCTATTCGAGGCGAGCTTCAACTGTCGCCAGGTGTAAGTCCAGCTTTAATCTGAATCATGTAAATATCCAGCTTCAAACTGGAGCCTATTGGTGCAACCTGAACCTTACTTCTTCAACCTGGATCATATTCAAGTCCAACTTTAACCTGGATCCTACTTAGGTTCAGCTTTAACCTAGATCCCATTTAGGTCCAGTTTCATCCCGGACCCTTTTTAGGTCCACCTTCAACCTGAAAACTATTGCTCTAATCTGGACCCTATTGTTTCAACCTGAACCCCATTGAAGTCGAGCTTTAACTGACATCAGGTGTAAGTACAGCTTTAATCTGAATCATGCAAAGGTCCAGCTTCAAAATGGAGCTTATTGGTTTAAACTGAACCTTACTGCTTTAGCCTGGACCCTACTTAGGTCCAGCTGGATCGTATTTACATATGTAATGGTTAAAACTTTACTATATTAAGGATCAGTTTCAACCTGGACCCTATTTAGTAGCAGCTTCAAATTGAACTCAGGGCAGCTCCAACCTATTGTAGATTCTATTTAGGTCCAGCTTCAAACTGGACTTGTACCCTATTTATGCCCAAGTCAATCTGGTTTTCTTACACAAAACTGGGAAACCCAGAAACCCAGTGATCTACCTCAGTCCGATCATCATATCAGTCTAATGTCGCTCCTGGCACAGGCTGATGGAACTTAGGTAGTCAGTTGCTATCGACGACTAAAGATTGTATCCGATTCTGCTTATCAGGTCACAGGCAAATGTGAAGTAAAATCCTTGACTTGTGGTTCATAGAGGGCTTACCGAGGGCGAGGACGAGAAAATCACACCTTTACCTTGTCACTTTAAACTTTGAGCTTTTAGATGAGGTTAAAAGTCTGAAAAACAAAAACAAAAGCTATTCAGGCATATGGGTTTGTCGTCGCAATTACGAATTGAGACCTTCAGTAATTTTCAGGTTATACAACGCGATTGGGAGCCCTAACATCACTTACGAGTATGTATACCTCCATAGAAAACCATCACCCAACTAGAACATATTGACATAGCAAGCACAGAACTTGTTGTCTTCCAAGACAATGTGGACTCTATCCTTAAGAAACATACCTTTCTCACTTCTCCTGGGGAAGTTGGCTCTATCCCAGTCTGATTAATTAGAAAGGTTGACGTTATACAATTCTTGGCCTACTTGGCACTTGCTTCATGTTACATGCCCCATATGTAAGCTTCCTTTAAAAAAAAAAATCTTTGAAGATGGGTATGCTGCTAATTGAAAACACAAACAACAGAAGTATGTGCTTAAACCTGAGAACTTCAACTCGCCACAGATCTCAGCAATCATATTTTCTCCTGGCTCTGTGACGCTGAGGACTCGGAGTTCGGATACCGCAACAACCAAGTCTTCGCAACCTTATTTTACGGTGTTTTTCGTTGGCGGGGTAAGCAGCAGGTCTATTTCGCCAATGGAAAGAGATGAATCACACAAAACATGGTGGTTGAGAGCTTCAGCGCAAGTCCACCACGGACTGAATCGACAATTAAAAAAAAATTGCTCAGATGTTGAACCAAAATGAGTTAAAATGTCTTTGGATCAGATGTGGAAGACCATCTTCTTAGAATTCGTCCAAGAAGAAAAGCCGCCGCAATTGAAGATCAAAAAACCCATATCTAGTCGTAGAGAAGCCAGTGCATTCTCAACGTATGATTGTTGGGACTGGTTTTTGGAGATGGGGCATTATTGGACGAAGAACATGGCAACAGCTCTTCCGTCAACGCAGAGACGAAACGACTTTTTTCTTGAGCGCGAAATTGATGCATCGAAGTGAGCCATAGTATCAGTAGTATGACAAAATCAACAGGTCAATAATCGAGTTATCAAGCGTTTTGGTGATGTTGCTTTGTCCATGTTGAGGTGCGATTTAACACCGTTGGATTTTTTGTGGCGTGCTTTTACGAATCTATTATATGTTATGCAGACGATATTGATACGATTTAGGCACTTCATCTGACGTCAAAAAAATGCCGACGAAGCCATAACACTCGCAGTATAAAATCACTTCAAAATTCATACTCTGTGTGTACATTTCCAATATACATAACACCTTAATGATATGGGGAAAAAAAAATAAGAGCAAGTTACTGTGAACTAGAACCAACGCGACAGATTCAGTCGAATCTCTCGAATCCTATCTAGGACAACCACCCCTGGAGAGTAGTGAATGCACATCTTGGACACAAACCATCGGCACCCCGTCCAGGTTGTGTGACAAACACCATAATTGAGATATTCGGGTAATGGGGCCACAAACTATCAGAATATGCATATATGTACATATGTATGTAACTGAAATCGCCAAAGAATATTCATTATTATTCCATTCCTTTGGCAGCATTTAAACTACATTTTGGTACTTGGAATCCTGGTAGACAAGGCTATTCCTACCTCCCAAGTCTATCGAAATTGAGTCGTCAATCAAAGTAACATTGAAACCTGGTAGTTGTAATATTTTAATTAGTTCGTTACTGTTCAAATACTATATTCAAATGACCGAAAAATGCATTTTACAACCCCGTGCTTCTCTTCCATATATTTTCCACTAAAGCTTACCATACAATTTAAAATTGCTCACAACTTAAATACCCCGAGGCCATATTCGCTCAGAGAAAAAGCAAAAAATAAATAAAGTAAATCCCATCATCAGTCCAATTTATTCCAATCACAACTGTCCGACGTTTCAGTTTCTCCCTCCACCGCACGGCCTTCTTCCTTTGTCTTCATCAAAATCACATAAAAATTCCCTTACGCATAACAATACACACGACCAGGATCAGCCAAACAATCAACATTGTACTCATTCCAGCATGGACTTTTCCATCGTCACTCTACCATATAAATATGAAATACAAGCGAGCGAAAAAGATAAAAATAAATTGTTAGCAAATACTTAACACCATCACCCTCTTGTGGTCTATCGCTGGAAATAAATCCTCAATTTACGATCGCAAGATATATCCCTCGTCCTCTTCACCATCGACGTCTATCGCCTTGCCAACTCAATTCGCAGTAGAAAATGAAACCATTGCCAATGCCACCCCTCCTTGCGCGTCCTCTGTTCATCTGGTTGGCATGACATGGACCGGCATGGCGAGATGGAAGAGGGAACTCTTATAAATGACGCTAAATCCTACTTTCCATTCAAACCAATCTACCCATCCGACCTTCGTTCATCCTCTCGACCGTATATACCAGTGGAACTACAAACCCAGGGAGGGAGGGAAAACAATAACGTCCCGAACCCACCCTTCGCCTGGTGGCGTTCCAAATCCTTGGCCATTGATCAAATAAGATTACCAACAATCAATCCATTGTACACATGACTGATCACTTAAAAGAAATCAATGACCATCCTCCGTTCATCCTCTCTTCTCAAACGACCGGCAACCGACCTAAGATAGGGGGACACGTACTAGAGATGAGGCGGTGGTGGAATGCTCTACAAATGCCGTAGTGTCCTTCACATACTGGTTTTCTTCTTTTTCTTTTATTTTATTTTTTTATTTCTCTTTTTTGCACCACTCCAACTGGTCGAAACTTGTCCAGAGTGCGGTGATATAAACAATCACGACCGAAGGACTAAGGAGGCAAAAAAACACACACAACGTCCAGTCGCCTCCCGGTCCGAACCCCTCGCACATACTCGTACTGACAATCTCCTTCCTGTAGTATGTCTTCTTTTCTCACATTCTGTTACTGCTTTTCCTTGTTTGCTTGATTTTATATTCGTACTTCATGTAAAATGGTTTCATTTGTTCCATTAGGGCATCAAGGATTGCGGTAAATGAAATTGGCCATCCTTTCTACAATCGCCCCCGTCGCCAGTCGCATGTCTTCTCTACCCTTGTCGTTGTCATCATCACTACCGCCTCTGCTGAACCCTAAATTGAGCACTTACAAATAAATTCTCGTCGTCGACGAAGGCACCAATTTGATTTTCAACCCTTGCCCTTTTATTTTCAACCCCTTACGCCATCATTTCGTTTCCACTCTTAGTCGTCATTTGTTGATGTCCTGTGGCACCCTAAGAGTTTGTCTTATTACCGCGTGCATTCTCCCCGTCCCTATCGACTTTCAAAACGGGTTTTCGGATGCGGTGGTAGGGTTGGCATGGATAGGGTTAAGCGTTGGGGATTTATCGCCTTTCTTCATGAGCACGTCCGATCATAAACTTTCTCTTCATCCATTCTATTGTGTACGAGTCGAGTATATCCTTTGGTTTTCATGATGGTGACTGGTTGCGGGTTAGCTCCATCCCCTATTCATTTCATCGCTTGTCGCTCACTGAATGACTGACTGACTGGTAAAGAACATACACATACACTCGTATACAGAGAGAGGCCTTTGTGCTATGGCTGGGAAGTGTCCTCCTGCCGTGAGCATCTTTTGCAAATTTATTCAACAACGGATGGAGTTCTTCTCTTGTTTCCCCAAAAAAAAAAGTAAGAAATTCCTGTGTGCACCCCCTTGTCCTTGGGGTAATAAAAAGAAAAGGATACGACACGAACGCAGAAAGGAAAAGCTAAAGAGAAAAAAAAACTGAAAACGACCATGTCGAAGAAAGAAAAACTCTCATTAAGTAGAGGAGCACCGGGGAGAACGGCAAAAAAAAATTAAATCCCCAGAAAGTGGAAAAAATACGGCGGGAAAATGGGGATGGGGTTGAGCAGATAAAACTTAAAAAAAAAAAGTAAACGAAAGACCATAAGGAAGGAAAAAAATCATCAGATCACACTTTAGTTAAGCACAACGGATCGGGGGAGGTGTATGGACACGGGTGGATGCAAGGACGAGGAAGGAGTACAATTTGCACAAGGACTCTACCAAATCAGACAGGCAACCAACTACCGACCGACCCTAGAGACTACTACGACCAGAGTACAACGATGACGACGATAAAGATGAACTCTGAGATGGAGGGGTGGTAAATAACAACACGAGAACGAATGGAAACATGAGAAAAAAAAAAGTAAAAAAAATGTTAATAGAGGGAGGCGCGGGAAAGGAGACACCACACACAGGCAAGGTAGGAAGAAACGACGAACGAAGAACAAGAACAAAAAAAAAAAAGACGACATCGTTGTCGTAGTCGGAGCAGGATATTATATCGGATGTGGGTGAAGTACGATTTGAGTGTGATGTGATGACGATGATGAAGATGACTATGATAGGGATGCCGAAGCATGCAGGCAAGTCAGCCAAGCAGGCATCGCCATCATCATTGCTGTTGCTGCCGCTGTCGCCGCACAAGCAGAAAAATAATAACAAAGAGGAAAAAAAAAGAAGAAATAACACGGATGTCAGTTGGATGGAGATGATGCTGATGGTGATGGCGATAAAGAGATGAACAAGAGACACGATCAGTGTGGGGGTCGGAATCTCTCTGGGGGACCCGAAGAGGAATAAATTATCGTAGATTCATCTGATTTGGAAATGATTGAATTAGGCACGTTTCCAGTTAGAGCAAAATGAAATAAAAAAAAAAAAGAGGAAAAGATGGATGATGGAATGAATGAACGACGCAATAGAGAAGTAGGGCGCAATCGGTACGGGGGAGGAATGGCGATGGAACCCGCAGAGAGGGTGGCATTGGTAGGGGAGTAATTAGGTTAAGTTGCTAGGCGCGATTAATATTTTTTCCCGTTTCCCCTTACCTACGTGGTAATGGTAGATGAATGATTGGAAATTACCTTTAAGAAAAGGCTTTGGAAAATGGAGGCAGTTCTTACAAGGGGATCAAGCTTCAGCGAATGGATATCCAATCATGTTCAGAAGCCCATTAATCATTGTTCCTTTGACAAATTTCAAAAAAGGATCGCATGTATCCAGTCCTGACTTTATGGAGAAATCAATTTTTGTGTTTCCGCCTTTTTTGGCTATGCTGCAAGCCAGAGATAACAGTCATGGTGATTCTGACGAGAAGCAAAACGAAACCAAAAAACAACCGCCAACACTTTTGTTGCGTCGAGCATATTTCTGCATTTATGATTCCCAAAAAACAGGAGCCAGCACTGCAAACAAAAATATGGAAAGCCCGTGGTTCATCGAAACGTGCATACGAGCTTTGCACTGCTTTTTCAATACACTGTTCCCCCCATCGTCCACTTTCGTTTGCTTTTTCTTGTTCTATTTACTTTTTTGCATGGTATGGACCACTCATCCTGGTATGGTTGACAGACATTCGGGCTACAGGTTATACATATTGTATAGCCCATCCACCCATGCTGCGCCATCACTTGCAGTCATCCGGCGCTGGAGTAGTGAGTAATTCATCAGTTTTCCTTCGTTTTTTTTTCAAACTTTTTCAGCCTTTGTTTTTATTATTTTTCTTTTGATTCTAAAACCAATCCGCATGAAGCCAGGAGAGTGCACATTTGCACATCTTTTTAGACACTAAGAGGAGGATGGACCAATGCCTGGTTTTTTTTGTCCTGTTCCCATCCACGTTTTGGGGAATTCATATTTGAAAAATTGATATCTACTGGATGTGATTGTATGAACGAAAAAAAGAGAAAAAAATAATGAAAAGAAGTGGTCCCCTTGTTGGGTAGCAGCCAACCTCACTAACTTGGTTTTGCTATGGATTTGAATGAGAAAAAAAACCTCCAACTGCCTTTGATTATTATGTAAATAACGTGTTAATTGAGTCGAGGTTTGATTGTCGTAAAATCCATCCGAGTTAGGTTTGACTGTGATAGCAATTGAATTGAGTATGTGCCTGTTGAGCTTTTAAGGCCATCATTCAAGTCAGCTTTTTCGAATTTCTTCTTACTCAAAGCTCGCAACATTCGGCGGTCAGTGATCATTGCTCTTTTTTTGATTCATGTTTTGGTCGATCGCCAATTTTCAATTTCTGGACAAGCTAACAAGTCTATACGGCTTAATGACTACAAAGTATGGTTGTTTTATCATTGGGAAGCTGTATTGTCTAGTTTTGACATTAAGCGTGCAAAGATCAGCGACTCGACCCGCAGCAGGATTGTCTACTCATTCGCACGAGAAATAAAACATTTAAGTCGGCTTAGTTGGCAGGATTACTGTACGTACATGAAGTACCATTTCGGAATCATTAAATACATAATACGTTATGGTGCTATCAGATCACCTAGATCGTTTGACCATAACAAACCTGCTATACCTCGATTCTTACGTCGAATACCTCGATATCTATCGAATAATTCCGAACTACTTTGGGAGTTAAAGATTTCGTCCGAAATTGGATAGTTTTCATGTCCGAAACCTGAGTCATCTAATCAGGGATTACTGATTAGCCTCCTTACCATATCCGTAAACAGAGGCGCTCGTCCTTTTATGGTTCATAGTTAGAAACTGAGTTAGAAAGCAAGGGATTAAAAGTGATCTTGTGTGCGAACGACGTGCTTATCAGGATTATTTTCCTAAGTGAAATCAAGGAAACGGCCTTGACTAATGTATGCGCTTAGGCGACTGTCTGCGACCTAGACGTAGACCCAGAAAAACCAAATGGATGCTGTTTACCAGTTAGGTCAAGATTCTGCTCTTTTCCTATCCTTCCGTGTCAAATACTTGAGAGCCATCCTAGACCTGAAGCATTTAGCTGGAAGTCCAGCATAAAACAGCGAGTTAACTCTTCTAGCTTGCAGTAAACCTTGTTCGGGGTCTAATACCTAGGTTGAGTCTGTGGATGCACACGGACAAGGACGTCTTCTTTTTGCACATAGCTCGCATGTTGAGTGGATTGTCCTGAGCAAAGTTTATGATCATGAGATCATGCCTCACTGAAACCCTTAACATACTGCTGCACATCCTACCCTTGAACCTTTACGTTAATTGGTAACCTGTTCTGCCATCAGCTCAATGAAGAGGGCTGTTAGACATCTAGATCGCATGGCATACAGGACTCTGCTATTCACCAGACTACCTTCGTTTATGAAGGACGGCTAAGAGAAACGCTGGTCTCGGGTAAAGACAAGTGTAACACGAGTAAGTACCCTCTGAATGGACGGCGATCCGTTTTTTGCATGATTTGATTCATGTGCCAATCTTACATCAGGCTCCAACAGACTACATTACTCCCACCAGCCCCTAATCTACACTGATGGCTTCAAGATTAGTTCGGCTTAGGATCAAATGCTTCTCGTTCCAACTGAATATTTCCAACACAAAAGTTAGGGAGTTCAAATCACTTAGTCCAATCTATTCTAACAACACGACTACTGTCTGCAGTAACAGCCAACCCGCCAACTCTTCCAGCCTAGAGGAGGATGGAGTGCATGGCAGTATCAAAATCAGTCATCAATATAGAGTACGGTCATCACTAATACCATATCTATATTGAAATCGTAGGTGGCGAAGCTCACCTAACTCGTATTCTACAGGGTTTTCCAATAGAGACATAACAATTTTATGTTTTATTACAAACGCACCCTTGAACTTTTTTTATGATCTGTCAATGTCAGATCATCGTCGTCAATATTTTCATTTTTATTATGATCAAGTTCATGAACGAATAACGTTTGGAAAATATTAAAACTTCCTGCCAAAATGTTGAACCGGTGTTGCAACTTTCAGAGCGCTTACTCCGACATTCAGTTGTAATAATCGTTCCATCAAACAGGCTTGGGGCACTGTGGTTGATGAAACATATTCACTACTGAATGTTTCCATACCAGTGGAACAACAATCTGATCGAAGTACCGAAAATATCATTTGAGCTAAGTTATCCGATTCCATGCCATTTATAGGGATTGGTACTCCCATTCTACATTGTGCCTAATTTTGGAAAAAGGTTATTGCCTTCAACCTTTAAGATCAAATAAACTTATGTAAGAAGTCAAGTCTCTTGGTCATTTGAAGCGCGGAGTCTTCTCCGATTCGGCTCAGCAAAAGTTTGAAGAAAGTCATAAATTTCCTCGAAAAATTGTGTTTTTGGCTTGGCCAATAAGCACAAAATGTATTACTGGACAGCGACAAACCCACATGTGCTTCAAGAGGTTCAAAAACTGACTGCTGGTGTGATATCGGTGATATCAGTGATATGTGACTCCAAAAAGATGGTACTACAAACCCCTACATAGCTGATCAAACAACTGATCTATTGAAGGGTAAGATCGGTCGCGATCATGGGCAATTCGTTCATTCGCAATTCGTTGGTTCATGACAAGCCAACAGCGTTGGAGGAGCTCGGGAACAATATTGACTGTAAAATTGCCAGTGGTCCGCTGTCCGTAGCGATCCGCCAGGGAATCGATCGCTGTAACCGTGCTCTCGTGATCATTGATCGTGATCGGTGCTGAACGGAAGAAAAAGTACACGAATTTTAGATGCACGCCAGTATCATGGCAATCAGCACTAGTGTTGCCTATATGCCTACACGCCGCCAGGCTTGGCATACGATTTAACACTTGCAGCTGTTACAGCATCCCACGAGAGGATAATTCACGACATTTTTCTCTTCGAATAGGTTTGAAAACTACTTCATTAATGACCGGTCAAAGGTTGCTAGCCTAGCTTCCTAATAACTTCCCTTTATAACCTAGGTCAAACGAGGTATGATGTCAAATCAGAGCTTCCAAGTTAGCCACCCTTACTTACCCTACCTCTGTATATCTTGCTCGGTTTCGTGAGAACCTTTCCTTTGACCTGTTCAAGCAATTTCATTATTTCCTTGAATGTTTCTCCAATCATAGGTCCCCAAATTCTACGAAAAATCTTTTTCAAAAAAAATTATTCAGTGCTTTAAGTTAATACCCCCCACAATTCGATAAATTAACGCCACGTTCATTCTTAATCACTCCAATTTGTTCTAAACCCCTATGCTCTAGAAAGGCGATAGGTATCCACCGTAAAGAGTGTTCCACGCTCCTTCTGTTGTTAGCTCACTCTCGAATTCCCCTATCTTCCCCAAACCATTCATCTATCCACTTGTTACCTACTCCACTCCACTACCATCACCCCATTCCATCCTCATCGGTTTCCGTTTAACTACAAATTAATCACGTGCTCGTGTGCCGTCGCCTCAACACAAGCAACAACACACATAATCCCGAGCAGCAACACCGGAGTCAGTACCAGTAGCAGCATATCAAACTGACAAACCAAAATAAATTTAATTTATTTACACATTACAATGTGGTGTTCTCATTTTCAATAAATTGAATAATATGGTTTCCCCTGAATCCTCTGCACCACACAGGACCACAGAGCCTTCGGGTATAACAGCAGCAACCAGGAGCAGTGCTAGTACAATTGTAGCAGTCTACTCATAAACCAAAACCAAACCGCTGCACACCGATCTACCAAACATGTCTAGATTCTGGTTTCTGTTTTTCTTTTTTGATTTTCCTATTTTACTTTCGTCCTTTTTGAGTACGAATTCTGCGCATTGAACATCCCTGTGCTTCCTAAGAGAGAAACGAGTGAGTAATTCAGATATAAAGAGAAGAGCATTGCTCTTAATCCTTGTTTACGATTTGTTTGATATGAAGGTCCTTTAGCGTAGTTATCCTAGTCGCCGAACTCTTACTAACATTTTGCCCGTCGTTGTGTTCGGTCACTTAAATACGGTGTGTCACGAGACGCGTTTCATCATTACGAGGTTATTGTGTGATAGAAAAATAAATATTTACTCGTGTTGTGTCCTTCGAAAAAATAAAAATAAAAAGTCGTGTCAAGGAGTCCTGTTTACTCGATGAGCCGTTTCTTTTGTGTACGTTTTTTGATGCTAAGTATTTTTTATTACTTGATGGTTGGTTAGCGCGACGATAAACGCCGTCGGAAAGGACGTTGAATAAGGATAACGACGCACAGAAGTAATTAAATAAAAAAGGAAAGCAACGAAAGTGAGAAAAGTGAAATTCCCACAGTAGCACAATTCACGACAAGTTGGGTTTATCGTGCGTGCGTTTGTTGAGTAGAAGTGCTTCGTGTCCTTTGGGTGATTATATTTCAATTAATCGTGTTTACTGTTGTTATCCGTTAAAGCCTGCCCTCGGGATTGTGTGGGAATTAATTGATTAACCGCTGATAAGAGAGTTCACTCAAAAGTCCTTTTTTTTCGTTTATAGAGTGCTTCGTTTGGTTTGTGTTTTTCGTTTTATTTTGTAATCATTTCTCGCACACGCTGAGAAAGTAATCTTTTTGTAATGCTCATGTGTGCTTGTAAGGATGTGAATGTAAAGGACAAGAAAGAGGAAAAAATAGAAAATCCTTTTGTGTTATAAAGTGCAGCACGGCAAAGCTGCTCCGAAACATACCATACAGACACAGTGCGGCGATGGGAAAAAAATAAAAACGGATCACGAGAGGGGGTTCGGGGAAGGAAAAAAGAAAAACGCTTTTCCCAGTTGCTGCGATCCATTACGTTGCTACTGCTGCTCTCCTACCCTTCCCTCGAGACCCTTGACGGTGGTACGAGGAGGTTTTTATTTCTGCTGCTATTACTCCTCGTCGTCGGATTGTTGGACATTTTTATTTGCCTGTTTTCATTTTCCTTCTTTTTTTGTTTTTTTAAGAAGTTTCCACTAGAACCCCCTCCCCCACTTTGGCAGTGGTTGTTGGCTGTTGGTTCTCGCTGTCATTGAGGTGTAAAGTACATGGGCACGAAAGAATGGAGACTTGGGGGTGGCGCGAAGGTGTTATGGGAAAACTAAGGCAAAAGAATGACTGAAAATGCATACAAAATCGCTTGGCGCAAACGAGAGCTGGAGATGAAGAGAGACAGCCAGAGAAAAAAAGGACAAAAGAAAAGTGAAGAAAAACAACTTGTTGTGTACGTTAAGGGAGGATTAGGGTGGCTCTTCTGTACTTTTTTTTTTTTTTTTACATTTATTTTCTTTATTTTTCTTGTTTTCTGTTTGTACCTTACTGTTGTAGCTGTTGTTGTAAGGATAATCGAGCAGATTGTAAATGAAAGTTTCACATAGAGAAACCGCCACCCAAACTCGAGGAGCAACATTTTTGCACACTCGAATGGTAGAAGACAAAAAAAAAAAAACATTTTCTCCTCGTCCTTTTCACATAAATAGAAATATGTAAACGAAGGGGGAGTAGGGCGGGATGCAACCCAGTTTGAAGTAAGGAAGAGTGGAAAAAAAGTTGTCGCTGTTAACAAAACCCAGCGACAACCATGATAATGTCATAGAGACTACCTCTTGCCTCTTTCATTACCCTTATCCCCTCTTTGGCGGATTTCAATTGTCTTGGACTTTTTTTTTCTCTCGTTCCATACCTCCCCCGGCGTCTTGGCAACTTTCTGCAGACGACTTGGAAAGAATATTTCGAACAGAACAGAGGATAAAGGATAGTGTTATGGCACACTTGGAGTTTGTTATACAAAGCGACAAGTCAAAAGGAAGGCAAAGAATGCGAGAAGGACCGGGTAAAGTAATCGCAGAGTAAAGTGGCGGTCAGTACCGAGATGATTTGCAGGCCCTTCCCTTCGCCAGGACTTGCCTTCTTTTTTTCTTTTTTTTCTCGCCTGAATATGCTGGGACTTTCCGGTTCGTTTTCTTTTTTGCTTTATTTGCGCCTTACTTGCCCTGAAAATTGGGTGACGGTGGCTGAGAAGGAATTTCCTGCCACGATATGAACTTTTTTTCCATCGTTTTTACTTTACCTCGTGTTTTCTTTTTTGTGCACCGTTGTTGAAGGAAGGAAAAGTTATTCGAACCCAAGAGGGTGGCGGTAACTCTGCCTTGTTTTTCACACGTAAATTGAGGCAAGAAAAGTTGATTCAAGTCGAGAAAGGGGAAGCACTGCCAGAGAAAGCACGAGAAAAAACCAAGTGGAAATTTAATTAAATGGTAATTGGTCTTAAGAGCTTTCCGTCGATTCGTGTTTTTTTTTTTTCTACCGATGAAGAAGCAAAAGGACGAAGAAAACAAACAAGAAAACTTGACTAAAAAGGGACATTTGAGTGAGCAATTTGTGCGGAAAGTGTAAAAGTGTTCCTTTTTCTTCCTTCCATTTCCAGTGTTGAATATGTTTTGTTTGAAAAGGGCCATAAAATAAGAAAGAAATCATACAAAAAAGCAAAGAGAAGGATAAAAAGTGAGGAATGTGATGAAGAGCAGGGAAATAAAAAAAATATCGAAATCAGTGTTTCAAGGATAACTAAACTATAACAAAGGATAATTGCTCGAGCAGCAGAAACGAATCGGAGAAAAGTATACATTTTTCGGATTACCCTGGGATAACAATAAAAGCCGGATAAATGAATGTCAAAAAGGTATGTGTCAGTGTGTGCTGGTACGATGGTTAGTATTGTAAAATGCCGACGGTTATTTGAGGGATAGGGGTTGTAGGGATTACTCTTCAACCGTCGCTGAAGTGTGATGAATTCGTGTTTCGTTGGTGAACGACCTTTAGAGGTAGTTGTAGTGTAAAAATTAATTGTCACTGCGATTTCGGTGCATATCCTCTCAGTGGGAGGGACTAGATTTCTGATTTTTTTATGGCAATTTGTTGTAAAACTACAGGAAGGACTTCATATGGTGTTATGCGGGATGTGTCCGTTTCCAAAGTGTGGGAAAAGTCAATAATTAAAACGACAATAGGTCGGTTCCGGTCAAATTTAGAAAACCAAACCTCGCGTAAAGAACGAAAACATTTTTACTAGTATAATGGCGCACCTACATACATACACTGCTGTGCAAAAAAATAGGAACACCTGACAAAATTGAAAAAAAAAAAATTTTTAAAAATATTTTAAAAAATTAGACAAGAAATGTGTTTAAATAGCTGTAAAAATTCTATTCTTTATATTTTGTTATGCTAGTGGTACGGCCTTATACTTACAAGGCATAAAGTCGACCAACTTTTAACAAAGTGTAATTGGAATTTTGTACCAAACTTTTTTAACGTTTTGCCACAGCTCCAACTTGTTTATTGATTTCCAGATTTTCGTTAATTCCCTCTTCACAAATGCCCAAAGATGTTCGATTGGGCTCAGGTCTGAGGGCTGTGCAGATCTGCCTGTTCTAGGAGTTGAACAATTCTATTCTAACAAACCATTTTTTGTCACTTTGGCTGCATATTTGGTATCATTGTCCTGATGAAATTCAAAGTTTTTTTTTTTTTTTTTTTTTACTGTTTCCTAGATTTCTAAATATTTTTTCGTTGTAAAATTATTTTCCAAGCGGTGAATGAGCCACATCATAAGAGAAACCGCCCAAAGTATAATACGAGAGTAAGGTGAAAAGTTCGTCTATGGCCCTCTAAACTTATTCATTGGATAAGCAACGATTGGGAAGCAAAGTGCTTTCCAGAAACAAATTTCTTCAAGTTTGGGAACTGATGGAAGTCTGAAGGTGCCAAATCAGAAGAATAGGCGAAATGGCCTAGTAGATGGCCCACAGTTTTCCCATCGCCAACGTATCCTTGTGTACAGATGCGTTGTCCTGGAGATGATATTTTTCTTTCTGCCCTTTGTAAGGTAATCAGTTAACAGAATCCTTTTCGCATCCCAAAACAAGTCGGTATTGACCGGCAACGGTCATCTTTCCGGCAGATGAGATTGACTTCCCTTTCTTGGACGCCGAATCACCAGCTCCACCCACTGCTTGGACTGTTGTTTCGTTTCTGATGTGTAGTGGTGAGCCCATGTTCTATCCAAGATGACGAATCACCATATTAAATTGGCTGGATCCTTGTTGAATCTGTCCAAAGATTGTTGCGAAAATCGTTTGTGCATGTGCTTTTCATCGGTATTCTACAAATATTTGCGTAGAGCTTACGCATTCCTAATTCTTTGTGCAAGATGTTTCGCACACTTTCTTCCGATAACTCCACAGCCTCAGTTATCTTACTCACATTCACTCGTCTATCGTCCAACGCGACATCGTGCAATTTTTCGATGGTTTTCGGAGTGGTTGGGGTTTTGGCCTGCCTCCACGTGGGTCTTCTTCGAGGGATGTGCGATCACGTTTAAATTCAGTTGCCCACTTTTTAACGATTAGCATCGAAGAAGCAGAGTCCTTGTAATCTTTTGTCAGCTACAATCTATCCAAAAAAAATTTTATGACCGCACGATATTCAAGTTTATCCATTTAACCGAAAAACACGCGAGATTTCTACAGCAAAAATTTGTGTCAGGCCGATGACCTCCCCTTACCCTCTTGTTTCAAAGAAAGAAGCAGTTTTAGCTATAGCTCCCTCTCCTCTGAGATCTTAAACTATTTGTCACAGTCCTGTGGAACTCCGACCCAATTTTGTCTAAAATAATTACATTTTTTTTTAAATATGAACTACAGAACTCAGCCTATATGATTTCCAGTAAAAATAATAGTAAGGCAAATAATTTTAAATTAATTTTCTGTCTTAAATAATTTAATTAACTTACTTTATACCTTACTGACCCTAAACGGACACCTTGAAATACACAGAACAGCTTAAACTATGCCTTGCGACTTTATCGTTAACACCGTGTTGTTCCTCCTTTAGCGGTAATAAATGCTTTTATGGTAGATGGCATCAAGTTCAATAATATCTCCTGATATTTCAGTATTCCATACATGGTCCAGAAGTTCATTTAGCTTTTTTTTCAGCCTCTTGCTTACATATGCCACAAGTGTTCGATTGGATTTAAATCGACCAGTCTAGCCTGGAAATGCCGAGATTGAGCTGAAAATTACTTTTTTTTATAATTCGTGCAGGTTCAAGAGTGTACGCTCGTATGGTGTTTGTCACACAACCTGGATGGGGTGCAGATGGTTTGTGTCGAAGATGTTCGTTCACTACTCTCCGGGGGTGGTTGTCCTAGATAGGATTTTTTGAGAGATTCGACTAAATTTGTCGCGTTGGTTGTAGTTCTCAGTAACTTTTTTGTTCCCATGGACGAAATATTGGAAATGGACACACAGAGTATGAATTTTGAAGTGATCTTATACTGCGAGTGTTATGCCTTCGTCAGCACTTTTTAATCATCGCTCATTCAGAACTGATGTTGTTACGCAGTTTTTCCGTATAGGAATTGGTCTTGAGTATGGAAGGACTTGAACTACAGACCTTCGGCTCAACAGTCGATGATGATTACCATTGCAATACGACCACCCCCAATCCATCAATAAAATGCAAAAGGCTAAAAACCTAAAAAGAAAAGAATCCCCAAACCATTTGGCTTTGAGGAAACTTCACTTCTTTGACCATGCACTCATTTTAAACAAAACGACTTTTATTGAATGAGTATTTATTGCTGCCCAATCGAAAAAGTGGGGCCTGCAATTGATTTTTAAACAAAACTTCCTTCGTATGGCCATCACGGCACCATGTAATGAATATTAACTGAGAAACAAAGTTTTGGACCACTTTTTCAAGCATTTGTCTCTATAGCTTCCAATGTTGGGTCGATTGTTGCCAGTGTGTCATCGTAGACTAGACTAAAGATATCTCCACAAAAATCACCAGATCTTGGAGACCAATTTACAAGTTAATTACGCGAAACTATTGATCATGTGATCATCAAGTGTTTCCTTCAACAAGTTTATTCGTTCCTTTGCTGAGTGGTACGAAGCACCATCCTGCTTAAACCATATCTGCTCCAAGTTCATGCCATTCACGCGGTGAACGAAAAAGTCATTAATCATGGTTCTATAGCGTTAACCCTTGACCATAACACGCTGATTAGCCTCATTTTTGAAAAAAAAAAAAAAGTGGTCCAATGACTCTGCCAGCCCACCGACCGCAATAGACTGTGAGGAGGTAGATTATCGTCGGCCCAAATTTAGTTTATTGACATTCCCTTCAAACCAAAAATGAGTTCCATCACTGAACACCAATCATTTTTCGATGGAGAACGAGCGCCAGTTGATTTTGAGGATATTCGCCAAAATTTCGACACAGACGATGGTAATTCGGCTTACATTTTTGCACGAACTTGTTATATTGAAGCTTATAGGTCTTAAAAACAAAATCCTTGGGTACAATTTTCCATAAACTTGGCCGGCAAAAACGACGTTTTTATGAACGATGTTAAGTCGATTCTGTTCATCATTCTTTTCAAAGGATGCAATACACAATTTGTACCACTTCTGAGACTGCTCTAAAGTAAAGTGAAAATCACTTCATAGCATGTCTGGTACTCGTTGCCGGAAAAGCATAGAGGATCATAGAGACCAACACCTATGACATGTTTGTCATGCCCAGTTTTGGAGGTAATAAAACAAGACAGGACAGAAGCCTCGAAAGATGCTCCATTGAGGTCTAAAATAGAGGCCGGCCAGTCCAAAACTTGGAAGTTTTTTATCATTAGCCATCTTTGGTTTGACGAGAAGAATAGATCTCAACATTGTTACGCTGAAAAAAAAACCTCTCTTTTGTGTCTCCAAAAACTAAAAAACTTATTCCAGGAGTTCAATATAATTGGAAGAACTCATTCTTCTCCAAACCTATGGGTGTCTTATCCACATGACAAAATGCTGACCAAACGATTACCGAATCACCTCCTAAACTTCGACTCCAACAAGTTTCTGGTTCTTTACGTAGGTCATGCCAATAAAACTGATTGCCATCGGGACCGTGGCATCGAGAGGTGACTTTTTCCCACTTGAGAATGCAATCTATTCGCGATGTATATAGTCTCTTCAGCGCAAGTTTTGGCTTCCCTTGCCCCTTTGAGCATTTCACTGCTGTGCAAAATTTGTCGGCCTCGTCGAGAAGTGATCGGTAAATTCAAGTCTCGAATGATATTTGCTTTTTTTAAATCTTCCACTTGTCCCGTTCAGAAATTTTTGGAATAGAACCTGTTCACTTCTTGGAGCTATTTCTGCTAGCCAGATTTAAGTACCTATCAACAGCACCTTGGGATTTAAAATATTTTTTTTTTGCAATATCGCGATTTGACAGTCCATAATATTTGTAGGCTTTAATTTGAGTCTTCAGTCTTACCCTTCAGGTCTCTAATTTGAAAATAAGATAAGAGTGTCATTAAGGGTTAAGATCGGGCGAGTATATCAGGTGGTCCAGCGTTGCGATACTTTTTTTAACCAATTATTCACGTACAATTAGGGCCTTGTTCGACGTCGCATTGTCATGCATCAAAAATTGTCTGTCAACTTCGTTGCACCCCCACCGAACACGTTGAATCTGTCCCATAATCAAGAACACCCACATAATATTTAGTAGTGGGTTTGACCTTGTGGAGGGAATTCCATCGACTCTTCTACATCTGCCCTTACTTTCCTTTCGGGTCATCTGGAGCCCATCTCGGGCTCTGCCTTTTGGTGAGTGACTCATATTGGAAGCACCACGTCTCATCACCAGTTACGATAGATGATATAAAAGCAATTTTTTTTTTGTGCAGATTTGATGTTTTTGAAATGACTCAAACTCATGTCCTCATGAGGAGCAAATCGTGCGCAGATCAAATCGTGCGACAGACCAAATTCTTAGGAATACCAGTCACCTCCTCAGTAAGTGTCGCAGATAACCAGTGTGCAGAATTTTTCTCGGCTTCGGTGAGCGTTCATCGTATTTGGGGTCTTCACGACCATCACGAAATCTAGAAAACACGCAGAATACTTGTGCATTGGTCACTCTAAACGTTTTTCATCGATTCGAATTTTTTTGAGCAGTTTTGCTCAGCTTAAAGCAAACTTTATATCCGCTCTAGACTCCATAAAGATTTTTCGACTTATACAATGGACGTTTGGCGGCAATGTCATTACTATTGATAGAACCACGGGAACGCGCTAGAAAATTCAGTGAAGATGGATGAAAGACGTGTCTACAAAGTTCAATAGATCAATCAGAGATGGCATTGTGATTAACATGTAATTTAAACCAGTCTCATGGGAAACATTGTGTGCTCTCATCAGCACGCCTCTTATTATGCTTTCTGGTGCCACTGTATCTTGCAAAGAAAATGTTTTTTGAAGGTCAGCAATACTGCGCATAGCGGTCTCAGATGTCCGGTGTAGTAGGGTGCAAAAGCTCCATAAATTTGATGGCAACATCATTTGGAACCGATTTTCTAAAATTTGGCAATTTGTTGAACCTTGTATATCATCATGATAAATTGCCAAGGCTTCTTCTTTTCTTCTTCTTTTCCTTTTTCCGGCGTTGTTATGGTCAGAAGTGTAGGACCATAACCTTCCCACTTAACTGCATTCCTACTGGTCCGTTTGTGGGGTCCGCCGGTTTGACCTCAGAAAGTAGCGGCAGGCTTCCTGGTTTGGGATTACTTCATCGCTGAGGCCAATCAAATGCTGGTGTTTTTGCATTTGTTTGCACCAATTGTTTTTCAGCCTGCCTTTTTTTTTTTTTTTTTTGACACGGGCATGCTCCAGATTTTTTTTGTTTGATCTTACTTTTACAACACCGGTGATCTCCAGTCGTGTGGGACAGTTTAATGGTGGTATATGTGTCCCTAGGCTCACCTAGGCGAGAGGTATCGCTGCAGGGATATTCTTAACCCGTCCCTGCACGGAGGATAAATTGCCAAGGCTACTGAAAAAAAATGATACTGACAGTATACTGACAGTTACTTTGACTGTCTACAGTTAGTACTGCCTTTAAAATACCCTTTAGCTTTAAAACAACACCAAAACGTGCTTAAATTATAAAAGAAAAAGAGATGTAGAAGGATTTTTAGTTATCGCAGTATCGAAAAGTGACTAGCACAGGATTCTTCCTTAAGTTTCCCTCTCAGGAGAGATGATGCATTTTGGTGAAATGTCATTTCCGCAGCTGGAAGCGATTTTGCTTGATCCAAAAAAGCCATTTATGAAAATCCGGCTGCGGAAATAGTCTCGTTTCCTAAATCCCTTTCGCAGTTAAAAAGTTAAGGATTTCCTGCACATCGTTTATAATATAATATATTAAGAAGTTTCCTTTGATTTCTCACTGCTCACATCTAGTCGTATGAATCCTACATGCAATCTAAGCATTTATTCAGTAAAAGCCCTTTGACATGAATGCACATTCTAATTCAATTTTGGCTGATGACCTTCCTTACATCGTCTACAACTGATGACCCAAATTATTTAACTTTCCCTCTCGATCCCATCCGCATACAAACTACCCAGGGGTAGAAGCTGATATCCTTCCACCACACCCAGTACTGAAACTTGAAACTTTTCAGGTCAGCAATTTGCTTTAGAAAATCGAATAAAAATGTCAAAAGGAAAACAACAACAAAAGATAATAGAATTCTTCTCTGCATCTCACATCCTATTCATGCACCGAGCCAGGAAAATAACAAGAAAAAAAAATGAACAAATCCGAGTTTACCATTTTCCTTCCTGCTGCTTCAAGCCATTCCACCCTTCACTGGTGTGTCGTGCAGTTTCCACAATCGAACAACAGCAGTATCATCGTCCATTAATGCCACATTCCTAGTCACGTCTGTATGTTCACATTTATATTGTGTCTGCACGGAGAGCAGCATGTATCATTGTATCACGTTGTGCTGGAGCGCTATATCACCTAGCCAGGAAAAAGTCCTGTTTTCATTGTTGGAAAAGCGTCGAATGTATGATATTTTCTTTCTACGTTTTTATTTAGTCCTTTGTGAGTGCAAGCATTTCAGCATTTGAAGCGTTTATTTCGCTTTTGCCTGCAGCCATATCTAGATTTCATTCCTACGGTGAAATGTAAAATATCTCCTCCGTTGGCTGCCCGCCTACACCGTAATGCACGGAGAAACCATCGCCCACCCTCGATAACAAACATCCTCTGGAGTACATGAAGCATGATCTGTGTGCGTCCGGGGCTTTTAGAGAGATGATGGGTGCGCTTCTGGTTTTTATCGCGCACTTTTATTTTATGTTTTTCTTTTCTCTAACTCTTTTTGTTTTTCTATTCCTCCTAGTGCATACACAACAACGAGGATTTCGTCCTTTCTTTTGATTATTTTTTTTTTGCAGTCTTTTCTGATGCTTTCCTGCTTTTGCTTCTATCATGTCCTGCTGCTGTTTGTGATGTTGGCAATGTCTGATGCTGATGCTCAGTGGTGGTGCCTCGGTTGTTTGTTGTTCTGCTTGTTTACTGCCATTTGTGAATCCTAGTTGTGCTTCTACTCTCAGTATTTTGTAGTATGGACATAAAACTGCATTTTGGTCTCTTCTTTCCTTTTCCTTTATTTTTTTTAATTCCATGGCTCCTTTTATCTGTACACGGCTTGCGTACTTCACAGGGGGTTTATCCCTGTCTGGAGGACTCGTTTGTATATTTTTTTTTATTATTATATGGAGCACAGGGGAGGAAGAGGGAACGAAAAAAAGGTGCAATCTTTGGAACAAAATGAAATATGTGTTTTGCTCTTGTTGTTACTGCCTAAGAGCAAGAGTAGACAACAGGACGTGTGCATAGCTTGTGTATAGACCAAAAAAATGAGTCGGTTCGCAATCAACGTTTAGATAAACTATATTTAGAAACAAATAGTTCCAAGTTTCTATGAAAGTTTCTTCTTCAAAATATTTGACAATTATTTGATGCCAAACCCCATAGTAAGATATACACTGGAACTACGGTGGGAAATAGTTCAAATTGACTTATTTCCAAAGTAAGGATTGCGCTACATGAGCAAAGTAAAGTTTGTTAAATTTTCATAATAAGTGATATAACAAGTCATACTCCTTATACTTGTTCGTCCAGTCATTAGTAAGAGTTACTGTTATTTCTGAAAGTGTGCGCCTGAAACTGAGAACCTCAGCTCGCTAGAACTACGTAACATGTTACACCAAGGAACTACATCCCCTGCGCAACAAAAGAAACAAACGGTGGCCAGCTTACCTTAAATCTTTCCTTCCGATCTTTCTACTTGCCTGCAGTCTTATACGGAACTCGCACAACTATGAGAATGAACATTCGGTTCAGATATCGGAGGTAGAAAGATCTTTGTATATCACCGATCCCAAGTTCTTGTATCACTTTATAAATGCAACAACTATGGCCGATAACTATGATTCCAATGATTCGAAAATAATTGCCAACTTTTTTGCCCATTTCTTCAGCCCGTTGTTCATCAGGTCGATCAGGTCCTTCCACCCGATTATGGTTACTTTCATTATATGAAGAACGGCACTCAGACGTCTTCAGCTTCAGTGAGTATAACGCCTTCCTTAGTCATTGCGAAAATAGTTAACTTAAATCTCTATCTCCCCGCTATATAATTAAAAAATGCGCCAGCCTACTACTCCTACCCCTGACGGTTTAATTTCACATGGACTCTACTCCACTTTACAAAAATGCTTACATTATCCCAATCCATAAAAAAGGATGAAAGAGTATCGTCTCACTGCTAAACTCTCTTGCATTCTCAAACTCTTCGAGTATATCGCTTACGATACAATATTTTTTCACTGCAAGCCTATCTTCCTATCAAGTCAACATGGGTTCGTAAAAGATCGATCTACCATCTACCGACTAACCTAATTGAGTTTGCCTCACAATCCTTGTGTAAATTCTTGATTTGCCCCCCGGGTTTTTCCTATAGATCAAATCCTATCTCGAAGATCGTCAATAGAATGATCATTTTCCGGAGTCCCTCAAGGCAGTCACTTCGGCCCACTGATATTTATAAAACAACAATAATGAAGTTAGCTATATCATCAAGGCCTCCCATTTTTCTGCATACGGTGATGATATGAAAATCTCCAAACATATATCATCTTCCTCTTCCGATATCGTCTCCCCTCAATAGAACAGATCCACTATTTGTGATCAGAAAAATCACCTCGTGTGCAACGTTAGCCAAACTATCACTTACTCCCATAAGCGCTTCTCTTCACCTCCCAGAACCCACGTTATCTATCATGGATGTTATATGTGACCGAGAATTTAACTTCAAGTCGATAACATTATCAAACATGCCGATTCCGCCCTCGACTTTGTGAAACGTTTGTGCAAGGAGTTTTCGAATCCTTACGTCGGGAAATTCGTATACGAGTATATATCTTCGTCAGGCTCCTTCTTGAATATGCTGGTCAAGCCTTCAAGCCTCTTCTTCATTCAAAGTGATCGCCATTTGCCTTAAAGCATGACCTGAGACGCACCGACCAATCATCAATCGTTGTAGGACCCTCATTCATCGAAAAGTGCTCGATAGCTTTGATGAGGGCAAAGACTGAATATTTCGATGATAAGTAGAACAGGACATTCCCTCTAAAGCGGACTAAATCTTGTAATCCAAATGGTTGAGGTCTAGACTACCAGCTAGCCGATCATCCGGTGATATTTCTTGTAAGTTACTTTTGAGTGCTTTTTGCCTTGTGTGCTGGAGCAAAATCCTGTTGGAATGTCCAGTGTTTGTTTGCGAACATGCATGGCTTAGAGATTTGGCGATGTCCTCCAAAACAGTGGTTTGGTAGAATTTCGCCGAAGTCTTAACTCCATTTTCACGAAAATAGAGGCTATAATGCCATCGTAACTCACTCTCCACCATACCATTACATTGGCAGGATGATTGGGTTCTCCAACCCCTGGAATAAGTTCGAAAGCCTTTTTTGATCTCCGATAAACTCGATCATTCAAGTTTCTTCGACGGTAAACGCGACAAAACCTGCTTTCTCAGTGGTTTGCGTCTGATTCGAGCCTGCACGGCGTTGAAGGCACGCGGTGTCCTCACAGGAAGAGGACGGTCGGATCTTTGACGATCGTCCTAGTATCCTAGGAAGATTTAATATTGTAGTACGATAAAGTAAACAACGAGTGATTCCAAGTGGTTCTTTTTGCCTTATATTCACTTGTATAAGTCGATAACAACAAAGCAGTTTTCGATATCACACCCTTTTATTATCATAAACGACTTAAAGCAAACATCTTTTGCTTGACAAAGAAGCATAAAAGTTATGAGTTAAAAAAGCGGTTAACATGAAACGAGTGCAACTAACACTTTTTTCAAAAAGGTCGCAGTAAAAATTCGATCAATGTTTATAACTAGAGCAAAGATGATATGAAAGTCAAAGATATATGTTACGCAGAAAAAATAGTCTTTGGAAACCACTAAAGGGCAGCAATTTTAAAAAGAGACCAGTCGATCGAAGCCCGATACAATGATATTTTGAAAGTCATCCTTACTATCTCTGGATTATCTATCAAGCTATCGAGCAAGTTATAAAATCTTTATTTTGCAAAAAATTTTGCTTGAAATCTTATTATTATATTGATCGCATAAACCTATTGTAGATGTTATCGATTTATTGTTTTTTTTTTTTTTCGATCAAAATTTTGCTTAGGACTCTGATATTGTCACTTTATTATCATTATTATTTTTTATTTTTTGTAAGTTATCGATATTAGGTTTATCGAAACCGTCTGCTGCACTAATTTGTTGAATTTTTGTTTTTCTTTGTTTGCAGCCCGAAAATTCACTTACTTGAATCGCACGTAATCGGTATTCAATTATCGATAACATTGTTTATAACTAGTGATCTACTCATTCTTTCTTTGGTAATGCCTAATAATTTTAAGCCCTTGACTCATAATTGTTCTTATTGTCATTATCGTTGTCCATCGTTTTAGATAACGATATTTCTGAATTTCATTCGGATCCCAATCATTTACAATCATATCATTAAAAAGTTATCGAAAAGAGAACAGATCTATTAAAAATATCAACAAAATCTTTCAATTTATCGCCATTCAGAGGTGCCATTGCCATTTTTTTGTGATTAACAAAGTCAAGTTATCGATTTATTGTTTAATTTTTTGTCCTAGTTATCGGTGACGTTATTTTGATGTTCGGTGGTAAAAATTGACATGAACGTAGAATGCCGATAACAACATTAATGTGATCCATATATCAAGCATTTTATAGCAGTATTTGAACTGTGGGACGCAATTTATCGATATTTGCTTAACATTTGGCTAAGTTTATCCTAATGCGTATCACACATGACATGACGTTCTGTATTCTCTCCCAATTGGCTTGGGTCCATACGGATTCTCAGAATTCTTCAGGATTTACGCTTCAAGACAAAGATAACTGATTCCCAAATGCAGATATCAATATCTTAACAAAACTCAATCTTAAGACATGTCATCATACTGAAAGGATCAGCCTTCCGGGGAATTCTTTTCCCTTTTTTTTAGAAGCAAAATATCATTCACCTTGAACACGACGCATACCGATTCGTCGTCATCCTTAACATCTTCGTTGGTATGTTCCAAGGATAAAACTCGACGATTTGCATTCATGTACAATCACTTACCCCACATATGGCGTCAAACGAACAGATAACAATAAAATAAAACACTCTCGCCGCCTTCCCCTATGTGGGGCTTAAGCTAGGACAAGCAGACAAATACATTCACATCGTGCTTGTCGTCTGCACGATGTTTAACACTCGATTTTCGCACAAAAAGGACACAAAAGAAAGGAAGGAGACAAACATAAGAAAGTAAAAATCATTCTCCCAGGAGATAGTATTAGGTGCTGCACCAAGGAGAAACTTTTCCAAGCATTATTACGGTCTACCCTCGAGGCGCACACAGGATATGTTGTTGTCCTTCTCCCTTTTCCCATACCCTCTATTTCAGGGGTATGAGAATAAGACTTTACCAAGTCGATAGCTTACAGAGTACGTGAGTGAGGGTGAATTATCACACTTCATAATGAAAATGCTTTTCTGCTCTTCAAGATTCATTGTTGCAGCGATTTGCGGTTTGAGGTTGGTCGGGAGAGAAAGCAAGCCTTTCTCGGTACGGTGCTCAAGCTTTTATACATCATACACAACAAATAAGATAAGAGCAGGCGACGTGGTGCTTTGGGCGATGTTCTTAAACGAAAAAGAAAATGAAAACACCCATCAGGCGGTGGTAGCGGGAGAGAGGATATTTTTGCGGTAACTGCGGCGGCAGTGGTGATATACATACATATAATGACTCTTGAGGCTTTTGTTCTCTGACGCTAAATAAGTTTTTCCGTGGGTTTTTCTGATTATTTTTTTCTATGGCACACTTGAGGCGGATGAGGATGCGATGGAGGTGAGATTTGGGTAGTGGCAGTTTAAGGATGTGAAGGCTTTTGACTATGACTTGCGGAAATGAAGGGGTTTGAAGACGATATTAGTGTTTGTCGGTCTATAGGAATTGGTTGTCTGAAGGTGTCAAAAGCGTTTCATGACTGCAATCAAACGAGCTCATAGACGCTTAAAGCACTTTTAAGTCTTGAAAGTGGCGTTAAACTTGCTAAATAATTCCTAAATCCACAGGAAATGCTAGTCTGAAACACCAGGTTCCAACAACCGCTCTATAGAGAGAATTGTAATATACAGCTGCATCACTGTCAGTTGTTACCTGCCCACGTGTCTAGAGAACTTCTTCCGCTACCTAAGAAAGCAATTAAGTGTAAACCACCTCACCATTTCCAAGATCACCATCCACACAAGCATTGACATTTTTTACTCCGAAAAAAAAAATACTCAAAATCGAACACATCACAGTACACTGAACCTGAAGAATGCAAAATCGCTTCCATATTCCTCGGGGACATAAAAAAACAAAAAAACCAAGACCTTTTCAGGCAATAAGCCAAGGGACGAACCCTCATATAATCTACTTCGTCCTTTCGTCTGTGCCATATTTCTTTTTCCTTTCTTCTTGCTTTTTCTCGTTTTTAAATATTCATGACCGACGGCAACCAATCCATTCTAGAAGGATCCTTCAAGTTCTCACCCCAGAAACCAATTTTGAAGGGTTAGGTCGTTGTAATTTAAATCACTCACTCTCCATCCGTCTGTTTCCTTTTTTCTCACCCTTATTCGCTCCTTTTTTTTTATCTTACATCCAGTTATTTCTGCCCGGATGGGTTGAGGGTGTCAAGGAACAACTTATTTTTCACCCTTCTTTTATACTTTTTTTTCGTCTTCTTCCTATGTTTATAGCTTCTCGTGTGTCACCCAACACGACGAGCGAAAGGAAGAGATATCTGGTATCCTTTTGTATATGGGTGGGTGTCGTTATCCTTGAGGGTTCTGCTGTGGTCTGAGAGATGAAACATAAGAAAAAGAGGCTTCAGATCTAACTCTGTCAATAATAGATAAACATAAAGGCTTTCCCATGTCAGAATACCCTCACCCAGGATACGATCTCTATACGCTTGTAACACAAGCAAACCTCTCCCACCCAAGCAAGCGGCAGCGTACACATGTGGGTAATAAATAAGAGCAAAAAAAAAAATAAGGAAAAAGGAAGACAACTCCCATTTCCAATTGACATACTCGAGAGACGTAAATTGGAGGCACTGTGGGCCGGGGAGGGAATGAATTTGTATTCCATTTTCGGGCGACTGGCAAACAAGAAGGAAATGAGGGGGAACAATTGCTTTACACAAACCACTCATTGAGTGGGAGAGTGGTTGAGTGGGATAAGGATGAGGATAAGACTTTCTGGCAATTGGTAAAGATTTTTTTTTCGATTTTATATCATTATGAAGACGATGATGACCTATGCCCGTCCTCATCCCCCTCGGTGATGTTTGTTCTCTTTCGTTTATCTCAAGGACAACAATGGGTCGGAATGAGAGCCAAATGGAACTGCGGGTGGTGGTGATGTTTCTTTTATTCATTTGACTTGCCATCGAATGGAGTGGAGAAATATCCGGTTCGTGGATACTAAGAACCGGGCTGAAGAGTCTCTCGGCTTGTTGGCTGAACTAGTGCGGGACGGAGTAAATGGTGATTATCTTTTGTTGTCCTGCCGACCGTTCTCCTTCAGTTGTTGCCAAGTCAGTGAATGTATTGTATTATTTTTCATTTCGTCGCAAATGCGGCGAGGGTGATGTGGATTTGGTTTTGGAAGGCCTAAGCTGCCATTTCTGATTTGGAGCTGTTTTTGATATCATAAATATTTGAGATACGGCAAATCCTCCAGCTCGTGGCGTAGTACAATGTTCTTAATTTGTATTCCGATGAAAGAGGGATTTTCTTTATTTTCTTTCTATTCGAAAATTGATCGAGTGTCTTGGAAAAAAAAACCCAAGACGACAGATGATGATGGCGATGGTGAAGAGGCGGAGGTGATAGGAATGGAATTGAAGGTGAAATGGTTTTGAAATGAGATTTGAGCGGTTTAATGTTCTGCAGAGATATTGTGTCGTGAATGCTTTGTTTGTTATTAATGACTTGTTTGCGTTACCTCGTCGCTGCTTGAGGACGATGGCTGTTTTCGAAGTCTGCGTAAGTCGGGTCATGGAGAGTGGGATTATAAAGAACAAGGTCATTATGGAACGACTGCTTATCGACAGTGACGCGCCTCATTTCTCTTTCGCATCTCGTCAGTTTGAGAATGAAAAGCGGTTGAAAAGACAAAGGGAGACAGATACTCAAGGGAAGTACTGATTGAGAGCTGATTGAGACGTTTTTTTAATGCTTAGAAAGCTGGACAAATGTTTAATTGTTGGAAACAGCACTTTGATCAGGCTTTTTCAATCAGATCAGCGGAGTATTGTGCATATGTCATGGGTTTCCATGTATTCCATTTTAACCTTAATATAACTTTCCTATCCGGCTTGTAAGGCTCTTCCTTTCATAAATGAAGGGTCGTCCAACAAAAGGTCATTTTAAATTTATAGAAAAATGCGAAATTTTTATAAAAAGCGTTGATGTTTTTATTCGAGCCTATAGTACAAAACCTGAGATTAGTAATTGAATACAAACTTCACCAAGTTTGCCTTGGATGTGCCTACAAATGACCAATATTTTGGTATATTGCACCGGCCTACTGAAGATAGACGTCGTTCACGTCTGTAGCACCAATTCAAGTAACATGCTTCAGTAACGCAATTCATTCATCAAAACGGTCACACCAGCATCATTTTTGAAAAAAAAAAAATATATGGCCAACAACTCCACCAGCCCAAAAACCATAACAAACTTTCACTTATTGTGGATGGAGAGGTTGTGCCACTATTTCTTTGGGATTTTCGGAACGACGGATTCAACAGTTTTATTTGTTTACGTATTCAGACAAACTCAGCTTCTTCCTAAAGAAAAATTAACCTTTTAATCATGAAGGTTAAGATCGTCATGCAAAATGTGAAGCTAATTGGCTGCAGTTGGGCCCAATTCCGTTCATCGTCTCGAGATAGGCATATCTGGTTACGGCGACGATATTTTCAATCGATCTTACCGAACGGACACGGAGTCTTCATATCAATAGCCTTCCCGGGATGTTAAAATTTACCAATTTAATCTACTAAGGCTGTTCGAGAAGGCTCCAGAAGACACCAATTTTTTTGTAATAAATTTTAACTATTTCCCCACAACGTGCTAGACCATAAAGGGATTTTTCAATAAGGCCGGGTAGATGTTGAAATGAAATAAAACAAGCTGCGTGTGAGGTATTAACAGAATTATTTTTTTGTTTGAAAGGTTCATGTATACGTGGAATATCACATCGTTCAAATGCCCCCCTCGGCATCTCCGAGCAGTCCAATTGTTAATAACTCTTCCGGATAGATCCGGCTGAATTTGAACGAGCATGTGTTATGTTCACCTTAAGGGCATCAGTCGATTGTCGTCGTATAGACGTGCGCCTTCAGGAAAATCCATAAGAAAAAGTCTAGCAGGGTGGCACGACTTGAGTGACCTATTCATGTCACCTCTGCGAGAGATAACCTTACCCTCAAATTGTTCATACAGAATGTCAATCGTGGCGTCCGCTGTGTGGCACGTAGCGCTGTCCTGCTGGAACCACATGACGTCTAGGTAAATATGGTTCAATTTGGGCCATAAGAAATTGGTTGTCATTGTTCTGACCGCCTCAACAACGTCGTTCTAGCGAAAGTACGGACTAATGACGCCGTCGGCCGCCGGAGGATGCATTGCTACCTGGTGAACTTCGTGTGTGTTGGTGTCATCCCATATACGCCACGCCAACTTCGCTTGTTAAAACGGAAAATGCGCCTCGTTGCGAAAGATAATTTTTCGGCCAAAATTGGGATCGTCTTCCAAACGCTCCCAAACTCGGTCAGCGAACAAATGGCTTTGGGCTCCTGGATCTGTACGGGTGTTGGCCCAAGTCCCGACGCAAAATTTGCCAAGTTGAAGTCTGCGAAAGGCTGAGTTCTTGTACATCGCGAGAAATCGACTGCCTCGGGTTCTGTTGTACACTTTCACGGACCGCGGCGATGTTCTTGGTCGATCTTGCGTTCCTTTGACGTACAAATGTTGGCTGATTGACTAACGAATCGGTCGTCCCAATTTTTGCCACCAAAGGTTGGAAGGTATCTCTACCATAAAAGGGCCCCATGCTTGCACTAACGAACACTTAATAAATTTTTATCATTTGCACGTGCTGTTTAATCGTGTAGCTTGCCATGGTGATTTGGCATCAGTAACTGATTTTTTTTTTTCGTTCACTACTCTCCGGAGGTGGTTGTCCTAGATAGGATTTGAGAGATTCGACTGAATTTACGTTGGTTGTAGTTCACAGTAACTCTTTTGTTTCCATGTCATCAAAGTGTTGTATTGGAAATGCACACACAGAGTATGAATTTTGAAGTGATTTTATGTCGCGAGTGTTATGCCTTCGTCAGCATTTTTTTGATCATCTCTCATTCACAATATAGGAATTGTTTTTGGCTATGGACAGACTTGAACCACAGACCTTCCGCTTAACAGTCGGTGATGATTACCATTTCACCACGACCATCACCCCGACGTCAATAAAACAACACAGCCGACGCAGGCCGATAAAATCTACCCGCGCCAATTGAAAAATCTTTCTTATCAAAAGTAATCGAAATGATAAATTAATGTTGACAACTTATCAATGGTGCGAAATTTCAAATGACACCTCTTATTGGATAATCTCTTATAACTAGTTTACTTTGATGGCGCTATAGTTTGTAGTGAACCTGTGCCTCAAACAACAAACCTCTCTAGCTGGAGCGACTTTAATCAGTTTCTTCCAGTGCTGCATGTCTATTTGGTTTGAGGCTCTTTCCCATTTGCTTGCACCACGTTGAATGCGGTCGTCCTTCCGGCTTGGAATTGAAGGCTTTTCAGCCGAAGCAGTGATTCCCATTCGCTTTACCAAGCCCAATCATCTTCAACGTTGGATTCATTGACACTTGACTAAGCCGATGCGGTTGTACAACCCATCTTCACACATCTTCTCCCCGTTAACACGACCAGGGAGAGGATTGCAAGAGTCGTCCAAGAGTCTCTTCATCCTTTTCGATAATCTGCAAGAATCTTATCTGCATAGTAAGACCGAGAAGATGAAGGTTTTTCGAGGCTGCACTCTTGAATTGTATAAAGAGGCAGCGATTGGCGACAGTTATGTGTGTCTCAGCACAGGAGTCGTTGCCTTCTGTCACTAGGGAGCCAGAATAGACAAAATCCCTGACTACTCCAAAGTTATATCTGCCAAATGCGACATTTTGACATACATAATTTATCCTCAAACCCCCTTTAGCCGCTTCTGCTTCATTGGTCGTGAAAAATGAATTGACGCCTCGCTGTGTTCGTCCAGTCACATCAATATGATCTGCGTGGACGGAATTCTCTTGCGTCTTCCTCCCGTCTGAATGGTTAGTTCTACCTGACAGCGATAAGAGGCAAGTTAATCCCTGCGGCCTTCAGCTCTGCACTCATAGCCTTGTCATATTCGTCTTATATTTTGCTATCATCTTTAAGCGCCATTCGTGTACCTTTTCCTACAAACAACTTAATTGTATAACTTCATTTAGTCTAACCTGCCTAATTTCCCACACTTGATCCGACTGACAAAGTCTTATGTCATCACCTGTCCCATCCCAATCCAATAATTATTAACTCGACACGAATTCCCTGATCCGTGCGTTTGCAAACACTTGCAACCCCATCCTCCTCCAACTTGCCAACTCCCCGAAGGCAACCAATCAAGACGAATACTTAATCTATTACACACGCGTTTCACCCCTCGCCGATTCAAGTCGCTGCACTTTATTACACATCGTTCTCATTCTCGATCCTGTTCCCATTTCTATTTCCTCCATTTCCCATCACCCCGCTCTCCTTCTCTCGCCAAATCAAATCTCTTAAATGCCACGACGAGGTGGTGGAGCAACACACAACATATACAACAAGCAATAAAAAACAGCAAATCCCACATCAACGTGCTTCTTTCCCTCCATCCATCCATCCATCCAACCACCGAAAGTGAATTGCTAAGGATACAACATTTAAAACCAGAGGGAGAGATAGAGGAAAAAAAAAATTAAATATTCCAGCAAGGATGGGAATGACTCGAACTAACTTTTCTCCGCCTCACCCACTGGCCCTTCTCGCTCATTTCCTGTACGACCGCACAACCATCGCATCGTCTCGACTCTGATGCCATCACCACCAGTGTAGTACACCGCCGTTACCAGTCTCACCACTACCCTACTCTACCGCCATCAACCAGTGGCAGGAGGGATGAATGATGCTTCAAATAAGTTTATCATGATATTATGTGTGTTCCCTCCCTAGCCCCAGAGGACGAGCACGAGTACGAACAGAATGAACTGACGGACGGAAGGATGGACCGACAGCGGCAAAAAGAAAAAAAGTGAAACCCCAAACGGCAAAGGAAAACGAGCGAGACCATGCTTGTGCTCCACTTGAGTCGGGTGTTGTAGAAATGGAAATGGTTCTGGTTTACTGAATGTGTGAACAAGTGAACCACCACCCATCCTCCCGTCGGCGCTCTCGAGAGCTTCACAAGGAAATCGAGAAATGGGCGAAAAAAAAAAAACATGGAAATATGAAAATGTTGTGTTATTTTCTTATTTTTTTTCCCGCACTTCCTTCTCGTCTGTACACTAACCGTCATTGCGCTCCTCGGGTTTCGAGTTCTGTTAGGAGTGGGATGAACATTTCAGTCGGTGCAGTGGAAGCAGCAAGCATGAGTGATAAGGGAAACGAAGTGTAGCATGATTGAATGTGGGAATGCGAGAGGTAACGGAAGACGAACGTCGACTACCATGGTTTCCAAAAGAGGACAGACACCGATGGGGAATCGTAGAGCCATGGTACGTGTGTGTATGTGTAGTCAGGAAGCAAGTGGAGCGGAACAGAATTAAAAGGACCACATTCAAACGGAGCAAACTTTATGAAGACACAACGAAAGGAAAACAACATAAAAAGAAAATACTTGAATGAGAACGGACTAAAGGACGAGGTTTTACATTCCTTCGAGGAGCTTCACTATAACTAGATGAAGGTGAAAGTAGCAACATCCGAATGATAGAAGGCCGTTCGGTCGGTCGGTATAAAACGAAGTTAAATCGAAATCACGCGCAATGAGAGTCCAATTCAAGCAAGGCAGTGGGAGATCCTCTACTCGTATATATCCTCCTCTCTCACCTGAGACGAAGCAGAAAACAGAAAATTATGCTCAAGAGCATAATGCAACACTTTCCGCTTTCACTTAGAATACTTATCATAAAGTCCTAGAGCAGGAGGAAGGAGAGAACGGCAAAGAGATTCTGAATAGACCGCCGGCGTAAGTTGATCATCATCGTCCTCTCGACTTAACTCACAGCCAACAGCGTATCTAGTGTTTCCTCCACCATTTCCGTGGAAATCATTGAGTAAATTGAATGAAATGACTAGAAACCGACTGACAAGGAGAAATGGGAAGAAGACGGCAGAATACGGAAAAAGGAAGCTTTCAGGCGAAGTGGATGGCAATGGATTCTACATTCAACCATATAACGATCTCGATGAAACGATGAAACTGACTGCGATGGTGGCAGTCAAGGGAAATTAATTTGTGGTCTTGGTCGGAGCTGTTCGTCTGTACTATCTGTTCGTGAGGTTTCGAGGACATGGTGATTATGGTACGAGGGAATGTGATGGAAGACTGCTGGGTTTTGATATTGATATTCTGTGATCGCCTTCAGTTCTCTCTGGGATTTTTCTTTTATGTCTTGAAACGTCTCGAAACAGGTCCCACGAAGTGGTAAATTGAGTTTTGGCAATAGTGAATACAGGGTCACAGGGTGCCATATCTGGGGGTCAGACTGCGTTTCAGTCGCTCCCAAGGATGGATTCATAAAATGGTGCAAAACCCAATAGCTATTCTGCCACAATTTCGGTATTTTCGGCGGATATTCTCGTTCATTGGCTTCAAAGCCCCAAAATATTGTTCACCGTTTAAACCACAGGAAGAAATACCGAGTAAACAACACCACGAATGTAGAAAGGAACAGAGAGCAAAATCTTGACTTTCGACGTTGTCTTTCGGGCTTTAATTCATTCCAGAGGCACCATTTCGATGACTGTTGGCTTGTCATACTCGTAAACCCAAGTCTAGTCATCTGTAATGATGGCTCCATGAATGTGAGGTTCGAATTGGCTCGTGATGATCAATTTCGCGATGATCCATTTGAAAGAATTTCAGCTCTTTTGGAACAAGCCGTGCTGTGACGCGTCTCATGCCCACAGCATCAACCAAAATATGGAAAATCTATTCATGAGAAGTGGATAGCTGCTTGCAAGCTCTTCTCTTAAACTATAGTGATGATTTTGTGACGATTTCCGAAGAGCCTTTTCCTCACTAAATTGATGTTTTCAGTAGTAGCCGCCGTCTCTGATGAGGCAAATTATTTTTACGTCCCTCTTTGAACGCTCTGTACCATTAACTACATACTACAGAGTTTCCGTAGGCTTCCTCCACTATTTTCAATGCGTCCGAACTAAAAATTTCGATTGCAAGACAAATTTTCAAACAAACTTTTTGTGCAATGTTTTTTCCCCATTTGAGAGTAACTATTGTCGTCGGCTACTGACAGCTAACGAATTGACGTATAGCGCCCAAACTTGGCCTCAAAATAAAAGACAGTTGTACCAATAAAAGAAAAAAAAAAGACACGATTAACGCTGTCGTTTGAATGACCTAGACCCAGTAATACGGTATACAAAAAATGCCTATTTAGGCTTTTTCAATAAGGACATAACAATTTTGTACTTAAATAAAACACGGAATAGTCGAGATATCGAGCTGTAATTTATTCCTGATATGGTACACATGCTGAAGTTTTATATGGATTCGATCTCGTTCATATGACCAGCATGAGCTCGTTTGCAACGATCTCTTCTGTGGAGCTTATTTTTTTGCCACTCTTAAACAAATATCGGCCGAAACATTGGCAATTTCACGTTCGATATTGGACCTGAGCTCCTGTAAATTGTTTGACTTTTTGGCATAAACCGACGGGTTAACATTACCCCATAAAAACGGGCCCAACGGTGTTGAATCACTCATTTAATCGCGAGATAACCATTCGATTGGACCATTTCACGAAATTATAAAATACCTCAACTTCCCCTTCACGACATCAATTGTTTGGCCAGCAGGATGGCATGTGGGTTCGCGCAGATTCAAGAGTGTACGGAATGCAGATGGTTTGTTTGGTTTGTGTCGAAGATGTTCATTCACTACTCTCCGGGGGTGGTTGTCCTAGAAAGGATTCGAGAGATTCGACTGAATCTGTCGTGTTGGTTGTAATTCACAGTATTTATTTTTTTTTTATTTCAATGTCATTAAGATGTTATATTGCGATCTTATACTGCGAGTGTTATGCCTTTTTTTGATAATTTCTCTTCTTGGAATCACAAATCACTGGTGTCAAGTCCATTCAGTTCTGGTCAAAAATAGTACGGTGAATTTCATCGATGGTAACTTGGTGACCATTTTCATCGACAAAAAAATACGGTCCGACCACTTCTCCGACTTGAAATTCACATAACAGGATCATTTTTTTCTGGATGGAATGTAGTCTCATGGAGCATGTGGATTTGTTGTTGTCCAACATAGCATATGTTGCTTACTGGTGAAGCAATTGGCTAGTGAAGCAATGAGCTTGATGATGATGATTTTTCGATGAAATTTTTCTTAAACTTTTGAAGAGCCCAATCGGATACGTTTTTGGCGCTTCAAATGATCGAGAGGCCTTAATTCTGCAGTTGCCCCGGTTTTCTAACGGTATATTTGGGCTTTTCGGCCAAGGGCTTAACCTAAAATTGGCCACAATTTCGACAGCGAAATTCCAGATTCCCTGTGAACGGCGTGAAATCGCCTGATTTGGCTCATTTTGGTCTGAAGTACTTACTGCTGCGATATTTTTGGTACTTCGACCGGGACGTTGTCTCACTGACAAAGGAACATTCAACAGTGAATATGTTGACTCGAATTTATCCACCATACCACACACAGCCTGTCGGGTGGGGCGATTATTACGACCGAATTTTGTAATAAGCGTTCTCAAAATCGCGATTACCGACTCGAAATTTCAATAATAGTTTTTATTAATTTTTAGGCATTGCTTAGTCTTGAGTTTCACCGTAATAAAAACGTAAACCTCGATTGACTTTTTAACATTGAAGAATTGTAAAAAAGGCTCAAGGGTGCGTTTGTATTAAACGACAAAATTGTTATGTTCCTATTGAAAAACCCCCAAAATAAATCGTTCTCGAAGCATTTGTCCATTTGGCTAATCATATCGATTAGATGTGATTTATTCACCCTAAGCTCTCGCTAGATGTAACCAATTACCAATATCTTGATTCCGATTGGGTCAACAAAATCTAATTCATCCGGTTATCCCATGACATTCACTTCATTTACAAGAAGACATCTTACACAACCTTCTTCTCGATCTTTACACTTGAGAGCTCACTTGATCCGGCACTTCAATTCAATGGGAAGCACTCCCAATTACCTTGAAACCCATTACACTTGTGACTAATTTTCAAATACTTGAACGCATTCGCCTGCTTATTCACTTAATCACTCACTTTTCCATTTGCTTTCCCAGTGCCAGTACCTCAATCCGATGTGCTCTCCTTAAAACAACAAACCCCCCGTCCGCCCACTCATTGCCATTGCCAGTTGTTCTTTACCTATCCCTCTGTCTTGTACACGTCACAAGGAAAGATTCACCAAACAATTGGTCCTCCTTGAGAGTACCCCAATGTACACCTTCCTGTCGTCGTACAGTCAGGTCTCTTCCTCTTGCTGTCGTGTTTCTTGTCAGAGCTCGAGCTGCTATAACAACTGGTCTCCGACACCGACACAACAAATGTGTGAATTTAACTAATATCCAAAGTTCACATGCTAGAACCAAACTAAATACGATAATTAACTTTGTAAATCGTGACGGGGTGTGGACCATGGTTGGCAGAGGATAGAGGTGCAATGGATGACTCACGCAGGCTAGTCGCAGCTCCATACTACAATTTGCATGTGAAATTAATTTCATATGCGTAATGTGAGTGTTTACAAATTGAATAACATCACCATCATCATCATCATCGCCGTTGTCGTCATAGACGTAGATCGTATAGAGCGTAGTTGCATCGGCAGGAGCTCGTGCTTCATGCTCGTACGCCACCCACGGATCAATTGACCCGAATGCAAGTACCTACCAGTTGAAGTGTGGATGTGTACATTCAGGAGTGGTACACTGCAATTTACACGTTTGAACATGAGGAGACGGAAGAGAAGGAGTGGCCATGGATGAAATGGAGAATCATCTCAAGACGTGCGCCTTCGTCTTCATGTCTTTCTTGGCTTCATCTGGATCCCTCTTCACCCGCCGTTCCGTCTCCGTCATATTCGAATTGAATACCATACCATTCGGATGGTGATAGTCTTATTTGTGGATGAATGCGCTGCTCTAGCACGGGTATAAGCCAAAGTGGCGTCGTTATGTTTGGTTACCACCTAAGGAAAGGAGAGAATTATCATCATACGTTTGATTCCCTGCCACACCATGAGCTCTGCAACAACCAGGCGAACAACAAAACGACGACAAGACCGATGGGTGAGCGGTAAGAGGACGAGGATGATGGGAACGATGAAATTAATTTAATTTGTCGTGTATGCATTCCATACTCTATATTCTGCATGATGAGACGGAGAGCAGTATAGCAGGTTCTCCTGCTATTCATTGACGGTTATACGTGTGCTTGTACGAGTATATGTGGATAATCCTGGCACATGTAAACAGGATGTTGATCCAATTAAAATCTGTTTAGCAGTAGGAAATTAATTGGGCTTCCCTCGCCTGTTTGCCTCTAACACCAATCTGATTCTACTTACCTACCATTGGTTCGTGTTCGTATTCGACATCTTCTCGGCGTTGGCAAGGCTCATCCTTTAACCTTCTAGCTACTACATAACTGACAGCTAACAAGTCTTCCCCACCGTCGTAGACAGGCAGCCACAGCATTACCATTACCATTAGCATTAGCATCGGCATCACCAGCATCCAGTCATCAGGGAATCAGAATCAGCTAGTTAAGGATGCTGCAGTGGCAACAGTATCACTTGAATCTCTGGGATTGCATATGATTGCATTATGTTAGTGACATACTTCCCCCTCACTTCCTCCCGCCGCTCGAGGTGTTGGAATCCTTAGAAGCTAAATAGTTTCCAATTTAAATTATTCTTGATTGGATTTGTCTCTATCTTCCTTCCCGTCTCACTCAGCCCCCTGCTTACCATCTGTTTATGCTCATTTTGAATGTCTACAATCTTTGAACTGATTACAGGTGTCTGCCACAACCAAAACACTTCTCTTGGTTGGTTAGCACCACCAGTTCATCCGTCGATACGTATGGGAATGAGGACATGAGAATCAGCAGAGCTCAAGTACTAGTGGTACGAGCCGGAGAGCGGTTGCCAATGAAAGGATCCCCCAAAACCATACAATCGTTGATGACACATAATTAATTTCGATTTGTTGTCATTATATTCTGGGGGATAATGTTAGCTGAGTCATGAGCTTTTGTGGGTTTCTAGATAATGTGCAGAGCTATCGAGGCATCACTTCCTTTGCAATTTATTTTATTTATTATTTGTTTAATATGTCATTGGTTGATTGTTGATTTTGTTTTTTTTTTTTCTATGAAACTAATTGGTTTTCCTTATTTTTGATTTTGTATTTTCAGGGTCCTCCTCCACAGGGGCCGCTCAAATTCACAATTGTCGATACATTGGAACGGATAAAGGAGGAATTCAATTTTTTACAAGCACAATATCACACGTAAGTACTTTTTTGGCTTTTTGTTTACTAGTTTTGAAAACGCTCAGAGGATAGATGACTATCTGAAAACCTAATTCTCGACTTGTCGAAGTTTCCAGTATATCATGTAAACAGTAAAAAATTAATGATTTTCAAAAACTTGTTTTTTAAATAATGGCGCAGTGATGGCGGTGATGATGGTGTGGTCATCTAGACTCTTTGTTAATATCAGAGTGATAGGCTGTTATATTGCACTAGATGTCGCTGCCACAAACGATATTACACAACATTACGCTATTGATTAGCACGATGACAGCGTATTTTTAAAGGCCTGGAGAGGTAGGAATTTTGGGTATGAAGATATTAAGACGAGTATAAGACGAGTAATATTGTCCTCTAATACGATGAGCGTAGATTTACGACTTTCGATATTCCAAAATAGATAATAAAAAGACACCAAATCACGGGAATAGGAGGCCAACTTACAGCTTCGTATCGCCAAAATAACGTTCATCCAATGTTTCCTTTAATACGTCGTTTGCTAAATGGCATGAGGCACCATCCTGCTGGAACCACATCTCTTCCATATTTATGCCATTCAATTAAGGAACGAAAAGGTCATTAATCATGGCTCTATAGCGTATACCGTTGACTATAGCACACTCATTGTTGAAAAAATAAATACAAGCCAGCTGCTTTTCGATAATCTCATTTTATTTAGGGACCATTTACCAAGATTTCGGCGCAAACTATGGACTTCTTCTTCTTACATGGCGCTACAGTCCGGTGTGAACCTGGACCTCAACCAACAAGCGCCACCAGCTGGCACGATCTTTTGCCAGTTGTTTCCAGTGCCACACTCCCAGTTGGTTAAGTCTCCTTCCACCTGTGTGTACCACCATAGATTCGGTCGTCCTCTGCTGCATCGTTCCTCAGGGTTGGATTCGAAGACTATTCATGCCGGAGCTGTGTTGTCCATTCGCTCTACGTGGCCTAGCCATCTTGGATTCGGAGACGTCGTACTAGGCCAATGTCGCTGTACAGCCTGTACATCGTCCTATCTTCTCCTCCACTCTCCGGTTATATAAACGGGGCCATCGATTGAACGCAGAATTCACCTCTCGATGCGACCAAAGGCATCCTCATCCGTTTTCATTAAGGTCCAGGCCTATGCGCCGTAAAGGATGACTGGGATGATCAGTGATTTATATAGTGCTACATTGGTTTTTCGAGAGAGGGCTCTACTGCTCAATTATCTCTTAAGCCCAAAAAAACAGCGATTGGCAAGAGTAATTCTGCGTTTGATTTTGCGCTGGTGTTTTTGTGGTCACTAGTGAACCAAGGTAGACAAAGTCCTCGGCCAATTCGAATTTGTAGCCACCAGTTGTGATATTTTAGCCAAGACGTCGTCTCTTTTGTTGACGGCATATGTTCGGTTTTACCATCGTTAACCGAAAGACCCATTTTAGCCACATCTGCTTCAATACTTTTGAACGCTTTAATAATATTTCGCTGTATTCGCTCAATTAGGTCAATGTCATTCGCGTACGCAAGCAATTGCGCAGACTTGAAATATATCGTGCCTCTTGTGTTGGCCAGTGAGCCTCGTATGATCTTATCAAGCACGATGTTGAAAAAGTTACATGACAGTGCGTCACCTTGCCTAAATCCTTTATTAACATCGAAGGTCTCGGTTAATTCGCTACCGACCTTAACGGAGCAGCGAGAATTCTCCATTGTCATCCTGTACAATTGGATGATTTTGGTAGGGATGTTAAAACTATGGCTCGGTATAACTGTCATGTGCGGCTTTAAAATCAACAAAAATATGGTGTGTTCCATTCTTGGCGTTTTCTGCGGCAGTGTGAAAATTTGGTTTATTTTGGATTTACCTGGCCTGAAACCACACTGAGAGGAACCTATCAGACTATCCACAAAAGCTTTCAGGCGTTCATACAGGCATCTTGTACGCGATGTTAAGGACACTTATTTCTCCATAATTGGTGCAGTTGTTAGGATCTCTTTTGTTATGAACTGGGCAGGCGATGCTGAGATTCCATTCGTCGGGCATGCTTTCCTCCAACCATATTTCATAGAGCTGGTACATGCGCCCTACGAACTCATCTTCAGCCGCTTTAAATAGCTCAGCAGACGGGCCATCTGCGCCTGTGGCTTTTTGGTTTTAAGCTTCGAAATTACAAGCTTAATTTCATTATTGAATGGATCATTCTACTCGACAGCCGCACCAGATCTATCATCGCCGTTATACAGTCTACAGAAGTGGTCTATCCATATTCTAAGCATCGACTGTGACTCTGCTAGTAGTTGTACGTCTTCATCCATACAGGCTTCTGCTCTGGCTATATATCCCTGGCATATTGGTTTAACTTTTTCATAAAACTTGAGAACGTCATGCCTGTGATAGTATCTCTCCCTCCTCGATTTCACGCTTTTCGTGCTCCTTTTTTTTTTCTTTCTTAAAAGCGTGTGTTCCTCTCTCCTTTTCTGTTCGTAGAGCTAACGGGCGGCTCACGTCCATCTATGTAGCATGGCTTTGTAGTCGGTTTGCTTTGCTACATGGGCTTGTTTGCATTGCTCATCAAAACAGGGATTTCTAACTGCTGACGGGTTTAAACCCAACACATCAGATGCAGCGTCTCTGATGGCGCGCTGGCAATGCTCCCATTGTTCTTCTGTGGATTGAGCCAGTATCATCAGACTTAGCAAAGGGTTGAGAGAAATTCGATCGGCAAAGGATCTTTGCAAACTATGGTCACTCGGTTTCAATTCTTCCACGACCTGGACTTTACAAGTCTTCAAACCAAGATGTTCGTGTATAATTTTCCAATAAGTGGGCAGGAAAGAGGCAGACAAGCTGATATGAACGATTTCGGATTGATCAATTTGGATCTTCTTCAATAGTCTCCTAAAAAGATGCAATATTCTCTTTAGAACGTTCTCTTGGTACCACTGCATGTTGTAAAGATGAGCGAAAACGGTCGACAATACGGCGAATTGCGGTCTCAAATGATTGATTATGTAATGTGGTGTAAGTTCTAGTAAGAGTTTGTCTCACGGTACCATAATTTTGGAACAAAATTTCTGAAACTTCATGAATTTGTTGGAGCGTATGTCATCATTCTAGAGACTACTGGATAAATTTGACAGACAGTCTGAGACTAGTTTGCTAGATATAACTGGCCCATAAAAATATCTTTTACTTCAATATTGAAATACGTGAATTCGAGGAATTTTATTCTGCCTCAAGTATTGTCCGACAAATAAAATCGTGAAACTTAAATGGATCCAACAAGTGAAACGAATGGACAGTGGACAAGCAAAAGAATAATGAGTGAAAACCCAAGGGGAAAATAACGCCAGGATAGGTTTAGAAACGATTGAACCAAACAGCGTAACATAGAAGGGAGACATTCATGGCAGGGAGGCTTGGCGGAAAACTTGCCGATGAGGGTCTTAGTCGTTAATAATAATAATAACATAATTCGGTATAAGCCCAATGAGTAGGAACAGTTTAATTCGACGAATGTGTCTTGGTGCCTTCACCTATTGATTGATCCAATTTATTGCCCTAAACAACATGTTTGCCATCGGCGGTCTGTTTTTCGTCAAATTTCATGCGCTCTCTTCTTCCCAAGTTGTGGGCATGACACCCATGGCATGTTTCTTGCGAAGAAGAAAAAGGGAATACTCGAAAACTAACCAAACTTTATGGCTTTTAGCGTAGTTTAGCTTTTAATGAGTTGGGTTAAAGGAATCAACCTTTTTCGACATACAATGGTGGACATGTCGTCGTGACATAGAAATTCACCAATTTGGAATTTTGTTTCAGAAAAAAATATTTACAACTTTAACTAGTTACAACTTTTTTCCCAGCTTTTTCCTGCGAATTCTATGTTGAGGGTATTTCAATCCTTTCGAGGCGACCCACTAATCGACAAAATTTTTGATTTCTTTGAAAGATCGGAAGTGCTGCTCATACAGGCCTTGTGCCACCGATCGAAACAGGTGCGGTCGTAAAGTTGGGTCAGGTAAAACCTTCCATTTCAGTTTTTCGAGTCAAGTTTTAACCACCTGAACCTTGCTGGGCGTTGTCCTGCCGCAAAAACATTCTGTCGGATGTTTACTCAGATTTTGGTAATTTTTCCTCAAGCGCTGGACTTTAACGCATGGGTTATATTCGGTAACGAGCTCCTGTGATGGTTTTATCTTGGCGCAACAACACAAAGCGAAATATCCTATGCCCAGCATGAACTTCGTTCCATGAATGTAAGGCTTGGTCGTCGAAGATGATATATGGCCGAGCGTCCCTTTTAGTCTTCTACCTTGCAAAACTGGGGTAGGGACGACATATACAAAGTATTTCCTGTCCGTCCGTCTGTCGGTACGCATACATATATCAAACCAAACTTGCCGAGTAGCTATGAGTTTGAAACTTGGCTGTGTTATAGTGTACATGATTCTGAGCTCAATGCGACCGGTTTTAGCTACTGTGGTTCCTGAGATCCAGGTAAAAGTTTGTAAAATTCAAAGTAGAAGACCTGGAATTGTAGCTTGGCTCCCGGGGAGCTGTCCCATTTTGTTCAAGTGGTTCTCACAGCCTTCTTTTGACTTAACTTAACTCTGTTGAGAGAGTTCTGCTTTAAGGGTCAGAGGGTGCTACGAGGCCAAGGTGAAAAGTTCTCGGCCTTATAATCGAAAACTGTGATTTTCTTCATAGTCTCCATTGACCTAACAAACTTGGTCCAGTCTTTTTCCATATTCCTTCCCGGAAGTAAGAGTCTGAAAGGCGATAAAAATATTCATATACGGTCCTCTCAACTTCTTCATGGGATGCGAAGGACTTCCCAGAAACAAATTTCAAATTAGGAGGGATGGGCTAGCAAATCAGCCAAATTACCGCAATGCACCCTTGTGTACAGGTGCGTTGTCCTGGTGAAAGATTTTTTTTCTTCCAGGAAGATATTTTCTTAAGATTTAATTGAGACTGGAGTAATAATCGCCTGAAATTGTTCTGCTTTTTGCAATGTAATTAATTAACGAGATCCCTTTGGCATCACACAATACTTTGGCCAGGATCTTTCCAGTCAATGCGATCGACTTCGCATTCTTTGGTGCCTAGCCACCGTCTTCCATCCACCGCTGGATTGCTGTTTCGTCTCTGGCTTGTAGTGGTGGATCCATGTCTTATCCATGACGATAAGTTACCGCGCTAAATCGGTCGGTTCCCGAATTAGTTTGCGCCCATTTTTCGCATAGATTTCCCATCCCTTATACAAGATGTTTCGCACTTTGTCGATGGTTTTCGGCGTGGTTGCGGTTTTTGGTCGTCCTCCGTGTGGCTCATCTTCGAGGGATGTGCTACCACGGTTCACATCAAGAGAGCAGAGTCTCTAACATACATTTTTGCCGATTGGAATTCCATCTCTGTGTGACCGGGAACTTTCCACTTTACCTACGTTTATCTAGACTAAATGGCGGATGCATCAAAACTTCCCAGCCAAGCTCTCGCAATTTTTGATGGGTCTTCAAGGAAGTGTATGGTCATGATGAACGACCTATTATTCAATTCGGGCAGTTTTTTTTAATTGCATTGCGTACATCTTCCTAGTTGTCCACAGGAGAATTGAGAATCAATCATCTGACCAACTGGACGTAGCTCTTGTTAGACAGTTCCTTTCAGGATCTAAAGGGTCCGCCATCTAACGTTTTTTTTTTCAAGTAGTGCTTATTTCGTGAATGGTAACACTTAGCTCATGTCTGATTTGACATATAATTAGTTTTATCCTTCCGCTGAACGAATATGGTTGTGGTTCGAAATATGGTTCGCTTCGCTAAGTGGGCCTGCGATCGACATACAGAAGATGACGGTTTTGCCAAAAAAATCATCTTTTCAGATGAAGCTCATTTTGATCTTGGCGGGTATGTAAACAAGCAAAATTGTCGCATTTGGGGCACAGAAAACCCGCACGCATATATTGAAAAGCCGGTGCACCCAAAACGAGCCACTGTTTGGTGCGGATTTTTGTCCAGAGGCATAATTGGGCCATTTTTCTTCGAAAATGAGCAAGGAGTGGCCGTTACAGTCAATGGCGATCGTCATCGGGCCATGTTGAACGAATTTTTGTTCACAAAAATTGAAGAGGAGGATATTGGCAACATTTGGTTTCAACAGGATGGCGCTACGTGCCACTCAGCCGAAGCTACACTCGATGTTTTGCACCCTGTTTTTGAAGATCGCATTATCAGCCGCAGAGCTGATGTCGTTTGGCCACCTCGGAGCTGCGATTTGACACCGTTGGACTATTATTTGTGGGGTGCCGTCAAAGATAAGTGTTACACCGACAAGCCAGAGACAATTGACGCTTTAAAGGACAATATTCGTGAAGCCATTGGTGAAATACAGCTGCACACAATCGATAATGTGCTTAACAATTGGACCGATCGTGTAGGCATGGCCAGCCGAGGCAGCCATTTGAATGAAATTATTTTCCATTATTAACCGGAAGGATTGTACTTTCAAATAAAAAACGAAATTTGAGAAAATATTCAGTAGTTTTTTTTTTTATAGCATTTTCAAAAAAAAAAAAATTATTTGGCGGACCCTTTATATAGTCATCACTTTTTCGGCGTCAGTCTTTGAGCTTGTGCACTTATCTTCAAGTTTTGATACCTCCGATTGTCGCATATGAGCCATTTTCAATCACCGGCTATGATACGTGTCATGTTTTTGGCGCTCAACTAATGCAGAACGCACACATCGAGTTTCTTTTTGTAGCTAGCTTCGCGTAAATGGTTCAAAAGAGTTCTGTGGTCAATGGCTAGCTCAAAACTAACAAGACACTGGTGATAAGCTTGTCTTACTGAAATTTTTCAAGAATTTCATCAGTTTTAACAGCGATTGGATGACCAGATTTTGACTCTTCTTTCACAACAAAATGACTAGAAAAGGAGCACAACAGATTTTCATTAAGGAAACTTCACTGTACATAGCACGAACTCCCTCACAAGCCTTCGCAGCGTACGTTTTTGGACACACAACTTTTCAACTAGTTCGCCAATTTCACTGTTTACCGATTAAAGCTGACGCTCGAACTGTCACCTTTCCAACGCGCGTTTAGTGGTGTACTGCGATCGATGTTTTTTACGTTATTTGCAATTGGCGCCATCTATCGGCGAAAACGCCACGAACTTTTTTCCCAGACCCAATATTTGTAACTGACCTTCAAAGTCGTTGAGAAAGACCTGATTAGCATCCAAGTTTGATGCTGATTGGGCATCAGGTGATGAATAAAGCTCAGGATTGTCATATCATACCATTCTCTTTCACGGAGACTTGCAGTCTCGGCTTTTTTAAGAATGCCACCTCTATCCAGTAATGTACGAGTAGCTTCTCTTCCGGTGCCTAAATTCTACTCTGAAATAATAAATATCAAAAACGAAAGAATTGACAGTCACAGAGACTTATGGCAGAAGATCGGTTTATGACCATTCAACTGCATTATGACTTCGTCCAAAATCCATTGTGGCAGTTGTGTACCGATTTAAAGTGATTTGTTTCAAATCTATTTTAAAATTAAATCAGTAAATCCATTTTCCTTATCATTTTCATACATTTCAATGGAAATCATTTTATTACAGAGCATTTCCATTTGCTGTTGCTTTATCCACTCACCTACCTCCATCCAGCATCTCATCGCATGTCAGTTTCCCGTTTTTATTCAGGGTAATAAACCCTCACTTGATTACTTAATTCTTTCATCAATGAAAGACAACGGGAGTTGTTAATAATTTTTTAAGCGCATAAATCGGTGCGTGCCAACCAGCTTAACATTCCAACGGCTCTCATCTGCCGTTCCACATAATCCACTTTCGATTATGCGGCAAATAAGCATTCTCTCCGAGCGTATTGAAAAGTATAAAACCCCACGGGCCATATAACAGTGTATATCTCTGTGCTTACCGTTCGAAATGATTTTAAATATTTTCCCAATAAAAGGGCATACAAAAAACGAAAAAAAAAAACAACAATAAGGTAACCACGGTCCAAATAAAAAACCGAGATCCACGAGGTAATTATGCATACCGCATGCATCTACATATAAGCGTGAACGTTGAAGGTAGTTGGATAGGCGCGAGGGGAAGACCGATCAGGGGGAAGGATGTGCCACAACGCGTTGCAATTAAAATCCGCACATACATGTGCAACACGCAAATATTTTCGGTAAACGGTGTTGCGGCATTATTCAACCCATTCTTCCTCGACTTGCTGGCACTCGTCCTTTTACGCTTGCTTTTCGTCGGAATCAAAGCGGAACCCCTCGCCCTCCATACCATAATGTGGAAACAGAATCATTTACATACCAGTAATGCCAAGTGTGCGGGAATGGCGCGCTTCGAGTAGCCGTAAAACACAGAGAAGAAAGACACATGGCAGAGGGGGGCAGGAGGTGAAAAGCAGTGTCCGGCGGAACGATTACTCTCGGTAATGAGATTCACATCTCATTATCGAGGGTAATTGCCTGGTGAAACGCAACGGCAACCGTAACAGCAATGCCAACATCAACGGCAACAGCAATGGCAACAAAAACGAAATTAAATTAACGAATCGGTAAAGGAGAGAAGAATCCACTTGATGACGGTGTCCTTTCCTATCCCTTTTGCCTCCGACCTAAACGGGTTTTGTTCGATCGTTTCCCTCCCACTTGTCCCATTTTCAATTCATGTCGCTCGCGATATGGAATCGAGTCACGCCCTTCTCAACTAACCTAACACCTAACTTACAAGCTACTAGTGTCCAAGGTGTCAACACGAAACGAAGGGAGAACAAAAGTGACAAACTAAAGCACCAATCTCGCATTAAATCTCACTTTCAAAAGTCCATGCCACGCTGCCGGGTGGGTCATAAATAATAATAAAAAAACGAAAACAACAACCCCAGTTCACAGGAGCGTGTTGAACAGTTTTCGTTTTTTTTGTTTTTTTCATGGCTTTTTCGTTTTTGAATGCTTTTCAGTGGTTGGTTTGTGGTTAACTGGTGCGTGCGTGTCTACCTTTCACACGCGGTACGTAGCTGCCATTGCCTGTGCCTGCCTACACACATGACGTCCTCCCATTATCAGCAACAGCAAGCACAACATTATTGCCGCACAGTTAATGCGGCGGAAATCGTGATGACTCTTTTTCGCCGTTGGTTTACTCTGAATTGAATATTATTATTGGCACCCAGCCCGTCGTCGTCGTGGACTCCCCCAATCCGACCCAGACAATGGGTGGTAATTTTACGCATATGGAGTTTTATAGGATTTTCAGTTCGGTTGGAGTGGCGTGTCTGGGCGTGGGTCGTTGTCGTCGGCAGAGATGGGCAGCGTGCTGCTGTGTGTCTGTCGTGTTGTGTTTCAGGCTAGCCGCCGGCGACGGATCGGTCAATTGATAATCATTTAATTGGGATCCGAATACCATTGCGGTGCCGTATACGAAATGGGTTTTATTATTATTTAATAAAATATCTGCAAATAATTATAAAATCAAGTGATTGTTGTCGTATCATTGTTTAATGTTTATACGAGTGGTACGTGTCGTGTAGGGTATGTTGTCAAGAGTTGGTAATTGGCGGGTGCTGTTGTGGATTTTTTGGTTTTTTGTTGAAGTTGTGTGAGGTGTCAAGCGAGAGCAGTCTTACCAGTGATATTGCTCACAATTGTGTTGTTTAAGTCGGTTTTGCTGTGTCACGAAAGCTAATTATTATTCATGCCTCTTTGAGTGAAAAAATTAGACGATAGCTCTTATCGGCACTTTGAAATCAGCTTTTAAAAACTTCATTTCAGGTTACTGGGCTGGCTTCTTTTTTCAATACCCCTTAATACCCCTCTGTCAAATGTTATTATCTAATCTAAATAAAGGCGATTAAGTCTCGCTACATCCCCATTTAATCTGGCCTAAAGGGATTGCCTTAATTAGGGATTAGGTAGTTACAAATTCTAGTTTTAGCCTTTTTTCGCTCAGCTTCGACTTAATCACCCGATTTGGGCTATGATTCCGAGGGGGGAACAACTACAAACTTCACTTCTAAAGTGAAGAACTATAATTAAACTTCTAAGTTGTTGACCTACAATTTACGTCGGCGGAATGCGGTGATTTAGCAAAACAGGTCTTAGGTGGGAGGTCAAAATGTGATTTGGACAAAATTAAAATGTTTACTTGGCTTCTGGCGCCGATGACACGGGGTTTCTCCTCAATGAGATACTAACAAAACCCTCTTTACTATACTTGTCCGGGAAAAGCTTCTCAAAATTCGCTATATCTTTCACCTATGAGACCACAAATGTGATTCAACGAAGCTTCGGCTTTGGTCCTCCACGGGCTATAACGCCATCCACCGTTCATTGTCCATTGCGAACTACAGCCTTTGGCCATACTTCTGCCAGCTCGTCTTTTGATGTGATCCATCAATCGACCGAATTTTCAGATCCCTCGAAAGGTTGGAGTACTGCTGGATCAGGCCATGTGTCATCGATTGGAACAGATAAGCGACAGTAAGAAAAAGCGATATTTGGAGACGACGGGTGGGGACGTCATCATATAACAGTATTCCCAGATAGGTTTTAACGACCTGGCGCCTGTGACTGAGCTGCATGAAAAAATGCTCATGAAAAGCATAAGTTGTGCTCAGTAGCGGGCTTTTGTGATGATTGTACCACACCGAGCTGGTCTCGTCAAATGCAGAGCATAAGCTTAGATCCATAGATATTTGGCTTGGTTATTTCACTGTCACTTGCCAGTCACAATACGATGCAAAGAACGCTTTTTTCATGTCGCTGGACAAGCAATTCGCTCGTGAAAAAACGACGTTCATTGCTTTTGGGCCATTCCCAAGTTTTTCAAACGATGAAAAATGGCTTGTTGAGTTACGGCCAATGGATCTACAAGTTCTTGTTACGTTTGACATGGATTTTGATCTAGTATGGTCTTCAATTCTGCGGTCAGGACGCTCTTTGTTTTAACCACTTTTGTAGCCTCAATGTCATTCGCGACACGTTTTTCAACCAACAGAAGCGTCACCGTCAATTTCTAGAATCATTCAATGCACCTCAGATGCAGATTTTTTTTCGGATCGAAGATCCAAAGCAAATCTTCCTTTCACTGACGCTAAGTTGCATGAATAACTTTATTCCTGAAATACAACTTCTCTGAGGAAGGTGCGCTTACTAAAAGAGCAGAGAACAACACGCCCGTTGTATGTGTACTGCAGTGTCATCATGCGTAAGGCAAAGTGCACTCGAGGGTTTACTGGAAAATTTTACTGCACTGAGTATAACGAGTTTTCACAGAAGTTGTAGTTTAGTGGGTTTAGATGATGATAGGTCTCCCTTTTACGTTATACCAACATTTCAGTCTACAAGTTAAGTAAGAACGGTGACAGGACCATAGTGCTTTGTTGCTTTTGTAAGTTTGTCTTTTATATAGAAGTGTCAGTTGATCGTTTTTAGCGGTACGCATATTGATAAGAATGAAAGCTGTTAAAGAAAATAGAATAGGATTTGAGCTGGCTTTCTCAATTTTCGGTAAGAAAATCAGGTTGAAATTAGACCTAGACCTCGAGAACGCTAAGGTCTTGGAAGGCCCTATCTTCACTTGAAGGTTTGTGGGGTTTAAAAGAGCTGATTGGGGATTTTATTCTATCAGTACTAAAGAGCCTGCCAGACAATGTTGTGATTTAAAGGGAAGAGCATCTCGAGTAAGGTTTCCGAGGTTTCTCTTCGACTGGCAGTGTAATCCCATCCGATTTGCAAAGCAGTCCCAATTCATTGCTCCTTAGGCAGAGTTCTGTAAAACATGGCTTGTGGGATATAGCGGGTCTATTGTCTCGCAATTTTTTTTTCAAGACATTCTCTTGACTTCCTGAACTCTAGGTTGTAACAGACAAATGTAGATTTATATTCATAATAACAGGCCTAGGAGATTTGGCAGCCTCGCCCCTTGGATATCTAACTCATACCTTTCGTCAACATATTTAACCAAAGAGATCTGATTTTTTAAGCGTTTGGTTTTTTTAACTGTGATAAAAATCAAAGAGAAATGACTAAAGTGCACTAAATTTGTATTTGAGTTAATAAATCAATGTTTGCCATTTTTGAAAGATTACACTAAATGTTGACTGCGACTAGGTTTTAAGTTTGTACGTTAAATCCAATTTTGAATTACTTTTTCAAGTATATGGTTGGTATCTTGCTAAAAATACGTGTGATGTTGTCTTCCACGCCTGCCGTTGATGCTGGCTTGTCGGCATGGGCGAGAGACTTGAGGTATCCCTATGAAAAATTGTCTAAGGGCACGGAATCGCACCATCTAGCCGGGCCAATTCACAGCTTTAGAGATAAATTGCTCACCGAACTAGTTACCATAATTTCTTAATTGGTTTATCGATTCGCGTGAAGTGTGGCAAGTGGCGCCGTCTTGCTGGAACCTCATGTCGACCAAAAAAAAAAGTTCCAACTCGTTGAACGACAACGGATCATTGGCATGAATTGGCAGCTCAGGTATTGCCTGAGGTTGTTCAACGGACCGAATACGTCAGTCTTTTTTAACATACCGATTCAACCAGAATCTTCATCGCTGAAGACAATTTTTCGATAAAAAAAAGTGGATCTGCCTTCAGCATTTCTCAGACCTTCAGTTATTGTTGTATTTTGTAAGGTATTAGACCAAGATCCTTTCGTAAAATCTTCCACGTTGTCGGTCGGGTAACACAATCCCAATTGCTGCGAATGGCGCCGAATTGATAAATCATCCTTCATTAACACTGGGAGATACAGAAGCAATATTTTCTTTGGCTTTCTTTTCTTTCCCATAGCGTAAAAATGGTGCAAAATTCACTCACTGTGGCGTGAATAGCTTGATTAGAAGGTCGATTATGACGACTATAAAATGGTCGAATATTTCGTAAAAAGCACGAATTTTGATAATAAAATTCAATAATTAGTAAGTATTATTCGGTTGTAAGTTTTTCCATGATAAAATGGCAGCACCAACTGAACATGTTTGACTTTGACACGTGTCACGGGTCACGCGTGAGCTATTATAAATAGAACACTGAAATATCAAACAGCAAAAAAATCACTCTTTATTTGATTTTTTGGTGATCAGGGAGTGAAACTTAAAAGATGTCAGTCTGGGATGAGATATTTAAATGAGTTAGACGAGTTTTGGTGCGACAGAATCGCAGACTTAATATGTCCGAGGCACTTTTGGCATGATTCAGGTTACTCGGCCATCCTTCGAACGTTTATTATTACCAGTACTTGCCTGACCGCTAGCTGTTTAGTAGACGTAGTCTACTTCCTGGTATTAATTGGGGCTGTAAGTTGAGCAACAGACGCTATCACCCTATTGTTAGATTCTCCTTGCTTGGTACTAGAAGAAGATGGAACAAACCGAAAGAGCTCCGACGGAACCTTTGCCATGACCATCAAGTAGATAAGCTATTTTGCACTTTAGTTTCAGCAGCCGATCGAATGATCTGTCGCTGATTATCAGAACAGAAGCAGTAAGTCCTTGTCTTGATCTGCAGTGGTCTGGAACACACTCCGCGGATCCGTGGATTCCGTGTCGCCGGTATATGGACTGCGGGTAGACCAACGATTTGAGGAAAGTGCCCCCAATAATCGGAAAAGCCTCTCCCCCAGTTGAGTTAGCCGTGCTAGAGTCAATGAAGCTCGCAAAAACGAACAGAACGGGTAATGCTGATCTCGTCAGGGAATGATTTTTTGGAGATATCCTTTATATATGTGCTTTCCTTTCCCGCAGACAAGCATCACAATTCACTAAAACAGAGAGTAGCTTTCCCCTTTAAGTTTTGCTCTGCGTTTACTCATCAGTGACTACTGCCGCCAGCCAACCGGCCCCCATTCTCCCCTATTACAGTTCGATGCGCTGGAGCGTAAAGACCTGTCATATGTTCCGCCGGCAGCGGATAATGTCAATAACCATGGGGAGAGGGGTGGGTAAACCGAGCGCGCTTTCCGCTTAATTTCCACAAAATGTGCTGCGAACTTCATTGCTGCTCGCTCGACGTTGCTCCCAACCATGTAGCGCGGTGACAGTCGACGAGCGATGCACTAGTTTAACGGTCATGTTAACAGTATGCATCGAATGGTCATAAAATAAATGATAAACATGAGATACAATTCTATTTTCATTTTTACCGATTTAATTAGCATTTCCGCGATAGGAAATGAGGTGAGACGGAACAGATGACGCGCCCATAATATCAATGGCGCTTTATCGAACGCATTTTCCCGTGATTTTCATAATTATGTTTGTTTTTATACCGATTGTTTACCGTGATAGATATGATTTTTATGTTTTTCTTGTTTTCTCTTTTTTCCAGATTAAAACTAGAATGTGAAAAGCTAGCAAATGAAAAAACAGAAATGCAACGTCATTACGTTATGGTAAGTGTCTATTTGTTGTATCTATGTTTCCGTACTCGAGTGCTTGGTAAAATTGAAATTAAGCCGCGTATCCTTGTTTTAAAAAAATCAAGTGCGAAGAAGGCAACACCCTTTTTGTCTTCGTTTTGTATCACTTTCCTTTCAATTATACCCTTTTAAGGACCCCATCCACTAAGTACGGTCGCGAAACAAGCCCACCGATGAGAGGGGGGGACGAAAAAAAAATAAAGAAAAATGAAAACGAGGATAATGAAATGAAAGGAACACGGCGAATTCTTTTCTGGATCATCACCCTATGCAGTAAACAAGGGGGAAGCACGGAAAATGTATTTTTTTTTTCTGCGCTCCTCATGCACGGTGTCGCCTCTTCTCGCCCTTTGGCGTTCCGTGAAATTTTAATTTAAATTAAAATTTCAAATCGTGAAGCGCACAGTCGTGGGAGGGAGCGGCGGAGGAGGTTTCTGTGTACATAACGACGTTGATGGGGTTGCGAAAAACGAAAAGAAAAATAGCAATAAACAAAGGGTACAAAAGGTAGTCATAAAGAAGGATTGATGAGAAGCACAGCACCATAGGATGGATGCTGTGTGGGTCGGAGTCAAACTGAAAGAAAGCGAAAAAAAAAATTGTGAAGGGCACTGTGTGACAAAGTGGTTGCTTGACTGATTCCAAAAGTGTACAAACACCACCTCCATCCATTATTTTGCTTTCTGTTTTCCCCATTTTTCTTCTTTCGCTCGTGCTTCTACGATACCCTCCTCAAGCAACTGTTAGCTATTCTAGCAACAACCCGCGCACCACATACAGTTCAAGCACGTTGACTATGGTTGGAAGGGTATATATGTGCCATACCCTCGAGTGGTAAAGTTTTCTTCTTTTTCATTTTCTTTTTGTTCGTCCTTTATTGCTGGTGCTTAAGTCGGTACACTCGAAACGGTGGTGTTAACGTAGGAGATGGTTGGCAGCAGCTGGAAGGGAATGAACAAACAAAACGAAGAAAAAACAAAGTCCTTCGAAGCTGCTGTTGAAAAGAAATTACTTAATTACGTACCAGGTTCAGGTAGTTAAAGGAACATGAATAGCAACAGTGTGGGTCGTATGAGTTTCGGATGAAGAACGGGCGCAGGGTATAGTGGATGGCAAGGATTAAGAGAGGAGAAAGATGCTTGGATGTTGAACATTCTTCCTTTTATTGTGCACATGTTTGAGGTTGTGATTGGGGTGTGAGGACGAGAATAAGAAAAATAAGTGAGCACAGGGGCAGAGCTGATGGGGTAGGTGTAGGTTATAGGATTATGAAGAAACAAGAATGGATTAGAGTGTAGACAGAGAGTGCAGGGGCTGGGTAATTTCTTGCAGTGCAAACATACTCGAGCAGTCGATGCTTGGGATAAGTGAAATATACTTTGTGTAGTGTGTGTGGTGTTGTCGGGGTCTTTTCTTGTGTCTTTCTTGGATTTAGGATGGCTGAGGGTAGCTTTTTATGTAATTGAGAGGAATTTTGGGGCAGGAAAAAAGGCAAATGGTGCTGTCTGATTGGTTTTTGTTTGGATTCAACTGTGTGCACATGTGGGTAAGGGTATGGGATAGGTCTTTGTGCTCAGAAGTGCGGCTTATAACCGGTTGAAGTGGTCTCTATTGCTTACTGGGTAAGTGGTAATGGTTTGATGTTCTACTTCGTTTTAATTCGGATTGTCTTTTACGGAGAGTTGAGCATGTGAACTTTTTGAATTTCAATAGATGAGAGCATGGGTTTGGGGAGGATGGATCACTCAATAGCAGGATACGTTTACGGGGTGGTGCAAGCTAGACTTCAGGCGTTATGGCAGGATCAAAAACTTGCTTTTTCAACTAAGTTTAACTCCGAAAAGTAAGGTGAATTTATGAAAGGTTGGACTCGAAAACTCCTCGGGCTGGAGCATTGATGTGCATAGCTCATCGATCCTAGGCATTGGGTTCGTAATCGCTGTTCAGTCCGTATAGTTCTTGGTTGCCTCTTCTTCTACATTGCTTATCTTAATAAACTGGACCGAAAATCACACTCGTTATCTTCCCCTCGAGCCAACCAAAGTCTTCTTCATCCGCCTTTGACAAAGTCGGTTGTTATGGAAAATCATCGAATGACTATCAGAAAAGTTGCTGTTGGTCGGTTGGTTCAAGCCATAAACATTATTTCAGATATTTTGAGCACGAAACGTGTGTCAATGAAGTTTGTTCCAAAATTGCTAAATTTTGACCAAAAGAACCGTCGCATGACCATCACTTAAGAGTTGTTGAATGACGTGAATGTCGGTCCAGATCTGTGGAAAAGGGTCACCACTGATGACGAAACATGAGTATATGGTTATGAAGCCGAAACCAAAGCCCAATCATCCCAATGGAAGTGACTAAAAGATTCAAGACCGAAAAAAGCGTGCCAAGCTCGGTTAAATGTAGTTCATCATGATTTCTTATCGGAAGGTTGTACGGTCAATAAGGATTATTACCTTGAAGTTTGTTTGAAGCAATACGAGGGAAACGTCCAGATTTGTGGGGAAAAATGCTCACTCATCGTAGGTTCTGCGTAATTTTTTGGTCGCAATCATGTTTCAGCCCCCGAATTCATCAGACTTGGCCTCTGCGACTTAATTTTCCCTTCCCAAAACTGAAAAGACTCATGAAAGGATGGAGATTCGCCACGATTGAGCATCGCAGAAAGAGCTCAAGCCTATACCAAAAGTGCATATCAGAAGTGCTTTCGAGGTTGGAAAAATTGCTGACGTAAGTGTAGTATATCGAAAGGTGATTGCTTTTAAGAGGATAGAAGAGATATTTGTGAGTATATAAATATTTTTCGAGAAAAATAAAAAGTCACCTTATTTCTTGAACAAACACAATCACCTTCGCCAGCCGCATCCATTCCAATGTCCCCACAAACACTTCATTCACAATTCGCTTCGTCAATATCATCTTGAAATATATCGTGCCTCTTGCCTTTGATCCATTTTTGAAGGATGACGAATTTGGCAAAAATATCAAAGCAGGACATGGCGCTCTAGAGCTCGCTTAGAACACGCTGTCGCATGCGGTTTTAAGGTGAAAAAATCCAGGAACTGCCAGAACCAACATTTGTTCGATGGTGGATTTCCTGGGCCGTTCATGCCTCTAACCATATCCCATAGATGAGTTGAGGCATGCTCCCTACTCTAACTGCTTTCATGGGCTAAGTAGGTAGTCCAGTTAGGACAGCAGCTTTGTTGGACTTAAGTTTCGATACTGACACCCCGACTTGCTATAGTTCCAATTTCGCTGTGACTTCCTCCTACATTTATCGTAAAATGAGGCGATTGTTGGATATGGCAGCCGAGCACATTTCCAGTGGTAATCTAAACGGTGTTTTTTTTAGAGTTATACAAATTCAATATGAAATAAAGCACTTGAAGCTAATGTTAATGCCTATGACATTGACTTTATTTAATAGATAATTTTATGCCATTTTTATGTCTAAATATGATTTCGAGCATATGCGCTATGATTGGCTCGAATAAAGCGCAATAGTAAAGTCCAATTTTCGACAACTTTATCGAGCAACTGGGGTCGTATATCACCAATTACACGGTGAATGTAAACTTCCAAATTGTCCAACGTCTATGGTTTATCGGCATAATCTGGTGATTTCCTTATCCCCAAAGAAAGTAATCTAAAAGTGTGAGATCACAGGATCTTGGGGACCAGTACACAGGTCCAAATCATGTTTCTATAGCGCTCTCCTTTGACGGTAATATTCTGGCCGGCATCGTCCTTACAAAATATGGGCCACTCAAAATTCAACAATTTTTCTTGTTTACATATCCATTTAACCAACAGTGGGCCCATCAGAGCTGAAAATGAGGATCAAGCTGAATCATGTTTCCGGCCCATTCACCGAACCTAGGACACGTATAATGGACACGATGTTTAAATTTGTGCACAAGCTGGATTTTATAATCCAAGATCTTTCCGTAAAATATTCCATTAAATCGGCGGGCAAGGCTCCAAGTGCTGTGCACCATGGCGAATCGACTCACTCGGATTATTCGCAACACTGCGCTCCACAACGGCAATAACTTCTTCTCTTCGTACTGTTTGTCGTCGTTAGGAATGCGTATTATTCACTAGAGTGTACGTGGTACGAAAACGATTCATCGTGTTCCGAATAACTTGCTTAGATGGGCGATTATGTCTACCGTGAAATGGACGTAGCGCACGATAAGTTTGGCGAACCCAATCATGGTTTTCAAAAAAAAATGCACAATTTGCATGCGTTGTTCTGGCGTTAATCTATTCACCGTAAAATGGCAAAACATACTAACCACAAATCAATTTTCGACTGTCAGATTGACAATTTGTATAAACAGTGTTGCCAGTTTAAAAACCAAACCTCTAAACAAAAACACGCTTTATGAATTGTTCTCGCGATATAAAGAGTTCTGAGAGTTAAAGGGAAACCCGATTAGCAAAAACTCTGGCGGTCTCTTGCGGTTGCAGCTTGTCGACGTGAAATGTTGATGGTCCAGTATGATTCTTCTGTTTCCGAGATATTTATGGGCGCAACTTGGCTGCATCGAGATGTTAGTTCCTGGAAGGAGCGTTTGAGCGTGATCGCAAAGTGTCTTTATGAATGTTGAGATCCAAGATTCCCCTGCTTGCTACAGCCTAAAATCTATTTCAGGCATGGTGTTGTGCAATGCCAAAATTCGAAAACGGCTTTTTCGTGAGCTGGCGGGGGTGGTCGTGGTGCAATGGTAATCATCATCGACTGTTGAGCGGAAGGTCTGTAAAAAATTGTGCAACAACATCAGTTGTGAGTGAGAGAGATCAAAAAATGCTGACGAAGGCATAACACTCGCAGCATAAGTCCACTTCAAAATTCATACTCTGTGTATGCATTTCCAACATAACACCTTAATGACATGGAAGCAAAAGAGTTACTGTGAACTACACCAACCACCCGCGGAGAGTAGTGAACGAATATCTTCGACACAAACCATCTGCACCTCGTCCAGGTTGTGTGACAAACACCCAAAAACAAAAAAAGCTCACAATTTTGATGTCTCAGTAGGGCCACTGAGGATAGGTCCTATCTAGGAGATAGTTTATAATATTGTATAATTTTCGTCCTCCGTGAGCACTTAAAAGCAACTCAACTTATTGTTAAATGTTACTCTTTTGTGGGCCATTTATAAGGCTCTCGCTTACATGACTAAAGAAGAACTTTTTGCCGAAACGCGAATAACAAAGTCAGAACCAAATAAACGTTCTCGTCTTTCGCAGTAGTCGTCATGGTAGATGCCGCAGTTTTTCATCCGATTTTTGCCCGCCCCATCCCATCACAGTGTTATCGTGCCTTGAGTCTAAGTCTTAATTCTAACGACGTTGAATCCTCCACTCCCATAGAAGAGTAGCACCTCGCATTTCTCCTTCATTGGCAATGGATGCCATTGAATTTCCTTTAATTTGATTTAAACAGTTCCATAAAAATCCATTCGTTTTGAAGGCCATT